>OX463831.1:26640090-27840090 GCA_949825045.1 Argyresthia goedartella
ATATTTATCAAGATATATAATATATAAGATAATATTTTCCATTCTCTGGATATTTATCCAGAGAATGGAAAATATTATCTATTTTAATTCACAGAAATATTTCCAGTCTAACGCTCTGACGAGCACTATTGAACCTTTATTAAAGTCAAGTCAAAGTCAAAGGAAACAACTTTGCGGACAACAAATAACAGACCACAGGGATGGTACGAAACACTTCGTGTGCGAGTTTGACTCGTACTAGATTGTATGATCAGCTGTACAGCAGTACCCATTCGTTTCGATTGCCATCTAGTCCCTCGCAAGGCCTGCAACTAAGAAAATCAACGCGCAAAGTCTGCTGGCGCCTGCTGCTAACGCGCTTGCTGCTTATGTGTAAGAGTTCTGATGCGTATAGTGTAAGAATACTAATTTTATCTGTGGAAAACGGTGCTGGTTGTACAATTACCTAATTTTACTTAATGCTACTTCGATAATCTAGTACTATCTATTGTACAATTGTTTGCTTTCCCCAATAAAAATAAATAAAAAAAATACAATTGTTTCCGATGTTTCCCGATTTACACTTCCAATAATCTTAAGTGCGGTTTTATGTATTTTACAATTTACAATTTGATTGACTAGAGGTCAGTCTCATCAAGCCATGACTTCAAACATGGTCAGGCAAGTGCTTTAAATGATAATATTTATTTGATATTAAAATCTACATATGAAAATGCATATTTTGCTGTAAAAAGATCTTGTCAATTGTAACAGAAAGATGTAGACATTATTTTCAACGACTTTTACAACAAAACAGATTTGATCAGAGCAACTTTATTTTTCACTTTTCACCGAGCCCAGCCCCAAGCATTTGGAGCAGTGAAAAATATTAAAGTTGATCAGCTCAAGTCCGTAAAAGTTGTTCAGAATGATATCCCTAATAATAAATGCCTTTATCCGGATTCGACTAAGATTGAGCCATACTCAACCACGCTGGCGGGTCGGAGGAGTGTGGCCTAGGCCAACCTGCGGGTAGCAACATCTGGCCGAGCCGGGCACTGGATGGGTGTCCGTTCTATGTGGCATTTGTTTCGGATGCTTCCGTGTTTCGGATGACACGTTAAGCTGTGGGTCCCGGCTACTATCACTACTCGGTGGTAGTAGTAAAGCTGTGTCAGAGGCCCTATTAGGGCAGCTTGATAACTTCTGACAGGGTTGGTTACAAGCCCGACACCCCTCCATTAACCCGTAATGAGCCAGCGTGGTGGAGTATGGCTCAATCTTACTCTTTTCCTGGTAAAGGCCCTTGCCCCTCGGTGGGGACATTAACTGGCTCCTTATTTATATTCGAAACATAAAATGCCTAGCCAGATAAATCATGGTAATAAATAACTCCTAGATTCTTAATAGGATAGATATCTCACACCCGGTCACTACTTGCAACTCCGCAACATAACACTGCCGCTTATGAGAATGGGTTCAGACTACGAGCATCAGTCTCTGGAACAAACTCCCCAGCGCCATCAGAGAGAGTCCGTCAATTCACACTTTTAAAAGTCGTTTGAAAGAACACTATCTTTCTCTTCCATGATAAGTATTAGTATTTATTTGTAGCTGCTATTTATGTATATGTTACATATAGCATTATTTTTAGTATTATGTAGATTTGGTGAGTAGTTTATTATTTTTATTGTTGTGCACATAGGTCTACCTTTAGTTTCTTTTTTTCCTCTCCATTCTTGGGTTTGCTGGAAGAAATCTCTTGTCCGAGATAAGCTCGCCTTTGTACATGTTCTTTCCTTTATATTTGTTTTATTTTCACTGTTTTGTGCAATAAAGTATTACGTCATAATACCCATCTCGTTCCTTCAGCTAGTAATTAACAAGAAAAACCCCTTTGACCTCAGTGAACCTCATTATACATAACCTTGGCCTGAGACTAAGGTAATGAATAATAGTAGTCTCTGTACTACAGTCTGCATTTTCTTTCAATGCCACATTCAAACTTAGGATTGCACCTGGATAAGCATAAAAACATAAACATTTACATACAGGCACATGAATTGCTTCTGGCCCCACACTAGGATACCCTATGTCGTGGGAACTAGGAACAGGGTCTTTTTTCTTTTATTTACCCCCAGGTGGGGGTTGAACACGGGACCTCTCGCATCGTAGGCAGAGCCACAACCGCTGCCTTATATGGAGCATGAAAGTAGCTACACCTATAACTTTGTAACCCCATATCTCCGCCATTTTGAAAATTTTCCAAAAACTGAATCGACAATAAAAACAAGTTATTATCCGACCTGCTCACAAAATTTCATGAGATACGGTTGAGAAATGCGACCTGTAGTGGAGAACAACCGGACAGCCTCAAAGACATACGCAAGAATTTTTGCCTAAACTGAAACTGACATGTTTCGCTTGCGCTACGCCTTCAATAAACTGCCTCCCAGAAAATGCAAAGATAAATCGTGTCCGACCCAGAAAGAGATTGAGTAATTCGCTCGCTTCGCTCGCTCGGTCAATTATATTATATAGCGCAACTTGAACGCCTTCCGGCAGATCATAGTGATACATTTAGATAGATAAAATCTTTATTCACTTTCTACAATACACATTTGAAAGAAAAACAATTAAAATAAGCAGTAGTACATAGGTAGACAAAAACTCAAACATGCATTGCAAATAGAGAAAAGGCTCTGACTCAGCAAAGTGTTGCAGAAGATCTGCAACGCTGATATTCTGCCAGAACCTTGATACAATTTATTTACAATACAAAGTTAAAATAAGTAAATGATTAAAATTATCTTAATTAATTAATTTTACAAGAAGGAGAAGAACTTGTGATGCATAAAATAAATTTGCTACAAAGAAAGAAGAAGAGAGCATCTTTGCCATCACATTGATATCACTTGCTAAGTGGGTTAATTAGGATAAAATAAAATAAACCAAGTAAGTGAGAAGTTAGGTCGCCGAAAGATCGAGTTAAATTAGGGTAGGTGCCATAATTGTTCACTCGGTAATTAAATAGGTAAATAAATTGATAAAGTATATATATATATATATGTAGGTATTCATATAATTATTATTTTGGATGGTATTAGGATGAAATATGAAACTTATTAATGCTAAAGAAAAATTTTGAAGAAAAATTTTGAAGAAAAATGCTGTCATAATGATTATTTGGAACATACACCTGTCTTCTGCAAATTTAATAGGTATTGTTAATATTGGTTCTTGAAAACTTGTTTGGAACCTATTTGTCGAAGAGGTGGCGGCAAGTTATTCCAACATTTTGAAGACAGGTATCGAAAACTTCCCCGGAAGGCAGCAGTTTTATGACGCGGGACAGAGAGACGATATAGTGCGGCTCGAGTGAAGTGCTGGTGATGTGTCCCGCACCACGTTAGCTTTTCGTACAGGTAGTCAGGGGTCTTAGATTTAATGATGCCAAATAAAAGGTTAGCAAGATAAAGGCTTTGCCGTTGCTCCATTTTAAGCATATTGGCCTCATTTAAATAGGGTGTGATGTAAGAACGGGGGGGGGGGTATACGAAAGCAGTAGCGAGCACAAGCATTCTGTACACGTTGGATCAGACGTTGTGATCGCTGGAGTAGACATGGTCCGTAAACTGAGATGCAGTAATTGAGTTTAGACAGCACCAGAGCTTCACATAGTTTTATCCGCATGTCAGTGCTTAGAAAGTCTCTGATACTATATAAGACTTTTAACCTATTAAAGCAATTCCGTGCTAACTCGAGCACATGACCCTCAAAAGTGAGCCCACTATCCATTAGTACACCCAGATTTCGAGCTTGTTCAACCCTTTCAATAGGGACGCCCATAATGGCAATTTGGGGATTAGCATTCGATATATGATGTACCTGATTTTTAGATCCGAGGACCATGAATTTAGACTTGGAGGGATTTAGAACAAGTGAGTTTTTGGAAGCCCATGACGATACTGCATCTAAATCCTCATTCATTTTGTTTACAGCTACCTCTACGCTGTCATTTTTTGCTGATATATAGAGTTGTAGGTCGTCAGCATATAAATGATATTTGCAGTGAGTCAGCCCATGGACAATGTCGGCGCTGTATATAATGAAAAGAAGAGGGCCTAAAATAGATCCTTGTGGTACACCTTTGTCTACTGGGCTTAATCTGGACGATGTATGACGAATATCATGCATGTAAGAAAAAACATAGCTTTATTTAAAATTGTAGGTGATAGCTATACAATTAACACTAGAAATAAAAATAGGTTAGCACTACCATTATTTAGACTAAGTAAAGTAGGCACATCATTCATGGGGCACTGTATTCGCTTCTACAATAAAATACCACAGGAATCATTGACCCTTCCTGAAAAAAGGTTCAAAAACTATGTTAAAAATGAGCTGATAAGAAAGTCCTATTATAGTATTAAGGAATACTTAGATGACAAAACTGCATGGTCCATACCATCTCAGCGCACAGAAATTCGACGAGGGGCGATGGATCAAGTCTATCACTCGCCGGCGAATTTCCTTAGACCGAAACCAGTACCTGTTGTAAAGTCACTTTTTAAAAAAAAAAGGTATGGGGGAGTTTCTTGCCGTTTCTTCTTAACCCCGAGGCCCACCTTCCGAAACGGTGTAGTCTTTTTTTTATATAAAAAAAAAATTGACTTCTAGTTATAAGTAAGTATAATTTTGACGTTGAATAAGATAATTTATTTATTTCTATTCAATAAAAAAAATGACTCTGACTCTGACTCGACAGGCGAGATCCATCCAGTTTGCGTAATTCGACTCTCTGATGACGCAACGTGAGGTAGCTGTCAAACCATCTAAGTGTGCCTATGTCGAAGCCATAGTAAGAGAGTTTGGACAACATAAGAGAGGTATTGACAGAGTCAAACGCACGGGAAAAATCCAAAAGGGTAAGGATAGTGCCTTCTCCTGCATCCTGAGAATGAAGAATGTTATCGACTACGTCGAGCAATGCGGTGTTTGTGCTGCGTTCTTTTCTAAAACCAGACTGGTAGCGAGGAAGAATCTTTTGCTCCTCGACATATTTTGACCTGATCATAAACAACTTTCTCCAGAATTTTCGATAGGTATGGCAGTATGCTAATTGGCCTTAGCTCACTTATAAGTGCCGGGTCGTTATTCTTAGGTATAGGTTTAATAATAGCTGTTTTCCAAAGATTAGGAAATGTGAAGGTGGTTATTGACTTGTTTACCATTGTTGTGATAACGCCAAGCGTATGCGGAAGGGTCAGTAGAATCATATCTCTGGAGAGTTCATCCAGACCTCTAGCATTTGAGCCCATTGATAATATTATTTTAGCTACCACATTTTCAGTGACAGGCTCAAGTTTGAATGAACTACCAGCCTTGTGTGAGTGAAATTCATAGTATGTAAGAAGGGACAGTTGCACCCGATTATCACCTGGGACGTTATTAAAGTGTTCGCATCTCATCTGGGTTATCAAAACAACCAGGTAAAGCTTCTTTATTTTTAAAATCGGGCAAGATACTTTTCTCAAGGCGTTGCCACAAAAGCTTTGAGTTGTGACTCTCATTATTAATTTGATGATCAAAAAAGGCTTTCTTTTCATAAAACATCGCCACATTAACAAGATGCTTAAGATCTTTGTATTCCTTTTTGTGCTGATCTGACTTGTATTTCCTGTATGCGTTATGCGACTCATCATGTGACGTATAGAACTGGTGAGCCAAGGTTGAAGCTTGTCGCGTAATACAATGGTCTTCTCAGGTGCGTGCTTATTTAAAAGATACCTGTTTCATAACAACCAAGCAACGAAAACCTATATTTCATCAAACAATAAATATCTTTATCTTATTTTTTTTCACTTCTCCATACAATTCGGCTGGCCCGGCGGAGGAGTTAAAAATAAAATGTGCGGGTCAAGTTGTTCAGAATGATGTCCCTAAAAATCCCTAAAATATGACTTCACCTTTCTGGTGCACCCCGAAGTTGGATCTGTATGTATATATAAAGTAAATATAATTACAAGGATACTACCTAAAACCGACCTGTCCACCGTAACGTGACAGAACAGAAATCTGTAATTTTATTTTGGAAATCTGCGGAACCCTCAATCATAAAACGACTCGAACTTAAGCTCTTTCGATTTTAAAACAGTGTCGAGGAAACCTGGTCTTGGCTTTGCGATTTTTTTATTAACAACAGATTGATGAAGAAAGGGGGCGTGTCTCCATTTAAAAAAAAACTTGTCGTTACATTAAGTTCATGGGTAGACTAGTATTTTAAGCATCATATACAAAAAACTGTTTGTAAGTGCACTTTATACAGGGTGACATTGAATTAGCTGACCATATTTTGGGGAATGATAGTACGCATCATTATGAACAACTTTCCCCAAGAAACATATGGTCACAAATGAAAAAAAAACAACCCTCAGTACATTGACCCGATCAGCTGATTACAAATGGCAACAAATATAATTATCACTAAAATATTTTTTTCCTACCCAAAATCGGTAAATGTTAACCAAAATGGATAAATGATCACCAAAACTTACAGAAAATATCAGGGCAAAATACTGCGGTAGCTTAGGTGAAGGTTAAAGGGGGTGAGCGATGCGAAGCCCCCTTTATCCTTCGTATTAGTTTGAACATGTAAGAACAACAAAAAATACTTAAATCATAAGTTTAAGTACACAAAACATAAAAATAAGTTTGGTGATCATTTATCCAAACACAATTTGGTGGTCGCTTACGAATTCTGGCGGTCATTTAGTATTTATTGGTAGTAAAATAGGTGCGTTTTTGGTGATCGTTTAAACATAAGCCATTACAAATTACTATGGGAGACCCAATTTTTATTTTCATTTGCGACCATATGTTTGTTGGGGAAAGTTGTTCATAATTATTGGTATTATCACTCCCCAAAATATGGTCGGCTAATAAATAATAATAAATGTCACCTTGTATACAGGGCGTCTTGTAACTCAATGTCAAGCAGTACCAGAAGAGAGGCCAGGTTACACAGTTCAGGAAAAAATATAAAATTCTTTGACCGTAGCAATTTTTGACAAGAAACAAAAAAAATGGCGACATGTCTTAACATGTCTAGTTCCAGTGACTTTGAAAACAAATTATCGGTGAACTAAGTGACCAAGCAGGCCTTTCTACTGGTGTTCGCTACGGGGCAGCTGTCGAAAATATATTTCTGTTTGATTCGTGGTCAACTTGCTTTGATAAAATCGGTTTCACAATTAAACTTGTTCAGAATGATATCCCACACTAACATTGCCCTAAAGTTAGAGCTTACATCTCAGTTACATCCTGTTTACAATGGAATTAATAGTTTTACTGACCTGTTTGCTCACACAGCCTTCAATTAAGAAAATCACTATCGGGTTATTCCTTTCCACACCAAGCACCTTTACCGTCATAAATTTATTCTTGAGCATGTTCACTACATCTGTATTGTCGTGTAGTTAATTTTATTGCATACAAAAATTGTAGGTTCAGAAACCTTTCTTCTTCTTTCATTTTAAGCCCCGGAGAAAAATGAGGTGTGTTAGAAGTTTGAAGCATATATCTGTCTGTGTCTGGCACCGTAGCACTCAAAAGAGTGGACGGATTTTTATATAGTTTTTTATTGGTAGTAGATTTCACAGCGATTGTTCTTAGCTAAGTTTCAAAAATCTGTTCAGTGGTTCAAAATAAATCTTAATTGTTTTGATGTATAATTTATGGCACAGAATACGTAATAGTGTCTATAGTATCAACATTTTTATCAGCAATATAGGGTGACATTTAATCAGCTGACCATATTGTAGGGAATAATAGTAATCATCATTATGAACAACTTTCCCCAAGAAACTAATGGTTATAAACGAAAAAATAATTTTGGATCCCCCATAGTAACTTGTAATCAGCTGATTGGGTCAAAGTACTGAGGGACAATATTTTTTTCCATTTGCGACATTATGTTTCTTGGGGAAAGTTGTTCATAATCATTCCCCAAAATATGGTCAGCCAATTAAATGTCAGCTAATTACCTAATTACCAATCACCCTGTATGTATTATCGTAAGGTCCGTCGAAGTTCTCACCTGCCAAACAGCCCGGCTATCCTTAACACAAGCCTACATAATACGCCACCGGAAACGCCTTATTTGTGTGCATAAAATACCGGTTTCTCTATTTAAGTCGTAGTATGTAGAGTGGACAGGGACAAAGAGTTGCTTGGCGGCCATTTCATTAATATTTTTGACCATTTGCTGCCATTTCGAGCTTGGAAACTACTATATGTGTTATACGTCGCGCCACAAGTTATGAGCGGTGGCCTTGAATGCGCAGCAGTCACTTTTCAAGACCTGTACATATGCGCAGTAATTCCCGCCAACGTCGCCCAGCGCTCTGAATTCGTGGCGCGAGGTATATACCTCGCATATGTACAGATATTAAAATGTGACTACTGCGCATTCAAGGCCACCGCTCATAACGTGTGGCGCGAGGTATGCCTCCCTAGATTCCGAAGTTTATTAAAAATATCAAATTCGTTTCGGCTCGTACACTTTAGACCTTCGCATCCGCTTTAATTCTGTAAAGTTCAACCCCCAGTTGGCGCCACTGGGGAATAACGTCACCAATTCAACCCCCAGTTAACGCAACTGGAGAATGACGTCACCAATTCAACCCCTTGTTGGCGCCACTGGGGAATGAGGTCACCAATTCAACCACCAGTTGGCGCCACTGGGGAATGACGTCACCAATTCAACCCCCAGTTAACGCAACTGGAGAATGATGTCACCAATTCAACCCCTTGTTGGCGCCACTGGGGAATGAGGTCACCAATTCAACCCCCAGTTGGCGCCACTGGGGAATGAGGTCACCAATTCAACCCCTTGTTGGCGCCACTGGGGAATGACGTCACCAATTCAACCCCCAGTTAACGCAACTGGAGAATGACGTCACCAATTCAACCTCTTGTTGGCGCCACTGGGGAATGAGGTCACCAATTCAACCCCCAGTTGGCGCCACTGGGGAATGAGGTCACCAATTCAACCCCTTGTTGGCGCCACTGGGGAATGACGTCACCAATTCAACCCCCAGTTGGCGCCACTGGGGAATGAGGTTACCAATTCAACCCCCAGTTGGCGCCACTGGGGAATGAGGTCACCAATTCAACCCCCAGTTGGCGCCACTGGGGAATGAGATCACCAATTCAACCCCCAGTTGGCGCCACTGGGTAATGACGTCACCAATTCAACCCCCAGTTGGCGCCACTGGAGAATGACGTCACCAATTCAACCCCCAGTTGGCGCAACTGGAAAATGACGTCACCAATTCAACCCCCAGTTAACGCAACTGGAGAATGACGTCACCAATTCAACCCCCAGTTGGCGCCACTGTAGAATGACGTCACCAATTCAACCCCTACTCGTAGATGGAGAACATAGTTATGTTTCTTTTTTTAGATAAATGTAATTATTTTTAATTAGAGGTATAAGCAATACGACTTAGGTTCCTATATTTATATTTGTATTTCGGTGGACATCTGTTGGCCGGCTTCACTGTTCTTATTTTAATTGTTATATTTTTACTGTCATGTGCTGATGCTGATTTTACTGTGATGTGCATGTTGATGTCCCTAATAAAATAAATAAAGGCTAGTATGTAATCGCACAGCTCAAATACTGATTATCACAGCAAAAAAGGATCAGCAGTAATACATTTTATGTGTTAAGTATTTTTGTGTGTATTCCTACATGTTCAACCTAATACGAAGGATAAAGGGGGCTTCAGAGTCAGAGTCAGTCTTTTTTTTTATTGAATATAAATAAATAAATTATCTTATTCAACGTCAAAATTATACTTCTTATAACTACAAGTCAATTTTTTTTATATAAAAAAAAGGCTACACCGTTTCGGAAGGTGGGCCTCGGGGTTAAGAAGAAACGGCAAGAAACTCCCCCAAACCTTCTTTTTTAAAGAGTGACTTCACAACAGGTACTGGTTTCGGTCTGAGGAAATTCGCAGTGATAGACTTGATCCATCGCCCCTCGTCGAATTTCTGTGCGCTAAGATGGTATGGACCATGCAGTTTCGTCATCTAAGTATTCCTTAATACTATAATAGGACTTTCTTATCAGCTCATTTTTAACATAGTTTTTGAACCTCTTTTCAGGAAGGATCAATGATTCCTGTGGTATTTTATTGTAGAAGCGAATACAGTGCCCCATGAATGATGTGCCTACTTTACTTAGTCTAAATAATGGAAGTGCTAACCTATTTTTATTTCTAGTGTTAATTGTATGGCTATCACCTACAATTTTAAATAAAGCTATGTTTTTTCTTACATGCATGATATTCGCTTCGCTCACCCCCTTTACCCTTCACCTCAGCTACCGCAGTATTTTGGCCTGATATTTGCTATGAAAATCAGTACATTTGCTGAGCAAATCAGTATTAGTGATGTGCAGTTTAATATTTCCCATAAATAAATAAGCAATCAAAGCCAGCTGCCAAATTTGCAAACATGTTCCATATTGGCGTCATCTTTCCAAAAGATTTTGTATTTTACGTTGGTAATTACAATGCTGATGGCCAGGCTCAATGGGCCATGTAAAAAAAACAAAGTCACCAAACTGAGAAAACCATTTCGAGATAATTGTGTTCATAACTAAATTCCGTTATTCCCATCAAAAAATATTACAGGATTACTGAAATATCCGTAAAAAACATAATGTAGGTACTTCTACCTCCAACCATAGAACTGTCTCTACGACGTAATTTCTTCAAATTCCCTTCGCCGTTAAGTTGGCTGTTCTGTAAAACTGTCAAGTATCAACAGTATCAACGTAAACATATATATATATAACTAAAAAACTATAATATATATATATATATATATATATATATATATATATATATTATAGTTTTTTAGTTTTATAATCGGAATCAACCAGCCTCAAGTATAACAGTTCTTAAACTGTGAGCAAGTGAGGTCACGAGGGGTGTTATTTTTAAAAATATTAAGACATCCATTACCCGAAATAGTCAAATCATTTTCTTAAAATAGCCTAATAAACAAAGCAACACGCCTTTTCCAATACGGGGTGGCAGAGGCACAATTGTGCCCACTTTGAGCCAGTTATTCAATACTCCATTTTGCGTGACAGGGGGTTACCCCATCGCTGCAGCTATGGAGTAATAGGTTTCCTCACGATGTTTTCCATCACCGTTAGAACGTCAATATAATGTCCTTAAGATAAATTAATTATCTCATTGGTACGTGGTCAGGAATCGAACCTGCATCTCCTGTGTGAGAAGCAAGCGTGAAACCCATAAGACCACGGAGCTCCTTCCAAATTCAAATAACAGCTAGTGTCAAATGATGTTGGGTCAATGTCAGTTTCAAGTAGGCGAACAGCCTTCAAAACATCAATTTGAAAGCGATCGGTATTGACTTCACGGATACAGAACAGTGCTAATGTTTAATAATATCCGGATAAACCGTGTGTGACATATCCATCGTGTTTTTTTAACATCCCCATTTACTCAGTAAATGGCCAACTCTAGGAGAGTCTAAGGCCCGAGCCATTTAACGGTTGTCATCTTTAGAAAATAAGATGAGTAAAAACCCAACATTCACTCAAAAATATAAGGAATTACAGAAAGAAAGAAAAACGTTTTTTGCACACAAACAGATAAACACACTTTACATAAATAAAAAAGTCAAAGATAAAAAACAATACGTACGTTATTTGACTGCTAGTCAAAATAGATACTTTTAGGAACTGTCAAAACGGTAATTTGATAATGAGTTCTATGAAATACTAGCATGTGACGTCATAGTCAAATGCTGTCTTTTTAAAAAAACAAAATTAACTAAATAAACAATGCTGATATTGTCAAACGTGTTCATTGAAATAGTTCAGCTTGAGACACGTTTCTAGATATATTGGACTACCTTGTCTAATATCAACAACACAATTCATGCGAGAATAGGAATCTCTCGGCCATGTGTCGGTGTCAAACTCTCAATTTGATACCGAACATTTCATAATACCTCATTATGGGATTCAATACCTATAACCAGCCAGTGGCACCATAGTGGCGTCACCAAGGGTAGGTACCAATTCTGTACTGGAGATCGCATCAGGAACGCTCCGAAGGGCGCAAAGTGCCGTATTTGGCTTGTCGGCGGCGCCTATTTTGATACTGGAGATCGCATCAGGAACGCTCCGAAGGGCGCAAAGTGCCGTATTTGGCTTGTCGGCGGCGCCTATTTTGATACTGGAGATCGCATCAGGAACGCTCCGAAGGGCGCAAAGTGCCGTATTTGGCTTGTCGGCGGCGCCTATTTTGATACTGGAGATCGCATCAGGAACGCTCCGAAGGGCGCAAAGCGCCGTATTTGGCTTGTCGGCGGCGCCTATTTTGATACTGGAGATCGCATCAGGAACGCTCCGAAGGGCGCAAAGTGCCGTATTTGGCTTGTCGGCGGCGCCTATTTTGATACTGGAGATCGCATCAGGAACGCTCCGAAGGGCGCAAAGTGCCGTATTTGGCTTGTCGGCGGCGCCTATTTTGATACTGGAGATCGCATCAGGAACGCTCCGAAGGGCGCAAAGTGCCGTATTTGGCTTGTCGGCGGCGCCTATTTTGATACTGGAGATCGCATCAGGAACGCTCCGAAGGGCGCAAAGTGCCGTATTTGGCTTGTCGGCGGCGCCTATTTTGATACTGGAGATCGCATCAGGAACGCTCCGAAGGGCGCAAAGTGCCGTATTTGGCTTGTCGGCGGCGCCTATTTTGATACTGGAGATCGCATCAGGAACGCTCCGAAGGGCGCAAAGTGCCGTATTTGGCTTGTCGGCGGCGCCTATTTTGATACTGGAGATCGCATCAGGAACGCTCCGAAGGGCGCAAAGTGCCGTATTTGGCTTGTCGGCGGCGCCTATTTTGATACTGGAGATCGCATCAGGAACGCTCCGAAGGGCGCAAAGTGCCGTATTTGGCTTATCGGCGGCGCCTATTTTGATACTGGAGATCGCATCAGGAACGCTCCGAAGGGCGCAAAGTGCCGTATTTGGCTTGTCGGCGGCGCCTATTTTGATACTGGAGATCGCATCAGGAACGCTCCGAAGGGCGCAAAGTGCCGTATTTGGCTTGTCGGCGGCGCCTATTTTGATACTGGAGATCACATCAGGAACGCTCCGAAGGGCGCAAAGTGCCGTATTTGGCTTGTCGGCGGTGCCTATTTTGATACTGGAGATCGCATCAGGAACGCTCCGAAGGGCGCAAAGTGCCGTATTTGGCTTGTCGGCGGCGCCTATTTTGATACTGGAGATCGCATCAGGAACGCTCCGAAGGGCGCAAAGTGCCGTATTTGGCTTGTCGGCGGCGCCTATTTTGATACTGGAGATCGCATCAGGAACGCTCCGAAGGGCGCAAAGTGCCGTATTTGGCTTGTCGGCGGCGCCTATTTTGATACTGGAGATCGCATCAGGAACGCTCCGAAGGGCGCAAAGTGCCGTATTTGGCCTGTCGGCGGCGCCTATTTTGATACTGGAGATCGCATCAGGAACGCTCCGAAGGGCGCAAAGTGCCGTATTTGGCTTGTCGGCGGCGCCTATTTTGATACTGGAGATCGCATCAGGAACGCTCCGAAGGGCGCAAAGTGCCGTATTTGGCTTGTCGGCGGCGCCTATTTTGATACTGGAGATCGCATCAGGAACGCTCCGAAGGGCGCAAAGTGCCGTATTTGGCTTGTCGGCGGCGCCTATTTTGTTTGGAGACTGAAAGTCAAGTCAAGTACTTTATTACTGTAGATATTTACATATACTTAGCAAACGTCATTTTTTGCCTCTTCTCTACATTGGATTGGGAGAAAAAGGGCGTAGAAACTCCCACAGATTGATTTTTAGATCTCTTTTAAAAATAGGTTGTGCTTAACTAATACAATTATGTTTTTTTTTATTTAATAAGCAGGCAATAATAAATAATTATTAACAGCAAGGTCTGTGTTGAGCTAGATTAACCCCATACAGTCCTGTCATTTAAGTAATCTCGAACATTGTAATATCCCTTTTTCGATAAAGTCGCTTTAACATGCTTTTTAAATTGCTCAAATGGCAATTTCAAAATCTCCAGAGGTATCTTATTATAGTAGAGAATGCACTGACCCTTGAAAGAATAGCTAACCTTCGCGAGTCTAAATCGGGGCGCACACAATCTGTGATTATTTCTTAGGTTAACATTGCAGCTATCGCTAAGTTTGGTAAATGTTGTAAGGTTCTTGCGTACATACATTATATTTTCGAAAATAAATTGACTAGCTACAGTTAGTATGTAGTTCTTTAAAAAGCTCTCTTAAGGAGTCTGTTCGTTTTAAATTATAAATTGCACGAATAGCTCTTTTCTGTAAAATAAAACTGCTTTCCCCCACAACAAGATACCATAGGACATGACACTATGAAAGTAACTAAAATATACTAGCCTAGATGTAGCCACATCCGTGCTTTGTCTGATGTTCCTAACAGCGTAAGCCGCAAAACTTAATTTACCAGCTAATTTATCTATGTGGGGTCCCCACTGCAATTTGCTATCAATGGTTATTCCATTCCACTGACTGCATACGGCATTTAAAGGATGCAATCTCTAATACAGAATTTGACTGGGCTTGAGGGGTTCATCTATGAGAACGAGCTCTGT
Source organism: Argyresthia goedartella (assembly GCA_949825045.1). NCBI lineage: Eukaryota > Metazoa > Arthropoda > Insecta > Lepidoptera > Argyresthiidae > Argyresthia > Argyresthia goedartella. Next base: position 26,654,778 of record OX463831.1, read on the forward strand.
GGTGTGGCTGTCAAGTTTGTGCTTGGGCATTTTTCCAGAAACCGGGCAACTTTCCCAAGAAATTCGTTATCATCATCATGCGATTGGCGGAAAAAGTAAATTACACCATAAATTAGCCAAAAATAATGTTTTTTTTGTAATATTTTACTGAGGTACTTAGTTGTGGATCAAAATCAAAATGTGATATACATTTAAATTAAAATCACAATTATTGCAGACGTTTTAAATGTCACATTATGTAATTACATTGAAAACCAGGGGACTGTCCGCCATGGAACTGTTAATTAGATGTTCCTTAAGATTTTGTGTCAAAATAGACACATAACCGTCGGAGCTCACTGTCAGTCGTAGTAAGAACGGCCTTATACTTATAAGGCGACCGGTTTAGCCTAGGCGGCTAGTGACCCTGCCTACGACGCTGGCCGTCCTGGGTTTGAATCCCGGTAAAGGCAGATATCTGTGATGAGCATGAATATTTGTTACTTGGTCTTGGTTGTTTTCTATGCATTTACTCTATAAAATACATCGTCGTCTAGTACCCATAACACAAGCCTTGTTGAGCTTATAATGGCCTAGGTCGATTTGTGTAAGATTGTCCTCTAATATTTATTTATGTCGACCCGACTGGCCGAATCGGCGGTGACCCTACCTAAGAAGCCAAGGGTCCCGGGTTCGAGTCCCGGTGGGGGCAAATATTTGTTTGATGAGAACGTATGTTTGTACCCTAGTCATGGATGTTTATCTATTTAAGTATAATATTTATCTATATAATTATGTGTATCGTTGTCTAGTACCCAAGATATACGGAATTCTAGTTTGGGGCTAGATCAATGTGTGTAAATACATAGTGTCCAAGGTATTAATATATATATGATTTATATTTATTTTATCTACACACGTATCATAAACCCTCTTTACTGCGGACAAAAACCGCACGTTACGATCAGCATAATGTTAAACTACTTGGTAAAAACGCATTTCTTATCTGAAAAATTACACATTATGATTTTCTACACATTATGACATTCAAATTTCGAACGCCGACGCCCGCCTGCATGCCGCCCATATTTTGTCTGTGAAGTTGGTACTGACATTCAAATTTCGAACGCCGACGCCCGAAGTTGGTGCTACAGAACAAGCTAAACAACTGCAGAGCCACAATGCCGGTCAAACATGCGGTTCCTGAACACATCAAAGAGAGCTTATGATATGTGTGTAGATAAACTAGTGTATGTAACTGAACATAATTAGGCATTAAAACTCTCGAGTGATATTATTATGAAACTCGCCTTCGGCTCGTTTCATAAACCCACTCTCGAATATTAATGCCCTCCATTATGTAGCAGTCACATAAACTACTATAATACTATGCAATAAAACTGCTTGAGTCTTTAAGACAAAAGGGGTAAGACCTTTGTAGCGTAATTTATGATAAGTTGTATATAAAAAGATTCTAATAGTCTTCCTGCAACAGTATTAACCTATAAAATGTCAACAGACAATTTATTCTCGTTGCTCATTTGCTAGTTATATAATTAGCTGTTCACGTACTTACTTAGTTATTTTTATCATCAAAGTGTGTTATTTCCTATTGCTTATAAATCATAATGTAAAATAATATCGATAAAATAGCGTCACGCTTTTTCCCTTACAGGGTGGTAGAGGTACAATTGTGCCCACTTTGAGCCAGTTATTCAATACTCCTGGCGCCCCAAATGGCCGAGATGGCAGTGACCCTGCCTACGAAGCCAAGGGTCCCGGGTTCGAGTCCCGGTGAAGGCAAATATTTGTTTGATGAGCACGGATGTTTGTACCCTAGTCATGGTTGTTTATCTATCTAAGTATAATATTTATCTATATAAGTATGTGTATCGTTGTCTAGTACCCAAGATACAGGGAATCCTAGTTTAGGGCTAGATCAATATGTGTAAATAGTGTCCAAGGTATTATTATTATTACTCCATTCTGCGTGACAGGGGGCTAGCCCATCGCCGCAGTTATGGAGTAATAAAGTTTCCTCACGATGTTTTCAATCACCGTTAGGAGGTCTTAAGATAAATTAATTATCCCATTGGTACATGGTCAGGAATCGAACCTGCACCTCCTGTGTGAGAAGCAAGCGTGAAACCCGTTAGACCACGGAGCTATTGATATATCTCACTAACTCTTAGCCGATAAATGAAAGTAAATGTAAATTAGCTTATTTATTATCTTTGTCCCCACACAGGAACAAATGATAAACATAAACCCTGAACATTCACATAAAGGCACATACGATGCTTCTGGCCCCTCACGATACCCTGTGTCGTGAGAACCGGAAACAGCGACGTCACATACATATACAGCCGGGATTCGAACCCGGTACGTCTAGGTTGGGAGGCAGAGCCTCCAACAGCAACGCCACAGAGGTTGTAAAATTATAGGTTAGTATTTAAACGTATGACTGTAAATCCAGTTTTTGTTTGGCAAATATACTGGTTTTGCCTGACTGGATTAGTGAATAGCGACAAAAAATGAGCGCGACTAGAAATAATGGCTTGTTCTGACAAAATTACTAAAATGCGAAATGACTAGAAATTTAAAAACTGCAACTTGAAAACCTTAATTCGAGTAACATAAAATACAAAATGAGCGTTGGATTTTGTTGTTCTTACATGTTCAACCTAACATGAAGGATAAAGGGGGCTTCGCTTTGCTACCATGACCCACCACTTCACCCCAGACAGTCTTTATTTAGCCAGAAAGCGGCGGTTAAACAATTCAGTAATTTAGTCGCGCAAATCAGTATTTTTGTCGCGAAAAATTCACTATTTTTTTCGCTCATTTCCAGAAATACCGCTGTTCATGGTCATTCGCTCAATTCGTTTTTTATTCGGTCGTTTTAGTATTTCCCTAAAATTATCCACAAGATAAGGGCGTTGAACACAAATATAAAGCTAAATAAGACTGGTTCGCAAAACTACATTTTGCTTTATGTTAGTAAATTATTTTTGGTTATTCTATGACAACAGCCGTTTATAACCTCATAAGTTCCTAACGGCTGAATGGATTTCAACCAAAGAGCTAACGATTCTTCGAATCTAATGAAGAGTTTACTGACAGCTTAGTTATGGAAGCAATTCGCCATGTGGCGTCCGTCTTTGGATTCTCGCCGGTCTACCACAGAGCAGAAATAATTGTGGTCTGTGACCATTTAAAATTTTGCGCAGTGGTCTGAATGGTGCAAAGTCAGAGAGATTGCCGTCTTGATCCGCCGGACAAACAGCCTTCCCTCCCCCCTCCCCCTCTTGAACCTCCCGGACTGTGGCTAGAGCCCCCCTAAATAACCCAAATATGAAGTAGTTAGAATTAGGATAGGCTTCAAATTATATAACTACTAGCTGATGCCCTCAACTTCATCTGCGTGTTCCTAGGAATTATCATTAACCGAGATAACGTTACCCTCCTTCTGGTGCAGTCGGATAAAAAGTATCCTATATGTTAATCTAGCTCATAAACTACCTCTGTGCTAAATTTCATTCAAATCCGTTCAGCCGTTTTAGCGTGATTGAGGCACAAACACACAAACATCCAAACACCCAAACATCCTAACATCGCTACTTTCTCATTTATCATATTAGTGGATCTCCTAGTACCATCTGTCCCCCTAGCATGCCGCTGTCATGCCCTTTGACAATGAGCTGATGTCCGCTCGTAAAATCAGGTAAGCAGACAAACTCCCCCTATATATATCATATACACATATACCTATATATCGCTCAAATGGGCAAATTACAGGTAGAAAGCATATACCGAGGCCATGGCTCACAGTAGCATCGAAAGATAACTGTTAAATACAATACAAACACAGGCAGGTCTGTCTCCTGGGCATGGATAATACCATTTTTTCCCCTCCAAAAAAAAAAACCGCTCAAGTGCGAGTAGGACATCGGACCCTTACATGAAGGGTTCCATACCATTGTACACGGAAAAACGTAAAGCGACAGTCTTTTATACGAGTACATAAACCTATTTAATTTTTAATAATAACATATTAAATACTGGGTGGACTACATTCAAGGCCGTACATCGAAACATTGAAAAATAGTTTTTTGTATGTAGTACGTAAGTTAAACTATGTACTCAGGTTAACGAAACTCTTTGCTCATTGAAACCGGAAGTGGATAGAAATTGAGTAACTAATTTACAGACATAAAATCATATATGATAAAAAACTTAATACTAATAATTCGAATGAGCAATTATTAATCATATAATGACAAATAACTAAGCACAAAACTCAATACCTGCAATTAAAAATCTTTTCCGATAAGATCGGGAGAGTCCATTTATCACCGATAAACAAATAAAACAAAATGGCTAAGAAAATGGCCACACCCATAATTTCTTCTATGGGTACTTCTTTTAATTCTTGAAAATCGGTATGTTTTATTATTTGTCGCTGTTGCGGCAACAGAAATGCACATTCTGTGAAAAATTCAGCTCTCTACCAGTTTCGGTTGATCCGATAGAGCCCGGTGTCGGACGGACGGACAAACGCACAGCGGAGGCTTAGTAATAGGGTCCCGTTTGGCACACTTCGGGTACGGAACCCTATAAAACAGATTCACAGATCTCTCAAGCCCCCTAGCGAGCTTTTCGGAAACTTTGAGTTTGTTTTCAATCAACCGTCAGTAGACTCCTCATTGATGGTATTTTGGCCATCCTTTTTAGGGTTCCCTACCCAACGGGTAAGAACGGAACCCTATTACTAAGACTTCGCTGTCCGTCCGTCTGTCACCAGGCTGTATCTCAAGAACCTAGCTAGCTAGAGAGTTGAAATTTTCACAGATTATGTATTTCTGTTGCCACTATAACAACAAATACTAAAAAACAGGACAAAATAAATATTTAAGGGGGCTCCCATACAACAATTCTTTCAATACCACATACAAACTTATGGATGCACCTGGTTACGTACATGGAGTGTGAAAGTAACCGCACCAATAACTTTGTAAACAACATTTTGCTGTGTAAAATCCAAACTATTCACTCCACACCATCGCTTCCATTGAACGGTGGTACGGAACCCTTCGTGCGCGATTTAAACTCGCACTTGACCGTTTTTTTTTAAATTTTGTAAGCAACGGAACCTTCCAAACTTCCATCACTCATTGCCTCAAGTATAATCTGATACTAATCAATTTCAATAATATTTGCCGTGTCACGGCCACGTGACGTCATCGCGGGTCATTGCTTCGTAAAGCTCAGGCTGAGCAAAAAGTTTCCAAAGTGTTGATGCAAGGATTTCTATCGAATTATAGTACTAAGAGTAACTCTTGCGGCTTGGAAATATCAACATACGAAGAAATCATAATTTACTATAGTTATCCGGTCCCGATTCCGCTAGCAAAATGTTGTTGTTGAGTCTGCAGTGAGGTAGACGCGACATTGACGGTTCACGTTTGAAGCCCGACGACGAAAAACAGTGTGAAATATTAAAATGCACATCAAAAATACTGATTTGCACAGCAAATATCCCTTATATTTGCTGAGGTAGCTTAGGTGAAGGGTAAAGGAGATGAGCGAAGCAAAGCCTTCTTTATCTTTCGTGTTAGGTTCAACATGTAAGAACAACAACAAATACTTAAAACATAAACTTAAGAACTCATTAAATATTTAAAACATAAAAATTGTTTTTGCTTATCCTTTTGACGTGATAACGTCTTTAAAATCGTTTTAGTCGGGTGACATGTTCAGAAACTTGTGTCACACCAAAACCTCACGAGCGCGATCGCAGGTATAACGAGAGAGAGACGGACCGATCTCCCGTCTCATCTCGAGCGCTGCCAGTCATTCCGTGAAACTTGTCACGCGGAATCCTCACGAGCGGAGGCTTATCACGTAAACATCTCGATCGTAAACCTACTTTACAAACAACCAATTTTTTTACTGTGCAAATCAGTATTTTTGATGTGCGATTAAATACTAGCCGTTATATAGTTATGCCTATTTCTTTAAATGGTAGTCATCTTCCCTGTGATGGTACTTATATATGTTTTATTGAAATTGGTTCAGTAGTTCAAATGTTATCAGCTTAAAAAATAATAACGGTCATGCGGACGGACGGATTTTGATGCGAGTTTTTGTAGTTGGTTGTTAACTTTACTAAAATATTTCTAAGATAAGTTGTGGTAAAATCGGTTCAGCAGTTCGAAAGTTATCAGCTCAACAAGAAATAGCGGGCAAACGGGTGGACTGATTTTGATGCGGTTTTTTGCAGTTGATAGTCAACATTACTTGTTGTTTTTGTTCACTCCACAGCACACACCGATACATACACACACACTAACCCTTACACACATACACACACACACACACCCTCGCACACAACACAATACTTACCACATCCACACACAATCACTGTTTTTTGATACATTGTTCTTGTTAATGTTTCTCTTTTAGCTCAACTTCATAACCGTCACTTAATTATTGTGAACTGTGTAGTACATAGTGAAATCCGTAATTGGCCTTATTTTAAGTTTATGTTTCCGACTAGCTGTAAGAATGGCTGTGTGATTTTTGTTCATTAATAAAATTAAAATAAATAATAAAAAAACGGCGATGGTTTTAAGATAAGTTAAGTTAAAATCGGTTCTGTATTTCAAAAGTTATCAGCTTAACAAGGAATGGCGGTCAAATGCAATTTGTTGTAGTTGGCAGTGAACTTTACTGCGATGGTGCTTAGAAATGTGTTATTAAAATCGATTGAGTCAGTGATCAGCGTAATAAGGAAACAAGTAAACCAAATTTTACACTTTGAAGGTTTCACGAATGTGTCGGGGATAATTTAAATTTTCAATGATACCTATTTATAACTTGAACCAAAATGGCGGTGCTCTGCGCAGGTAACTGTTTTTAGGCGGTGCAAAAAGTTGTTATTGAGTTTCTGCGCATACTTTAACTTAGGCGTCTAGTCCATTCAGGTGAAGTGACGTGACGTAACATTGATCTGGCAAAGGCTACGTTTGTCCAGCAATTTCTAACCAACCGGATCGAACCGGATGACGACCCGAATGGCCGAGTCGGCAGTGATCCTGCCTACGAAGCCAAGGGTCCCGGGTTCGATTCCCGGTGGGGGCAAATATTTGTTTGATTAGAACGGACGTTTGTACCCTAGTCATGGTTGTTTATCTATCTAAGTATTATATATATCTATAGAAGTATGTGTATCGTTGTCTAGTACCCAAAATACAGGGAATCCTAGTTCGGGGCTAGATCAAGGTGTGTAAATAGTGTCCAGATATTATTATTATTACTAGTGGCCCTGTGGGCAGTAGACCTCGCTAACAGGAGGGACTGTGAACCAATTTATAGGTAAGTATTTTAGATTAAATCCAAATCAAGTAGTTAATTCTCTGTCAACTACATTTTGCAATATTGACTTTTCACGAAAATAGTTATAGTCTATTTCACTCGAGAAAAATAATTCAAGGAACACGTGTGCCAAGTTTTGTGAGGATCGCTTGAAAACTGTGGCCCCTAGACCGGAACTGACAGACACACATAGAGACATAGAGACAGACGAAAGAAAAATCGGCCACCTATTTTGTCGAAATGGAGCCCTTCGCTCGCTTGGCCAATTATTATTAAAGGATTGGGTCAAAAGGGGATACCGTGGAATCGTATCCTTTATCACTTAAGACAATGGGGATGGGTTTCGTGAAATGTGCATCTTTGAGGCATTATTCCTCTTTAAGGAAACACCGACTCCAGAAGAAAAAAACATATGAAGACACCCATTTGCTTCACTTGAAAACATCATATTGTCCACGGGAACTATATGAAGCAGGTGTAATTATAATAAAAACAAATAACCTGACTACTTTTTCCATATTTTACTTTCTTTTTTATTTATAAAACCCACTCGATATGTTATTTTTTTAAAGTAAAACATATGCGTCGCAAAAAATCGGCCATATGATATTTTTAATTTCGATATAGCCAGTAACACTCTCACTGTTGAAATGAATCTAATGACACCTCTCAAGCTAAAATCAATCAATCCTTTTATGGTACAGAACGTGGCAAAGAAATCTACATACATACATAGACTGGAAAAACCTCGAATAGCTAGAACCTACAATAAAACTTGCTCCGACATTGACGTATACCATCATTCCAAAAGTATTTTTAAACATAAAATTCTTGACACTCTCTGCGGATAACAAAATATAACAATACATTTTCAATCATAGCTATACACCAACCTTCACATACACACACACTCACACTGCATTCTCACCAACTCCCTCTCAATAATACACAAAACATAGTTCCGAATAAATAACTTATTTATTTTACTAACCCCATAATTTAAGGAGTCTTGAATTAAGTAATTGATGGAAACCTTTAATTGGCTGTAGTAAATGAGTAATTTAATTAAGAGAATAAAACTGTAATGCTGTTGGTTCTCTAAATAAATTAAATAAAATAAAAACATAACTCTCCTTCTGGCACAGTCGGATAAAAGGAAGCTAAATAGATGTTTTTCACCTAAAACGTGTTATCTCTAGGGATCTAAAACATAAATGTGTCGATTATTGCGAGGCGACAGTGACTGCGCAGCGCTTGCCAGTGCCGTATGCGCGCTTTACGTGCCTGACAACTACCTACGCGCTCTAGGCACCAGCAGCTAGCGGGCGGCTCGCACCGCACGGTGGCGCGCCTGCAGTCTCCGCTGGTCCGGGCACGGAATAGCCTCAATGCACTGTTGGCCGCATCACCATTGAATGATCTGTTTGGTGATGCATGGAGGGATATTGTGCGAGAATGTGGAAGGTTCTGTGAGAAGATTGCATGATAGTGTAGTCTTGTAATTATTTTCTCGAATGTTTATGGATATAATGATAATATGGTAACTGCATTTATACGATTGAATTGAACTTATTTTATTTGACATAATTATGGTAAATTAATTTGTAATAATTGAATTGTATTGTATTTTCTAATTTTGTATATTTGTGTCGACTTGGCTTTGCTGTAATGGCACAAATAGATTATGTAAATAAATAAATAAATAAAAATAAATAAATAAACATTTACCTATAGACACATACATTGCTTCTGGCCCACACTAGGATAACCTGTGTCGTGGGAACCAGAAACGGTGACGTCACACACATATAAGTTTTTTTCATTCCCAGCCGGGGATCGAACCCGGGACCTCTCGCATGGTAGGCGGAGCCACAACCGCAGATACACAGAGGTCGTCAAAAAGGAATATTGATATAGTTATTGCGTAAAAAATTAGGTATTCAAAATATCTTACAACGAGTGTTTGTAATTATAGAAATGACGTAACAGCCAAGTGGAAGTGTGAGCTGTCTTGATCTTTATTTTAATATGGTGTTATACTAAATTTCAACCATTACGAATCGGTTGCCATATTCATGTCGCAGTTAGTTGGTTAAATCAGACACTCAACTAACTCTCTAGACCGTTAATTAAATACCGACGTTTAACCAAGTCACTAAAATTCCGTCAGACAAGTGAGTGAACGAAACGTTTAACGCGTTGTCTAAACGTTCCTGGGCAACAAGACATAAGCAATATAAATATGTTTTTATGTGTACTTAAGTTTATGTTTTAAGTATTTTTTGTTGTTCTTACATATTCAACCTAACACGAAGGGTAAAGGGGGTGAGCGAAGTGAAGAGAGCTAAGCTACCGCAATGATTTGCCCTGATATTCTAAAAAAATCTATTTATTTTACACATTGCCGGTGGCCAAATAGGTATTCTATATAATCCCTGGCCATTGTATATATTACTTAGGTAGAGTATTCATAATTCATAATTATTTATTGAACACAGTTATTTAAAAAAAACATTAAGAGAAAACATGTGTACAAAGGCGGGCTTATCTCTAAAAAGAGATTTCTTCCAGCGGGTAAAGGTAAAGGGTAAAGGGGGTAAGCGTAGCGAAGCCCCCTTTATCCTTCGGGTTAGGTTGAACATGTAAGAACAACAAAAAGTGCTTAGTTTTAAGTATTTTTTGTTTTTCAGATATTACGGGCTGTGCATTTGGTTTTATGTATAATACCTAGGCAAAGTATAAAATAAATAATATTTCATACATTACCTGCACGTTTTAGGCATTGTATATATTGCCTAGGGTTAAATATAATATCGGATTATACAGATTGCCGGTAACATAGCTACCTATTACCAACCTAACTTTTTAAGTTTTTTTTAACAGCTGTCAGATATGGTAATGGTAGGCTTAGACGTCTCTAATTTTTGGCAAAGAAATCTTGAATCGGGGTCAATAACACAACACGATATCTACTATTAGATACTAAGTAACAATCTTGATATCATCAATAAACGGAACTAGAGCGTTACGTACTTAATTAGGATTACAAACTTAAGTAATGTTACGAATATTTTAATTAATAAATTAATTTCTGGGTTTATCCATAAAATACTGAAGGTTAATTTGTAAATACGTTTTTATTTAGTAACTAATTGTATGCGTCTGTGACGTAAATTGTAATAGTTACTTAGTGTTTTTTTCTCGTATCTTTTAAAAAAATGATCATTCGAACTTAATTATGTATCTTTTTTATGATGCAAAGAACTTGTTTTAGAATGTATCAGACACATATGTTATTTGTATTCATCTCCATAAGAAGCAAAAAATTATGTATTAAAAAAGGCTTGTATTTAATCGCACATCAAAAATACTGATTTGCGCAGCAAAAAAGGATCAACAAAAACACCTTTTATGTTTTAAATATTTTATCTACACTGGTATCATAAACCCTCTTTACTGCGTCCAAAAACCACACGTTAAGACCAGCATAATGATAAACTTCTTGGTAAAAACTCATTTATTATCCGAATATTGATCATTATGACACTAATGTACAAAAATTTGTCAAATTATGACATTCAAATTTCGAACGCCGACGCCCGCCTGGCTGCCGCCCCTAGTTTTCTGTGAAGTTGGTACTACTGAACAAGCTAAACAACTGCAGAGCAAGGATCAATGCCACAATGCCGGTCGAACATGCGGTTCCTGGACACATCAAATAGTCCTTATGATATGACGGTAGATAAACTAGTGTTTGTAACTGTACATAATTAGGCATTATGTATCAGTCACATAAACTAATATTATTTATTCACAAAAATATTTATAAAAAATAAAAACATTTAGCGGAGATTGAAAAAAGTGCGTAATAAGCTCCAATATGAACCTAAATGTGTTTCCAAAAAGAGTAACATTACGACTGTGTTGAAAGAGTACATTATGAAACAAGGGAGCAAAGTTGGTCATAAATAACATACGATGTTCGTTTAACAGCTCGAGCCGCAGCGCAGCGCAGCGCAGGCGGTAGCATTAAAGAACCAAGTATATTATTATTAGCATTGATAATTGCTCTGCACTTTTTTGGCATGTTCAATAACTTCACAGACAAACCAGGGGCGGCACGCAGGCGGGCTTCGACGTTCGAAATTTTAATGTCATAATTTGTCGAAAATTGATATATTATGGTCATACATAATGTATCAATATTCAGAAAAGAAATGAGACTTTACCAAGTAGTACATCATTATGCTGGTCGTAACGTGCGGTTACGACCAGCATAATGATGTACTACTTTATATACTGTAATTTTTAAAAAGAGATCTAAAAGTCAATCTGTGGGAGTTTCTACGCCCTTCTTCTCCCACAGTGGTCCAATGTAGAGAAGTGGCAAAAAATGACGATTGCTAAGTATATGTAAATATCTACAGTAATAAAGACATTTGGAATTTGGAATTCGAATTTGGAATTTTTGGACGCAGTAAAGAGGGTTTATGATACGTGTGTAGATAAACTATTTAATTTTCCGTAAATATTGATAGATGCGTATCGAATGCCTGGAAGAGCTACTGGTCCATGAAGGAGCTGATGAAGGGCAACCTTCCACACATGTGTATCCTGCCCATCCTAACCTAAGGCGCTCAAGCTTGGTCGCTGACGAAGATCCAGAAGTCAAAACTCAGGGTTTGCAAAAGAGCGATGTAGCTCAGTATAACAAGTATTGTCTGACCGACCGTATTAGGAACACGAAATGGGCAGAGTCAGAGTCAGAGTCATTTTTTTATTGAATATAAATAAATAAATTATCTTATTCAACGTCAAAATTATACTTAATTATAACTACAAGTAAATTTTTTTTTTATATAAAAAAATGACTACACCGTTTCGGAAGGTGGGCCTCGGGGTTAAGAAGAAACGGCAAAAAACTCCCCCATACCTTTTTTTTAAAAAGTGACTTTACAACAGGTACTGGTTTCGGTCTAAGGAAATTCGCCGGCGAGTGATAGACTTGATCCATCGCCCCTCGTCGAATTTCTGTGCGCTGAGATGGTATGGACCATGCAGTTTTGTCATCTAAGTATTCCTTGATACTATAATAGGATTTTCTTATCAGCTCATTTTTAACATAGTTTTTGAACCTCTTTTCAGGAAGGATCAATGATTCCTGTGGTATTTTATTATAGAAGCGAATACAGTGCCCCATGAATGATGTGCCTACTTTACTTAGTCTAAATAATGGTAGTGCTAACCTATTTCTATTTCTAGTGTTAATTGTATGGCTATCAACTATAATTTTAAATAAAGCTATGTTTTTTCTTACATGCATGATATTCTCGTATATATATTGACAGGTAACCGTAAGTATATTAATTTCTTTGAATTTTTCTCTTAATGATTCCCTAGCATCTAATTGATATATCGCCCTGGACCTGGGCTGGTCACCTTCGCCGCATGCACCCCCACGGAGATCAGACTTAAGGGATTAAATAAGGCCAGCGCGAGGGGGTGCGAACAGAGAAATGCATCTTTAGCATCTATTCTAGGCTAAACTAGACAACATAAAAATGTAGGATAAATATATGTTATAAAAGGTCTATTAGAGATAAGAATGGACTTTTAAAATTAGCGGATATCTGTTATATTTAATACTTAAAAATATTTTTCGCAATGCATTATTATTCAACTAAATGAACAAGAGCTCGGAGACGAAATCAGTTTCCTACATGAGACTTACACGCAAAAATAGGTAAAAAAGGGGAAATGTTTTAGTTGTTTTATTTTATTTTTAATGTTATTATTACAGGAGTTAAGCAATATTTTCTATAATTATCTTGGTCTCGGAGCTCGGGCTGCCCCGCGGGGCTCTGCGCGGGAGCATGCGTCATTCTGCTTCGACGCGATGCGACGACGGGTATTTGTTTTCTTTGTCTAATTCTCAATGCCATTGGCCCTTGTTCAGCCCTTAAAACCTAAATGGGTGCCCACCGATGGACACCGTAGAGGCAGGCCGAGAACTCGATGGCGGGGCGACCCGGACTGGTTTTTGACGGACTGGGGCGGCTAAGGATAGGGAGGAATGGTCTGAGATAGGGGGGCAGCAGCGGGACATAATCCACGCCAAATAAAATAAACACTTGATAAATAAATCACCATTTATTTATCATTATTACATCAGATTGTACTTTTTAGGGTTTCGTAACCGAAGGGTGCCAAACGGGACCCTATTACTAAGCCTCCGCTGTCCGTCTGTCTGTACTTCCGTCCGTCGCGGGGCTCTATCGGATCAACCGAAATAGGTAGGAAGCTGAAATTTTCACAGATTGTGCATTTCTGTTGCCGCAACAGCAATAATTAATTAAACATACCGATTTTCAAGAATTAAAAGAAGTACCCATAGAAGAAATTATTGGTATGTCCATTTTCTTAGCCATTTTGTTTTATTTGTTTATCGGTAAAAAATGGACTCTCCCGATCTTATCGGAAAAGATTTTTAATTGCAGGTATTGAGTTTTGTGCTTAGTTATTGGTCATTATATGATTAATAATTTCTCAGTCGAACTATCATAAATAATATTAAGTTATTCATCATATTTGATTTTATTTCTGTAAATAAGTTACTCAATTTCTATCCACTTCCGGTTTCAATGAGCATAGAGTTTCATTAACCTGAGTACTTAAATACTTACGTACTACATTCACAAAACTAGTTTTCAATGTTTCTATGTTCGACGATGTTGAATGTAGTCCTACCCAGTATTTAATATTTTATTATTAGAAATTAAATAGGTATTTGTACTCGTAAAAACCGGTCAAGTGCGAGTCTAAATCGCGCACGAAGGGTTCCGTACCACCGTTCAATGGAAGCGATGGTGTGGAGTGAATAGTTTGGATTTTACACAGCAAAATATTGTTTACAAAGTTATTGGTGCGGTTACTTTCACACTCCATGTACGTAACCAGGTGCATCCATAAGTTTGTATGTGGTATTGAAAGAATTGTTGTATGGGAACCCCCTTAAATATTTCTTTTATCCTGTTTTTTAGTATTTGTTGTTATAGCGGCAACAGAAATACATAATCTGTGAAAATTTCAACTCTCTAGCTAGCTAGGTTCTTGAGATACAGCCTGGTGACAGACGGACGGACGGACGGACGGACGGACAGCGAAGTCTTAGTAATAGGGTCCCGTTTGGAACCCTTCGGGTACGGAACCCTAAAAAGGCTGTCGTTTTACGTTTTTCCGTGTATGCGGGTCCGATGTCTCACTCGCACTTGACCGGTTTTATTTCACTACACATCAACCTTAATTTTCGAATTCGGAACATTATTTTTATAGGCTGTTTAGCAGTATAGCCAGTGCCTTTAAGACGCTGATTAAATAAATATGGGGTGCTGTTTTCATGTGTTTTTCAGGAAATACTGGGCAAATCGTAATTAATTTCTGGTATATGTAATTTGACTATATAATCTAGAGATTCTTAATTGGAAAACATGTTTGGATAAAATTTTCTCGATAGAAAATAAATACAAAGTCAACCCTTTTTTTATGGTTTTATCCTATTACACCGCAGTAGTAAGTGAATATGACTGTGTGATAATTGCAATGTATGAACAATTGTTATTTCTAACGATTTTCAATTTGAAAGTTAATTCCCTGAAATAGTTTATTTTTTATGATTTTTTGTTACGTTTTGGCGATTACGTTATTCCAGATTAGTCGCGAGTGCATTATTGGCATCCCGCTTTTTCTTATTCGCGAGTAATTATTGCATCTCACTTCCACTCGACAGCGCATTTTTATTCCATCATCGCCTTAAACACGCCTGGAAAAACGAAACCAGCGCGCCAATTTCCATGAATATTTGTTGACGTTTTCGTGGTGTGCTTAATTATAATCAAAAGTCACTTTGTTTTCGCGTAAGTGTGTGTTAGGTTAGCATGGCTCGCGAGAATCATTACAATGCCCCTTTTTGGCAAACCACTTACGCTTGAGCCGTGCTCGGCGTCGTTTTCGCTACTTACCGTTGCCTTGACAACAGATCCTTGGACAACGATAACTCGTCTGACCAGTGGAATTACTGTCAGTTTTCCGAGTTTTTAAATAATAATAATAGCTCGGACACTATTTATACACATTGAGCTAGCCCCAAACTAGGATTCCCTGTATCTTGGGTACTAGACAACGATACACATACATATATGGATAGATATTATACTTAGATAGATAAACAACCATGACTAAGGTACAAACATCCTTTCACATCAAACAAATATTTGCCCCCACCGGGAATCGAACCCGGGACCCTTGGCTTCGTAGGCAGGGTCACTGTCGACTCGGCCATTCGGGTCGTCAATGATAACAAAGATGGTAATTAACATAGGTGGTGATGGCGTGCGGCTTGCCTGTAAACTACCATACACTTCATTGTCCTTAGCAATTTTTTTTTTTGCTGCGAGATATAGGTTTGAAACATGGGAATCAAGGGAAGGGAATTATGAGCTCATTGTGTTATTTTATTAGGTTATATTTTTAATCCTCGACGAAATAGCGTTGCGTGACGAAATAACTTTGAAGCGTCTGTCTGTGTGTGTGTGTGTGTGTGTGTGTGTGTGACTGTCTGTGGCACTCTAGCGCACTAACAGGTGGATTTTAATGCGTTTTTCTTGTAGTGGTAGTAGACTTCACGAGCGTTGGATTTTGTTGTCATTACATTTTCAACCTAACACCAAGGATAAGGGGGCTTCGTCCGTTGGTTTAATTAGTCGCTCAATCCAGAAATTTTGCCAATTTTTTCACGCGATGCAGTATTTTTTTCGCTCATTTGAGGTATTTTTTTATTCGCTAGTTTCAATTTTCCCCTGTTGAAATTGTCGACTTTCCAAATATAGTAAAAATTACGAAATTATAAAAACGCAAAACCCGGCTGTGCTTAAAAAGCCAAAACCAATCATATAGGACAATTAATTATTAAAATAAGATAAAATTAAATAAAATTATAAGTAAAACTGTTAAAAATAAATTAATTTTTAATGTAAGCAGAACCCACTCGAGATGGAAAACATAGTTTTTTTTTTTTTTTTTTTTTTATTCACACTTTATTTAAGAACTTTTTATACAAAGTACATGCCAGTTCTATAGTAGCAAAACAAAAATTCTTCTTAATTATTCTATAAATAAACTAAAAAGCATTTGAGCGCCCTCACTACTCGGCTCTGATAAATAACTATTTACAATACCTACATTATTAACTTCTATATTTAAATAATTAAAAACATTTAATCTTTTAGGTTTCATCCGTACACACTCCATCAAAATGTGAAAAACATCTTCGACCACACCACATGCGTCGCATTTTGGGGAAGAAACTAATTTCATTAAATACTTAAATTTATTTAATGGAATGTGGCCAGATCGAACTCTATTACTAGTCACAATATCTTTGCGGGACAAATCTACATTATTAAACCACGGAACATGAGGAGGTTCACATTGGAAGGTTTTGTACCATATTCCTTTTTCACGAGACAAAACATCATAATATTCTTTCCAAATATCAAACAATTTTCTTCTAATTATATACAGCATTTCTGTATAGTGAGGTTTTATAAATATTTCAACACCTTGATTAATAGCTTCTTTAGCAAACTTGTCGGCCTCCTCATTTCCCGCGAGACCAATGTGTGATGGTATCCACTGTATCTTCAACAGTCTACCCTGTTTAACAAATTTAAGAATTTTGTTAAGGATACTGTAAGCTAAAGATGTCCCACTCCCACTATTTCCAGTACAGCAACGGGTTAAATGCTGTAGGGCACTTTTGCTATCCGTGAAAATGACAACATTCCTATGACAGAGACTAACATTTGTCTCAACCCATGACATAGCCTCCAAAATTGCAAATAACTCTAGTGTCATAATGGAGACACCTGATACAATTTTATAAGTACCCACAGTTTTAACCTGAGGATCATAATATGCAGCACCTGACCCATTTATGCTCTTTGAACCATCTGTAAATAATTTGTACGAGCCATCATATTTATTACGAATCTCTTCTAAAACATCAAATTTTAATGATGTCGGCAGAAAGTATCTTTTGGCTTTATGAATACAATTCAGGTCAGCACATATTACATTCCTCAAATCTATATTAGTCACCCAGGTATTCAAATTGAACATGGGGAGAGGGTCAGATGATGAAACATGTATGTATCGCAGCTCATTCTGAATTACAGGTAGAAGTGGTCTAACTTTATTTTCCCAAAACTCATTATGAGGAGGGTTACAAAAATATCTTAAAAGGTTAGTTACGTCATTGTTTCTCCACGACAGACTTTTCAAAACATATTTGTGTGCCAAAAACTGCCTCCTTATAGAAAGTGGTGGAATACCACATTCTGACTCCATTACGTGGATTGGGGTACTACGGATGAAACCACCTACTACTCTAAGCGCCTGGTTCTGAATTTTATCTAACTTTTGCAAGTGGCATTTAGCACTATTATGAAACAAAAAACTACCATAATCCAATCTACTTCTGATTAAAGAAATGTACAGCCTACGTAGATGCTTGGGATGTACACCCCATCCTGATCCAGCCAAAACTTTTAGAATGTTAAGCATTTTACCGCATTTTTCCCCGATTTCGTTAATATGTTTGCTCCATCGCAACGAACTATCCAGCCATATCCCCAAATATTTATAACAGTCAACACAAGGCAACACAGTGGAGTTAAAGTTGATGTTAACAACCACTTTTTTATGACCCCTACTAAAATTACAAACTTTAGATTTGCTTGTTGATATATCCAGACCAATTTGTCGCAAAAAAATATGCATGATATTCAACGCATTTTCCATGTCAACAACACAACTTTGAAGGTTGCGCTTGTAATAACTTTGGTAAAATACAAAATCGTCTGCATATTGAGCAACAAATAAATTTTGGACAAGTGTAGCAATTTTGGAGGTCATAATGTTAAATAATAATGGAGATATTGGGTCACCTTGAGCTAGGCCGATACATGACTTTCTGCATAAAGCTTTTCCTGAACAACCTGTTTCTTGACTACTAATGTACCTCTCACTCAAAAATTCCCAAAAATATTTACAAAATTTTGTACCGACTTCCAAGTCATCTAAACCTTTCACAAGCTGGTCCACTAATACATTATTGTACGCGTTACTTATGTCAATAAAAGTAGCCAGTGTAGATTTATTTTCCGAAAAACCTAATTGTATGTACATAATCAATCTTGCAAGAGAATCTAGACACGACCGCGATTTTCTAAAACCAGAAGTATTTCTGGATAAAAATTCGTTCTTTTCCACATACCACTCGAGCCTTTTGCCTAACATATTGTGAAACAGCTTGCAAATACAAGAAATTAAAGAGATAGGTCTAAATTGAACACTGGTATCATCATTAGAGAGCGGTTTGGGAATAGGTATAATTTGAATATTACGCCACTGGGTAGGAACAATACTAGTGTAGAAAATTTCATTAAATAATGTTAACAAAAATAACTTTCCTGAATTAGGTAAATTGAAAATCATTGAATACGTGATTTTGTCAACTCCTGGCGCAGTATCCTTCTTTTTTAAACAGTTTACTAACTCTTGAATATGAAAGGTTTGCTCTAATAAAGGGTTACTGGAGGTAAAGCTAGGAATCACGGGCAAAACAAAATCAGGAGCAAGTTCAGAAAGAAGCCGAACTTTATTTTCTTCTGTTGGATAAACCCTGGCTTGTCTAGCTTTTTTCATCCATCGCATCTTACGCCACATTTCTGAAGAGGAAGTTATCTGATCCAAATCCGAGCAAAATTGCCTCCAGCCCTGTGACTTAGCCCTCGTAATTTTAATATTAACCTCTTTACATTTTTTCTCTAACTTCGTAAGATTATATGGGGTGGGATTTTTCCTAAACTCTTTTAGCGCTAATCTACGCTGGGCTACATTATGTGAGAGGGATGGTTCCCAATAGTTTTTTGGATAAAATTTCGTGGTGGGATCTGTACAAATTTTAACTAATGGTATATTTAAGGAAGCACTTTTGTTAATTTGATTTACAAAGTAATCATAATTTTCTTGTATAGATAAATTACTATTATAATCAGAAAGATGCTGGGTAAGGAATTCACTATACTCACTCCAGTTAGCCGAAGCGAAGTTTCGCTTAGATACAAAATTTAAAGAATCTATAAAACTAAAAGACATTTTGATAACTAAATGATCACTACCTAGTGTTTCGTGTAGGACTCTCCAATCAAAATTTGTTGCAATATCAGAAGAAACGAAAGAAACATCTGGAGATGTCTGTTGTAAGATACCATTGACTAACTTAACCCTGGTGGCCTGACCAGTATTCAAAGAGACATAGTTATACTCTAAAGCGGAGTCAAATAATTGATTACCTCTACTGTCATTTTTATAAGACCATGATGTATGATGTGCATTAAAATCTCCTGCTATTAGACATTTTCCCTTTACAATAGAAAACAATTGATCCCAATCAGCTTGACAGGTTTGAACACGTCCACTAGATGCTGAAGACGGTATATAAACAGCAATGATATGTTCAAGTTTCCTACAATTCATAAGTCTCAAGTGAAGTAGTTCTATACCAATATTTCTACATACTGTAGGGTAGACTTGAATTTTAATAGACCTATGAACAATTATTGCAACACCACCATATGTATCATCCCTATCTTTTCTGAAAATTTGGTAGTTAGATAGGTTCAAAACTGTCTCTGGGTCCAGCCAAGTTTCTGATATTATAGCAATATGAATTTTCTCTCTGCAAAGTAAGGCTTCGAAGTCATTATTTTTAGGTTTTAAACTTTGAGCATTCCACTGCACAATTTTAACATTAAAATTTCTTGTATGATGTGAGCTATCCATTAACTAAGTTACCTAGGAATTTACTGATCAAATTTCCTTCTGTTGTAATTGTCTTCAAAAACTTAACTAATTCATTAAACGACCACTTTAGTAATTTGCCAAACCAATGTCCTTCAGCCCAGCATGTTTCAATCAACTTTTGTATTAGACTAAAACTGTTGTCAAAAGATATTTTCTTCTTTTTTTCCTTTTCTTTAGTTTCCTGTTCTCTCATATCTTCCACATTCTGCTTTTCTGATTCTAAGAATTGATAGTCTTCATTTTTATTGTCTTTACTTTTTCTTTTCTCCTTCACTCGTTTGACTCTTTTCCTGTTATCTTCCGTCATTTCTATACAATTTTCTTCCTGTGAAGAATTCTCGGCTTCATACTGATCATCCTCATGTTCATTTACTATTGTTGTATGTTCCAAGGATGCATAAGAGTTTCTAGTCAATACAACGTCACGATACAATCTCTTTGTGGAGCCATTCTCTTTGATATCGGAAGAAATATTTGGAGGTTTTCCTTCATTTACAGCGCATAGGTCATTCTTATATTCTTTGCGCCTAATCAAGTATACTTGCAGGGCCTTTTTATAGGTTGTACATTCTTCGGACATTATTTTGCGAATATCACGTTCTTTTGCATACAAAGGGCATGATTTGTCAATCGCCATGTGTTCATTTTTGCAGTTAATGCAGATATATGCTTTTGTATCACAGTTAGGATGATCCTTTCCGCATTTAGGGCAAATAACTTTCTTTGTAGGGCATTTGTTCAAAGAGTGGCCAAACCTCCAACATCTGGAACATTGAGATACTGGGAAGATATACGGTTCGACTTTGAACCTGCAACCAAAAGCTGTGACGCATTGAGGCAAAGTAGTACTTTTGAAGCAAAAACGTACCGTCTCAGAGTCTGCCCACTTTCCTTCTTCAGTCAAACGTTTTAACCTTCGTATAGAAATGATATCGAAGTTACAGCTGAATGACTCCATAATTTCTTTGTCTTCAATGTCTAGCTCAATTTGCTTCACTATACCGTAACAGCAACTCAACTCCAGTGCCATATTGCATCTATATTTCAACTCTTCAAGTTTTGTGCACTTAATCATTTTTTCCGCATCATCCCTTTTTTCAAATAATATAAATGCCTTGTATGGTGATTTGTATTTAATTTTCTGGACATCGACGATGTTAAGTTCTCTAAATAATTTTGCCATTTTGAATTGCTTTGGCAAAGGTTGTTCTGAAATCATACACACTTCATACCCCTGACTGACAGACTCCT
The DNA here is from genome assembly GCA_949825045.1 of Argyresthia goedartella. Lineage (NCBI taxonomy): Eukaryota > Metazoa > Arthropoda > Insecta > Lepidoptera > Argyresthiidae > Argyresthia > Argyresthia goedartella. The sequence continues at coordinate 26,676,309 of OX463831.1, forward strand.
GAGACCCCTGCAGAATAATTTCTTCATTTTTATTTTTTTGTACTTCAGACATACTCCGGATAAAACGTTTAGCTTTCCTATTTATCACCATAGTAAACACGCCATCTTTATCTTCCGACGACTCGTCGGAATTTCTCAACCTTTTCTCGGGCCTATTTGAGGGTAGAACTAAAGAACCTTGAGAATTGCCCCACTCTAATTCCTGTTGTTGCTCAGTAAACATAACGTCCGAGTTTTTATCTGTCAACAACTCACCAGTACCATCGGGTTCTTCATCAACACTTTCCGACATCGTAACTCACAAATAACTGCGAAATCCGAAACAAAATCAAACGAACGTCTACAAAATTTGCACAAAAAATAACAAAGAACGCGTGCGAACGCGTAACCGTCTCACGCGCAACTGGGAAAACATAGTAAAGAATCCTTCTTTACTCCATAGTTGCGGCGCGGCGGCGGTGGGCTAGCCTCCTGTCACGCAAAATAGAGTATTGAATAAATGGCTAAACGTGGGCTCAATTTTACCTCTACCACCCCGTATTGGAAAAGCCGTGACGCTACTATGCTATGCGTTTTGTTATTAAAAGGCATAAAATCCGCCATTTATTTTTTATATGTACAATACCAGTGACAATACCCAGTGACAATAAATTCGAAACGACCGCCAGAATTTTTAAACGATCACCAAATTGTATTTGGATAAATTATCACCAAACTTCTTTTTATGTTTTGTGTACTTAAGTTAATGTTTTCATTATTTTTTTTTGTTCTTACATGTTCAACCTAACACGAAGGATAAAGGGGGCTTCGATTCGCTCACCCCCTTTAACCTTCGCCTAAGCTACCGCAGTATTTTGCCCTGATATTTTTTGCAACTTTTGGTGTTCATTTACCCATTATGGATAGGAAAATAATATTTTGGTGGTCATTTAAATTGTTCTCTTTTGTAAGTGCTTTATTAAAGTTTGTTTATTTATTACTTGAATCTACAGCGTGCATATTCTCGCACAATATATCCACTGCAATTTGCTAACAATGGTTATTCGAAGAAACTTCTCGTAATTTATAATTCTCACGTGCTGCTGTATCATACTAAACTGAGGGGTGATTCTTGGCTTGACTTGGTTAAACGTCGGCATTTAATTAACGGTCTAGAGAGTAAGTTAATGGTCTAATTTAACCAACTAACTGCGACATATCGAATGCGCAAGAATCACCTCCCAGCCACGCCCGGTAATCTCCATGGCAAAGTGCGCGCACGGCCGCACACACAGCGACATTCCGTTCCGCGTAAGCACGCGCCGCCGCATGCACACAGTGCTGAGTTTTGGGGTGCACGCTGGTGCGCGGACAGGGTCAGTCTTCTGCTATTTATAGCTACAATTTCACTAACATTATTCCGCTAAACCTTATTAGCATAGCATTATTACTACGACTACAGGCACGCTATCAATAAATTATCAAGGCCCAGTTCTGGCTGTGAGGTGAGGGGCGCCGCATTCGCCCGTCGTCTTCAGGCGGGGTAGCGGAACTGGCGGGGTAGCGGGCGGCGCGGAATAGCATCGGGCCGCCCGGAGACGTGAAAAGTTAGGTGTTTTGTCGAATTTACGGAAAAACGGAAATAAGCTAATTGATAAAATTTAAGGATTGATACGGAGCTCTAAAAGAGCAATTATGACAAAAATCTGTTATTTTATATTAAAATTATTGTATCTCCTTTTTAATGTAGACTATGTTCAGGATTTTTTACGATCGAGGCAACTTAATCCAATCGCGTAACGACATAGTATTTAAACTAGATTATCTCATTGTGAATAACATATATATTTTTGAGACCTATGAATATAGTGGAAATAATTTTATTATTATTTTTGCCAAAGCGCTCTTCAGTGGTTTTGTTTGATCTTGCGCCATAACAATCTTGAATATTTTAAGAGGACGACTCTTTGCCTGCTGACGACGATACAAACCACTTTTTAGACGAAGTTTCTGGTCGAGCTGTCCCTGACCCCTGTACCTCTATGCAACATTAGGTATATATGTTACGGCTAAAGCTAGGTGTGAAACTAAACTTAACTTTAGCCGGCTAGTCTTAAGATTAATTTAGAGCCTCGGCTAATGTCCGAAGTCTTATCCGTTTGTGATAGATAAAGGATGTCATCTTTAATCGGCTAGACTGCAGTTTAGCCTCGACGCTGTTGAGGCTAAAGATGGGTGAGAAAATATGGTTGACATTAGCCGGCTAAACTTAAGTTTATTTTCCAGTATACCTAGGCTAATGTTGAAAAATTACCTGAAAAATTACCTATACTTAATCTGGAATAAGTGATGATAATAAGTGAGTAAGTCATCAGCCAGTTTGTCAATTTAGCGTGGCTGAGGCACAAAGGTCGTTATAGCGTGATTGAGGCACACACACACAAACATCCAAACGTCGCTACTTTCACATTGACAATATTAGTTAGACTAGCTGATGCCCGCAACTTCATCTGCGTGTTCCTAGGAATTATCATTTACCGAGATGACGTTACCCTCCTATATTTTAATAAAAAGTATCCTATATTTTAATCTAGCTCATATGCTATATCTGTGCTCAATTGCATCTAAATCAGTTCAGCCGTTTTAGCGTGATTGAGGCAAAAACTCACAAACATCCATCCATACTTTCAAATCTATAATATGAGTTGGAAATTGGATAATTGATGGAAACATCAGTGACATTTAGCGGGCTGCTGCGGGTTCTAATGGATAAACCAAACACATTTAACATTTAAAAAACCGGTCAAGTGCGACTCTAACTCGCGCACGAAGGGTTCCGTACCACCTTACGATGGTAGGGATGGTGTGGGGTGAATGGTTTGGATTTTACATAGCAAAATGTTCTTTACAAAGTTATTGGTGCGGCTACTTTTGCATGTACGTAACCAGGTCCATTCATAAGTTTGTATGTGGTATTGAAAGAATTGTTGTAATTCTGTTTTTTAGTATTTGTTGTTATAGCGGCGACAGAAATACATCATCTGTGAAAATTTCATCTGTCTAACTATCACGGTTCATGAGACACAGCCTGGTGACAGACGGTCAGACAGACGGACCACGGAGTCTTAGTAATAGGGTCTCGTTTTTACCCTTTGGCTACGGAACCCTACAACACGCAGTGGTCTGCAAATGTTGCGATCATTTCGTTTCTATCATTCCTTGCCAAGGTAAACGAGTATATTGTTGGTTCTTACTATTTAGGTAAACTTCGGTCTTTGTCAAAAATAAGTGTCAAAATTAACATTGCACTGTGAAAACGAATTGTTTGGTTACAAGCTTATACAAGGGACTATTCGTAATTTTTAACTCTTACATAACTATTATTTTTGTTGTTCTAACGGGTTATATACGTATTATTGCAAACATGTAATATGTGCGTAAGAGCTACGTGGTCTAATGGGTTTTACGCTTCTCACACAGGAGATGCAGGTTCGATCCCTGACCATGTACCAATGAGATAATTAATTTATCGGACGTTCAGTGTTTCGGATGGCACGTCAAGCTGTAGGTCGCGGCTACTATCGCTACGTGGTAGTGGTCGTTAACCCCTCCATCAACCGGCACTGAGCCAGCGTGGTGGAGTATGGCTTAATCTTACTCGTATCCGGGTAAAGGCCTGTGCCCCACGGTGGGGACATTAAAGTGCTATATTGTATACATTTTGAAGGAAAGTAAAGATGAGGTGGTATCTTCATTCCTACGCAAATGCGCGCTGGCGTTCGTCCGACACAGGAAACAATGTGAATGTGTGCGTGCAAACTCGTCAAACTATGATAAAAAAATTGACGGCGTTTTAAAGGGCATATCCGCCTATGAGTTATTCATATTATTTATTGCACAGAAAATACAGATTTTCAGAAAGTTACAAGAAATTTTATAAGCAAAGGCGAGCTTATCTCTAAAAATATATTTCTTACAGCAAACCTAGACAAGACAGTAGTGTTTATGAACCAGGACAGTCCTAATGCGCAATAAAACTTTATACATGGGTACGAAAATGACTTTCAAACTAATAAATAAAATATTTTTTTATTCGTCTAAATGTCGGTCATTGACCACCCACTTTAATTAGAATCAGAGAAATTCGATAAAAAATAAAATCGGCGCGCTCTAAGGCTCTGTCTGTGGGAAGGGCTTGCGTCACAGACAAGGATAAAGTCTTCCACTGCGGTGGTAAATAGATGCTTATGAACTGTCAAAACGCCTAACTGTTCAGTTTAATTATACTTTAATGTTGACTCATGCAATAACGACCGTCGCTGTTTTCGATTAACCGTAAGGGACATGCTCAAAATTAATTATTATGTTCATACAGAGACAGCAAAAAATTACAAGATCAACAAGTGTCGAGAATGATAATATGTATATGAATTCCATCTGTCTATACCTAAGAACAATGATCACTGGAGACGCTTTCCAAAGTACATGATTTTAAAGCATGCATGTTTTGCAAGGCTTGTTGAATAACTGGATAATAAAAAAAAACAGCCTTTATTTAACTAACAAAATTAATTGTGACAGCCGCAAATTTTACGGAATTTTATGAAATTTAATTTACATAAAAGTAGTTAGTTTCATTTGTATGGTATGGAGTTGTTTTTGTTAAATTAAATTTCATACTTAATCCTCTTATTTGCCCTGGTCGGGTAAAGGCCTCCTCTAAGTGTTGCCATTGGTCCCTATCTTCCGCTAATAATAATACCTTGGACACTACTTACACACATTGATCTAGCCCTAAACTAGGATTCCCTGTATCTTGGGTACTAGACAACGATACACATACTTATATAGATAAATATCATACTTAGATAGATAAACAACCATGACAAAAGTACAAACATCCGTTCTAATCAAACAAATATTTGCCCCCACCGGGACTCGAACCCGGCACCCTTGGCTTCGTAGGCAGGGTTTCTGCCGACTCGGCCATTCGGGTCGTCAGTAACCGCACTCGGTCTACTACGTCGTCTGGTCCCTTGTGCGGCCTTCCTGGGCGTCGTGGTCTATCTTCAGGCCATCCACGCCATAATCTCCCTGGTCCGCCTGCTTTCCTTCATTCTAGCCACCTGTCCTGCCCATCTCCATTTCATCATTCTCATGTGTACAATGTTATCTTTTATATTTTGGTGTGTGGTCTTATTTTTGGGCTTCTTATTGGTATCGCTTCTTTGCCTCGTCCTTTGACACAAGGCGTTCTTGCGTTTCCAGAAGTAAGCGTCTAGGTTTAGCATCCATAAGTTAGTAAGTATTGAGTATTTTAGACTTGAATTTAATAGGGAGATCTCGTTTTAGGATGTCTTTCATTGGCCAATATTTATGATTTATTCGTTCCTTGTCCACATTTCCGAAGGACACCATTTTGCCTAAATAGATGTGTTATTTACATATTCAACTTCTTGGTCCTTTCCTTTTGAGAAATTCATTTCAAGTCCAGCTATCCAGCTTTGGCAACTTGCATCACCCATCACGGTTTCTAACTCTTTTGCGTCTCTAAAAAATGTCAGAATATCGTCTGAAAATCATCTAATGACTCAAAAACTTATCGCTGATCTTAATGTCACTTTTTGACCGGACGTTACTGTCTAAGATTCGGGCGGACATCGGGTCTCTTTGTACTTCTTTGTACTTTGACACTTCTGCCTCTCTACTTACATTGTGCTTGTAAATTTATTTAAAGATATCGGCGAGATATATGATAACGAATTCTTTATGTTTTTGTAGAATTCGGCTAATAAATTGACAGAACTGTGCTATCATAGGCGTGTTGATACGTTTGTAATTCTTATTATTTTGTGTGTATGTATGTGTAAAAGAATCTATAGACAGATAGATAGATAAATCATTCATTCATTGAAAACCGTACAAACCAATCAAATAATTTTAAATTAAATAAATCTAAATTCCACAAAAAGAAAGCGATACAAAAATTACGAGGAACGAATTGTCGCAAAGCATTTGTTGCGATGAGAATTTAATGTTGGACTTGGTACTCCAAAAAATATAAAAACATGTCAGACTTTATACAATATAAAATGACTCGTCAATATAAGAGTATTTAATTTTAAAATAATATTTTTGTTAAAATTACTACCATGTGACATCAATGTATTATGATATCAGTTGATAAGACGTCGCATCCCAATATTTACATACAACTGACGAACATAACGAGCGTTTTAACAATTCATAAATAGAAGTTTATGTGACTGATACATAATGCCTAATTATATACAGTTACATCCACTAGTTTATCTACACACATATCATAAGCTCTCTTTGATGTGTTCAGGAAACGCATGTTCGACCGGCATTGTGGCATTGATAATTGCTCTGCACTTGTTTAGCTTGTTTAGTAGTACCAACTTCACAGACAAACTAGGGGCGGCTCGGAGGCGGGCGTGGGCGTTCGAAATTTGAATGTCATAATTTGTCGAAAATTTATACATTATGGTTATAATGTATCAATATTCAGATAAGAAATTAGTTTCTACCAAGTAGTATAACATTTTCTGGTCGTAACGTGCGGTTTTTTGACGCAGTAAGGAGGGTTTATGATGCGTGTGTAGATAAAAGTATTTATTATGACTACCTGGTCAAATAGCGAACTAGTTTGCATTGTGCTTCTTTATAGGGATGTTACCTCGTTCTCAACAAAAGCCAGACTTGATTTACAGATTTCATATATCAGGCGGATCCATTGCGATTTGTTTCGAAGTGAACATTTAAAAAGACCCACAACAAATAAGTTATGTTTAAAAATAGCATCCTCTTACTGCGGTGATGTAAGTTTTGTGTTGGAAGAGTTAAGTATTCTTGTAACTGGATGCGTACACTTGAGAAACAATACCAGAAGTAATGTTTCCCAAGCGTACATATAATATTTCGCGCTAAAAGTATGAGTTCATCCATCTTGTCCAACTTTTGCAAGTATACAGGGTGGCAGTTAATTAGCTGCCCTTATTTTGGGGAATGATAATACTCATTATTATGAACAACTTTCCCCAAGAAAAACATGGTCGTAAACGATCATTTTTTTGGCTTCCCATAGTAACTTGTAATCAGCTGATCGGGTCAATGTACTGAGGGACGAAATATTTTTTTCATTTGCGACCATATGTTTCTTAGCGACAGTTGTTCTTACTGATGGCTGCTATTATTCCCTAAAATATGGTCAGCTAATTAAATGTCACCTTGTATAAGGAAAGGACCTATCCTTTCCTTATACAAGGTGAATACAATTTATAATAAGAAATTCCCTGAAATTTTATGAAATTCGAAGCTATACAAACAGTCCTAAAAATCTGCCTTCACTAGAACAACAGCTTATCTAGCTCATTCTTACACAAGCCGCCACACGTGAGCTCAATACTTAATAGTACTACGCACAGAAAGATTACTCCTCAAATACACTTAAATAAATAGCTACTCTGCGCTACCTACAACAATAGCTAAGCACCTACAGAATCGGTTGCCCCGCCCGTGCAGGCTAGATTGCGCCGCATTACTACGCCTGAGAGCTTCTTTTACTCTGACATCACAATGTCGTCCTGTAAACTCCTGTCTCGCTTGATCACGTTAGGGTTACCTACGTGAGATTATTTGTGTTTGTGAATTTTAGTCCACTCTATCTAAGAGAGGTGTTATTAGTACTTGTTCAGGTTATTGGTAAATTCTAAGGCTAGGTAGGTATCTACCTCCTTACTTATGTAATTGTCATTTATTTTATACTGGGTCTAAAGTATTTACCTTTAGTTAATAAAAAAGTTATTCAATTAAAAAGGAATCGAATTTTATTTGTGAAAAATTCCTTTAAACACCATAAAATGTTAGGTACTTAAGTCATTGTTGTTGCAAAAATCACAGAAAAGTTGCATAAGAGAAGCGGCTAGTGCGCGACGCGGCTGGCAGCCAGGCGAGCGACAACATAACTGAATTCCCGCCCCGCCCGTCTCGGGTTGGCCGCTCGAACGTACCTAAACTGTACAGTGACGTGAGTCAGCTTTCAGCATTCGGGCGGTGGACTTGCGAAATAAATGAACCTGTTGAACAGCAGCGGCGTTCTTGCTTTTGTTAAACGAGTTCGCGATCAATTTATAATTCATTGAGGTTTCTGTCAAGGTGAGTTGCTGTTGTAGTAGGTCTTGCTTTCCACGCAGGAGGTGTGGGTTCGAATCCCAGTGCTGACCATGAACCAATTTATACGGACGTTCTAACGGCGATGGAAGACATCGTGAGGAAACCTTCAATACTCTGTGGCTGCGGCGCTAGGCTAGCCCCCTGTCACGCAAAATGTATTAATGAATAACTGGCTAAAAGTGGCCACAGTACGGTAATTGACAAGGTAGTCCAACAAATCTAGAAACGTGTCTCAAGCAGAACCTGTTTCAACAAAAGCGTTTGATAACATCAGAATTGTATAAATTTCGGCAGTTGTATTTTATAAACTCAATTTCGCGTTAAAAATTTGGCAGCATTTGACTACGACGTCACATGCTAGTATTTCATAGAACTCGTGAACAAAATTACGGTTTTGGCAGTTCCCAAAAAGTATATATTTTGTCTAACAGTGAAATACGGTGTTGTATATTTCCAGCTGTTGTATTTTATAAACTCAATTTCGCGTTCAAAATTTTTGAGCACTATTTATTTGACTACGATGTCACTCATAGAACTCGTTTTTAACAGTTCCTAAAAATAACTAATATAATTAAAATAGCGGTCAAATACCGTATTGTGTCTTTGCCACCCCGTATGGGAAAAGGCGTGACGCCAAGTAATCTTGACTAAGTAAACTTAGATTTGAATGACGGTAATGACCGTACATGAATTGAATGATTTATCTTTAAAGACCCGGACTACTTTGGTCCACTAAATTCAGCCATTGCACACAGTAAAATCTTAGACAGATAACTGTAAAAAAGGGGTTGTTTTGAGTCCGTATACCACACGAGCTGACGCCCGCTCAATATGTGGGGACCCGGACACAGCAGGGAGGTCTGACTCCTGGGCATGGGTAATTCCATTTTTTTCCCTCCAACAAAAAAAAACACTAAATTCAGACTTATACCGATCAGTGTCAGAGTAACTTAATTTACTTATTTATTTATTCGTTTATCCTTTGACCGCGATGCACAGGTGAAGGAGATCATTAGACGCGTCGGCGTGCAGTAAGCTGCTTTCGGGAAGCTAGACGAAGTCTTTAAGTCCAAACTACCACAATGCCTTAAGACTAAGGTATATAACCAATGTGTCTTGCCTATCCTCACCTATGGAGCCGAAACATGGACGCTCACTAAGCAAATTATACACAAAGTCAAAGTGGCCCAACGAGCAATGGAACGTTCCATGTTAGGTATCTCTTTCGTTGAACGCGTGCCAAACGTCGAAATTCGACGTAAAACGAAGGACGAAGATGTAGGTAAGCGGATAACAAGACTGAGGTGGAGATGGGCGGGACACTTGGCTAGACAGGATGTCGGACGGTGGACCAAAGCAGTCACGGAGTGGTGGCCAAGGGAGCAACAAGGCCAGTGGGCAGACCACCTGCCCGATGGTCCGACGATATACTAAAGTCGACAGGATCTCAATGGACGCGGATGGCACAGGACCGTAGCGGTTGGCGCTATAGAGAAGAGGCCTATGCCCAGCAGTTGGTTGATGTGGGCTGAGCTTGATGATTTATTCAGGGGTTAGAAAAGGACCAGTTACAGGACAAAAATATAACAGAGGATATTTACACAATAACTTAAAATCTAAATAATCCCTCAGAGTATCCCTCTTTTGAGGTAAGAGGTCGGCGAAAGTGCGCTATTGAACTGCGGCTGGTATCGATGATATTCATTCGCCTCAATGATAGTAGGAAAATGTACGAATTGCACATTTGCATAGAACACAAAAGTTTTCTATGATGTCATCAATCAAAAAATCAATCTTTTCACAGAATGTGTACTTCTGTTGCCGCTTCAGCAACAAATAACTCTTTACACACAAATGACAAACAATCTCGTGGAACTCCACGAGATTGTATTAATTAAAAGGGTTCTCCAAACAAGACATGTGTTTTAAAAACAGCTGCGATATAACAAACCATATAATGAATCTATTATGATTGTAGATCTCGCGGCTTATCACATGATTGGCATTCGTTTTGATATAGGTCTCGCAATCTTTAAGTTCTGGGTTCGAATCCACGTCCATACATAGTATTATTTTCTTTTGTTTTTCGTGTCCGAGTCCGACCAGCACTATACCGTTTTTTGCCTCTTCTCTACATTGGACCACTGTGGGGGAGAAGGGCGACGAAACTCCCACAGATTTATTTGTCTGTTTTAAAAATACGTTGTATTTGACAAGTACAAATATAACATTTTTTTAAATAATATGCTGGAATAAATAATAATAAAATTATTGAGCGAGTTCTGTGTTGAGTTATATTAATACCATGCGCTATTGTCATTTATACACATATAATCTTGAATATTGTCATATCCATTTTAAGATAAAGTGGTTTAAACATGATTTAAAATAGCTCCAAAGGCAATTTTAAAATCTCCAAAGGTATCTTGTTGTAGAAGGGAATACATTGACCCTTGAAAGAATTGCTAACATTCGCGAGTCTAAGCCGGGGTGAAACTAGTCTGTGATTTTTTCTTATAGGTTAAAATTACATCTATCGTTTATTTTGGAAAATGATGAAAGGTTCTTGCATATATTTATTATATTTTCAAAAATAAATTGTCTTGGTGCAGTTAGTGTGTCAATTCTTTGAAAATTATTTTGAGAAGTCTCAAAAAAAATGCTCGAATAGCTTATTTATGTAGTATAAGTTTGTATATCCGCTGCCTTCCCCAAAAATAAGATACCATTGGATATGACACTATGAAATTTACTATAAATAAAATAGACTAGCCTAGCTGTAGTCACATCCGTGTTTTGTCCGATGTTCCTAACAGCGTAAGCCGCAGAAATTAATCAACCAGCTAATGCATTTATACCCATGGGTTGCCACTGCAATTTGCTAGCAATGGCTATTCCCATAAACTTGGTGTCATTTACTAATTCTAACGTGTTGCTCTCTAACTCTTAACTGGTATCACCTTGCCTGACATTTGGAAGTGAGAACTTGATACACTTAATAAATTATTAACTGTGAACCAATTCAAGGTTCAAGACAATAAATTATTAAGATCCAAAACAAAGACTTAGCCCTTCACTATGGTTAAAGTAAATCTCGCAGCAACCTTTTATGTCATAATAAAATGTGTGATGTGACTAAGATCTACAAAATCGTCTTTGAATTTGAAAGACCAGGAAAGTATCATCGGCAAACAATACAATGTCAGTCAATTTCTGCACCATAAAAAGCAGATCGTTAATATAATAAAGATAGGGTTACACTGTCGTTAATATAACAAGATAGGACTAGGCTTGCTTTCGATGATGCTGGATAGGTGTTTGAATCACTGGGTTATTAACATCTGTTTTCCCAATGCTCCATACACACAACAAATATAATGCATTTTTAATCGTCGTTTTAGGAAATGCAGTACAATTCCTTTGTTGGTGGATAATTGCAAGGGGGTGGAACAAGTAGACTACCTGTTAAAATTCGTTGAACAAACATGGTCTAAAAATCAGACAAAAGGTAGTCTTTATCTTGCTCACTTATCTAAATGCCCACTTGCTATGTATTTAGAATTTAATTGATTATATGACCCTGTCATAATTTGTATGACAGAGGTTCCTAGAGTTGCAATATTTAGTAATAATACTAATGTTGATATTGAAATGGCCAAACTAGGTACAGATATAGTGGTGTGATAAATTTGTGCCGATTCCGATAAAGGGTATACACCACTTAAATATTACACATCAAAACATTGATCAATGATCATCACAGAACTTGTTTTAGAATTATCTGAAGACCTGTCAGTCAGTATCAGTCAAAGTCATTGGTTCAGTCATTCTGGAGTTGGCCCCACACTTGGCTTATTCAATAAATAAGTTGACGATGGAGCTATCCCAGACCTCATGAAACATAGCAAACTGATACCTCTGCTTGAGTCGGGAGAAAAGAAAATTATTCAAATATATTAATATCTGTACTTCCAGCACTAAGTGAGATATAATAAGAATACTTAAATCGTACAAAATAACTCCACGCCAAACAATACCGTTCCACTGGGGGTAAGTCGACTACAGATGCAGGCATTACCCTTAATCTCTCATTTTATCTGCATGGGAGGCCGCACAAAATGCTGTCGGCGTTTTTTGCGATATGTCGAAGGCATTTGATTGCGCTGACCATGATACGCCACTAATGAAATTAAATCATTTTAGCTAAGCTTAGTGTCAGGTTATTACCAGAGTTAATGAAGTTAATGAAAATTCATATTTGACTGATATGCCCCACAGGTTTGCAGTATTTTTAAATAAGTAATCTTAATGTTTTGACAATGTTCTGGGGATTTACTTGACTAAATTTAAAATCTACACCACTAACGCTATTGCTGTTTTATAATGGGAAATATTAAACTGCACATCAAAAATACTGATTTGCACAGCAAATATACTGATTTTCACATCAAATATCAGGGCAAAATAATGCGCTAGCTTAGGTGAGGGGTAAATGGGGTGAGCGAAGCGAAGACTCCTTTATCGTATTAGGTTGAACATGTAAGAACAACAAAAATACTTAAAACATAAAAAGTGTTTTTGCTGACACGTTTTTGCTGTGAAAATCAGTATTTTTGATGTGCGATTAAATACTAGCCGTTGAAAAATAGGTTATGAAATTATTACAGAAAAAAAATATGCCACACAAAGACGAGCTTGAGCTTATGTTACCTCTGAGAGTCATTAGAGTGTAATAAAATAAACTAAAGCCACATTTTTTTTGTATTATGACTGTATTCTGCGCAGGTCGAGGCTTGCGGTGCAAAACGTTGTTATTGAGCGCATCGCATAGGTATGTCAACTAATACCTACTCTGTTCACTCGCGTATGAACACCTAGCATAGACTTGCATTAAATTTGAATTAACCTACCGTCCACTCGCGCATGAAAACCTAGTATGGACTTGCATTAAATTTGAATGTACTTGCCGTCCACTCGCGCATGAACACCTAGTATGGACTTGGAATAATATTTATATTTATTATTACTACTACCCAATATTCTTTTTTACTGCCGGCAATACTGATCGGAAATCTTTGAGTAATAATGTATAAATACGTTACTAGAGACGCTAGCGAGAACAAAATATGTGCCCGGCCTCTTGACGAGAGCGGGCGCGTCAGTTGTCATAGATAAAATCTTTGCGCTCAGATGCGACATGCCGAAAACGTACAGTCGCCTTTGCCCAAAAGTATACCTATCGAGTGAATCCTGCCTATGTTGCATACTTTTGAGCGCAGGCGACCTATTATGTGTATTTAGGAATAAAAAAAAAGAATATGCACATGGGTTAATGGGTTTTTTTTTCATTGGCTGTGATGTTGTTATGTTAGTCAGTTTATAAATAAATGGACAGTTCTTGAAATTTTCGTCAGATAAACGTGAGCTATATTTCTGCGCAAGGGTCTACCTGTCACTGCTATTAAATTTATCCTTATCATGTTGGGCTTGCTGGAAGAAATCCCTTGTTACAGATAAGCTTGTCTTTGTAAATGTCTTTTCCATAAGTTTGTAATGTGAATTTTCATGTGCAATAAAGAAAAATGTGACGTGCATAAAACGTTGGTATTCGGAAATGACAAATCTGCATGTAAACATCTTGTTAGTCTTTGATTTTCAAAGAGAAAACATGGCTGTCGCTTTGTTGATTTTTATAATTCACAAAATATTATTGAATATGCGTATTTTACTGATAAAACAGGGTAATTAACATGAAAAGTTATTCCTTGGCTTTTTTGGTCTGTACGGTGTAGTTTTTACAGTACCGCAGAGCACATGACGGCATTATTTAGTGACTTACTCTCGTATCAAAAGCGTCATGGCTCGGCAAGCGCTTGGCACAGACTGAATTGGTGTTGAGTGAATTAGCTCTACTTATAGCTGCAAGAAAGTCAGTTTACGCGCCTACTATATTACTTATAAATTATTTATTACTCCAAGCCGGAAATAGAGGATAAACTTACCTTCTCTCTATCTCGCACTTGATTGGGCGACTAAAAAAAATTAAATAATCGGTAATGTGGCTAGCCGCCATGACAATTTGGCTTTTTAAAGCCATTTTTTTATATATTTATGGCCACTGTGAGGGTTAATCAACGCATATCATATTTCCAAGAACAAATTCACACCCCGACCTTTATTGCTTAAAAGTTTTGCATAAATATGGGCCCTCGCAATATTGATACTAGGAAATTTGTTAAATAATTAATGACTCCTGTTCAATGCATAATTTTATCGCGAGAATCATATGCAAAGCGTGACTTCGAGAGCGTGAGTGATTGCTTTCCTACTGATGCATGGCTTCGTGTTGTTTTTTTATTATAGAATAAAAATACATAATTTTCAGACAAAATACCAAGAACCTATCAATAATGTGAACGAGCGTTGTGACTTGTCTAGGTTGGTAGCTTAAGCCAAGGAATTAGCTGCCCGGCTTCATCTTGAGATGATGATCATGAAGACATTGTGATAGTGAAGATGATGATGACGATAGTGCATTTGCCTCATACATCATGACATGCCACCTAAAGCTGGCCCAATGTTGGGACTGAATTCAATAAGCCAAGCTAAAAAATACGTATTACTTTTTATTTTTATGGCTTAATGTTACCATTATCCGGGAAGGGCCTGTGCTCCTCGGTGGAGACATTAATGAGCTACATTTGTTTTATTATTTTTTACACTTTTTATTTTATGGGAATTTTTGGTTATTTTAAGAAACTAATTTGAATATTTCGACTAATGGATGTCTTATTTTTATTATATATTTTATATTCTTCATTCTTACATTTGTTTTCCATATTCTTCATTCTTGAAGAATGACGAATGAAGAATGTAGTTATAAAGGAACGCTGTGGATTGAAAGAAGATATAGTGACAAGGATAGAGAAAGGCCAGCTTAGATGGTTTGGTCACGTTGAAAGGATGAATGAAAGGAGATTGACTAAACAGATTTATACAGTGTGTGTGAAAGGAGCCGTCGGACGGGGACGCCCAAGAAGGTCCTATAAAGACCAAATCGGCGATTTGTTAGTCAAGGGGAAAATACGAAGTACCCGTAACCGGCGAGCTTGCATGAAGAGACTTATGAATGTTGAGGAAGCGAGAGATGTATGCCAGGATCGAAGTGGTGAAGGTCTTTGGTCTCTGCCTACCCTTATTATTATTTAATAAATAATTATTAAAACAACACCCCTCGTGAGGTAAACTTGCTCTCAGTTTTTTAACGGCTGTACGTGAGACTGGTTGTTTCGGATTATAAAACTGTGATATCAATAGTTGCTCACGTCCCGACTGACATCTCTATCGACTGACAGGAAAACTGCTGACAATCGACAGTTTTACAGGACAACCAACTTAACAGCAAACGGATTTTGAACAAACTACAAATTAATAACATTATTTTCGTACGCATATTTCAGTAAAATATTTTTTAATGGGAAAAAAGGAATTTAGTTAGGAAAACAATTTTCTCGAAATGGTTTCCTCAGTTTCCTACTCTTGATTTTTTTAATGACCAATTCAAAAGATTCTATAGACAACTTTATTAAGGAAGAAACATAGTTCCATAGAGAATCTTGTAATCAGCTCGGCGCAATGTACAGACGAACAAAAAAAACATAACAATATGTGCCCCCGAGAATGTTATTTATTAAAGATTGATACTATCATTGCCTGGTCAGATTATTTAATATCACCCTGGTTAATGGAAGTGACATCATTCTGACCAACTTTGCTTAAGGAACTTATCAATAGTTACTTTTGGGCCAAGCGGCCATGATTTGCTCAGACATCAGTTTCATAGAAGCCAAAAGAAGTAAGTAGTACCGAAAAATATGACTTTTTAAAGAGTTATTTCGACAATCATTTTACATTATAGCTATCATAACACAAATCCCAATATGATGGTGTCCGAATCATCACTAAAAACCGGCCAAGTGCGTGTCGGACTTCGCGCATTTAGGGTCCCGATATATGAGCCAAAAATATTTAATTAGGAAGGTTCTCACTTCACATACACCTGATACACCTAGCCAAAATATCACTATCATTCTTCACCAGCGAATAATTACTTTGTTTTTCAAAGTGTTTGTATGAATGACAAAGTTATATTTGCTGTTTTTAATAAATGTTTTATATCTTAAAAACTGCTTATTTTACTTTGTTCAAACCAATTTTCGTTGAAAGTGTGTATTGAGATACAAAGCATCATTTTTTTTTAGATATTTCACTCTCTTACTTTAAAAGTTAGAGGGGGGGGGACACATTTTTCAACTTTGGAAGGGTCTGTCTCTTTAACGATTTACTTTGAGGAAAAATAGCTTTAGGAACTTCAACGTCATTTTTAAAGACCTACCTATAGACATCCCACATAATAGTATATGGATGAAAACAATATTTTTTGGTTTCAGTTCCATGTATGGGGATACCCCTTTCATTTTTTTTATTTTTTTATTAAAATTCGTAAAGCGATTTACAGAATACAACTACATACCAAGTTTCAACTGTGTAGTCCAAATAGTTTCTACATAAAGTCGCTGTAACATACGGCCGGACGGACGAAACTATAAGGGTTGCTAGTTTCACTGCGGAACCCTAAAAAGAAGAAACGTCTGACTCGGCCATTTTTACACAACTCCACGCGAGTCAAGTCGCGGGCAACGGCTAGTAATGTAAATCCATCTCGATTACAAGACATCAATATCGGGTTCAATACGATTAATAGCAGTTTATGTGACTGCTACATAATGGAGGGCATTAATACTCGAGAGTTTTAATGCCTACTTATGTACAGTTACATACACTAGTATATCTACACACATATCATAAGCTCTCTTTGATGTGTTCAGGAACCGCATGTTTGACCGGCATTGTGGTTCTGCAGTTGTAGAGCTTGTTCTGTAGTACCAACGTCTCGCAGGCGGGCGTCGGCGTTCGAAATTTGAATGTCAGTACCAACTTCACAGACAAACTAGGGGCGGCACGCAGTCGGCGTCGGCGTTCGAAATTTGAATGTCATAATATGTAGAAAAACTACACATTATGGTCATAATGTGTAATTTTTCAGATAAGAAATGAGTTTTTACCAAGTAGTTTAACATTATGCTGATCGTAACGTGCGGTTTTTGTACGCAGTAAAGAGGGTTTATGATACATGTGTAGATAAAATCAGTTAAAGATTCGGCTTTTCTCGGATATCTTCGCCTAAATCCGATCTCTCTCTCTCTCTCTAGTGAGAGATGAGGGATTCACGACAATTTCCGAGGTTCCGAGGTCCGAATCGTTAACTGATTTTAATCGTATTGTACGATCGATTGTTTACAACATTCGTCAGTAGATTAGCACGTACTACAGCCAAAATGACAAGCTCATCAGAGTTGCGTCAGCCATTTGTTACTTCCTCGTTCGTTAATTATTTAATAACGACATGCAAGTTAAAATCAGGTTTCTTAATCTTGGCTGATCGGGGTTTCTTCACAATACTTTGACTATGCTACCAAATTTTAAAATTTAAACATTTGTCCCACACTAGGAAGCCTGTGTTGTGGGAACCAGAAACAGCGACGTCACACACATATAAACATCCAAGACCTGGTTTTTTTTTCTTTACCCCAGCCGGGGATCGAACCCTGGATTAGTTATTTTGTTCCCGTGGCGCAGAGCTATGGCAAATGCAGTACAACTGATTCTTAGTCAGTTCAAATTTTAAAGGCTATTATTTAATCGCACATCAAAAATACTGATTTGCACAGCAAAAAAGGATCAACAAAAACACTTTCTATGTTTTAAATACTTTATGTGTAAGTACACAAGTATTATTGTTGTCCTTACATGTTCAACCTAACACGAAGTATAAAGGCGTTTTCGCTTCGCTCACCCCCTTTACCCTTCACCTAGGCTACCGCAGCATTTTGCCCTGATATTTTCTGTGCAACTCAGTATTTTCGATGTGTTTAATATTTCCCAATTTTAAACAATACATTTTAAGAAAGTCAAGAGAAAAGGCGTTCGAGTTGAAATCGTAGTATCACTGTTAAGGGATTAAATATGGCCAGCGCCAGGGGAACAAACAAATGCATCTTTAGCTTCAATTCTAGGCTTAACTAGACAACATAAAAATGTAGAATAAATATATGTTATAAAAGGTATAATATAGATAAGAATGGACTTTTAAAATTACCGGATATCTATTATATTTAATGCTTAAAAATATTTTCCGCAATGCATTATTATTCAACTAAATGAACAAGAGCTCGGAGACGAAATCAGTTTCCTATATGAGACTTACACGCAAAAATAGGTAAAAAAAGGGATTTTTTTTAGTTGTTATATTTTATTTTTATATATATATTTTATTATTACAGGAGTTTAGCAATATTTTCTATAATTTTCTTGATCTCGGAGCTCGGGCTGCCCCGCGGGGCTCTGCGCGGGAGCATGCGTCAGTCTGCTTCGACGCGATGCGACGGGTATTTGTTTTCTTTGTCTAATTCTCAATGCCATTGGCCCTTGTTCAGCCCTTAATGATATAATAATATAATACCTTGGACACTATTTACACACATTGATCTAGCCCCAAACTAGGATTCCCTGTATCTTGGGTACTAGACAACGATACAAATACTTACATAGATAAATATTATACTTAGATAGATAAACAACCATGAGAACGGATGTTTGTACCTTAGTCACAAACATCCGTTCCCATCAAACAAATATTTGCCCCCACCGGGACTCGAACCCGGGACCCTTGGCTTCGTAGGAATCAGAATCAGAATATATTTTTTATTGAATATAAATAAATAAATTATCTTATTCAACGTCAAAATTATACTTACTTATAAGCACAAGTAAATTTTTTTGTCATATGAGAAACTAATAAGAAACTCCCCAATACCTTTTTTTTTTAAAGTGACTTTACAACAGGTACTAGTAGGTTTCGGTCTAAGGAAATTCGCCGGCGAGTGATAGACTTGATCCATCGCCCCTCGTCGAATTTCTGTGCGCTGAGATGGTATGGACCATGCAGTTTTGTCATCTAAGTATTCCTTAATACTATAATAGGACTTTCTTATCAGCTCATTTTTAACATAGTTTAGAACCTCTTTTCAGGAAGGATCAATGATTCTTGTGGTATTTTATTGTAGAAGGCAGGGTCCCTGCCGACTCGGCCATTCGGGTCGTATAAGCCAGACATATACGCACGGATTTACGACAGTTACCCGTCGGACGTATCTCAGATCTGATCCGTGACTTCACACACGGATTTACCCGTCGGACAGATCTCAGATCTGCCGGCGGCAGCTGTTCAGATCTGACGCGGGCACGGGTTGTGCCTCCGCTGTGTTCCTGATGTTATCAGGAACGGTTCTGTCCCTGAACCGTTCTGTAATGCCGCTTTGAAAGCAAATTTGGCTATAATTTGTTGCCGCATTTTATAATTATTATTATTGTTATTAAACTTAGTACTTCTTTTTTCTAAATATGTAATCCTCATATGTATAACGGGAAGAAACTGTCTCCCAAGACACAGATTACCCTAATTTGGGAGACCGGGAAACCCTTCTGCTAAGGATGTGTTTTTTGGAAATAATAGTAGTTTATGTGACTGCTGCATAATGGAGGGCATTAATACTCGAGAGTGGGTTTATGAAACGAGTCGAAGGCGAGCTTCATAATAATATCACTCGAGAGTTTTAATGCCTCATTATGTACAGTTACATACACTAGTTTATTTACACACATATCATAAGCTCTCTTTGATGAGTTCAGGAATCGCATGTTCGACCGGCATTGTGGCATTGATCATTGTTCTGCAGTTGTTTAGCTTGTTCAATAGTACCAACTTCACAGACAAACTAGGGGCGGCACGCAGGCGGGCGTCGGCGTTCGAAATTTAAATGTCGTAATTTGACAATTTTCGGTACATTATGATCAATATTCAGATAAGAAATGAGTTTTTACCAAGAAGTTTATCATTATGCTGGTCGTAACGTGTAGTTTTTGGACGCAGTAAAGAGGGTTTATGATAAGTGTATAGATAAACGTATTTAAAAAAAAAAAAGTGGCAGTCGATTCAACCAAAGAGGGCCAAGTACATGAGTGAAGGCAACTGTCAAACAAACATCACGTCACTCACTAACGTCAGTCCTAACCTGACTATAAAATAAAAAATAAAAAAATGTATCGATGTAAGAAATAAAATTAAACATAAACATTTACATACAGGCACATACATTACATTGCTTCTGTCCCCACACTAGGATACCCTGTGTTGTGGGAACCAGAAACAGCGACATCACACACATATAAACATCCAAGACTTGAGGATTTATTTTTTATCTATCCCCAGCCGAGGATCGAACCTGGGACCTCTCGCATGGTAGGCAGAGCCTCAACCGAAGTGCCACAGAGGTCGTCTTCTTATACTCATAATTCTTTATTGAACACAGTTATTTAAAAAGTTATCGGTTGTATCACAGAATAAGTTGTAGTACCTAGGTAGAAGTAGGTAGGTATCTACTTGTAGGCGAAGGAGCACTACTACTTTTTCTCACAATTTCGATATTGTATTATTTTTTATAATAAAAAAAAACAAATTACGTTTGTTTTTTTTTCTAGCCCTATAAATCGTCAGTACTGATGCAAAGCTGCTATGCTTCAGGAACAAAGTAATAAAAATTCACCTTGTATTATGTAAGTAACCCTTCATAGCTGCGGAGATGGGCCAGCCCCTGTAGCGAAGTTGCAATCGCTAACTTATCACACGCTAAAACGTAAAAGAAAATATATGCGATTTTACGTTTGCAAAGTCAACAGCCGAGTGGTATTAAAATTCTATTTCACCTGTATTTAGCGGCCGCAAAAAGTAGCTGAAATTCTGCCTCAAGGAATATAATATTTAAGCGTGTTTTATGTTTTAAGTTATCATTCAGAAATTAACATTGGTCCACCCGTGACCCTCTTAAATTGGCGCGTACTAAACTTTGCCAAATTAAAATTGAGGAGTGATAAAATTATAATTAGCTACCCACCTAGTCATTAAAGATTCAGGCCATTTTTCTCTTGACTTAATTGTCCAGATAATAGTACTTACTGTCCAATACGCCCCAATAAATACGAATCTACTCACGAAGAATTCTGATAATTTGAAACTTTAAACACAACTCACCGATCATAATATCACACAAATATCACTCCAAAAGCCATCGTAACAAGAACTGTAATAAGGAGTCGTGAATTTTCATCATTTGATCTAAATTCTGTTGCGTGTTCGACGATTGCATGAAATTATAAGTTTTTGTTGCAGCATCGGAAGATGATTTCCACTCGTTTAAAATTAGAAGGAAAAAGTAACCCTAATAAGATTACGACCCAAATGGCCGAGTCGGCAGTGACCCTGCCTACGAAGCCAAGGGTCCCGGGTTCGAGTCCCGGTGGTGGCAAATATTTGTTTGATGAGTACGGATGTTTGAACCCTAGTCATGGTTGTTTATCTATCTAAGTATGATATTTATCTATATGAGTATGTGTATCGTTGCCTATTACTCAAGATACAGGGAATCCTAGTTTGGGGCTAGATCAATGTGTGTAAATAGTGTCCAAGGTATATTATTATTATATTATTATTATTAGTCCTAGTCTAGTCATGGTTGTTTATCTATCTAAGTGTAATATCTGTATAGTTTATCTATATAAGTATGTACATCGTTGTCTAGTACCCAAGATATGGGGAATCCTAGTTTTGGGCTAGATCAATGTGTGTAAAGATTGTGTGGTATTATTATTATTGAAATTAAAATAACAAGATATACATTAAAATAACGTACAAAAGCAAGCTTATCTCTAGCAAGAGATCTCTTCCAGCAAACCAAGTTTATCCCCAGCCTGAGATTCAACCGAATTATGATCTAAATATTTGGTAAAATGGTAACATACATAAGAAAACCCGCCGTTTTCTGCCGAATTTCAGAAGTTTTTGACCCTGGAATAATATTGGTCCAAATTCAAATTTCTACTTCAATATTATTCATTCTCCAAAAATTAAAGACTTTATATACTTATACAATACAACAGAACTTCAGTGGGCCCAGCTTGTGTCGTGGAAGCCTGTAGGCAGATCAACTTTTTGGAGTTGACCTTCAATCATTAATTATGTCTCATTAGAATATTCAAATCATGAACCCATCATTCGGTGATGAAGAGGTCACCTGTCTGCCGAGGCCAGGAAGCCTGCCCCAGACAATATTTCCCAACAACCTAAATTTATAACTAACGTCTGTGGGACGAGCCGCTCTGTATTCAAACCAATGATGATATATCTTGTGAACACAGCTAGTGGTTCAGGGCAACAAATATAATGATCACCAAAATACTTTTTTCCTACCCAAAATGCGTAAATGATCACCAAAAGTTGCAGAAAATATCAGGGCAAAATTCTGCGGTAGCTTAGGTGAAGGATAAATGGGGTGAGCGAAGCGAAGCCCCTTTAACCTTCGTGTTAGGTTGAACACGAAAGAACAACTAAAAATACTTAAAACATAAACTTAAGTAAACAAAACATAAAAAAGTTTGGTGATCATTTATCCAAACACAATTTGGTGGTCGTTTACTAATTCTGGCGGACGTTTCGAATTTATTGATAGTAAAATAGGTGCGTTTTTGGTGATTGTTTCAATATTGGCCGTGGTTCAGCATAGCGCGCTCGTCTCCTAGAAAGGGAAGAGAGTGTCAGGATACTGGCTGCACGCAGTGCCTTCAAAAGACATTGGCACCCGGCTTGACCGTAACAGCCTGACCCTTGCCTTCTCCTGCGACTCGACGTTGGGACAAACGAAACCCTTTGCTGGTGCGCGGTGGACCAACTGGGACACCACGGTCATTCCTGCCCGTGCCAGTCTTAGAGACATCACCCGTTGCCAGCTGTGGCTCGTCAGGAATCCTCACGGCCAATGGGCTGGCACGCGACGGTGGCAAGAGGCCAGACGGAATGACGCACATTCCCTGCCAGAGCGGGAGGTCGCTGGTGTGGGACGGACGCCACCTGCATATATACGCTGGTACCGTGTCACCTGCTAGTGACCTCAGCCACTGCCATCTGAAGGTCTCAAACGTATTTGGTTATGCCGTTCGGCTTCGAGACCCTCGGGCCATGGGGCCTCGACAAGTCCTCAAGCCTCAGCGGCTCGTCGAAGCGGCAGGGGACCACAGAGCTGGCACCTGCCTGTCTCAACGCATTAGCGTGACGTTTTTAGGGTTCCGTAGAGAAACAAGGAACCCTTATAGTTTCGTCAAATCTGTCTGTCTGTCCGTCCGTCCGTATGGCACAGCAACTTTATGCAGAAACAGATGTATTCTGTGAGCCACTTTACGATTTTTATTTTAAAAATTTAAAAACTCAAATGATTAAAGGGGGCTCCCCATACATGGAACTGAAACCAAAAATATTTTTTTATCAAACCTATATGTGTGGGGTGTCTATAGATAGGCATTTAAAAATGACGTCGAGCTTCCTGAAACCATTTTTCCTCAAAGTAAATCGTTATAGAGACAGGCCCTTCCAAAGTGGAAAAATGTCCCCCCCCCCCTAACTTTTAAAGTAAGAGAGTGAAAAATCTACAAAAATATATGAAATGTATCCCAATACACACTTTCAACGAAATTTCATTTCAACAAAATAAGCAGTTTTCACGGCATGAAACATTTATTAAAAACCGCAAAGATAACTCGAGACACCATTATGCAGTGCAGTGCTCGTAAGGCCTAAAGAGTTCCTCACGACGTTCTATAAATATTAAATCTCAAGAACACGAAACCTGCCTAATAATGATTCATGAAAAACGAAGCGGACTGTCATAATAGGTATTGCCAATAAACATTGGGTAATGCAGTTGCAAATACACATTTCGCGGATTCAACTGCTGGCCGTGATCGTTCAAAACGCATTAGCTTCAAGCAGAAGGTGAAAAGTAAATGTGTTAATTTGACTCAGTGGGTCTTTTGGGTGCTGTGGCATGCGGCTAGCCACCTGTCACGGAAAATGGAGTATTAACTTGGCTAAACGCGAACTGTGCATCTGTCTATCCATATGGAAAATGGCGTGCTATATTTTCTTTGCTTCAGAATGGCGCTATTCGTGGCGGAGTGATGAAAATTAAAATGAAATGAAAAATGTTTATTTCTTTAACTAAACTTAACATAACAAACAATTTGATGACCTCATTTTAAGTATTTAAATACCTGTGCTAGAAGTTCTCGCTCTTTAGTTACTAGGCAGTAGTAATTAAGTAATTGTGAATAAACCTAGTATTTGTTTCGCTTTAAAAATATCTTATAAGTAATTCAAAGAATACACTGTAATGTTAAGGTTATGACAACCTGCGTGTGTATTTGTGTATGTATGTGTGTGTGCGTATGAGGGTGTGTATATAGTTTGTGGTATTCAAAAGGTACTTTGTATGAAAGACTCAGAGTTAATGCCTCTGCCAGCTCGTCTGAGACACGATATAGAAATGCTGCTCCTACCGGTCAACGTACTGATGTGTCCATGGCATTATGTCTAGAGTGCTTCGCACACGGTTGCTATAAAAAATAAATATCCCTTTCGAATGACCGTGGAGCCATCCCGCCCGCTCGCTAAATGACCGCAAAATAGAGTGTTATTTTATAATCTCTAGAGACATATGTACAATACAGAGAGAGAGAGAGAGAAGAGACATGAATTTGAACATTAATATATACATTTATCATATACGTCACACTGTTTTTATTGACACTAAGAAGGCAGACTGTCAAAATAGACATTATTTTTCTTATTTCAATATAAAGGCTGTGTTAGTTTTGAGCTACAAAGGAGGTTTTGTTGCTCTTATCGTTCTTGTATTGTATTCAATAAGAGAACGAGTAATATAATTAAAGGTCATATCTGTAAATTGATAACTCTATGTGAGAGATGAGGGATTGGCCGAATCGTTAACTGATTTTAATCGTATGTAACAAAGGAGCCTCCTCTATGATTGAAGTACAAGTTTTATGTTAGTTTGATCTGCTTTCATAGTAAAATAAAAAGTTATCGACACTCAAAGAATTCCCACTGGGCCGATTGGGGACGTTATAGAGTTTTCAACACACCTGCTCGTAAAGTAGGTCTTATTACAGCGTATTTACACTGATAATGCAGAATATTACCCATGCCGTGCCTTTTACATTACATTATCGCACTAGTGCCTTTTCATTACATATCTTTTTAAATATTATCAAGAAGTATTAATGTTTCGAAAACAGCTAAGTAGTTATTTGCGTAAATATAAAATTCAATTCAAAATGTGATAAATAATTAAAAAAAATCATGAAACTGCTTGTTAGCTTGTTGGTATTTATATTTTGACGGTGTATTTTTACCTATAAATACCCAATTTCAAAATTTATAAATATGTGGCTGATTAGCTACTTTGCCGGAGCCCTTATCTCAGACTTGCGCGCGCATGCAGCGCTGAGCGCGCGAAAAAATAAAATTACGGCCGCCATCTTTTAAATGGGTTTCTGTTTGTTAAGTTTATTCACAGTATTGCATTTCGTTAGTTTTATATACTTTTCCTCGCAAGTGTGTTGAAAAACGTCGTATGAAACACGTGAGCATTGGTCATTACACTTCTCGTCTCCATTAAGCCTTCGCCTTCGGCTCAGGCTTAAAAACCGACTCGAGTGTAATGACCAACATACCACACTTGTATCATAATGTACTATTGCGCCCGTGGATTATTATTATCGTAGGATGCCGATGTTTTCAAATAATGACTTTAATGATGTTTTCAAATTTTGACGACCCGAATGGCCGAGTCGGCAGTGACCCTGCCTACGAAGCCAAGGGTCCCGGGTTCGAGTCCCTGTGGGGGCAAATATTTGTTTGATTGAGAACGGATGTTTGTACCCTAGTCATGGTTGTTTATCTTTCTAAGTATAATATTTATCTATATAACTATGTGTATCGTTGTCTAGTACCCAAGATACAGGGAATCCTAGTTCGGGGCTAGATCAATGTGTGTAAATAGTGTCCAAGGTATTATTATTATTATTATTATTATTTACTCACGCGCAACGTTCCTAATATTATATGATGACTTTTAACACACCATTTGACACGCCTAGGTGCATATGCATGCAAGCTCAATATCCGTATGCCAGTGTGTGTAAATAGTGTCCAAGGTATTATTATTATTATTATTTACTCACGCGCAACGTTCCTAATATTATATGATGACTTTTAACACACCATTTGACACGCCTAGGTGCATATGCATGCAAGCTCAATATCCGTATGCCAGTGTGTGTAAATAGTGTCCAAGGTATTATTATTATTATTATTATTTACTCACGCCTAACGTTCCTAATATTATATGATGACTTTTAACACACCATTTGACACGCCTAGGTGCATATGCATGCAAGCTCAATATCCGTATGCCAGTGTGTGTAAATAGTGTCCAAGGTATTATTATTATTATTATTTACTCACGCGCAACGTTCCTAATATTATATGATGACTTTTAACACACCATTTGACACGCCCAGGTGCATATGCATGCAAGCTCAATATCCGTATGCCAGTGTGTGTAAATAGTGTCCAAGGTATTATTATTATTATTATTATTATTTACTCACGCGCAACGTTCCTAATATTATATGATGACTTTTAACACACCATTTGACACGCCTAGGTGCATATGCATGCAAGCTCAATATCCGTATGCCAGTGTGTGTAAATAGTGTCCAAGGTATTATTATTATTATTATTATTTACTCACGCCTAACGTTCCTAATATTATATGATGACTTTTAACACACCATTTGACACGCCTAGGTGCATATGCATGCAAGCTCAATATCCGTATGCCAGTGTGTGTAAATAGTGTCCAAGGTATTATTATTATTATTATTTACTCACGCGCAACGTTCCTAATATTATATGATGACTTTTAACACACCATTTGACACGCCTAGGTGCATATGCATGCAAGCTCAATATCCGTATGCCAGTGTGTGTAAATAGTGTCCAAGGTATTATTATTATTATTATTATTTACTCACGCGCAACGTTCCTAATATTATATGATGACTTTTAACACACCATTTGACACGCCTAGGTGCATATGCATGCAAGCTCAATATCCGTATGCCAGTGTGTGTAAATAGTGTCCAAGGTATTATTATTATTATTATTTACTCACGCGCAACGTTCCTAATATTATATGATGACTTTTAACACACCATTTGACACGCCTAGGTGCATATGCATGCAAGCTCAATATCCGTATGCCAGTGTGTGTAAATAGTGTCCAAGGTATTATTATTATTATTATTATTATTTACTCACGCGCAACGTTCCTAATATTATATGATGACTTTTAACACACCATTTGACACGCCTAGGTGCATATGCATGCAAGCTCAATATCCGTATGCCAGTGTGTGTAAATAGTGTCCAAGGTATTATTATTATTATTATTTACTCACGCGCAACGTTCCTAATATTATATGATGACTTTTAACACACCATTTGACACGCCTAGGTGCATATGCATGCAAGCTCAATATCCGTATGCCAGTGTGTGTAAATAGTGTCCAAGGTATTATTATTATTATTATTTACTCACGCGCAACGTTCCTAATATTATATGATGACTTTTAACACACCATTTTACACGCCTAGGTATATGCATGCAAGCTCAATATCCGTATGCCAGTGTGTGTAAATAGTGTCCAAGGTATTATTATTATTATTATTTACTCACGCGCAACGTTCCTAATATTATATGATGACTTTTAACACACCATTTGACACGCCTAGGTGCATATGCATGCAAGCTCAATATCCGTATGCCAGTGTGTGTAAATAGTGTCCAAGGTATTATTATTATTATTATTATTATTTACTCACGCGCAACGTTCCTAATATTATATGATGACTTTTAACACACCATTTGACACGCCCAGGTGCATATGCATGCAAGCTCAATATCCGTATGCCAGTGTGTGTAAATAGTGTCCAAGGTATTATTATTATTATTATTATTATTTACTCACGCGCAACGTTCCTAATATTATATGATGACTTTTAACACACCATTTGACACGCCTAGGTGCATATGCATGCAAGCTCAATATCCGTATGCCAGTGTGTGTAAATAGTGTCCAAGGTATTATTATTATTATTATTTACTCACGCGCAACGTTCCTAATATTATATGATGACTTTTAACACACCATTTGACACGCCTAGGTGCATATGCATGCAAGCTCAATATCCGTATGCCAGTGTGTGTAAATAGTGTCCAAGGTATTATTATTATTATTATTTACTCACGCGCAACGTTCCTAATATTATATGATGACTTTTAACACACCATTTTACACGCCTAGGTGCATATGCATGCAAGCTCAATATCCGTATGCCAGTGTGTGTAAATAGTGTCCAAGGTATTATTATTATTATTATTATTTACTCACGCGCAACGTTCCTAATATTATATGATGACTTTTAACACACCATTTGACACGCCTAGGTGCATATGCATGCAAGCTCAATATCCGTATGCCAGTGTGTGTAAATAGTGTCCAAGGTATTATTATTATTATTATTATTATTTACTCACGCGCAACGTTCCTAATATTATATGATGACTTTTAACACACCATTTGACACGCCTAGGTGCATATGCATGCAAGCTCAATATCCGTATGCCAGTGTGTGTAAATAGTGTCCAAGGTATTATTATTATTATTATTTACTCACGCGCAACGTTCCTAATATTATATGATGACTTTTAACACACCATTTGACACGCCTAGGTGCATATGCATGCAAGCTCAATATCCGTATGCCAGTGTGTGTAAATAGTGTCCAAGGTATTATTATTATTATTATTATTTACTCACGCGCAACGTTCCTAATATTATATGATGACTTTTAACACACCATTTGACAGGCCTAGGTGCATATGCATGCAAGCTCAATATCCGTATGCCAGTGTGTGTAAATAGTGTCCAAGGTATTATTATTATTATTATTATTATTTACTCACGCGCAACGTTCCTAATATTATATGATGACTTTTAACACACCATTTGACACGCCTAGGTGCATATGCATGCAAGCTCAATATCCGTATGCCAGTGTGTGTAAATAGTGTCCAAGGTATTATTATTATTATTATTATTTACTCACGCGCAACGTTCCTAATATTATATGATGACTTTTAACACACCATTTGACACGCCCAGGTGCATATGCATGCAAGCTCAATATCCGTATGCCAGTGTGTGTAAATAGTGTCCAAGGTATTATTATTATTATTATTATTTACTCACGCCTAACGTTCCTAATATTATATGATGACTTTTAACACACCATTTGACACGCCTAGGTGCATATGCATGCAAGCTCAATATCCGTATGCCAGTGTGTGTAAATAGTGTCCAAGGTATTATTATTATTATTATTTACTCACGCGCAACGTTCCTAATATTATATGATGACTTTTAACACACCATTTTACACGCCTAGGTGCATATGCATGCAAGCTCAATATCCGTATGCCAGTGTGTGTAAATAGTGTCCAAGGTATTATTATTATTATTATTTACTCACGCGCAACGTTCCTAATATTATATGATGACTTTTAACACACCATTTTACACGCCTAGGTATATGCATGCCAGCTCAATATCCGTATGCCAGTGTGTGTAAATAGTGTCCAAGGTATTATTATTATTATTATTATTTACTCAACCGCAACGTTCCTAATATTATATGATGACTTTTAACACACCATTTTACACGCCTAGGTGCATATGCATGCAAGCTCAATATCCGTATGCCAGTGTGTGTAAATAGTGTCCAAGGTATTATTATTATTATTATTATTTACTCACGCGCAACGTTCCTAATATTATATGATGACTTTTAACACACCATTTGACACGCCTAGGTGCATATGCATGCAAGCTCAATATCCGTATGCCAGTGTGTGTAAATAGTGTCCAAGGTATTATTATTATTATTATTATTTACTCACGCGCAACGTTCCTAATATTATATGATGACTTTTAACACACCATTTGACAGGCCTAGGTGCATATGCATGCAAGCTCAATATCCGTATGCCAGTGTGTGTAAATAGTGTCCAAGGTATTATTATTATTATTATTATTTACTCACGCCTAACGTTCCTAATATTATATGATAACTTTTAACACACCATTTGACACGCCTAGGTGCATATGCATGCAAGCTCAATATCCGTATGCCAGTGTGTGTAAATAGTGTCCAAGGTATTATTATTATTATTATTATTATTTACTCACGCGCAACGTTCCTAATATTATATGATGACTTTTAACACACCATTTGACACGCCTAGGTGCATATGCATGCAAGCTCAATATCCGTATGCCAGTGTGTGTAAATAGTGTCCAAGGTATTATTATTATTATTATTATTATTTACTCACGCGCAACGTTCCTAATATTATATGATGACTTTTAACACACCATTTGACACGCCCAGGTGCATATGCATGCAAGCTCAATATCCGTATGCCAGTGTGTGTAAATAGTGTCCAAGGTATTATTATTATTATTATTATTATTTACTCACGCGCAACGTTCCTAATATTATATGATGACTTTTAACACACCATTTGACACGCCTAGGTGCATATGCATGCAAGCTCAATATCCGTATGCCAGTGTGTGTAAATAGTGTCCAAGGTATTATTATTATTATTATTTACTCACGCGCAACGTTCCTAATATTATATGATGACTTTTAACACACCATTTGACACGCCTAGGTGCATATGCATGCAAGCTCAATATCCGTATGCCAGTGTGTGTAAATAGTGTCCAAGGTATTATTATTATTATTATTATTTACTCACGCGCAACGTTCCTAATATTATATGATGACTTTTAACACACCATTTTACACGCCTAGGTATATGCATGCAAGCTCAATATCCGTATGCCAGTGTGTGTAAATAGTGTCCAAGGTATTATTATTATTATTATTATTTACTCACGCGCAACGTTCCTAATATTATATGATGACTTTTAACACACCATTTGACACGCCTAGGTGCATATGCATGCAAGCTCAATATCCGTATGCCAGTGTGTGTAAATAGTGTCCAAGGTATTATTATTATTATTATTATTTACTCACGCCTAACGTTCCTAATATTATATGATGACTTTTAACACACCATTTGACACGCCTAGGTGCATATGCATGCAAGCTCAATATCCGTATGCCAGTGTGTGTAAATAGTGTCCAAGGTATTATTATTATTATTATTATTATTTACTCACGCGCAACGTTCCTAATATTATATGATGACTTTTAACACACCATTTGACACGCCTAGGTGCATATGCATGCAAGCTCAATATCCGTATGCCAGTGTGTGTAAATAGTGTCCAAGGTATTATTATTATTATTATTATTTACTCACGCGCAACGTTCCTAATATTATATGATGACTTTTAACACACCATTTGACACGCCTAGGTGCATATGCATGCAAGCTCAATATCCGTATGCCAGTGTGTGTAAATAGTGTCCAAGGTATTATTATTATTATTATTTACTCACGCGCAACGTTCCTAATATTATATGATGACTTTTAACACACCATTTGACACGCCTAGGTGCATATGCATGCAAGCTCAATATCCGTATGCCAGTGTGTGTAAATAGTGTCCAAGGTATTATTATTATTATTATTTACTCACGCCTAACGTTCCTAATATTATATGATGACTTTTAACACACCATTTTACACGCCTAGGTATATGCATGCAAGCTCAATATCCGTATGCCAGTGTGTGTAAATAGTGTCCAAGGTATTATTATTATTATTATTTACTCACGCGCAACGTTCCTAATATTATATGATGACTTTTAACACACCATTTGACACGCCTAGGTGCATATGCATGCAAGCTCAATATCCGTATGCCAGTGTGTGTAAATAGTGTCCAAGGTATTATTATTATTATTATTTACTCACGCGCAACGTTCCTAATATTATATGATGACTTTTAACACACCATTTTACACGCCTAGGTATATGCATGCAAGCTCAATATCCGTATGCCAGTGTGTGTAAATAGTGTCCAAGGTATTATTATTATTATTATTTACTCACGCGCAACGTTCCTAATATTATATGATGACTTTTAACACACCATTTGACACGCCTAGGTGCATATGCATGCAAGCTCAATATCCGTATGCCAGTGTGTGTAAATAGTGTCCAAGGTATTATTATTATTATTATTATTATTTACTCACGCGCAACGTTCCTAATATTATATGATGACTTTTAACACACCATTTGACACGCCTAGGTGCATATGCATGCAAGCTCAATATCCGTATGCCAGTGTGTGTAAATAGTGTCCAAGGTATTATTATTATTATTATTATTTACTCACGCGCAACGTTCCTAATATTATATGATGACTTTTAACACACCATTTGACACGCCTAGGTGCATATGCATGCAAGCTCAATATCCGTATGCCAGTGTGTGTAAATAGTGTCCAAGGTATTATTATTATTATTATTTACTCACGCGCAACGTTCCTAATATTATATGATGACTTTTAACACACCATTTGACACGCCTAGGTGCATATGCATGCAAGCTCAATATCCGTACGCCAGTGTGTGTAAATAGTGTCCAAGGTATTATTATTATTATTATTTACTCACGCGCAACGTTCCTAATATTATATGATGACTTTTAACACACCATTTGACACGCCCAGGTGCATATGCATGCAAGCTCAATATCCGTATGCCAGTGTGTGTAAATAGTGTCCAAGGTATTATTATTATTATTATTATTATTTACTCACGCGCAACGTTCCTAATATTATATGATGACTTTTAACACACCATTTGACACGCCTAGGTGCATATGCATGCAAGCTCAATATCCGTATGCCAGTGTGTGTAAATAGTGTCCAAGGTATTATTATTATTATTATTATTATTTACTCACGCGCAACGTTCCTAATATTATATGATGACTTTTAACACACCATTTGACACGCCTAGGTGCATATGCATGCAAGCTCAATATCCGTATGCCAGTGTGTGTAAATAGTGTCCAAGGTATTATTATTATTATTATTTACTCACGCGCAACGTTCCTAATATTATATGATGACTTTTAACACACCATTTGACACGCCCAGGTGCATATGCATGCAAGCTCAATATCCGTATGCCAGTGTGTGTAAATAGTGTCCAAGGTATTATTATTATTATTATTATTATTTACTCACGCGCAACGTTCCTAATATTATATGATGACTTTTAACACACCATTTGACACGCCTAGGTGCATATGCATGCAAGCTCTATATCCGTATGCCAGTGTGTGTAAATAGTGTCCAAGGTATTATTATTATTATTATTATTATTTACTCACGCGCAACGTTCCTAATATTATATGATGACTTTTAACACACCATTTGACACGCCTAGGTGCATATGCATGCAAGCTCAATATCCGTATGCCAGTGTGTGTAAATAGTGTCCAAGGTATTATTATTATTATTATTTACTCACGCGCAACGTTCCTAATATTATATGATGACTTTTAACACACCATTTTACACGCCTAGGTGCATATGCATGCAAGCTCAATATCCGTATGCCAGTGTGTGTAAATAGTGTCCAAGGTATTATTATTATTATTATTTACTCACGCGCAACGTTCCTAATATTATATGATGACTTTTAACACACCATTTGACACGCCTAGGTGCATATGCATGCAAGCTCAATATCCGTATGCCAGTGTGTGTAAATAGTGTCCAAGGTATTATTATTATTATTATTATTTACTCACGCGCAACGTTCCTAATATTATATGATGACTTTTAACACACCATTTGACACGCCTAGGTGCATATGCATGCAAGCTCAATATCCGTATGCCAGTGTGTGTAAATAGTGTCCAAGGTAAGTTTTATTATATAATTATATGGGTGGTATATTTCCCACCAAAAAAAAAAATATTTTGTTTCTGGAGATTTGTAATCAGGATATTCAAACCGCTACGGCTTTTAAAAAATTCGATTTTAAAATGTCCAGTGGGCAGACTACCTGGCCGACGATAGTCCAACTGTATCATCAAGTCGACGAGATGTGGTTGCGGTTGGCAAAGGACCGAGAGGATTGGCGCTAAGATTAACACGCTCAGCGCCAGTATATCTTAAATGATACACCATAGGGTGCTTTCTCACAGGCCAGTGTATACCTATAATTTTGTAGTATTTTTTTTAAGAAAAACCCCATATTTTCTTTATTTTTTAAGATATTTACACCCCATAACACAAGCACATTCTCCAGGGCCAAAGCTTTTGAATGCGCTACTAAAATGTATGAAACGGTGTATATTGTGGGATACACCGGCCTCCGAAGTCGGGCAGTGTGGTGTATCATTAAGGATACACTGGCCTGTGACAAAGCACCCTATGGTGTATCATTAAAGATATACTGGCGCTGAGCGTGTTAAGAGGCCTGTGCCCCGCAGTGGGTCGATGTGGGTTGAGCATGATAATTATGATTATCTGCATCGCTGTTGTGCAACCAATTCACCCAAGTGTTTTTGGGTATTTACTCGGGTAGATTGGATTAAAACCCAAATTGATAAAATCACAGATACTATAAGTAATACAAATAAAATAAAATAGGACTTTACCCTCAAAATTGTACAGGGTCGATTTGCCCATCTTATATAGCAAGGCAGGATATGAATTAAATGGATTGATTAGTTTCCGATACAAAAAAGGCGGTGCTTGCATGTGAGGTCACTATTTGAGGGTAAACAAGCGCCAATGGCCTACAGCATAAGACAAAGAAAACAAATACCCGTCGCAACGCGTCAGAGCAGACTGACCAACGAATTGTATAAAATATTAGTTAACTAGTTCAATAGTAACCTTAAAAATAAAATAAAACGTTCCGATTTTTTATTTTTTTCAACCTTTTTTTACGTGTATGTTTTTTAGTATAGAGAAATAATGCATCAGGAAGAAAGGAATTTAAATAATAAATATAACAGATAGTCTATATCAGACAACCTCTTTGGCGCTGCGGTTGTGGCTCTGCCTACCATGCGAGAGGTCTTGGGTTCGATCCCCGGCTGGGGATAAAAAAAACAGGTCTTGGATGTTTGTTTGTTTGTTTGTTTTCTGGTCCCCACGACACATGGCATCCTAGTATGGGGCCAGAAGTAATGTATGTTTTTTATGTTTTTTTATGTTTATGAAATTTCTTCTCTAATTAACATAACATATATTTATCCCACATTTTTCTCCCAACGTATTTGGACTAGGATTTAAGTTAGAGATGCATTATTGACACCTCTTTAAGCCTTATTTATAAAAATGGCCGCCAATTTTCAACGTTGATAATAAATTCCAAATCCATTGAAAACTGTTGGCCATTTTTGTGGACCCCTGTCCTTAGGGTTAACTGGCTACCTCTTCCCCCCCTCCGCTCTCCGATCGAACGCGTAACTGTTATTAACTTATCAACCTGTTATAACCATATTTACATTATGACTGTCATTGTTCCATGTCCTATAAGGATGTTAAAGTAGAAATGTTGAAGGTCATGCCGAAGATGGCGTTAATTTGGTCGGGGTTTTTTTACATTTACGTGTTAAATTTCGACGTTGAGTTAAAAACATAAAATGGTAATTTGTGCTATAAAACACTTCTTTACTTGTATTTTATTTAAAAAAAATGTTGGTAGGTACTTATTTCTTATCCATTTCCGGATTTCAGTGAAAATTAATGAAGGTATACCAGAAAGAGGTAATACAACCTAACTTAGCGTGCCGGGTTTTTAATATAGCGCCACATATTTACCCATTCGGAATGGCAGAGGCACAGTTGTGCCCACTTTTAGTGCCCAGTTATTCAATACCACATTTTGCAAGTCAGGCGGCTAGACCATCGCCAAAACTGTGGAGATACGAAGGATTCCACACGATGTTTCCCATCACCGTATGAAGGTCCGTAATAGTAGTTTATGTGACTGATACATAATGGAGGGCATTAAAACTCGAGGGCATTTTTATAATAATATCACTCGAGAGTTTTGATGCCTAATTATGTACAGTTACATGCACTAGTTTATCTACACACATATCATAAGCTCTCTTTGATGGTTTCAGGAACTGCATGTTTGACCGGCATTGTGGCATTGAGTTGTTTAGCTTGTTCTGTAGTACCAACTTCACAGACAAAGTAGGGGCGGCACGCAGGCGGGCGTCGGCGTTCGAAATTTGAATGTCATTCATTATATGTAGAAAATTTACACATTATGGTCATAATGTTCAATATTCAGATAAGAAATGAGTTTTTACAAAATAACATTATGCTGATCGTAACGTGCGGTTTTTGGACGCAGTAAAGAGGGTTTATGATACGTGTGTACTACACACGTATCATACGTGTATATCGTACGTTATGATACGTGTGTAGATAAAAGAGGTTATAATCCCAAAAATGTCCCGCCAAATGTGTTTGTAGTAAGAAATCAGAAAGCAGAACATCATACATCAGATAATTTATGTGCGCGATTATGTCACATAATATGATTTGTCCTTACATCAGCCGATAGGCAAACAAATTTACAAGTTAGGGAAATAAACAAATAAACAACGGTTGAGTTAGGTAAGTAATACTACATTACAATGATATTCAAAATAATTATTGGATTGTGTTGTATTAAAAAAATTCAATAGTAATAGACTAGTATATGACATTTCAAACCTATGCTAAATATTCATCTTCAGAGTAGTATGCATTACAGCCAAATACCCTTAAGCTGAAACCTGGACGTAGGTACTTGGGTTATCTGAATTCATAATAAACCCAATTTGACGACCCGAATGGCCGAGTCGGCAGTGACCCTGCCTACGAAGCCAAGGGTCCCGGGTTCAAGTTCCGGTGGGGGCAAATATTTGTTTGATGAGAACGGATGTTTGTACCCTAGTCATGGCTCTTTATCTATCTAAGCATAATATTTATCTATACAAGTATGTGTATCGTTGTCTAGTACACAAGATTCAGGGAATCCTAGTTTGGGGCTAGCTCAATGTGTGTAAATAGTGTCCAAGGTATTATTATTATTATTATTTAATTGCATATTTTTGAAGCCATACACTATTAAGTATTCTGTGGGCATACTGTAGTTGCTGTACAGTGCAGTTTGGTGTATGGTAGCGCGTATGTTTCGTTGTTGCGCCGTCTGAATAGATAGGTTCGGCATTGTTTTAATGAACTTTATTAGTTATATATGTCAACGTAACATTTTCAATACTGTTAGTTGTTAATCTAGCGTTTTTTTCTCTCATTAGTTTACAAACTATCGATAAATTGTAAACTGTACCGTACGGCTGACGACATGACGTGTTAGTTTATAATAAAACCGTTAATTGTGAACTGGTTTCAACTTGAATTGCAAAGGAAATACCAGGGCAAACACTGCGGTAGCTTAGGTGAAGATTTGAGGGGGCGAGCGCAGCGGACCCCCCGAATAGTCTTCGTGTTAGGTTAATATGTAAGAACAAAAGAAAAGTCAATTCTTAACCCTGTCGGTCTGATTCACATTCTGAACATCTTTCCGGACATCATTCTCAACAACCTTCACTATGAAACTGATTTGATCTGAGCAACTTATTTCACTTAAGCATACAGTTTGGGCCGGGCTGTTTTCAAAATCAGTTTGAAAGTGAAAGTTCTATAGAAACTTTGCTTATAGAAACCCCCTATAATATGAATATAAATTTCTGTTACACCCTGTATATAAAGAAGTAATTGTTAATAGTATAACAATGCCTTTTTTATCCAACCAATATGTATAAATGTAAAAGTAGCGATGTTTGGATGTTTGTGTGTTTGTGCCTCAATCACGCTAAAACGGCTGAACGGATTTGAATGAAATTTAGCCCAGACATAGTTTATGAGCTAGATTAACATATAGTATACATTTCATCCGACTACACCAGAAGGAGGGTAACGTTATCTCGGTAAATGTTACGTCCTAGGAACACGCAGATGAATTTGCGGGCATCAGTTAGTGTTTATATACATGAACTAATACTAGTAGCTCTGTGAGCTGTAGACGTTTGAGTTTATATACATGAACTAATTCTAGTAGCTCTGTGAGCTGTAGACGTTTGAGTTTTTTTTATTATTTTTTCATCCCCTCGCATCACACCCCCGACCTCTTGAAGTTTTTAATAATCCGAGAGTATTTTCTTTCAATACTAACTACAAACTTATAAATGCACCTGGTTACGTACATGGAGTATGAAAGTACAAAACACTTTGTGAACTACATTTTGCGATCCAAAATCCAAACTATTGACTTTTCGCTAAAATTATATAGCTAATGTCAAACTCACGTTCTCCATGAATCCAACGATAACTCATTTTTTTAATCTGTCAAATTGTTTGGGCTGTAGTGGATTTTTTCACAATTTCAATACATTGTCTCGGCCATTTAAAAAAAAAAAAATTTTATCAACAAATAATTTATATTTAATCATCGAAAATGCTTACAAAATTTCACGAGAATCTGTTGAGAAATGCGGCCTGTAGAGGAGAACATCCGAACACACATCTTGACATATGAAAGCATTCCTGAAACGGAAAGGCTTTGCTCGCTTCGTCAAATATTGAAACAAATATATCTGGTTTAAATGATCTAACGCTGACCTGTGATGTGACAGGAAAACGGCATTGCGTCATTTTCATTGATCAGAAAAAAAAACTGAAGAATTATAATGACGAAGCGTGAATTTGCCGCCGCCGCCCTACACGGTACCTTCCATAGAACTGTAGAACAATCCAGGTATAGCCATGAACACGATACGTCATCATGCCTTTGTTAGAATGTACCTGTGAATCACTCCCTCTCTTTCTACCACAGGCGTGATGAAGTATCGTGGATCCGTCCGCTTTTTTGCTTTACCTGTATGCTTCTACTATGATACATTATTTATAAATATATCTACTTTGCTTTTATTTTCAAGCTGTTTACGTAGACGTAACCTTCTGTTTTTTGTAGAATGAAAAATAACCTGTATTTTGTTCTCAACGAGAGAGCAAAAAGGTCCTAGGAGAATAACAAGTTTATGAGGATTAGCACAAGCGATAAATATTATAACAAAATAGTTTAATCTGATTTCGCTTGTTCCATTTTGCTTGCATACGAGTTATGAAATAATGTTTTTTTACTGCTTCAAGTTTATTAAACGAAGATTATGCCTGAACCTCTGCTTCAGCTTCAGATTAAAATACGAATATTAACCACTACAGATGCGAGGCCGTAGGCCGAAGGCTGTGGCCGAACCGAGGATTATTTGTAGTAGTTACAAAATACTTGTATATTTTGAGTTCTCGAAAAAGCCGCTTATTTGTTCAATGTTTGCTTTAAAGGGGGTTTTGAGGGCTATAAATCGGTAACTTCACTTTATGCTAATGAAAACAGGACAGAAATTCCAATGCAAATAAAAACATCCTCATTCCTAAGAGATTCCCGCCCTAACATCGTGACAGTATTTAGTGCATCGTAGAGAGAAGCCTTACCAAAAAGTTTCGTAAAATAAGGTCGAATACAAAGACAGCCATCTTCACCTCCTTGCTTGAACAAGCAAGCAAACACTGTTTTGGTCACATGGTACAGGTATTCAATCATTCAGCCTACACATAGGTATAACAGCCTATGATTGTGATGTGCAGTCTGATGATTTGTTATCGGAGCAACCAACTGCGCCAACCAACCACCGAGCAGGGCTCGTTCCCAGATATTCATGAATTAAAAGTACCCAAAACAGGTATTGTCAACAAGATATACAGATATATACCTTGGACACTATTTACACACATTCATCTAGCCCCAAACTAGGATTCCCTGTATCTTGGGTACTAGACAACGATACACATACTTATATAGATAAATATTATACTTAGATAGATAAACAACCATGACTAGGGTACAAACATCCGTTCTCATCAAACAAATATTTGATGCCCCCACCGGGACTCGAAACCGGGACCCTTGGCTTCGTAGGCAGGGTCACTGCCGACTCGGCCATTCGGGTCGTCCATTTATTATCCTGTTTATCTGAGGAATTTGACAGAATTTGTACGTGTGAAATGTTAAATAGAGTTATCTGACTGTTTATCTGGGGATGGAATAATTGCCCCTTAGTAACTTGTAAGTAACCACCGCCATATCCATTGCCGAGACATGAAATCAACTTTATGGCAACATTTTTCTTTTTGGCTCGGTCTGAACCCTTCACTACGTATAAATAAAACCTTTCGTAATGATCACAGGCCATTAACCTTGAGTACTGAGTTACAAAAACAAAACAATCCTCCCTTGATACATATAGGTATATTCAGGAAATAAGACTCGAATGGTTTCGCACTGTACAATAGTGTACATGCATGCATGTAATTCCAAATTCCAAACTCCAAATGTCTTTATTACTGTAGATATTTACATATACTTAGCAATCGTCATTTTTTGCCACTTCTCTACATTGGACCACTGTGGGAGAAGAAGGGCGTAGAAACTCCCACAGATTGATTTTTAGATCTCTTTTAAAAATTGCTTGTGCTTAACTAATTCAAAATATAATATATATATATATATGTCATTATCATAATTAATAAGTACTGATTGCAAAAAGGTGATTGATGGACGAATTCATGAATTACATTCATTTACAACGAAAAATACCCATGCACGAAACCAATGTACCATTGTCATCAGAGTATGTCACCTTTAACCACTACTGAAAAATTAGAAAAATGTTAGGGCGTCAAATTTCGAAAAATGGAACTACATACTAACTTTTCTTTGTTTCAAAGTCTAGTATCGATATTTGAAGGTTAGATTGATGGATGATCGGAAAAAATAGGCA
This sequence comes from Argyresthia goedartella, assembly GCA_949825045.1. NCBI lineage: Eukaryota > Metazoa > Arthropoda > Insecta > Lepidoptera > Argyresthiidae > Argyresthia > Argyresthia goedartella. The sequence continues at coordinate 26,717,552 of OX463831.1, forward strand.
CCACTTTAAGCGATTGGTATGTCACCCTTCATTCTGATCCACTTTTAGATTTTCATATCACGGCTAAAGATGTTATTCACTTCAAAAGTTTGAAGACGTCGATATTTATTTACATTTTATTACTTATTGCAGTCTCCTGTTGAGTCGCTACAGATTAGAACTTAGATTTCAAAAGGGAAATATGAAACTGCCCATCTTTATTACTGATTTGCACAGCAAATATACTGATTTTCATAGCAAATATCAAGGCAAAGTACTGCGGTAGCTTAGGTGAAGGGTAAAATGGATGAGCGAAGCTAAGACCCGCGTAATCTCTCGTATTAGGTTGAACATGTAAGAACAACAAAAATACTTAAAACATAAAAAGTGTTTTTTTTTTGCTCTTTTCTCGCCGGAACTTGACATTAAACTTTCCCTAAGCTTCGGAAAGGAGACGACAGTGTTTCAAGCTGAAACACTGAGTCTCCTACACGGGGCAATGCACTTGATAAATGATGCAGAGGGGAATGACATAACCTTTAAAACGGACTGCGCAGCCCTACTAAGCTCACTAAAAGACCGTTGACAAAATCAAAACTCATACTAGAATGCCACAAGGCACTCAACAGGCTAGGTGAGAAAAACAAGGTCACAGTCCAGTGGGTAAAAGGTCACCAGGGTGACCAAGGCAACTGGGAGGCAGACAAAGGCCAGCAATCGGCCCTCCACCATTGTCGCCCTTATCAGCGGAAGCTCTACGAAAAAGGCTCAGAGAAGCCACAGTACAGCAACAAAACCTATTATTGTCTAGCAGAGAAGACTGCAAAAACACAAAACTTTTTATAGACAAGTAAAACCATAAATTTACGAATTACTTAATGAGACTGCCACGCAGTAAAATAACAATACTAACAAGCCTTATTACATGCCATTGTACACTAAACAAACAATTCACAATTACAGGTGCAACGGACAGCCCCCTGTGCAGGGGGTGCATGGAAGTGGATGAAACAGTAGAGCATATGCTACTGGCATGTCCATCCACAACAGTAAACCAGGATGGCTATCCTAGGAGACACAACAAACACCCACGAGCTCCTAGAACACCCAGGCCTCCTTCTCCAGCTGGTGCAGGAGTTAGGATGGCTGAAGTAGATGTGCAGGCGAAGGGGACATGCACAAAGGCCCCGCTAAGTGGGCCAGATGCAGGCACTACAACCCCCTTGTAGAAGATAGAAGATAGAAAGTGTTTTTGCTGATCCGTTTTTGCTGTATTTTTGATGTGCGATTACATACTAGCCATTTCATAATAGAACATAAATTTCGCCGTCACCTAAGTCGTGTTTTCGTTTTCGCTCTCGTTCACATCAACATACGTGAAGAGACCTATAGTTCTCCATAGCTCTACATTTACTTTCTTGGTAGAGCAAGAAGGCTTAAAGTTTATTATTTGACAAAAAAAAATCTAATTGACTTGGCTGATTTTATAATTTGCACATTATCGACATAATCAATACATGATCCAAGATACAGCATAGTGAAAAATTACCGCCATCCGTTATTCGAACAGAAATAACGCTTTTATGTTAGCTAATGTGAATATTGATATATTGCAACTGAGTTGCCTATCCAAATCCGGTGCCGATGTTTTTAAATATGATGAAGTGTGTTATAGCGATACATTGACGAAATAATGGTGATAGTTCAACAAACTCTCATAATGTGATGATGATGATGAAAACATCATCAGGTCATTTTGTAACGAATCTAATGAGCCCAAATTATATGAGGTCTTTAGTAAGTGTCCCCCGGTTCCGTCAACCGGCTTCGAGCTCTAGCATCAGACCAGGTCGATGGTACCATATTAATGTATTTTAATCTAAACTTGGTATGCATATACATACATACCAAGTTTCGTGATGATAGCAGATCTATATGTGGGCGGAATAGAAGAAATACAATTACAATATCTATTAAGTATTTGACAGCATCAGCACCAGCTTCAGATAGGCAACCCAGATGCAATATAATATTATCTTGTTCCTGCTTGGTCATCACAACCTTTGTACCGATCTGATCAAAACAATAACATGGCATCTCCATGGCAACCATTTCCATTTAACTACGCCATATTTTTTATATTTTTTATTTAGCCTGCTTAGTATCCCACTGCTGGGCAAAGGCCTCCCCTATCTCAAACCATTCCTCCCTGTGCTGTGCTGCCCCCTCCCAGTTCGGCCAAAACCTGTCCAGGTCGTCCCGCCATCGACGCCTCGGCCTGCCTCTATTCCGATGACCATCAGTGGGCACCCATTGGGGGGTCAGTTTGGCCCATGTTTGGGGGTGCATGCGGCACACGTGTCCGGCCCACTCCCACTTCAGCCTAGCGGTCTTTGCGCCAACGTCAGCAATGCCAGTGATGGAGCGCAGTGTCGTGTTTCTAACATGGTCGGTCAGCCTGACACCGGTTATACTTCGCTCCATCGCTCTTTGGCAAACCTTGAGTTTGGATTTCTGGATCTCCGTCAGCGACCAAGTTTGAGCACCAAGTTTTTTTAAATACGCCATAATTGGCTTTATTTACCTAATATATGCTAATACCAAGACTTGTTTTAAGACGGTCACGGTAATTTTGAGCATAAGTTTAGGTTCCTAAGCTGAATCGGCATAAGACGTCGTGGTACTATTATGGATAGTCCCTCAATTTTCACTTTTAAGAAAAGATTGAAAGCGTATTTCTTTCTCTTCCGTAATCGGTATCATATTTATGTAAGTATATGTATGATATTTTGTAGTTTATATATGTGCATGCTATCTAGTGTATTTTAAATAGATGAGATATATATTTTTATAAGGTATATTTTATTTATATTTTAAAAGTAATTTTCGTACGTATGAATACAGTTTTATTGCGCACTAGGACTATCCTTTTTCACAAACACTCCTGTCTAGCCTAAGTTTGCTGGAAGAAATCTCTTTTTAGAGATAAGCTCGCCTTTGCCTATAAAATATATAATAACTGACTATTTATTCATGTTTTCTGGGCAATAAAGAATATATGAATATGAATATATGGTACCCCCCCGATGAAATACCGGATGAGGCAAAATTTACACCAGCACCGTATCTCCTAATCGGTTCCATCCACGATCTGTATCGCACCTCGCAGGGTAGCAAAGGTGTCTAAACACACTATGCCGAAGATACGCGACCGACGTTCAGCATGGCAACGCCTGCAAAGCTATTTGAATTATTGACGACACATAATGTCGAAATTACGTTGCGTTATGCGTACAGCAAACTTCGGTCGGGCGTAAGTTCAGTGGCAACTTATTCTGTAGAGCAGACATAATACACGACCGAAGTTCGCTTCGATTGCCGAGACCCCTACTGAACGAGACACACACAAAGTTGTGCAACTGAATTTCTGCCGCGTAAGTTCGGCACTTATGGTGTGTCATATCAGCCGAATACGTCGGAACGTAAAATCAGCCGCGGAAAAATGCCGAACTTCGGTCGCGTATCTTCGGCAGAGTGTGTTTAAACACTTATGAGTTGATAAATATGGCGACGCATGTTAATTTTCCTACGACTCTCCAATTTTTTCCCTATCGGAAGATCACGCCTACAAGGAGGTTTCCTACCCGAAGTATTTTTTTTTGGACTCTTAAATAACAAACGCTTAACTTTTATTACCTTTTTCTTCTAAAAATAGCCAGTATTTTATCAGTTTTTCCTTTCTTTGTTGTCGTTTCGCTTAGGAGCATGCCTTTGTTGGAGATTTTGTTATTGAGTCCGTTCTGATCAAAATTGCAAGCGAGTTTAGTAATAACTGTAAGAATGCATTTTAATTACCGAGTAATTAACCTTAAATGGAATAATTCTTCGTCCTGTTTTAGGACTAATTAATGTTTTTGTTATTTAATCACTCTTATTAATTATCACCGATGAATCTTGTGTAACAATGGTTTTGTCATGCTTTATTGAAGATTCTATTGTTTTTATTTTTAATGAAATTGATAAGACTCGATTTACCTTTTTCTTTACTAGAATACATGAATACAAGGTTATTTGTCTGAATTAACAAAGGAGTCGTTTTTACCACATTCTCCCCTAAGGGCTTACAAATATTAAAATAAAATACACATTAAATGACATGCTTTTAAAATAACAATGACAATGAAAATAACAATAACATTTTATCATTTTCACTGGCCATTCAAAAAATTAATACGTTATAGACGTCTTTGTTTGAAGAAAATTTAAGTTTTCTATGTCTGTGATTTATTTTGGTAGATTTGATATACATTTTTGGTATCATCCTAAACACGCTTTAACATTCCTTTAAGAGTTTATTTTAATAAAAAGATCACAATTGTTTCTAAAATGCTATTTCGTAAATACAAAACGATGCCAGAGTTCATAACTTGAATTTTATGAAGTGTGGCGGACATGTGTTTGTTTGTTTCAGATGACATATTACCCTTGACCTCTTAAATACCACCTGCGTTATATAACGCCACTTTTCCGTTATAGTTTTAAATTTTATTACTATGGCCATAAGGTTTAAAATCGCGACTCGTCCCAACTACCCTCGGTTTTTGAGAGATCAAGCATCTCTTTTGTGCTTTGAAAGTGTTGTCCTAATCCGCTGAGTTGCCCCAGAATACAATACCATAGCTGAGAGTTGAAGCCACATGGCGTGATATGTTAACAGCAACATTAGTGAGCATAAATACTGCATATGAAAATTGGCTCAACATCGGGCAAACATTATCAATATATGTTATAATTTATTTTGTGCAATAGTATTTTTCAGAGTCATCTTGTTAGGGTTGTACGTATCCGAACGGTGCCAAACGAGACCCTGATACTATGCCTCCGCTGTCCGTCCGTCCGTCTGTCAACAGGCTGTATCTCATGAACCGTGATAGTAAGACAGATGAGACGAGATTTACATAAGAAATCTGCGTAATAAAAACCATATAGTATTTACTTCCTTCTCCTAAATGCGTGCTATATAGAAAAAGCGTTTTCTATGTCGCCATAAAAATATTTAACCAAATGTTATAAAAACTTTGTATTTACTCGCACTTGACAGGTTTTTTATTTATATATGTGTTGTAAATATTTTTTTATATTATTTCGTCTGAGAATTTCAATAAAATTTTAAGAAAATTATTTATGTCAGATTCATAGGTTTTATTAACCTTCAACAACCATTGTACTAACATGACAATTGAGTAAGTAATCTTGTCAGGTCAATCGTTTAAATAAATTATAAATAACAGTGGTCCCAAAGCGGTACCTTGTGGTACACTAGACTGTACAGAGTCAGTGTCAGAGTCAAAATAATAATGTTTTTCTCCCATTTTTTCGCAAATTTTTGATATTTCAGTCAGTTGTCGGTTGCGCACATAACATTTAATAAGATGAAGCATATTTCCTCGGGCACCATACATGCAGAGTTTATTTATCACAATGAAATGATCTACATAATCAAACGCTTTAGTCATGTCCATGCTGACACAGGAATTTTATTATCTAAGCTAGTAAGAAAACGAACGAGGAAATAATAAATAGCGTGATGAATTGTTTTTGTCTTTTCGAATTATTATATTATATTTAAAAAAAAAGTTTAGGGCTTAATCGACTATTTTGGGAAAAACGGTAATGAATGCGACTAGTCTATAAAAGGACATACTTTCTCTGTCATCTTTCTCGGGCATTGGCTTGATAATAGTGGTCTTAAGCTTTTCAGTGAAAAAGCCTTGTTCTATACACATATTTATGACGTGACTTAATTAGAGACTGGTGATATAATTAACGTTAAAAGCTTTATCATATTTGTAAAAAGCCCGTACTTTTTGTATTTTTCAGAGATTGTATCATTTGATACGCTTAAACAGTTGTTTATGCATATCAAGCGTATGGGTTTAAAAAATAGAGTTTTTCTAATGGAAATTAGTTTGCTTCTGCTGATGGTTGCCTCACACTTTTGTTGTTTCTCTACTTGATCTATTTAAAAAACATTGAAAGCTTAGGCTATCTTTTAAGGATCGGTGAACTATCACTATCATACAAATTATTTGTTATTTATAAATTCTTTTTTTAATGCTTCCCTTTGGGGCATTCTTTTTACTATTGAAATATTATTTATTATTTTCCAGGTTTGTTGTTTGAGATTTGTATAACTTTATCGTTTTGCAATTTTTGTCAGAGTTTTATTATTCTTTTAATACGTTTGGTTGTTTGTAGCACGTATGTTTGTCCATAATAGCTGCCTTTTTCTTTTCGAACATAGTCGAATGCCCTTAGAGATTCACCTAGGTCGAGCATTGATATAATTTAGTCGTTGAATTCATTATTCGCAACATTGGCAACAGAACCGGTTAACGGCTCAGAAATGCTCAGATTTGACGGTACTCATTAAATTTGTTAAGATTATCTTTACGGTAATCTAGTTTTGTCATAAACCAATATTCACGCATACTGTATTCGTCCGTCCTTCGACAGCGGTTTTTATTCGCCCTTTGTATACAAGGTGACATTTAATTAGCTGACCATATTTTGGGGATCGATAGTACCGATCATTATGAACAACATTCCCAAAGACACATATGGTCGCAAATGAAAAATATTGTTCGTCCCTCAGTACATTGACCCGATCAGCTGATAACAAGTTACTATGGGAGTACAAAAAATTATTTCGTTTACGAACATATGTTTCTTGGGGTAAGCTGTTCATAATAATCGGTAGGTACTATCATTCCCCAAAATATGGTCAGCTAATTAAATGTCACCTTGTATTATCTAATGTTTTGAATAAAGTTTTCAAGACAGGTGCCCTACAGACGTGTAGGTTCGCCGAATTTGAGTCTCATGTTGTAATGTTATAGTGATTGTTCAAAATAAACTGCATACCTGCCCAATTGAAGATGAGCTATGTTAAAATCTCGACATGCTTATAGTCTACCTTGTGAGAGTCTTAATAATAGCTTATAAAGCTAAGTTTTAGAAGAATGTATCGTAAGTTGCTACGCCTTATTTACGATTCCTTTTAATATAGATTACATTCAAATTATGTTCTGCAAGCTTTATACTTACCATTTGGAATATAAGAAATGGTTATGTCGAAAATCTGAAATTGAAGGCCCTTTTTTACAGCTGTACTAAAATTCTAAGTACTTCTCTTAGAAAAAAAAATCCTAAAACTCTTTTCTTATAACAATTTGTAATAATTCTTCTATCGAAGTGTATTTTTACTTTGTCTACCCAATTTCTTTCAGACATATTGCGCCATGCGAATGAAAGAGACCTAACACAAAATTATAAAAAAAGACATAGACAGTGCTTCAAATAAAATGAGTCCAAAAAAGTCTCAGAATTTAGTATCTTTTGAGTAAGGTCTCTTTCAAGGATTAATTTCAGTTGTATTTAACCAATACTTACTATGTACCAATGTTGTTTTTGTGATCAGGAAAATCTCGCATTTTTTTTTGTTCACTTAGTGACTTGCTATCAAAAAATAAAAACTCGCTTACCTTAATTAACCACAGCTTTTTCCACAAAAAAAACGGCAAAAATTTGCCACCACAAAAATAACACAACTGAACCACAGCACAATCCTTTGAAGTCCCAACAAAAAACAAAAATAAAACTTTTTCGAAAAACTCAATTCGCAATCCGCGCGACCCGCCAACGCTCGGATTGGCTTAGCACTGAACTTGGTACATGCGCGTGGGCAGCCAGCCGGACGACCGTGAAAAACTACCTACCGGAGAAAAACCGGTCCTTATTGCCATAAAGCTGTAGCACACAATTGATTGCACGAGCTACACCGGCAAATTATAGTGTGCACGTCATAGTTTGTGACGTTGTTAGGGGCGTCTTTTTGAAACTTTTCCACCATTAAATTCAATTTCTTGTTAAATTCATTACTAATGTAGATTGGCTTGTGATTAATAAACGCTTGGGTTTTACTCACTCATTGACTAAGTAATCTTTTCCGAGGTTTTTATCTCATTGTCGTCTATTGTATCCGTAAAGAAGAAAGATTATTCAGACCTCAGTGCGTTGGGTTTTCCTCTTCTTAAGTAGGGATTGTGAAAGGTATGGACGAAGAATATAAAAATAAATAAGACATAAAATGACTAAGCGGACTATTTCGGACAAAAAAATCGGCTTGAATTCGTTAAAAAAATATTATGTTATAGTTTTTTTTCTCTGTCATATTTCTTCTGACTGTCTTAGTTATTAATCTCGATTTTAACTTAAATATAATCTGCCTTGTTAAAAAGCGTTTCAAAATCAATGCGCTTTTAAAAAAGCCTCGAACTGTTCGCCCGTCTCATATTCTTATCCCCTCCTCTGCGGTGAGCGAAAAAAACATAGAAGACGCGCTTCTAACAAATTGTCATTCAAAAAGGTACTAGAAATTGGAATGGGCTAAATGCTGATGATGGTTCATACTATGGGATGCGACACTGGGCCAGCCCCGATTGGTCGATCTATATCCATCTGTGAGTACACTATAGACTATATTGTATTAACTATAGACCTTAAGTACATTATTATATTACTAATAATTGAAAGATGTGTTTGCTGAGAGTTTCTGACCGCCTCTTCTCTACAGCAATGACATCTTCCGATACGGTAGTAGCTTCACTTATGACGTCAAAAAATGAATGTAAATTCTTACATTGAATAAATTGGATTTAGTGGATGTTTGATTTTTTTTTTTATATATTTTTTTATTATTTATTAGTCTTAATAATAACGACAGTGTATCAAACTAACGTCCCACAAAACTGTCTATACACAGTTTGTCTGTGGTATCTGAGTCTCACTTAGTACAATGAAATAAATCTATCTAAACTTAAATAAGTAACAGGTGGATAAGGTATTACAATGAGGGCACATTATGTAGGAAATATTTTTTCAATTTAATTTTAAATTTAGCTGGGCTAGGCTATATATAGACATAGTCGACAGCCATTGGAGCCGCCATCAGTTAAACTCCTCCTGGTACAGTTTCCGTGGGTTCGAGTCCCGGTGGGGGCAAATATTTGTTTGATGAGAACGGACGTTTGTACCCTAGTCATGGTTGTTTATCTATCTAAGTATAATATTTATCTATATAAGTATGTGTATCGTTGTCTAGTACCCTAGATACAGGGAATCCTAGTTTGGGGCTAGATCAATGTGTGTAAATGGTGTCCAAGGTATTATTATTAATAATATTACTTTTTACCGCTAGTTATACTACTATGTATTTTTCCCTCGTTGTGCATCTGTGGGGATCCCATCACAACTTCACAAATCACAACGCCACCTCATAAGTTCTACTCCAAAAAACACATAAACAAAAACATTTATATACAAGCACAAACATTGCTTCTGACGCCACATTAGGATACCCTGTGTCCTGGGAACCAGAAATAGCGACGTCCCACACATATAAACATACAAGACCTGGGTTTTTTTCTTTATCCCCACAGTCGGGGATCGAACCCGGGACTTCTTAGATGGTAGGCAGAGCCACAACCACAGCGCCACAGAGATCGGTTGACTTGTTTTTTTTTTTACTTCCTACAATTCTTAACTATAGGGATCCTTATAAATAGGGTTTTTCACCAACAATAAGCAACTAAGCGATCAAATGATGTTGCAATATGGATGTTTGTACCCTAGTCATGGTTGTTTATCTATCTAAGTATAATATTTATCTATATAAGTATGTGTATCGTTGTCTAGTACCCTAGATACAGGGAATCCTAGTTTGGGGCTAGATCAATGTGTGTAAATAGTATTCAAGGTATTATTATTATTATTATAAATCACTCGAGTCAAATCAAACAGTCGAATAAACGTCATACTTAAAAACCTTGTAAGTTTTATAGATACTTTAACCTTTAGGTAAACTCGTCAGTATAACGTATTATACCTATAAGTTAGGATATGTTATAAAAAACATCTTTCATATAAACGAACAACGGAGGATAGCGAACTGAAGTTATTATCCTATAAATAACTTTTTGATTACCCTTTACACTACACTTAACATAAACATAAACATTTACATACAGGCACACAGATTGCTTCTGGCCCGACACTAGGATACCCTGTGTCGTGGGAACCAGAAACAGCGACGTCACACACATATAAACATCCAAGACCTGGAGTTTTTTTTTTCATTACCCTCAGCCGGGGATCGAACCCGGGACCTCTCGCATGGCAGGCAGAACTACAACCGCGGCGCCACAGAGGTCGACTTACTAGCTATGTGTTTTATATTTTTCGACCCGAATGGCCGAGTCGGCAGTGACGCTGCCTACGAAGCCAAGGGTCCCGGGTTCGAGTCCCGGTGGTGGCAAATATTTGTTTGGTGAGAACGGATGTTTGTACCCTAGTCATGGTTGTTTATCTATCTAAGTAGATAGATAGACAGATAATTAATTTATTCATTGTTCGGTACAAACACAAACACATTGTTGGTAATAAACAAATTACAAACCACACAAAATAAATTATGACAAAAAAATCAAAGAAATTAAATAAAACAATGAAAATAATTATAATTAACACAGCAAAAATATATAAAGTAATGATCACTATGTGGATAATTGATATGTTAGTACAATATTTATGTATATTTATCTATATAAGTGTGTGTATCGTTTTCTAGTACCCAGGATGCAGGGAATCCTAGTTTGGGGCTTGATGTGTGTAAATATGCGTGCAAATAGTGTCCAAGGTATTTATTATTATTACATTATTACCCGAATTTCTAGCCATATGATATTTCAGGTCCGGCTCGCTCTACCCCTCCAACATAATAGACCTAGTTTGTGAGTCTTTACTAGACTTGCTAGCTATGTGATAGTTCTAGGACGGCTTGCACCACGCCCCACATAGCATTATCCTGCAGCTAAGGCTACCCATATCGGGAATATTTGCCCCTGAATATACAATACCTTGAAAAACCTATAGAAAATGTCGTCACTTCTTTTCCCATATAAAGTCGCTAAGGCACATACTCCAGCCAGTTATTTATACTCATTTTAGAGTCTTCATGAGAATAGTTAAGAGACACTTAGCTCTTTTTCTAAGCTGTCTAGTGATTGTTTCGGTGGCCAGACTCTTATATTTAGGGGGTCCCCAAGGAGCCTAGATGACCCTTACACTTAGGACAAATCGAAACAACCGCTAGGTAGCCTCTGAAAAAAATAAAGTGTCCCCTAAAAGATAGGGATCCTTGGTGAAATCAGCCAGGGAGATAGCCCATACATTGATTTGTGGTATGTAGTGAGTATATTGAAAAGTGATAAATACTTACCTAATATAATTACTAGTGGCCCTGTGGGCAGTAGACCTCGCTAACAGGGGGGAGTGTGAACCAATTTATAGGTAAGTATTTTAGATTCAATCAAAATTAAGTAGTAAAGTAGCCGCACCAAAAACTTTGTAAACTACATTTTGCGATTTAAAATACAATCTATTGACTTTACACGAAAATAGTTATAGTCTATTTTACGCACTCTCGTGGTCTGTATAGATCCTCTTTACTAATCCGTCTCCTATTTCGAGGAGTCCAAACTTGGTATGTTTTGTAAATATTTCTTGAATTTTTAGAAAACAGGCGGCCATAAGGTAATGGTAGTATATTTTTAGAACCGGCTCATTAATTTGATACCCCACACGATAGCTTAAAAAAAAGCCATACAAAAAATGTATGACGTCTTAACTCCCCCAAAAAGGGGAAAATCGAGAAAAGCGCTTGACAAAAAAAACTTTTAATTCAAGGAATACGTGTGCCAAGTTTTGTGAGGATCGCTTGAAAACTGTGGCCCCTAGACCGGAATTGACAGACACGAGACATAGAGACAGACGAAAGCAAAATCGGCCTCCTATCTTGTTGAAATGGAGCCCTTCGCTCGCTTCGCTCGCTCGGTCAATCACACTCACCTGTATTTGACAATGTTTTATTTTACCCCGAAATACAAATATGAACAGCTATATACGGCACATACATTGCTAAGGCCAAGGATCGCCTGAGGTCAAGGATTCCTTTGTAGTAATCTCTCGCTTATATCAAGTTATGTCTAACCAAACGTTCAGGGTCTATGTTTTGCGTCACATCAAAGATTAGCTCTCAGCCTTACACTCAACTATAGAGAATTTAATGAACAAGCGAAAACCGGTTAAATGTGACTTAGCTTGCACACGAAGGGTTCCGTAACATTGTACAAGAAAAAACAAAAAAAAAACATGTCTATTGTAAGGGGGGACCCCCTTTTAGGTCCTAGTAATCACTTTACAATACCTGTACATATGCGCAGTAACTCTCGCCAAAACGTTGCCCAGCGCTCTTAATTCGTGGCGCGAGGTATACATTATGTGATAATTTCAACTCTTGGTCTATTACAGACAGACATGGAACCAGACAGAGATAGACGGACAGCGGAGGCTCGTTTGGTTACGGAACCTAAATAATACGAACTCTGAGGTCAAAAAAGTGTTGGGCCTTGAATGTTTTTATAGTGCCATACTTGATTTACATGCTAAAGTCCATTCGCTTAGCAGGAAGAATTTCGTTCATTAACCTGTTATGACCTATCTCTGTCGCTCCCGCGTTAATAAAGGATGTCAAAACCGGAGGAAGACCTGCCTCAAATTCATGGAATAACTCTAACATGGCCTCGGTGGAAGTTTGGAATATTATCCAAATTCTCATTTTTAGGGTTCCGTACCCAAAGGGTAAAACGGTACCCTATTACTAAGACTCCGCTGTCCGTCTGTCTGTCTGTCTATCCGTTTGTCACCAGGCTGTATCTCATGAACCGTGATAGTTAGACAGATGCAATTTTCACAGATGATGTAATTCTGTTGCCGCTATAACAACATATACTAAAAAACAGAATTAAATCAATATTTAAGGGGGCTCCCATAGAACAATTCTTTCAATACCACATACAAACATATGAATGCGCCTGGTTACGTACATGGAGTGTGAAAGTAAACGCACCTATAACTTTGTAAACAACATTTTGCTATGTAAAATCCAAACTATTCACTCCACACCATCCCTACCATTGTACGGTGGGACGGAACCCTTCGTGCGCGAGTTAGACTTTATTATTTTTACACTTTAAGTGTTAGCAATTTCTTGGATAGTCCTCATTTTTGGGGTTTTTTAATTACTACGCTATTTCAACAGTTAATTAAGCCGACACAATTGTTATATTATTTTATATTATTATTATAATTATTATTTTATATTATTGTTCGGAAATAAATAAATAAATATTGTTGATGCCTAATTAAAATCGGGAAATAATAAATTGCACTTCAAAAATACTGATTTGCACAGCAAATATCAGGGCAAAATGCTGCGGTATCTTAGGTGAAGGGTAAAGGGGGTGAGCGAAGCGAAGCCCCCTTTATCCTTCGTGTTAGGTCGAACATGTAAGAACAACAAAAAATACTTAAAACATAAACACTTAAATATTTAAAACATAAAAAGTGTTTTTGCTGCTCCTCTTTTTCTGTGCTAATCAGTATTTTCGATGTGCCATTACATACTAGCAATTAAAATCCCGAATAATTGATGTCTTAGTCTTAAATTAAATCTTCAGCAAAACCATTAACGCCTTTCATCAGCTGCCCTGAAAAAATAATACTAGACACAGAATAAGACAAAACGTTTAAAAAATTGCTTAAGTTGCTCACATGCAGGAATGGTGCAACACTTGCATCATCGTGCCATGTAAGAGGAATAATTGCCTCATTTACTTATCACACCAGGGGGCGTCTTCCAGAATTTCGAACCGTTTGCTCGAAAAGCCAGAGCGCCCCAGCGCGACGCTGCGTTGTACCACACGGGGTTTTCAGCGCTCACATTGACAATTCATCGTCTGAATAGCCCGTGGGGTACAGCGCGTGCGACCTATTGCACTAGGCGTAAAGGAGAATGCGGATTAGCGCAATGCCATAAGAATTATAAAATAATAATAATAATCATAGTAATACAAATTAATAATACACTGACGAGCAATGAAAAAGTTCCAACCACAAAATGCCGACAAGAAATGGCTCCAATTTTTTAAAACATTTAATTTAAAATTTGAAGACAATATTTACGTTTTTAATTGGGAATATTCTGATGCGCTGTTAAATGTACTTCAATACTGCAGAAGGCGTCATTAAGCTAGCCTTTCCCGTTTAGGAGTAATGTGGTGCTATGTCACTGGAACTTTTTCATTGCTCGTCAGTGTATATTTTAAATTAATGTAGATATCAGAGCATATAAAAAGGAATTTTCACAGGTAGATTGTAATAAGTATTTTAGTTAGCATTCGGAGGGAAGGTGGGATGTTATTCCAGCTCTAGGTGGTACGGTACTTAAAAGTGAAACGGAAAGATGCACTTTTGTGTCGATGCATTGATAGAAAGTGAGCAACCCTCTGGGACATACGCCGTGGCATAAAGATAAGAAGATGTCCTCTTTACTACAACCTCAAACAGCAGCGTTAAAAAATATATAGTTGTCACCGTATAGTGTCAAAACCGATAGTTTATAACCTAACGTTTTTTTCTCGTCAGTTTAAAAACTATCGATAAATTGTATACTGCAGCGGACTGCTTATGATGTGACGCGTTAGTTTATAGTAAAACCTTTAAATTGTGAACTGGTTTAAACTTGAATTGCAAAGGAAATACCAGGGCAAACACTGCGCTAGCTTAGGTGAAGACTAGAGGGGGCGAGCGCAGCGAAGACTTCGAATAGTCTTCGTGTTAGGTTGACATGTAAGAACATAAGAAATGTAAATTATAAAAATTGACGTCTGATTTACAATTTGTCGATAGTTTACAAACTACCGCGTTAGTTTATAAACGAACGATCCATAATCCATAAAACATTTGCCCTGTGTAGATAACAATGGAGTGACGTGTGGTCGGGGGCATCTCAAAATCAAATATATTTTTATTGTACGTAGGCAAAAATCAAGAACTTTTACAAGTCACACTTATTATACATGAAGAAAAGTAAAAAATAAATCATAGTTGATCAACAAAGCTAATAAGTAACTAAGTTTGGTTTGAGTTTGAAAAAGGAAATATCCCTTTCAAGAGGTGATACATGGCTGAAACTCGCACATGAAAAGGATACTCCATTAACTCTAACAGTGCCAGTCAGAGAAGATAGCACCAAGAAACTCTACGGGATTGTACTTTTTTCAATTTTCGTGTTCTCCCTGAATGGGTCTCCCGAGATGATCGTTGAAGTTGGGAGAAGGTATCACCTCAGATACCGGAATACCGAACTCCCAAACTGGCTACTGCACGTGGCTCCAGCTGCTCCAAAACCTCGGATGACTGCAGATGAAAGGGGTCCAATGACAGCCAGACGGTCGGCGGCAATTGGACGTTTGATAGATGAGTCACCAACCACGAGTAAAACGTGGTAAATTGTCGCCGTCAGCGAGCGCCTCTCCAAAGGGCGATGATGGTGATGGTTGTTGATGTTTTGAATTGAAAAATTGATTTTAGTTTGAATATGTTCAGTGTTTTCAGCTTATATTCAGATTCAGATTCAATTTTTTATTGAATATAATAGTAGTTTATGTGACAGCTACATAATGGAGGGCATTCATACTCGAGAGTGGGTTTATGAAACGAGCCGACGGCGAGTTTCATAATAATATCACTCGAGAGTTTTAATGCCTAATTATGTACAGTTACATACACTAGTTTATCTACACACATATCATAAGCTCTCTTTGATGTGTTCAGGAACCGCATGTTTGACCGGCATTGTGGCATTGATCATTGCTCTGCAGTTGTTTAGCTTGTTCTGTAGTACCAACTTCACAGACAAACTAAGGGTGGCACGCGGGCGGGCGTCGGCGTTCGAAATTTGAATGTCAGTACAAACTTCACAGAAAACTAGGGGCAGCACGCAGGCGGGCGTCGTCGTTCGAAATTTGAACGTCATAATATGAAGAAAAAATGGTTGTTTGTAAAGTAGGTTTACGATCGAGATGTTTACGTGATAAGCCTCCGCTCGTGAGGATTCCGCGTGACAAGTTTCACGGAATGACTGGCAGCGCTCGAGATGAGACGGGAGATCGGTCCGTCTCTCTCTCGTTATACCTGCGATCGCGCTCGTGAGGTTTTGGTGTGACACAAGTTTCTGAACATGTCACCCGACTAAAACGATTTTAAAGACGTTATCACGTCAAAATAATACATTATGGTCATAATGTGTAATTTCTAGTTCAACGCAGGATACCTCTATTTGTCTTTCAACAGTAAGTGCAAGGATATCTTTCCACTGTTTTTATGTTAAAAGACATCATATTTTCCTTTAGCCAGAGTTCTGTCAAACATCGATGTCGTTATTGACATTATTATAATTTTATTTTATTGACATTATGCAAATTGTATTTTTATCATGTTTTTTTTTTATATCTTGTATATGCTGTGAATCACGCCTTGAATTGTTATGTGTAAAGTTGTACACTAAGATGGAATAAATAAACTAGTGGCCCTGTGGGCAGTAGACCTCGCTAACAGGGGGGACTGTGAACCAATTTATAGGTAAGTATTTTATATAGTAGTAAAGTAGCCGCACCAATAACTTCATTTCGCGATTTAAAATACAATCTATCGACTTTTCACGAAAATAGTTCTAGTCTATTTCACATCTTTCACTCTCATGGTCTGTATAGATCCTCTTTACTAATCCGTCTCCTACTTCGAGGAGTCCAAACTTGGTATGTTTTGAAAATATTTCTTGGATTTTTGGAAAACAGGCGGCCGAAAGGTAATGGTGTAGTATATTTTTAGAATTGGCTCATGAAGCCCTTTAATTTGATACCCCACACGATAGGTTTCAGAAAAAAAAACATACAAAAAAGGACATTGACCATTTTCGGCTAAGCGTGGACAGAATGTACGAGGTAATACGAGAAACCACTGATTATAAATAATTCCATTACGAATATTTTCAATTATCTAGTTGTGTAAATCGACAGTTAAAACTTAAAGGGAATTTATGTGAAACACAATCTTTAATCGGTCGACCGAACGACATTTTAATTTCGGTATTGCCATGTAAAAACTTAATAAATTACCAATTACACATAAATCACTTTGTGGTCTCTAAAGTAGCACTTTTAGTACCAATTTTTCTTTCACATAAATAAAGTACATCAATGCAAATGCATTAATACAATACATGCGCGATTCGTCGCATTTAATCTTTGTTCAAATTGACAAAAAAAGCTCGATTTGTGGGTAAACTGTGGGTATTCATGGCAATACTAGACAAAAATAAAAATAAACAATTGTCACCGGCGGTCAGGTCACTCACGCCACAATAAAAACCTTTCGTTCTGTGTTTGCCGTTTCGATAATTCGTGAATATGTTTGTTTTCTACTTTGGCTTGTTATAATGGACCCCGACTCCGCGTTTGTTGATGTGTTATTGTTATTGAAATGTTAATTTATTTGAACATAACCTCTCAGTAGACATACACGAAAAACTCACGACACAGGCATATTGACACAAAATAATTACTGTTATTGGTTTCTTACCAACCTGTACTACAAAACCTAATAGTTAGTTTCGATTCAAATGTCTGTTCACGTTTAGCCGAAACGACCATACAAAGTGGACAATGTCCTTTATGACGTCTAACAGATTTTTGAAATGATCTCTTTCCGCACACACATCAACCCTCAACGACTCCACTGGCTCTTAAGACTACATATTATTTGTGATAAGGATTTTCTCGATCTCCAGTTCGCTGCCAGTTCTCTCTTGTTAATATTTAGCGTTTAGTTCTGTGGAGCTCAAAAAATCTTGAAGGGCGTTGTAAAGCTGCAGGGTGGTCTCAGCTCTGCGCGTTGAAATCTTGGCCTCCATGCTGGAACCAAGAGACAAATATAGTGTTATGTTAAAGAGAGTTTGACGGAGGCAATTGGTGTATGTGCTATATGTGTTTATATGGCTGTAGTTTTGGCAACCCGTTGATATGAAAGTAATGGCTTATGTTTAAACGATTACCAAAAACGCACCTATTTTACTACCAATAAATTCGAAATGACTGCCAGAATGGATAAATGTCCACCAAGTTGTGTTTGGATAAATTATCACCAAACTTCTTTTTATGTTTTGTGTACTTAAGTTTATGTTTTAAGTATTTTTGCTGTTCTTACATGTTCAACCTAACACGAAGGATAAAGGGGGCTTCGCTTCGCCCACCCCCTTTACCCTTCACCTAAGCTACCGCAGTATTTTGCCCTGATATTTTTTGCAACTTTTGGTGTTCAATTATCCATTTTGCGTAGGAAAAAAATATTTTGGTGGTCATTATAATTGTTGCCAAAAGTAATTCACCTAATAACTACAGAAAACGTAAATATACATACTTATTCTACAATAACAAATCAATCAGACTGATTACTAGTGAAGAAAGTAGGTAAAATTTTATAAAATGAACTTTATACTAAATAGATGCTAAGTAGGTTATTGTTATTACATTTAACCGAACCAAATTAAAATTGTGATTTACTTAACTATCTAATAATTGGCAAGCGCTGATCAGCTGTGAAGTGAGTACCAAATATGTCCCTAGAATTAGCTTCTAACTTACACTACATTCATACGAATTGCCGAGGTCTCATCTATCAGTGCACTTGTGTATATCGATCGTGTAATAAATGTGACTATATTCAATGACACGTTGTATACAGAAACTACATTTTACGTCACTCCAAAGGTTATATACAAATCGAACACACTCACTCACACACCCAGACGAACAAATACACACACAGCCTTACTTAAGTCCTCCAACGCAAAGTTATAGTGAGTTAGACGAATAAGTAAATATCAGAAGACGTCTTCGGCGTAAGGTCAAACACTATGATGACAGCGCATGCGCTGTGCTGTGCAATAATGAATGACTCATCTTTATTTGTTAAATATGTACGTGTTCATGTCTAACGTTTATGATTTTTCTAAGTTTATCAAAATTAGGTATATTTAAAAAGTCTTTTACATTTTGTGAGTAATGAATCATTTCAATATATTTATTATACCAGACATTACATAGTACAATAGAAAAATAATGTAGAAAGTTGAGCTTATCACTAACAACAGATATCTTCATTCCAACAAACCATGGTTGAAGAGGAGAAGTAGATTGTTGCCCGGAAAAACCTACAATGTAATAATTTGCTGTCTGACCGCATCCGGATACCGAAATCCGACGCCAAACCAACATCAGCAGGTGGATGTGGGCAGGACACTTGGCAAGGCGAGACGACGGCAGGTGGACCAGATCGGTGACCGAGTGGTGGCCAAGAGGAGGCCAAAGATCAGTGGGCAGACCACCCGCCGGATGGTCCGACGACTTGGAGAGGATTTCAGGAAAACTATGTACGCAGGGTGCCAGGGTGCAGGTCCGAGTTGAGTGGCGTGAACATGAGGAGCCTGCTCTTATCAGCGGGTGCCCTGTCAGGCTGATGTTGACGAGGATTTCTTCTGTTAAGGGTATGTCTCGTCCGTGCAAAGGTCTCCGTTACTCCAGGCGGAATGACCCGCAGTGTGAGAGGGACGGAATCGGGGAAAAAATAACAAAAAGCTGGTTTTAAATTGATACAAAATCAACCAAAATAGCTATGAAAATGTCTTTATCTTCACACGTATTATAAACTATCTTTACTGCGTACAAAAACCTACTTGGTAAAAACTCATATCTTATTTGAAAAATTACATTATGACATTCAAATTTCGAACGTCGACGCCCGCCTGCGTGCCGCCCCTAGTTTGTCTGTGAAGTTAGTACTGCAGAACAAGCTAAACAACTGCAGAGCCACAATTCCAGTCAAACATGTGGTTCCTGAACACATCAAAGAGAGCTTATGATATGTGTGTAAATAAACTAGTGTATGTATCTGTACATAATTAGGCATTAAAACTCTCGAGTGATATTATTATGAAACTCGCCTTCGACTCGTTTCATAAACCCACTCTCGAGTATTGATGCCCTCCATTATGTAGCAGTCACATAAACTACTATTATTAGGTAATTTAGGTATTGTCAAAGCCAACTTAATAATTATTTTTGAATTCCGTGTGCTATTCCAATATGTCTTAAAAACAAAAAAAGTGTAAATTTAGACATCATTTGAATAATTATTTCTATCGAGCGAAATTCCTCCAATCGCGTTTCTGTTATTACAAAATCTAGAAAAAGGTCCCATAAATGTTATATTAATTAATTAATCTTGGGACTTCTTTTGAACAGCAGAGAAATAACTTCAAAAGGTGTCGATTTATATATTTCGTATATATATCACCAAATAAATAATTTTGCTATCGTTAGGATGTCGGGTTTAAAACAATATCTAAACGACAGCACTTCTTCTGTCGATGACAGATGTATCTTGTTGTATGCAAGGAGCATTAAGACCATGGTCCTCCTGCGGTTATGTTGCTAACCATTACTTCAATGTCTTTCTTAACTGCTATGTAAAACCACAACTTTCGAGAATCAAGCAAAGTATAGCCGTCGTACCTGTTGATTACGTTAACCTAAAAGTGTTTATCTACACACGTATCATAAACTCTCTTTACTGCGTCTAAAAACCAGCATAATGTAAAACTATTTGGTAAAAACTCATTTCTTATCTGAAAATTTGAACATAATGACCATAATGTACAAAAATTTGACAAATTATGACATTCAAATTTCGAACGCCGACGCCCGCCTGCGTGGCGCCCCTAGTTTGTCTGTGAAGTTAGTACTACAGAACAAGCTAAACAACTGCAGAGCAATGATCAATACCACAATGCCGGTCAAACATGCGGTTCCAGAACACATCAAAGAGAGCTTATGATTTGTCTGTACCTAGATGAACTAGTGTTTGTAACTGTACATAATTAGGCATTAAAACTCTCGAGTATTAATGCCCTCCATTATGTAGCAGTCACATAAACTACTATTTTTGCACAGCTCTATGGGACTACCGAGTTGAGTAATTGATATAAAAACATGAACACAACATATAGAGGCGCATACATTGCTTCTGACCCCACACCAGGATACCCTGAGTCGTGGGAACCAGAAACAGCGACATCACACACATATAAACATCCAAGACCAAGGGATCGAGCCCGGAACCTCCCGCACGGTAGGCGAGCTATGACCGCAGTGCCAGAGAGATCGGCAATATTAGTTGCATGACTCCACGATAAAAAGGGACGAACGGACAGATGGACAAACGGACAGTTGGGCAGACGGGTAGACGGCCGGTGGACAGACGGATAGGCGGAAGACAAAGTTAACCTATAAAGGTTCCTTTTTAGGGTTCCGTACCCCAAGGGTGCCAAACGGGACCCTATTACTGAGCCTCCGCTGTCCGTCCGTCTGTCACCAGGCTGTATCTCATGAAGCGTGACAGTATACAGTTAAAATGATCACAGATGATGTATTTCTGTTGCCGCTTTAACAACGAATATTAATAAAACAATAAAATAAATATTTGAGGAGGCTCCCATATAACAACTCTTTTAATACCACATACAAACTTATGAATGCACCTGGCTACGTACATGGAGTGTGAAAGTAGCCGCACCAATAACTTTGTAAACAACATTTTGCTGTGTAAAATCCAAACTATTCACTCCACACCATCCCTAACATTGTACGGTGGTACGGAACCCTTCGTGCACGAGTTAGACTCGCACTTGACCGGTTTTTTCATTTTAAGACATGGAACCCTAATCAAGTTGGGCTAATCACATCTCCTAACTAGTTAATGGTATAGTATGTCCCGCTCTCTATTACTTATTAGTATAATAATAATAATAATAATACCTTGGACACTATTTACACACATTGATCTAGCCCCAAACTAGGATTCCCTGTATCTTGGGTACTAGACAACGATACACATACTTATATAGATAGAGAAACAACCATGACTAGGGTACAAACATCCGTTCTCATCAAACAAATATTTGCCCACACCGGGACTCGAACCTGGGACCCTCGGCTTCGTAGGCAGGGTCACTGCCGACTCGGCCATTCGGGTCGCAATCGCAAATCGTATTACAACCTTGAGTACATCTACATAATTAAAACAAAACCCTGTAACACCAATAACTTATTTTGGCGAAAACGCCATGTTCCTAATAATATTGTTTTAAATCAATGTTGTTGTTTTTTTGTTGTACTGAATTCCTCGAATCGATTCCCAATTTTGGCTTTCGATGCGAGTACTCACAACAGGCAATTCTATCATAATGTATTTATGTATGTCACCGGAAGATAGTAAAACCGTCGGGTGATCAACTAACGCGGTAGTTGATCAACTACCGACACATAGTAAACCAGACCGACAGGGTTTAGAATTTACGTTTCTTTTGCTCTTACATGTCAACCTAACACAAAGACTATTCTGGGGCTTCGCTGCGCTCGCCCCCTCTATTCTTCACCTGAGCTACCGCAGTGTTTGCCCTGGTATTTCGTTTGCAATTCAAGTTTAAACCAGTTTACTATTTAACAGTTTTGACCGTTAGTTGATCAACTACCGCGTCATATAGTACGCAGTAGGCTACAGTTTACTATCTGTCGATAGTTGACCGACTTACGAGAAAAAACCCGTTAGTTGATCAACTGACGGTTTTGACTATCCTACGGTGACATGTATACCCGTTTATTATATAGTGAACTTGACCCACAACACGAACATTAAAAACCTATTATCTCTCGGATGATAAAGGTGGTTTTGGCTTGACTTCTGAATACTCATAGCCACAGCTCATAACTTCCTGGCACCTGTTCTGGCAATATGACAAACATTTGAGTGTATGCCGTAAGATATGGTAAGATAAGGTAAGATATGGTAAGATTGTGTGGAGATGTATTGTTTTATACTTACTGTGTACTCAAGTTTATGTTTTAAGTATTTTTTGTTGTTCTTACATGTTCAACCTTACACCAAGGATAAAGGAAGCTTCGCTTCGCTCACCCCATTTACCCTTCACCTAAGCTACCGCAGTATTTTGCCCTGATATTTTCTGCAACTTTTGGTGATCATTAACCCATTTTGGATAGCATTTATCCATTTTGGGTAACTGCCAAAATGGATAAATGTCCACCAAATTGTGTTTGGATAAATGATCACCAAACTTCTTTTTATCTGTACATAAGTTTATGTTTTAAGTATTTTTTGTTGTTCTTACATGTTAAACCTAACACGAAGGATAAAGGGGGCTTCGCTTCGCTCACCCCCTTTACCCTTCACCTAAGCTACCGCAGTATTTTGCCCTGATATTTTTTGCAACTTTTGGTGTTCATTTATCCATTTTGGGTAGAAAAAAAATATTTTGATGATCATTATATTTGTTGCCTTTTTATTTGACTTGAACCAAAATGGCGGCTATCTGTGCAAGTTGTGGTTTCTCGGTGCAAAAAGTTGCTATTGAGTTATTACGCAAAGGTCCTGCCTGTATCGCACACTTGGAGCAATATTCTTGGTACCTATAAATCTACTTCATTTAAATGCATCTTATATGAGTAGGGTAAGAATGGGCGGTACCCATCAATGAAAAATGCCCTTACTACCTAGAACATTTCGATCAGTAATAAATAGAGAACTTCGTGGTCGTGAACTGTCAAAATGGACCTTTTATTTTGTGAGTACCTTAGAAGTACATTAAAATCTTGATGATCGATGATGATCAAATCAAAATCAAATCAAAAATCATTTATTTCCATAGGATGTTGTTACATCACTTAGATCCGTCATTACATTTTTTTGGGTGAGTTCACTAACACAATGGCGGAATCTGTGGTTCTCCTCTTCTGAGCTCACCGAAGAAACTCCACAGTCGTCGCATCTTTTGCGTTTCCTTTTTTAAATAAAATATTGTCAAATTACAAAATGAATGCTAATTATATATCGAAACAGCCTGTTACTCAAACTATCTATTCCCATGGACATCTGTCCTCTAAGTAATCAGATATCCTATAGTAACCTTTTTTATACAATTTCTGTTTTATTATTATTTTAAACTTGTCTAAAGGTAAGTTTTTAATATCAGTAGGGACCTTATTGTTATAGCGTATACAATTGCCTTTAAAAGAATTACTAATTTTATGTAGTCGGCTTACATAAGCAACCAACTTGTCTTTATTTCTAGTATTAAAATTGTGTATATCACTGTACTTCTGAAAATTAGATATATTTCTTTTTACATACACAAGATTGTCATAGATATATTGAGACACAAATGTCAGAATATTGATTTCTTTAAACTTTTCCCTCAGTGACACTCTAGGCCCTAATCTATAAATTGCACGAACAGCCCGTTTCTGCAGAATAAATATACTATTAGCATTCGCAGCGTGACCCCACAATAAAATACCATAGGTCATTAGACTATGAAAGTAACTAAAGTAGACTAGTCTAGCGGTGTCTACGTCGGTAAGAGCTCTAATTTTTTTAACTGCGAACGCTGCCGAACTCAGTCTGTTCGACAATTTATTTATATGAGGATCCCATTGTAGTTTGGCGTCTAAAGTAATGCCCAAAAAGACAGTCGACTGCACAAGGTCCAATCTCTGTCCTTTTATAAATATGTCTGTAGTTACCGGGTTCACATTGGGTAACACGAATTTAATACATTTGGTTTCCTTTAATTAAGTAATAAATTGTTAACAGTAAACCAGTTCACTATACTAGAGATAGCATTGTTTACCTCGTCATAATTTGATTGCTGTCTTTTAACTTTAAATATCAAAGAAGTATCATCGGCAAACAATACTAACCCATGTTTTGCTTTAACAAGGTAAGGTAAATCATTAATATATACTAAAAACAAGAAAGGACCAAGAATTGAACCTTGCGGTACGCCCATACTTATTGAAGACCCAGGTGATCTTTTCCCATTAACATCGACCATCTGAACCCTATCTGTTAGATATGACTCCAGAAGGCCAAGGGCCTGATCTTTTACACCATAATGGCGTAACTTCCTGACAAGAGTGTCATGATGGACGCAATCAAAAGCCTTGGATAGATCGCAGAAGACACCTATTGCATCCATTGCGTCTTCCCAGGCATCAAAAATATTGTCGATTAGTTCAACACCAGCATCGGCTGTTGAACGACCCTTTGTGAAACCAAACTGAGCAATATGAATTAAATTACTGAGATAAAAATGATTTTGCAATTGATTAAGTATGAGTTTTTCAAATATTTTGCTAAGCGTTGGTAGTATCGATATGGGTCTAAAATTGGTGGGGTCTGATGTACTACCAGCTTTGAATAAAGGTATAACTTTACTTAGTTTCATCAAGTCAGGAAACACACCATTATCTATACATTGATTAAATATACAACAAAGGTGAGGTGCAATACAATCTACAATGGAACTAATAATTTTTACTGATAGACCATGGGCGTCAGCTGTCTTTTTCATTTCCAGGGATTTAAACGCTTTTACAATGTCTTCATTATTTACGTGCCTAAATTTAAAATCTGTTTTACATTCCTCAAAGTTTTGTTTAAGTATAGATTCAGCAGCAGCGGGAGATGAATTTAAAGACTTGGTTGTTGAAACTGGAATGTCCGTAAAGAAATTTTCGAAAGCTTTTGCTACTTCTAGGTCTGTACTTAGCAATTGATTATCTATCTTAAGCTTGAAGTTATTATGTGTAGCTTTGGCCTTTCCAGTCTCTCTGTTTATAATTTGCCAAGTCGTTTTCATTACATTGCTACTAGATTCAATTTTGTCTTTAATGAAATTAGATTTAGCTACGGCACAAACGCGTTTAAACATTTTTGAATAACTAAGAACATAATCTAGAAAGGCCGTATTTTTGTTATATGATTTCTCTTCATAGAGTTCATATAATCTTCGTCTGCTCCTATGAATTCCAACTGTCGCCCAATCACTAAACAAAGCTTTGTTATTAACTTTTATAGTTTTTGATTTAAATACCGTATCATATTCATTTTTGACAAGGTTAAATACTGAGTTGTACAACAAATTTGGATCGTCACTGTATGGTATTTCCCATAGTTTATCTAAAATAATATTCCTGTAGTGTTCAAGCCGAGTGTCACTAACGGGCACACATGTAATATCCTCTTTTTGGTCCTTTTTTATTTTAATATTGAATATACCTATCTGACCAGAGTGATCAGAGGTTAATTTATTGATGACCGATTTGAAAATGGGCGTAATGTTAGTAAATATATTGTCAATGCAGGTAGCAGATGTTGCAGTAACATGAACTATCTGTTTTTGGAGCCTACTAGAAAGTAGGCTCCAAAAACAGATAGTTCATGTTGTGACATAAAAATAAAGATTTTAATCTAGTACAAATATTATTATCCTCTAACAGATTAACATTAAAATCACCACAAATTATAAAAAAAATGTTTTTATCGCTGATTTTAATCAACACTTCATCCATTTTCTTTTCGAATAAATCAAAGGATGAATCTGGTGGTCTGTATACGCTCATTACAATAACTTCTTCAAGTTCAATACAGGCTATTTCCATGGTACGCTCAACAGACAGGCTCACTATGTCAACTCGTTCCTTATATTTAAAACTATTATTTACAAGTATTAAGGAGCCACCGCGATCAGCTGTTTTTCTGTTGAACGAACTAGCAACGTGGTGGTTATTAAAGTTGAACATGAACTGATAACTCTTTAAAAAGTGCTCTGTTATACATAAAATATCAATATTATTACAGTTCATGAATAACTCAATTTCCAGTTCTTTACTTAACATGCCCTGTATATTTTGATGAACCACGTTTAAAATATTCTTACTTTTACATTTTTCATTACTAGTAACTTGATTTAATGGGCAAGATGAAGGTATATTTATACAAATATTAATATTACTGCCAGAGTTACTCTCTGTTGTCCTATGGGTTAATTTAAAGAGCTTGGAACAGATTCCAAGGAGTACATGTCATTATTATTACACTGCTCAATAGAAGCAGGCGTTTCATTAGTCAAAAACTTGACTGAGTTGAAAATAAAATAAGATAGTGACTGTGCTATCTGTTTTGTATAAAACCTAGATAGGTAATACCTATCCTTAGTCAAATAAAAATATTTTCCAATACAAATATTGGTGTCTATGAAATGAAATTTTTCAGTATGACGACATGTCAATGTGTGTATAAATTTTCATGTTGTGACAAAGATTGGCTGAAGGGAAACGCAAACAAGATTATTCTATCTACATTTTGTAAAGAATTTAATTTGGAAAAGTATTTAGTAATTAGTTTTTAGATACATTTTCCCTTCTACCAATTAAAATATTTAGGGTGGTTGGTTCTAAAAACTGCTATGACAACACTTTGTTTAATATTTGTGAATATGTGGCGCCAGGCATACAGTTATTTAATATTGCCTGGCCCACGCGCTGACTAAGTTGTAAACCCATATTTTTTCCAAGTTCATCGCTGTACATTATATACCTATCCTTTGTCCGAGAGAAGGAGGCGTTATTGATAACACTATTAGTACTCAAGTCGACTGACGGCGGCGCCTGGGTCAGTATCAGCTGTTCGGCCGGCTGCTCGGCGGGACACACGGTCGGCACGGAACAGTCCGCTGGAGCTTGTTTACAATCACAGATGTGATTGTCGGTCAAAGATATGAAAGTGTCATAATTATACTTACACGTCTCCAACAAACTATTCATAGCCGACACATGTTCCTTAATTTCGTTTTGTGCTGACTCATATTTACGTGTAATACTTTGTAATGATGAGTTTAAAATATGCATATCTGACTGGAGTCGCCGTGTGTCACATTCGTACTTTTCTGTAGTTTTTTCCAAACATAATCTACAATCATCGATTTCGTTAATTAATTCGACACGTTCCTTGCTACAATTTACATTTTTACAAAATATTTTATTTCTATTAGCTAGTTTTTGTGTTTTTTTATATAATTATTCAATTTAACATATTTCTTTAATTTATTTTTACTACAGCTCATAGTGGTTACTGATTGCGATCTATTGGGACTATCACACGTGAGATCAATTTTCACAGTTGAATTTTGATCTATGGGTGAGATGACAGAAGCTACAGGTGATAAAGATAAAGATAAAGATAAAGATAAAGATAAAGATAAAGATATTTATAGTTTGGTGAAGCATAGGTTTGTAGGATGGTTGTAATATAACAGGCAAGTGTATCACTATGATCTGCCGTGAGGCGTTCAAACATTTGTTTTGAATTCTAAAATTAGACTAAAATAATACAGAACACATGCATGCACACACAAAATTAAAAGTTATTAATGAATATTGTCAAGCTTCATAAAATGTCAGAAAGAAAATCATTGATGGTGTAGTATGCCTTTACAATAAGTATTGTTTTAAGATTACATTTAAAGATATTTATATTGTTAGTAGCTCTTAATGTCTTCGGTAGTTTATTGTATATTCTGGTGGTCATGCCAAATGTACTTTTATCATAGTATGCAGTTTTTCGTGGCTTAGCGCTCAGTTTGTCTTGAATGCGTTTGCCCTTCATGAAATTAAAAAGATGGAGATTGGATTTCACAAACACTGCCGTTTCAAATATGTATAGCGATGGTACTGTTAAGATCTTAAGATTAATTAATTAAAATGGTCCTTACAGGTATCTGTTCTAATAAGTTTACATATTGCACGTACACATTTCTTTTGTGCTTTAAATATAACATCTTTTTTTGTGGCATTTCCCCAGAACATTATGCCATAACGTAATGATGACTCGACAAATCCATAATATGCCGTTAAAACAGCGTCCCTGTTGACCTGTTTAGAAAGCATATATAGAGAATATGAAAATTTACTTAGTTTATTGCCCAGTAAGTCTATGTGTGTATTCCATGACATGTTGTTGTCAATGTGAAGTCCTAAGAATTTCGTAGTCTCAGTCTCTTCTATTTGTCTACCCTCATAGTTAATGTTTAATGTCAGTTGTTTTTTATGTCCATTCTTAAATTTCATTAATTTTGTTTTGTTAATATTAATTAGAAGATTATTTTTATTAAGCCAGTCAATTATACTTATTAGAGAATTATTAATGTCACTTTCATATGTATTTAGATTATGTCCTATAAATGTAACGGTGCTATCATCAGCGAAAAGTACCATGGGATGATTCACACATTTTGGAATGTCATTGATGTATACAAGAAACAACAATGGACCCAAAACACTTCCTTGTGGAACACCACAATTTATGTCCCTAGTGTCAGATGGAAATGTCAATTCCATTTTTGATTCAGTGCATATTTGTGTGATTTGAGTCAATTGTTTCCTATTACTTAAATAAGATTTGATAAGATCATGTGCGTTACCCCGAATACCATATGCATATAGTTTATCTAAGAGTAAATTGTGGTCCACATAATCAAAAGCCTTGGTTAGGTCCATAAATAGGGACGTGACTGGTTTATCATTATCAACATTCGTCATGATTTTACTTAAAAAGTCGTATATTGCCATGTTGATATTTTTACTTTTCCTGAAACCCTTTTGTTCATCTACCAATATTTTATGTTTTTCAAAGAATTTGTATACCCTGTCATAAATCGCCTTCTCAACTATTTTGGAGAATATTGGTATCAGTGCTATGGGTCTATAGCAGTTGATATCTTCCCTATCGTCTTTTTTAAATACTGGTTTTACTATGGAAGTCTTGAGGCGATCAGGAAAGGTTCCGTGTTGTAAGCATAAGTTAGTCAAATGAGAGAGAATCGGTGCAATACTACTACTCACAGCTTTGATAATCTTTGTGGCTATACCATCGTCACCAGTACTGTTGGTGTTCTTAAGGGCTTTTATATATTTAAGAATGTCAAGGGGAGATGTGGGAGTCAGAAATATAGAATTATTTAGTAATGTCATAGTTAGTTTACCTGTTTTGGTAGTGTTAGTATTTGGTTGGACTTGGTCAATGAAATGATTATTAAAGGCTTGTGCTATTTGTTGAGGTTCTTTTATCGCAACTCCATTGCTTTGTATTATCGTTGTTGTTTTGTGGTATATTATTTTTGGCTTTATAAATTACACTCCATGTTGCCTTACATTTATTATTTGACGTTTTGATGAGGTAATCATTTTGGGACTTTTCTGTTAGGTTGATGACTCGTTTTAATCGTTTTGTGTACTGTTTGAATTTATTTTTATTATCAGCAGTTGGGTTGAGTCTATATATCCATAATAGTTCACGTTTTCTTTTGCAACAACGTTTGACGCCCTTAGTAATCCACTTAGATTTAACGAGGATATGTTTTTTCCTCTTTTGAACAGGGAAGCAAAGGTCATAAAATAACACGAAGATATCGTGAAATAAGTTAAAGGCTTCATCAGGATCATTACATTCAAATGCCTCAGAAAAGCCAAGTTGAGTTATACAGGTTACAAATTTATGTAGGTTTTCATCACTATAGTCTCTTCTTTTGATGAAATAGTGTTGGAGGAGACAACTTTTTTTGACTGGGCATCTGAGGATCTGTGCAGAGTGGTCTGACATTGCAAGTTCTATGACTTGACCTACACTTCTTTGCACGTTGTGGGCAAAATTATCTAAGCACGTTCCACTGCCTGGACGAGTTGGTTCTTTAAACTGTAGTTTTAGATTATAAGCTGATAGGAGTTGTATAAAAGTGTTCGCAGCATAAGAGTTTATTAACGTGTCAATGTTAAAGTCCCCCGCCACTATAACCTTCTTGTTTCTATAACATGTGACTCAGAACTATGTCTAGTGTTTCAAAAGACCTATCCAAACATTCCTTTCTCTTTTTTTTGCTAGGAACCCTGTACATAGATATAATTATAATGCCATGTTCTATTATTTCTATTCCACAACATTCGACAATATTGGGTAGACTGCATTTCTGGATATCTTTGATTTCTCTGAATTTGTGAAATTTACTTATACAAGACCCTCCATTTCTTTTTTTCCTACTGAAGTGTGCGGCCAAGATATAGTTAGGTATATTTATTTGAGAAGTGTCCGCCGGTATCATATTATGCTCGGTGGTACATATCACATCTATCTGACTATGTATACTTTTCAATTCATCTAATTGCACTGTAAGATAATCAGACTTGTTAATTAACCCATTTATGTTTTGGTGCAGAATATTTATGTTCTTATACACGAAAAAGATTATTATTGTTCGTGTTTGTACTTATGTCAATTCTATTCAAATCATTATTTATCTCATTTAAGTCATTATTCGCATTAATTAAGTAATTATTACTATCGTTAATATTAAATAATCTATCGCAACCATCATTATTATTAGTTATGTCAGTAATTGTGCCAACATCAATTGTGTTCAAAATTGTGTCAGTCTGAAGTTGTTCTGTTTGCACGTATTTATCTTGCATTTGCTTGCCATGTGTGTGGGTTTCGTACGAAACGTACGGTTTGCTACTGAGTGTTTGTATGTAGTTATTTGTGTGGCGTACTCAAGATGCAGTAGTCTTCTCAGTAGCTGCCTACTCAAGACTCTCGTGAAATGAAGTCCCCTCGGGAGAGATTTGTCGTAATCCATATTCAAGAAGGATACATGTGGAGTGATCAGCTCCTCAAAGAGTGACTGGGTCTGCCCCGACCTGAGGCTATCGTTTGCAGTTTGTAGTGCAGAAATTTCGTTACGTGCGTCGCGAAGCTCCTTCTCCAGGACAGCAATACGCCTCAGGGCATCTTCTAACGCACTGCCACTCCGGTCGAAGCCATCTACCAGGTGCTGAAGCCGATCCCTATCTCCCGTCACATCAATGAACTTGTTGTGCAACTCTGCCATCTCACTTTTTAATTTTAAGTTCTTATTAACAATAAGCAACACCTCCTTCTCACTTTCATCCCTTTCAGTAAGCAACTGCTCATTGGATACCTTACGCTGTTTTAATTCATATAAAGCTAATTTTAAGTTATCTTCTAGTTGACGGCTGCCTCACTTCTGGTTGTTGGCATTTTAAACAAAATAAAACAACAGTAAAAAGCAAGATTGAAGCACGGCTGTAGCACAGCTGATAAGCAGTCACTTAAATTGAGGTTATGATTAACGAAATGTGCAAAAAAAAATAAGCTATTCAACAAAAAACAAAGTAATTCCAAATCAATTTACGTGCCTAAGTAAATAGTTATATTGAAAATATCGTTAATTATAGCCCAGTAGCAAATTATTTCAAATAAAAGACTCAACCGTCAACGTTACGTTTTTTAAATACACTAAATAGGATAACTATTAGAATTTTATACACTTATGCACCAGTTAACACAAAATACACTTAATTAATACGTATAAAAAATGCGATAAACTTGGAAAATTGTATTAAAGTATTTTTAAATCAATAAAATGTATCTAATCTTTTGTTTACAACCTATTCGCCAGTGTTGCCAGCGCAATCCCTTCAGTCATGACGGATGAGTCAGTCAATGACGGAACTTCGAACGGCTGTCGATTCCAATCTATTGGTTAAAATTTACTACACTTTGGGAATTTTCCTATTTAAATTGTAGCCTATTAGTCACAAAAAGTCAGGTGTCTAGCTTTATCTACAACATAGTTGCGTAGTGATTTTTTTTTCGCAACATCTTGTGTAGAATGACGTCCTTAGTATGGCTCTCAAATTTGATTT
This sequence comes from Argyresthia goedartella, assembly GCA_949825045.1. Classification (NCBI taxonomy): domain Eukaryota; kingdom Metazoa; phylum Arthropoda; class Insecta; order Lepidoptera; family Argyresthiidae; genus Argyresthia; species Argyresthia goedartella. The sequence continues at coordinate 26,750,242 of OX463831.1, forward strand.
AAGTCCGTCGATAAATAACGCTACAGCAAACTTCACTCCTTTTCTTATTTTCCCCCTACCAAAAATCGCAATCGACTGAAAAAACAGGAACGTGTGTGCAAATTTTTGTCAAAATCCGTTGAAAAATGCGACCTGTACGCAAGAACAGACAGACAGAAATTTTTATCTCGCTCGCTCGGACATTTAAAGACAAGTCCAACTCCATACATAACAAGCCTTGCCAACGACATTGACGTTAGACTCACCCTTACCTTCTCTTTCATAAATAACAAATCAAATATTATAGTGGAAAACCCCAAGGAAATCCAACAATCTCATTATTTTATACGCCACTAAAAACTGGCAAAGTCGAAAATTATGCTTTATTACGTATATACCTACGTAGAATAGTGAAGTAACGTTAAGAAATTAAAAATACAAATCTAAGAATATTTTTTCCAGATTGCCAGTAGGCTAAAAAATAAATTGGCAATAGTTAGTTAGAGGAGGCCTTTGTCAACAGCGAAGACATTTTTGTAGTCTTACCACAAAAAGTAAACACCTGTTCAACCCTTGTTTAAAAATAAAAATATGATTTGACATTTATTTTGAGGTTATACTATGTGTAGTTACTCGGTAAATGTTTTGTAACTGTGTTTTATAGAGTGTAAAATGGAAATGTTTGGTGTTCGGAATAAAAAGGCTATTATTATTATTGTTGTTATTATGACAATAAATTCAATCAAACATTTGCATCTATAAATTTTAATTTATGAGAGCAAGAGAGAAATCGAGCCAAGTTGGAGAACATTGTGGTAGCGCCATCTACACTCCACTTAACTAAGCTCTCAAGAACGTTGTATTGTATAGGCCGCAAGGCGACTGTCGTTGTATGTAAGAGTAAACCTCTTTGGTCGGTAAGGTTCCGGAAAATTCCGCAAGATGGGAGCACTAGGTACGAAATTTAAAATGCAAACAGTGCTACATCAAAAATAATAAATCGCACACAAAATATGAGGGGAAGTGGGGGTTAGGTTAGGCTAGATGTGCAAGTTCTGACCACAACAGCAGACGCCACCGCGAGTGAGCGAGACAGCAGTAGTTATCTCACTGTCTCACTGTCCGCTCGCGAGAACAATTTGCATCAAAAAACTAAAAAAAACTCAACCTAAGCGGAGTTAATCTGTGTCTAAGCGGAGTATGTAAGCCGGCCCGCCAAAGAAATTCTGTTTTGTGTTTGTGGTTAGGAGATTATTGTGTGATATTGTAGCCCCTAGCTATGCCTTTGCCAGTTGTACTGATAGAAAAAAGACACCGCGTCACGCCCTTTTCCATAAGGGCATGATTACGCAATTTTGCGTGACTGGGGGGGCTAGTCCATCGCTATATTGGAAAAACAGTTGTATCGATATTTGTCACTTCCGGGCTTAGCCCTATTAGCAATAGCAACCGTATTCAAATATTGTCAAACAATACCCACCGAATCACGCGCACCATCCATATGACAATCACCAGTGGAGCCGCAATTTATTAGATCCTCTATTTCTCTTACCTGTGGCGTCTCGGATTTTGATTGCAATTTTACAAAATGGCAATTGTCAAACTATCGATTTAGTTCATTCAAATGCTTCTAAGAACATCAGTCGCAAATTGCAATCAAAATGAGCTCTGAAGGCGTCTACCATACATCAAAATGTGCTGTGAAGGGGTCTAGCATACGTCAAAATGTGCTCTGAAGACGTCTACCATACGTCAAAATGTGCTCTGAACGCGTCTACCATACGTCAAAATGTGCTCTGAAAGCGTCTACCATACGTCAAAATGTGCTCTGAAGGCATCTACCATACGTCAAAATGTGCTCTGAAGGCATCTACCATACATCAAAATGTGCTCTGAAGGCGTCTACCATACATCAAAATGTGCTCTGAAGGGGTCTACCATACGTTAAAATGTGCTCTGAAGGCGTATACCATACGTCAAAAGTGATCTGAAGGCGTATACCATACGTCAAAATGAGCTTTGAAGGCGTCTTTGAAGGCGTCTACGTCAAAATGACAATTTGATTGCTAGTTTCTTGGGCGTTCTTCTGTGAGACTTATCTGCTTTTGGAACGTACCTAGTATTGAATGAATGACGTGCGCTAAAGAGATATGTCATTATCTAAAAGAACAAAGAACATTTTGATTTGATTTGATTCGATCACAATGATGGCAGATAATGGGGCTACTGGCAATCAGCTTACCCTGCTTACACTGCTGAAGTACAAGATTTAAAAGAGAGATGCAGGGTTGCTGGCTTATCCTACTCTATAGGTACCATAAAGACATTATTCATCTTTTTATTGCCATTTCATGAACCCCCCCCCCCCCCCCATGCGAGAAAGAGACTTGGCGCGGACAGTACTTTGTCCTCGGCCCCACGACTTTGTAACGTCGAGTCTTCATTCGTGAGGCGCCTCCAGTGCTAAGTCTTCTGAGGCGTTATCCAATCATTTCCTGTATTTTTAAAACAATGGCGGTACGTCACAGAATACAGATGTTGTTGCACAAAACGAGGATAGATTCTGCGATTGATTCAATTACAAAGAAGTTTGCTCCCGCGACCTGTAGGGCCAGGGACTCCTCTGTGTCGTCCTGCCTGGGTGTTGACGACCTTCGTGGCGTTGCGGTTGAGGTTCTGCCTTCCATGCGAGAGGTCCCGGGTTCAATCCCCGGCGGGGGGTAAAAAATACCAGGTCTTGGATGTTTATATGTGTTTGACGTCGCTGTCTCTTTCCCACGACACAGGGTATCCTAGTGTGGTAGGTAACACAAAAAGTTAATTAATAGTAGTTTATGTGACTGCTGCATAATGCCTAATTATGTACAGTTACATACACTAGTTTATCTACACACATATCATAAGCTCTCTTTGATGTGTTCAGGAACCGCATGTTTGACCGGCATTGTGGCTCTGCAGTTGTTTAGCTTGTTCTGTAGTACCAACTTCACAGACAAACTAGGGGCGGCACGCAGGCGGGCGTCGGCGTTCGAAATTTGAATGTCATAATTTGACAAATTTTCAAATATGCCGCTCTAATGGGGAGTTACATTTTTGTACCTTTGGCTGTGGAGACGACCGATGTTTGGGGGACATGTGGCAAAGTTTTTATAAAGGAGTTGGGGCGCCGTCTGCGTGAAGGTGGTTATGACTACCGCTCCGGGCATTCCTCATGCAGAGGATCTCCTTGGCAGTGCCGCTAGTATCATGGGGTACCAAAGGTCCAAAGGGAAGTGTCCCAGGGTGGGATTATTTAGTTAAGTTATAGTCGTTAGCTGTATACTTATCTTATTTTAGTTTAGCAAGTGTTTAAGTTTAGTTTTAAGTAATTGACGAAGCTTCCTGCAGATAAATCGAATCGTAAATTATGTTTTGAACAATTGAATTTATTTAATAAATGTATGGAATTTTCAGATAAGAAATGAGTTTTTACCAAATAGTTTTACATTACGCTGGTCTTAACGTGCGGTTTCTAGACGCAGTAAAGAGGGTTTATGATACGTGTGTAGATAAAAATATGAAATGTTTGAAATTGGAGTACTAATTTTTACCTATAATTTTATAAAATTCATTTCCTCTTTGACTTTATCTTTATGAAATAAGTAATCTTTAGAGTAAATTAAACAGTCAAATTAAATTAAATTATGTAATAACATTACGAAACTCAAACTCAAATATTTTATTGTAAGCAGGCAAAAATAATGCACTTTTACAAGTCAGACACTTATACAGGGAGAAAAATAAATCATATATGATCAGTAACTGATAATGGATTGAGTTTGAAAAAGAAAATTTCCTTTTCAAGTGGTGATTCATCTCTGAATCTCGCACAGGAAAAGGAAACTCCATTGACTCTACCGTGCCTCGGAAATAAGCCCTTCAGAGATGATAGCACCAAGAAACTCAACGGGGATGTCATTTGTTAGGGTTCCGTACCCAACGGGTAAGAACGGAACCCTATTACTAAGACTTCGCTGTCCGTCCGTCCGTCTGTCACCAGGCTGTATCTCAAGAACCTAGCTAGCTAGAGAGTTGAAATTTTCACAGATTATGTATTTCTGTTGCCGCTATAACAACAAATACTAAAAAACAGGATAAAATAAATATTTAAGGGGGCTCCCATACAACAATTCTTTCAATACCACATACAAACTTATGGATGCACCTGGTTACGTACATGGAGTGTGAAAGTAACCGCACTTTGTAAACAATATTTTGCTGTGTAAAATCCAAACTATTCACTCCACACCATCGCTTCCATTGAACGGTGGTACGGAACCCTTTGTGCGCGATTTAGACTCGCACTTGACCGGTTTTTTTAATATTTGTATTATTTTTTTGCCACAATGTACAATATAAAAATAACCTAATATAATGACAATATTATAACATCGTGTCTATAAGTGCCAATAAGATGTCTCAAAATAGCAATCTAACAAAAGGAATAAATAAGAACAAAGACAAGCTTTAATGAACATAAGTTATGAGAAACCAAAATTCCAAATTTCCAAATGTCTTTATTACTGTAGATATTTACATATACTTAGCAATCGTCATTTTTTGCCACTTCTCTACATTGGACCACTGTGGGAGAAGAAGGGCGTAGAAACTCCCACAGATTTATTTGTAGATCTCTTTTAAAAATTGCTTGTGCTTAACTAATACAAAACATGTATACTTATTTATGTCATTATCATAATTAATAAGCAGGAATAAATAATTACAAAATTATTAACAGCAAGGTCTGTATTGAGCCAGATTAACCCCATACAGACCCATCATTTAAGTAATCTTGAACATTGTAATACCCAGACTGGAGCAGTCCCCCCAAGAGCACCAGTTCACGAGTATGACTTGTGCACCAGATAATTCCGTTGACGTTAACCATGATATTATCACCTCAGTCTTAACAATTTTCCATTATTCATTCAACAGGAAATACTGTACAGGTTAATAATTACCAATTGCAATTATCTCGTCTCGTAATCGCAATTAAAATAATGTTAAATACATAGAATAGAATAGAGTGGGCATTTACTTGCTATATCAAATATTTATATTAAGGTGCTCCGTGGTCTAATGGTGGTAAACGCTTGCTTCTCAAACAGGAGATGCAGGTTCGATTCCTGACCATGTACCAATGAGATTATTTATTTATTTTATGTACATTATACGGACGTTCTAACAGTGCCGGAAAACATCGTGAGAAAAACCTTCATTACTCCATAGCTGCGGCGATGGGCTAGCCCCCTGTCGCGCAAAATGGAGTATTGAATAACTGGCTCAAAGTGGGCACAATTGTGCCTCTGCCACCCCGTATTCGAAAAGGCATGACGCTATGTATATTTATGTATTTTATATTTGTGTGTGTGTGTGTGGGGTAGGCAGATACTAAAGATCCTTGCTGCGATCCTGGCACAAAACACTTATAATATTCATAATTGTCCATTAAAAAAACAAAGGTGCCAAACTGAGAAAACCAATTCGAGATAATTGTCTTCTTAACTAAAATCCGTTATTCCCATCAAAAAATTATTACCGAATTACTGAAATATCTGTAAAAAATACATAATACACTTCATTTGTCCTTTGGTGTCATATTAGTTTGCCCAATTTCCCTTCGCCGTTAAGTTGGCAGTTCTGTAAAACTGTCAAGTGTCAACAGTTATCTATTTGAAGTTATCGACTGACAAACAAATATTGATAGTAGAGTAGAGAGAAATTGTGAGCTTATAGGTAAAAGCAATTAAGAGATACCGCCTTAGTCGCAAGTTAATCAAAACCTTTATATGTACACAGTCAGTTCATAAGTTCTGTCACACAATAAAAACTTTTGAATTTAGAACGCTGGCCACAAAAAAGTTTATTGAATTCGAATTTTGAATTTTTCATGAAAATAAAAATGTGTACTTTTTAGAATTTTCCTCATTTTTTAATATGGAGTGGACACTTAAAGAAGACCGTGTCGCAGTTATTGCGTTGCATCGTTGCGGTTACGCGCCAATTCAGATTTTCGACTTACTGATTTTTTTAATATAACGAAAAGATTCGTTTATCGTACCATAAAACGATACAATGAAGACTCTAGTTTAGATGACAGGTCAAGAAGTGGTGGCCCTCGCTCTGTTAGGACTCCAGCCGTGATAAAAGCTGTGAAGGCGCGAATTCAAAGAAATCCCATACGTAAGCAGAAACCATTGGCCCTTCAGATGGGGTTAAGCAGGACCACGGTGAAAAGGGTGTTAAATGAAGACTTAGGGCTTAGGGCATATCGAAGAAAAACAGGACATCGTTTGGACGCTCGTTTAATGGACCTGAGACTGAAGAGATGCCGCGCTTTGTTGAAGCGGTACGCGGGAAAAAAGCATCGGGTAATTCTTTTTTCGGATGAAAAAATTTTCACCGTGGAAGAGAGCTACAACAAACAAAATGATAAGGTGTACGCACACAGTAGTGAAGAAGCGAGCAACCGTATTCCGCGTGTCCAACGAGGTCATTTTCCATCCTCGCTCATGGTTTGGTTGGGAGTCTCTTATTGGGGCTTAACTGAGGTACATTTTTGTGAGAAAGGCGTAAAAACGAATGCAGTTGTGTATCAAAATACAGTACTCAAGAACCTTGTGGAACCTGTTTCTCATACCATGTTTAATAACAGGCACTGGGTATTCCAACAAGATTCTGCGCCAGCTCATAGAGCGAAAAGCACACAAGACTGGCTGGCGGCGCGTGAAATCGACTTCATCCGGCACGAAGACTGGCCCTCCTCCAGTCCAGATTTGAGTCCGTTAGATTACAAGATATGGCAACACTTGGACGAAAAGGCCTGCTCAAAGCCTCATCCTGATTTGGAGTCACTCAAGGCATCCTTGATTAAGGCAGCCGCCGATATTGACATGGACCTCGTTCGTGCTGCGATAGACGAATGGCCGCGCAGAATACAGGCCTGTATTCAAAATCGCGGGGGTCATTTTGAATAAACTTTATTACCATAAGAATCTATGTTTCATTAAGTTCATTTTGCTATATAAATGTTTACATAGATAATAAACATGTCTAAATTATTTCATATTGCACATGTGACAGAACTTACGACCTGACTATGTATATATCTAGGGTATTTCGCATATGCTGAAGCCCAAAAGATTCTCTGAGCACGACTTCTACTTCGAAGCGGGTACTGTGCTGCACGAGATTTAAAAAAAAAACACCGACCCCGACTCCCCGGTAAGGGTTTGAATGTCGTCTAAATACACAAAACGAAATCTGTCTTCTGACAACCAAAGCCACACACACACGCGAAAATAACTAGTTAGTTCACGAAAAGACACACGCGAAAATAACTAGTTAGTTCACGAAAATACGGTACTTTATGGCTGTAATGCAATCAAAGCATCTGAGTCATGCATGACAATGACTGTAACCACGGCTGAAAAGGCACAAATACGCAATTACGTTCACATGGTGTGGATGTCGCAGTTGGTTGGTTAAATCCACAGACCAACAGTTGGTCTGTGGTTAAATCAGACACCTAACTAACACCCTAGACCGTTAGTTAAAGACCGACGTTTAACCAAGTCACTAGCAATTTGATTAAAATAAAGCATCGTCGAAAACGTTTAACAATCTGTTTTGCCGAAAGCCGGCGTGTTGGTTCAATAATGTAAAGCAAGATGGCGTCACGACAACAGCTGATTTCTTTCACACTCTATATTTTGACTGATTTGCACAGCTTATATCAGGGCAAAACATTGCGGTAGCCTATGTGAAGGGTAAAGGGGATGAGCGAAGCGAAGCCCCCTTTATCCTTCGTGTCACACAAAAAATACATAAAACATTAACTTAAGTACATACAAAATAGTTTTATGTGTACTTAAATGTATTTATATTGTAGGTAAATCTTGTTGCGTAGGAACGTTTAGACAACTCGTTAAACGTTTCGTTCACTCACTTGTCTGACGGAACTTCAGCGACTTGGTTAAACGTCGGTCCTTCATGTTAACTCTAGGGTGTTAGTTAAGTGTCTGATTTAACCAACTAACTGCCACTTGGTCATTGTTATTCCAGTTTTTTTTATAAAAAAAAACTACGGCAGCGATTTTTTTTTATGGAAACAACCTGGAAATTTATTTACTCTTTCAAATACAAAAATAATTTTTTAGAAGTCGAGTTATTTTTATGTACCGACCTACTGTTCAACCATGTCTTCGAATACCCTGGTCCGATTGGCATGATTCAACTTAAATGCTAATTCTAACTTTAAGAATATATAGAAATGACTTTAAAAAATAAAAAATCGATCAAGTACGAGTTGGACATGCCCACAAAGGGATCCTTACTATCCGAACCCCTTCAGTTTAAAAAGACGCATAAATAAATCTTAGAACTGATACGACAGATAGCCTTTAAACTTTATAAAATCCACTTTTTAAACGGTAGGGATGTTACCAAAACAATCGAAATTGAAAAAATAATGTCAAAATCTATCAAAATTTGCTGCATCCAGTTCACAATTGCTAGAAGAGTGTATCGATTCATTTGATTAATCGATGTTTTAAGCAATATCCCTTCACTAACAGGCTAACACCGGTTTGCACTAAACATAAGAATCGCCTAAGTTCTTTCCTTACTTGTTTAGGCTGCTCCTAGCTAAAAAATTGATTGCACTAACCCTAAGCTGTTCTTAAGTGCAATCTCTTAGTGCAATCAAATTTTGTAGCTAGGCTGTTCTTAGGCTTAGGTAAATCTTAACTAGGACAAGCCTAACTTACGTTTAGTGCAAATGGGCGTAAGACTGAAACCCGTAAAGCACCATGCTGTCTTTGTCATACTGTAGTCTATTATTAGTTGGTGTAGGCAGCGGCAGAAAAAATAAATATGGCAACAATTATAATGATCACCAAAATATTTTTTTCCTACCCAAAATGGATAAATGAACACCAAAAGTTGCAAAAAATATCAGGGCAAAATACTGCGGTAGCTTAGGTGAAGGGTAAAGGGGGTGAGCGAAGCGAAGCCCCCTTTATCCTTCGTGTTAGGTTGAACATGTAAGAACAACAAAACATACTTAAAACATAAACACATAAAACATTAAAAGAAGTTTGATGATCATTTGAAGTAGAAGTTTGGTGTAGAAGTAGTAGAAATCTCTAGCCCGTCAAATAATATTAATAAAGTACATAATAAAAACAGAAAAATTCAATATTGTAAAATAAATTAAAAGTTTACTAATCTGGTCCACCAAAATATTCAAGGTATTAGCAGTAAATTATTAGAGTTGGAATTGTACATGAACTCTTTTATTATTGATATTTTATGTCTAACAGAACATTGGCTAAAAAGCCATGAGCTCATGTTCAATTTCAGTAACCACCAGGTTGGTAGTTCTTTTTGCAGATCACATGCTGTTCGTGGAGGCTCTCTAATATTTCTAAATAAACACATAAAGTTCAAAAATCGTAATTACATAGTATGTTTATCAGTTGAAAGCCACATTGAAGTAGCATGTGTTGAATTGGAGCGCATAATTGTAATAAGCGTTTACAGCCCACCATCAGGTTCATTTGATGTTTTTGAAAAAGTCATGGATGACATATTATTTAAAGTATCAAAATCTAATAAAACTCTTATGATATGTGGAGACTTCAATGTAAATTTATTAGAAACTTACTCCCTTAGTACGAGACTAACTAACTTATTTAATTCTCACAACTTAAAGCCACTTTTCATGGAACCTACTCGAATAACTGAAACCTCAGCAAATTGTATAGACAATATATTTGCTTATCCAAATGAAAAAATTGTACTTAAAAAAATTATAAGTAATTTAAGGTCAGACCATTTAGGTCAATACATACTAGAAATTCAACTTAAAAAAACTTCTACAAGAAAGATACAATACATACCTGTGACTGCACATCGGTTTGAAAGGTTTAAATTGGATTGGGATAGCAAACTACCTATCAATTACTCTAATAATAACCCTAATGAGTCATATTGTAATTTTTTTTACAAATTCAGCAATGCGTTCTATGCAGTATTTACTACCAGATCGATTGTGGTCTCAGACAAACTTAACTTTAGTAAGTGGGCCACAGTAGGTATACTTAAAAGTAGACAAAATTTATATGAATTATATAGTGAAAAACAATGGAATCATAGTGAAGAGTTCATGGATAAAGTAAAAAAGTACTCAAAAATCTTTAAAAAAGTTTGTCAAATTGCAAAATCAAATTATATCAGATCTAAAATAAGAAAAAGTGATAACAAAATAAAATCAACTTGGGATATAATTAAAAGTGAGACTGGAAAGGTCAGTATAAAAAACAACGAATATGAATTAAAAATTAATGATATTACTTTCAAAAATTATATTGATGTAGCTAAAGCGTTTGAATTTTTTTTTACTGACATCCCAATCTCTATTACAAAGTCTTTAGACTCTTCCAAAGTAGTCGCTGAATCTTTGCTAAAAGACTATGTACCTAGATGTGAAAATCAATTCTCGTTTAATTATGTAGATGATAAAGATATTATTAAAGCCTTTAAATCAATAAATGTTAAGAAAACTGCAGACCTCTGGGATATTTCTGTTCATGTTGTGAAGCCCCTAATAAATGTTATTGCACTTGATTTAGCTTTCATATTTAATGCATCTATTGATGCTGGCGTGTTTTCTGATTTAATGAAACACAGTAAAATAGTACCTTTGTTTAAATCGGGTAGTACATCTGACCCTTCTAACTTCAGACCGATATCGGTATTGCCTACATTTAGTAAAGTATTTGAAAAAGTAATTTTAAATCAACTTCTTACACATTTCAACACCAACAACATGCTCCACTGTAAACAATTTGGTTTTACACAAGGCAAATCAACTACTGATGCCGGTATTGAGTTAATATCACATATATATGATGCCTGGGAGGAGTCGCATGATGCTCTAGGAGTATTTTGCGATTTGTCTAAGGCTTTTGATTGCGTTGACCATGGGACATTGATCAGGAAATTACATCACTATGGAATTAGGGATAACTCTTTAGATCTTCTCTCTTCTTATCTAAATAACAGGATACAGAGAGTTGACATTAATGGAAAACGATCTCCAGGGTCTGTTGTTACTATGGGTGTACCGCAGGGTTCCATACTCGGGCCATTCCTGTTTTTGGTTTATATTAATGACCTGCCACATCTTGTGAGAGATAATCATGAGATTGTACTGTTTGCAGATGACACTTCACTTTTGTTTAAAATGAAACGACGCAGTTTGAACTTTGACGATGTGAATAATGCAATCTCAAAGGTAGTCAATTGGTTTAGTGCTAATAATCTTTTACTGAACAATAACAAAACTAAATGTATTCGGTTTATACTCCCCAATGTTAAACAAGTCTCGGCTAATGTTAATGTTAAAGGTGAAAATTTATAAATTGTAGATAGCACGGTATTCCTAGGAATCACCTTAGATAATAAGCTTCAGTGGGGCCCACACATAGATAAGCTATCAAAAAAACTCAGTCCCGCAGTTTATGCAGTTAAAAAAAACCGTCTTTTTACGGACGTGGAAACAGCTAGACTAGTTTACTTCAGCTACTTCCATAGCATTATGTCTTACGGCATACTGCTGTGGGGGAACGCTACAGACATTAACATAATATTTGTGCTGCAAAAGAGGGCTGTTCGTGCAATCTACAATGTGGGTCCCAGAGAGTCACTGCGTTGTAAATTTAAGGAAATTAACATTATGACAGTGCCGTGTCAGTATATTTATGAAAACCTAATGTACGTCCACAAAAATATTGATAATTTTCCTAAGAATAGCGACAGGCGCAATGTCAACACTAGAAATAGGAATAAACTAGCTATACCTACTACTAGGCTCCATAAGGTTAATGTATCTTTTAAAGGGCAATGTATTCGCTTTTACAACAAAATGCCGACTGAGTTACAAGAATTGTCTGTAAATAAATTTAAAAATGTTGTTAAAAATCACTTATGTAAAAAAGGTTACTACAAAATATCAGATTATGTAGAAGACAAGAAAGCTTGGGAAGGTGTTTGCTCCAATTCTGTAAAAAATAACGTATAAAGCTGGAGGTTTCTAGTCGCCTCTTTGCCTCCAGCATCTAAAACATTGAGGTGACGGAATTCAAATTGAGTTCTATATTTCCCTGTACCTTATACATGTGTTAGTTTAAGATTTGACATTCTCCAAATGTTACCTATGTGTTTCTTATGGAAATAAACTCTTTTTGAATTTGAATTTGATCGACGACCCGAATGGCCGACTCGGCAGTGATGCTGCCTACGAAACCAAGGGTCCCGGGTTCGAGTCGTGGTGGTGACAAATATTTGGTTGATGAGAACGAATGTTTGTACCCTAGTCATGGTTGTTTATCTATCTAAGTATAATATTTATCTATATAAGTATGTGTATCGGTGTCTAGTACCCAAGATACAGGGAATCCTAGTTTGGGGCTAGATCAATGTGTGTAAATGGTGTTCAGGGTATTATTATTTATCCAAACACAATTTGGTGGACATTTATCCATTTTGGCAGTCATTCCGAATTTATTGGTAGTAAAATAGGTGCGTTTTTGGTAATCGTTTAAACACAAGCCAATAAATATTGTGTAAAAATGTCAACTATATATATAATATAACGGTTCAGAAGATTCAGCCCGCTGACAGACAGACGGACAGACGGACGGACAGCGGAGGCTTAGTATTAGGGTCCCATTCGGCGACCTTCGGGTACGGACCCTAACAATGGAAGAAATGCGAAAAAGTATGAAAATCGACCCACCTTATTACCCAAGGGCGTGGTGACTACCTGGGTCAAAGTGTCAGTCAACTCAGATACAACATTATTTATAATGAGTGTTTTCGGTTGTTTTGTGAAAATCGTTTTAAAAAAACGGTCAAATACGAGGCTAACTCGCGCACGAAGGGTTCCGTACCACTGTACAATTGTAGGGATGGTGTGGAGCTTGGATTTTACATAGCAAAATGTTGTTTTTATGTGTCCATTGGTGCGGCTACTTTCACAATCCATGTACGAAACCAGGTGCATTCATAACCTTGTATCTGGTATTGAAGGATTTTTGTACGTGAGCCCCCTTAAATATTTATTTTATTCTGTTTTCCAGTATTTGTTGTTATAGCGGCAACAGAAACACGTCATCTGTGAAAATTTCATCTGTGTAACAATCATGGTTCATGAGATACAGCCTGGTGACAGACGGATAGATGGACGGACGGACGGACGAACGGACAGCGGAGGCTTAGAATAGGATCCCGTTTGGCACCCTTCGGGTACGGAACCCTAAAAAGGTACAAAAACTGCATTATTTATTTAAAAAATATCTGTTTTACACAAAAACTTTTAATATGTAGACGACCTCTGTGGCGCAGAGGTTGTGGCTCTGCGTAGCATGAGAGGTCCCGGGTTCGATCCCCGGCTGGGGTTAGGGAAAAAGCCCAGGTCTTTGATGTTTATATGTGTGTCACGTCACTGTTTCTGGTTCCCATGACACAGGGTATCTTAGTGTGGAGTCAGAAGCAATGTATGATGCTGTATGTTAATGTTTATGTTTGTGCTTAGTTTTCGGGTTCCGTACCCGAAGGGTGCTAAGCGGGACTCTATTACTTAGCCTCCGCTGTCCGTCCGTCCGTCTGTACGTCACCGGGCTCTATCGGATCTACCGAAACAGGTAGAGAGCTGAAATTTTCACAGAATGTGCATTTCTGTTGCCGCAACAGCAACTGAACTACTCGCAATTTTGAAAATTAAAAGGGGCTCCCATACAAGCACCTTTTTTTTTAAATCCCTGCCACCGCCAAATACCTCATTACTTCACGATTCAATTTCACCATAAATTTTGCTGCTCTTTAATAACTTTGAGATGGCTCAGTGGATTTCTCATGGGATTCGCAATCTTGAAGTTCCGGGTTCGATCTCCAGAGAACGCATATATTTTTTCTTTTTTTTTTGGTTTTATTATTTAGGATTTACTGTTTTTTTTTGTTTTTTTTTGTTTTGGTTTTATCAATTCTTGTACAATGGTACAGTTCCCTTAATGTATGAGTCTGACTCCTACTTCGCTGATTTTTATTTTATTATAACAACTTACTTACAAACTACCTATTTATCTCTACTTATTGAACGAGCGAGTTTCGAGATTGACAAAAATGCTTTTGTCCGTCTGTCAGTCTGTTCTCACCATTTCATTTTTCCAACGGACGCATTTTCCAACCGATTTTGACGAAAATTGACACACAAGCTCTTTGATTTTATAAAAAAAAATGTTAATCGCACTTTTTGATTGGGCGGAAATAGAGAGTGGAAGTTTGCTGTAGCGTTATTTGTCGACGGATTTCAATCAAATTTAAGAGGCGCACTAAGGACTTTATTCTACACAAGATGTTGTGAAAAAACAATCCAAAAGGGCGAGTGGACGGGAGGAAAAAGGGGGGGGGGGTTGCTGTAGTGGTATGTATGGATGGACGGATTTCAATTTTTGAAATTGAAGCCAGGTTCTCACAGAGCCACTAGTAAGTAACTATTTCTAATTCAACGTCTTTAATTAAATCTCAAAGAAATGCATCGCGTGTTACTATTCAAGGTTTCAGCGCGTCTGTACTTTGATAGTTCAGACGCAAGCTAACCTTTAATGAAATAATTAGGTATAGTTTATAAAAAAACACGCAGTTTTTGCGTCCTACTGCGCGTTTTATAATTTGTTTGGTTTATCTAATACGGCGTGTTGTATCCTCTAATTTGAGAATTGGGTTGTTTTTTTTCTACACTAAATTGCCAAACTTTACATATCCGCATAGACGTTTTATGTCAGTTTGCTGGAAATTATTTACATTTCGAGTCCTCTCTCCCTCCTCTGTGTCGTATGCTTTATGTCACCCCCTGTACAACGTTCACAAGTGCATAAAATATATTGCTATAATTAAAAATTAAAACGGCAAGACTACACAAGGTTAATGAAAAAGTTTGCTCGTACATTTTATAACGAAAGACACAACAACCGCGTCCACACTACGAGTATCACACTAAAGAGAGAGCGATCTCAAAAGCGGCAGTAAGAACTCGATCGCGGCCGACGGTTGACGCGTTCGAAAAAAAAGTAAAATAATACCCACGTTCCAATTTGATTTTCGAACGCAGCCGTCACTCCCGCCTTTTCGGGAAAACGTCAGATTACCGCGCGCGCTTCCCCCGATTTTCTTTTCTTTTTTGTTTTTTTTTCCTCACGTTTCCTATTATTTTTTATTGAGTGCAAGTGAACTTGTGCGAAAGTAAAAGGAGGTGAAACTTTTCAAGTGGTGAGTATCAAAAGTAGGAAACGTGTCATAATGTGAAGTTGTGTTTTTAATTTCGCTCCATCGCCGCCGTGGCTTTGTGAAATGCTTGTCTTCGCTATATTTTTGTTTACATAATATACCCTACTTATCTCGCAACACTCATGTCCGCGCAATGTCAATAATTTCGCCGATTTAAAAAAAGTTAACAATCGAACTAGTCATTCATTATTCATTAGTCACCTCACCACGCGTTTTGACTATCTTAGTTTAGTTTTTGACCGCTAGTAAAAACATTCAGAAAAATATATTCACATAAAAATAGCTAACAAAAAGCGTCTTATTACTAAAACTTAATCACATATTGGACTTCTAAGAATATCGCAATTAATTATAGATTTAACTTTTAAAATTATGCCTGACTTTTGTTGACTTTTGAGGAAGGTAAAGGATTTAGGTAAACCAGACGGCACCTATCTGAATATATCTAAATACTTTCGAGATCGAGGCGAGCTTATCTCTAACTTTTTTGACGTTGAATAAGATAATTTATTTATTTATATTCAATAAAAAAATTGACTCTGACTCTGACTTTGACAAGAGATGTCTTCCAGCAAACCTAGAATGGACAGGATTCAATTACAGGGTAGGCATTTGCACTACGTAAAATATTAAAAATAATAGACTACTTTCCAATACGCCTACTTAGTTTGATCTGTGGTTTATATGTATACTCAGCTCTGAATAGCGGATAGAGTTGAGCTGAAGAGTTAACGGATGTCAAAATAAAACAATGGAGGAAGGAGGAATGTTATCATTAATTCATCAGACACATGCAGCAAAGAACAGAATACTTATTAGGTAGGTGCAGAAAAAAAACATAAGTATTCTTAAAGTAGGCTCACTGAGTCAGCATGTGAATCCCACTTTATGTACAGTGGCAATAATGCTAAGTGGCCGCTGCAGTGCGATTGTAGCGCTTATGAAATAAGCAGGGTTTATGTAATGTCGGGAAAGTCCGAAAGGGAAGCAAGGAAAGAGTATATACCATAACAATAACATTTATAAGGCATATTGCTTCTTGAGACTGCATTCAGGAGATGCTGGTTGGAACCTGACCATGTACCAGTGAGATAATTAGTTTATCTTAATTTTATCTTTAACTTTCTATAACTTTATCTTAAGAACTAATTGGAACTAATAAAAATGCAGAGATTTGGCTGCATTTTCTATTAGTTCCAATTGGCCCCTCAATTCCAATTAGCCCCCTTTTACCGGTACTTACTTTATCTGACATGCAGGGGTTCGGATGACACGTTCAGTCCTAAGTCCCGACTACTATTGTTACGTGGTAGTGGTCATAAAACCCCTCCAACAACCCGCACTGAGCTGGAGTGGAGTATAGCTTTATCTTACCTGTGTCTCGGGTAAATGCCTGTGGCCCTCGGTGGGGACATTAGTTGACTACATTTATTTATTTTACATTGCTGCTGGCCCCACACTAGGTTACCACGTGTCGTGGGAGCCAGACTGCGACGTAAATATTTTTACGAATCTTATCATGAAAATGGATGACATTTTAAACTGAAAATTAAAAGAAAATTTAATATATGGATGTAAAACTTAGAAATTAACATTTAACGACGAATCTTACACGAATTATGAACTCCTAAATCTGTAAGAAAATTTCTCCAAAGTTAAGCGCCCAATATAAGATGTATTCTTTAAAATCCAGAGAACCATCAGAAGAATTTTCTTAGGTGTTACTTCTTAACTAGTAACAGTTTATTAGTCCCAGCTTCCAACTAACAATGTAGTAGTAAAATACTTATGTATATAGCCATAACCCATGATCTACTGATCTGTCAGCAACACCGCATAACTGGCGTGACTTTTACTCAATATTTAATAGAGCCGATTTCACAAGCTGAATCGCAGATGAGGAAAGCTGCCATTCAATGGCTTGCCTAGGCAAAACCAATAAAATTGTAGGCTTGTGAGGAAATCTTTAGTCTTTAACTCTTTTTCTGTAACTTGATTAATTGCCGAGTGCACAGACTGCTTCTCAAATAAAGTGGCGCTTAAATTTCAAAAAATCCCAAGAAAGGATATATCTAAATGAATCTTTGACTTTTTCTTAGAATGGCAGTTCCAGGTTCTACTTTTCAACATAAAACGGTATTTGACAAGGTAGTCCAATACATTTAGAAACGTGTCTCAAGCTGAACCTATTTCAACAAAAACTATTGACAATCTCAGAATTGTTTATTTCCAGCAGTTGTATTTTATAAACTCAATTTTGTGTTAAAAAGACACCATTTAACTATGTAGTCACATGCTAGTATTTCATAGAACTCGTGAACAAAGTATCTACTTTTACAAGCAGTCAAATACCATATTCTTGGTCCCGTTTTTGTCAAAGGTGAAAAGGACATTCTCAGCTGTAATTAATTCTGTTACAATCTATAGTCTTATTCTGTCTGGGAAATCAATACCGATCGCTTTCTGATGTTTTGAAAGCTGTTTGCCAAATTCAAGTTGAGGTTGACCCATCAGAACTTGATTATTTCACACGAGCCGCCATTTTAACTGTTTATTTGACATTTGATTTGAATCGAGATATGTCAAGCGATACAGAAGACTTCACCAATATGCAGATGCCCTCACGACGTCTCCTCATCATCGTAGATTTACGTCGTACTCTCATAGGTATTTCAACTTCCTCCAATAGTTTACACTAGTGGTATCAGAGTCAGGAGTATTCCAAGAAATAACCAGTGATTATAGAAAAATAAACGCGGTGAAAGTCAACGGAAGCAAAGCGATATGCGGTTTTTATATACCTGTGTTTATTTGTACGTATGATTGCATATACAATACATAGCGCTGTTGGACAATAACATGTGTGCCGTGCGTGTGGACGTGTCTGCTGCTCCAGGATCGGACTGTACAGTCACGAGCGAGCATGTACCTCCGACGCTGCTTCACTCATCTGATATAAATGTTACAGGCCATAATTGATGGATTGGGACGAAAAGGAAATACTGTCTTGACAATTTTGCGTTGCATTCTAAGATGTACGAAAAGCGACGGATTACTGGCTTATATTCAAAATATTAAGATGCATTTTGGTCAGAGAGAAAGAGTACAGAGACAGGCAAATGACAGGGAAGTTACAAATACCAAACCATCACAATAAATCTTGCGAAATTAGGTATATTGTTATAGTAACGGCTCTGTAAGAGAAATTAACCTTGGATTCTTATCACGTACACTCCGCAACGCAAAGCAACTGGCGTGTCCTTGACAGGTGACTTGTACAGTCGACAGAACCTGAATCTAAACACATCTAGTTTTATTTTGGTTCTACAGGGCCTGAGAATAAGAACGGCTAATTTGAATGTGTAAAGTTGTGGTGTATGCAATGTTTAAGCAGCAGTTAGTATGCTTGTAGGGTTGATAATTTAGCTTTATTGATAAGTCGGACGAAATATACGTCTGAAGAAAGAAGGATTTCCTAACCAACGGCTAGCAACCCCTTTTTTCTTCAGACAAGATGGGAGATGGGAGATTGTCGGCCAAATAATGTGAACTCTACAGAATAATAACAACTTAACCAGGACAGTAAAGAATAGACCCGGTGCGGTAGGTCAGATTACAATAGACCCGGTGCGGTAGGTCAGATTACAATTTATAAGAAAGACCATGAGGTCTATCATCTTCAACGTGAAGTTTTCTGACAGTTCAACAAAAAAAACCTTCCAAATAGCTCGCTAGAGCTCGTGAGAGCTTTTGTGGTTCGATCCGGTCCAAAACGATGGAAATTTATTAGCGCGATCTCGGGACTTTACACAATTCAGGACACAGCACAATTATGAAATGCCACAGTAACCATAATAACATTGTTATAACAATTTATTAGTTTTAACGTGGATACAAGTCTGTTACCAAGAAACCAGAGTTTATGCTCACCTAAATGCCTTTTCTTGCGGCGGCTCTGTGTAGCGGGTTGCTCCCCTCCCTCAAAAATGGCGAGGGGGGTGATGGCTGGTGCACAAGTCATACTCGTGAACGGGTGCTGCTTGGGGGGACTGGTCCAGGCTGGTTTCTCATAAGTTATGTTCATTGCAGCTTGTCTTTGTTCTTATTTATTTATTTTGTTGGATTGTTATTCTGAGACATCTTATCGGCATTCATTGATATGATGTTATAATATTGTCATTACATTAGATAATTTTACATCGTACATTGTGTAATAAAAACACAATATGACAAAAAAAATAAAAATGACATCCCCGTAGATTTTCTTGGTGCTATCTTCTCTAACGGGCGTATTTCCGAAGCACTGGTAGAGTTCATGGAGTTTCTTTTTCCTGTGCGAGATTCAGCCTTGAATCACCACTTGAAGGAGAAATTTCCTTTTTTAAACTCAAACCATGATCAGTTGTGTACTCTTTAGTTTAGTTGATCATATTTGTATTTTTTTCCTTGTATATGAGACGTAAGTAAGTGTTTGACTTGTAAAAGTGCATTATTTTGCCTACTTGCAATAAATGATATGAGTTTTGAGTTTTGAGTATTGTACTCTGTGGTAGAACCCTAAGTTCTACTACGCCCGATCTAGCGAGTTGCTTTGATAAATAGAATCATCTTTTCTTACAGAGGTTCGGAACCCTAAACTAATCATAATGGCGGGACACAGCCTGCTTATAAATTGATCGATCATAAATTTTCGCAACATGTATAGTGTCTGCATTTATAATGATTGTCTGCCAAATATTACAAGGAGGCATTGACTTGAGTTCTAGAGAGTACTAGGCTCTAGTTAGCCATAGCCGACGACCCGAATGGCCGAGTCGGTAGTGACGCTGCCTACGAAACCAAGGGTCCCGGGTTCGAGTCCCGGTGGGGGCAAATGTTTGTTTGATGAGAACGGATGTTTGTACCCTAGTCATGGTTGTTTATCTATCTAAGTAAAATATTTCTCTATATAAGTATATATATCGTTGTCTAGTACCCAAGATACAGGGAATCCTAGTTTGGGGCTAGATCAATGTGTGTAAAAGGTGTCCAAGGTATTATTATTATTATTATTGGTTAATTAAAATTCCGAAACAATTCTTTCGAAATATTTCTGCTCACAGAGAGACACAGCGATAATAATATTAATAATATAATGATACCTTGGACACTATTTACACACATTGATCTAGCCCCAAACTAGGATTCCCTGTATCTTGGGTACTAGACAACGATACACATACTCATATAGATAAATATTATACATAGATAGATAAACAGCCATGACTAGGGTACAAACATCTGTTCTCATCAAACAAGTATTTGCCCCCACCGGGACTCGAACCCGGGACCCTTGGCTTCGTAGGCAGGGTCACTGCCGACTCGGCCATTCGGGTCGTCGCCAGCCATATACTCGTAGTACAATGTTGGCAGTCTATCCGATCCTGTACACCCCCAAAATGACTCTCATCATCATCATCATCATCATGCTCAGCCCACATCAACCCACCGCTGGGCACAGGCCTCTTCTCTATAGCGTCAACCCCTAAGGCCCTGTGCCATCCGCGTCCATTGAGACCCTGTCGACTTTAGTATATCGTCGGACCATCGGGCAGGTGGTCTGCCCACTGGCCCAGTGGCTCCCCTCGGCCACCACTCTGTGACAGCTTTAGTATACACTTCGTCATCCCGTCTAGCCAAGTGTCCCGCCCATCTTCACCGCAGTCCCGTTTTCCGCTTACGTACATCTTCGGCCTGCGTCTTCCTTCGACTCTAATCTCAAAGTCATGCAAACCTCTTATAAAAAGAAAAGCCTTACCACAAAAAATAAACTCCTGATCAACACTTGTTTCAAATCAAAAGTTTATGGGATTTGACGTTTGTTTTGAGGTTAAACGCTGTTTAATAGTTTTTGTGGTGACACGGTGAGTATGTAGTTTAACCTCGATTTTGAAGTCATTTCCCTGGTATTTGACCATTACTTGACTATTTGACCAAGATACTAGTCTGTAATTTAGCTGAATAGGTATCTATCATTGGTGGGCCACTGACACACATTGCCAAGGCTGGCTACATTAGACAGGGTGTGTGGTACCTTTTACATATATCGTAAGCCAAGGCCTAGATCCTCTGCAGCCTTGTGGGAAACTTCAGTGCGTTCAACCATAATCGTGTGTGTTAATTAACATCGAATTGAAATACGATGAAGGAGTTTCTTGACTGTTGCTAAATCTATGCTTTTCTATTGATTGTTCTCTATTGATAGATTTCCATATAAAGGGGGCTTCCTTTAACTACTTAAGGAGTTTAGTGGGGTTGGGAGGGGGTCGAGCCCTACCTCACCGAATCTCACGTGGGGTAGACTGGTAGAGTGGGGGTCTAGGCAAATGGTTTAAAATTGTGACAAATTGGGTTAAATTAAAGTAGAACCTGTTTCTTGACTAAAATATAGCCTAATACAATTCTTAAGTCTTACAACAAAATGTGTTTTTTAATACATTTAACGCATTTACGACTAATACAAAAAAAAGAATCTGAAATGAGATATTTCAAGCCAAATCTCACGACATCTCATCAGAATGCAAATTCTATACAATACTTTTTAAAATTGTAACTTGATTTTCTTTTGTGTAACTTATTAATATCATAGTTGTCTAAGTTTTTTTTCTTAGATTATATTGTTCTACTCGTTGTTATAATATCTTATGTAAACTACATATTTTAGGAGCTAGACTTTTCATTTGTCTATAAAATACTGGGAATTCGGGGCGCTGTTTTGCTGAAACACAGGTATTTACGCCTGGCTCAGCAATAGATGCTAAAATGCTTTTCTTCTAAATCTAATCTAGCCTACATTTAGCAGCAACATTGTAACTAATATGTATACTTCTCTTTTTAGTGACACTAAATTATTATTATAATTATTATTATAAATCACGTAATTAATGGACACTCCCAAATTAGCTGATTGCCCAACCAAAATATATGGAGAAGCGAAAAATAAGTTGCACTGATCATAGCACAGTAAAAGTTGTTCAGAATGATGTCCCTAACCTTCACACCCTAATACAACTCTATGTTCGTCCTAGGCTCAAGTATCGGTAAAATTTGCATTTTGATTCGGGGCGGTTGAAAATTTGGTCATAACCACATTAAAATAAAGGTCATATCAGCTCACACTGCAACATGGCTGTTACATCAGTCACTGCCGCAGGACATTGCGAAAATGTTGTGTTTTTAGACCAATGAATATTTCTTAATTTCAAACACACAGCTTAGTTTATTTTGAATACCTAATTTTTGACGCAAGAGCCACATCAATATTCTTTTTATCTACACACGTATCATAAACCCTCTTTACTGTGTTTATAAGCCGCACGTTAAGACCAGCATAATATAAAACTATTTGGTAAAAACTCATTTCTTATCTGAAAATTTGTACATTATGACCATAATGTACAAAAATTTGTCAAATTATGACATTCAAATAAACAACTGCATAGATAAGATCAATGCCACAGTGCCGGTCAAACATGCGGTTCCCGAACACATCAAGCTTATGATATGTGTGTAGATAAACTAGTGTATGTAACTGTACATAATTAGGCATTAATACTCGAGAGTATTAATGCCCTCCATAATAATAATAATAATAATTTGTTTATTTCAGGCAATAAATTATGTAGTATTAGAATGTTTGTAGAATTATGTAAAATTATGTAGCAGTCACATAAACTACTATTAGATCCCAAGAAATAGCAAGATTTAGATGAAAAACATCTATAATATTTTCATGTTGTGCCATACAGGGTTATAAAAACAAAGATTTCAAAAATGAAATTTTGATGGCAACACCATCTGTTCTTTCTCTATGTTGATCCCGTAAATTAATTTCATGCCAAATCTGGGAAACTCTACTGTTATATCGTATTGAAAATTGACTTCACAAACAAACCTTGTAAAGTCCAATAGTAATTCGGAATAACATTAACCTGTAGACTCGCGTTAACCCTAAAACGGAACTTTTATGACAGACGTCACCTAGAGTACTGTAGATTCTATTGTGGGCATTTATGGGCAAATTTTTATTTTAAAAAATTGCCTTAATTGTTGTGTCATTATTTATTCTTTTCCGGCCAGCAGACAAGCGTAAGGATTAATAGTTTTTGTCGTTTTCTGAAAATTTTGGCAATATGGACTCCGCCATCTTTAATTTTATACTCGAGTATTGACATGGATGTTTACAAACACACAGATAGAAGAGATAAGGGATGTCTTCATATCATATATTTTTTCGAACTTTTAGGAGGAACAACGCTTCATTTTGTAGGGTACCCGAAGTGTTGCCAAACGGGGAAGCGTTGGATCTACTAAGATCATACCTAAGCAATAGAATTCAAAAGGCAGAAGTCATCGGCGTTAAATCTGATGGATCGGGGGTAAAAATTGGCGTTCCACAAGGATCCATATTAGGCCCTTTCTTATTCCTGGTATATATTAACGATCTGCCTTTTATGGTGGAGAAATTGACTAACATAGTGTTGTTTGCTGATGATACTTCACTGGTCTTCAAAATTGAAAGACAAAAAGAAGATTTTGGTGATGTCAATAGAGTATTATCTTTAACCTTGAATTGGTTCACAGTTAACAATTTATTGTTAAATGCTGGTAAAACCAAATGTATCAAATTCTCACTTCCAAATGTCAGGCAAGTTGGGACCAGTTTAGTGTTGGACAGCAATACGTTAGAATTAGTAAATGACACGAAGTTTCTTGGAATAACCATTGATAACAAATTGCAGTGGGGACCCCACATAGAAAAATTGGCTGGTAAATTAAGTTCTGTGGCTTACGCTGTTAGGAACATCAGACAAAACACGGATGTGGCCACATCTAGGCTAGTATATTTTATTTACTTTCATAGTGTCATGTCCTATGGTATCTTGTTGTGGGGGAAAGCAACGGATATTCAAACTATTTTTATTTTACAGAAAAGAGATTCGAGCAATTTATAATTTAAAACGCACAGACTCCTTAAGACAGCTTTTTAAATAAATTGACATACTAACTGTAGCTAGTCAATTTATTTTCGAAAATATAATGTACGTACGCAAGAACCTTACAAACTTAGCGATAGCTGTAATGTTAACCTAATAAATAATCACAGACTACTTGCGCCCCGGTTTAGACTCGCAAAGGTTAGCAATTCTTTCAAGAGTCAATGCATTCTCTACTACAACAAGATACCTCTGGAGATCTTGAAATTGCTATTTGAGCAATTTAAAATCCATGTTAAAGCGACTTTGTCGAAAAAGGGATATTACAATGTTCAAGATTACTTAAATGTATGGGACTGTATGGGGTTAATCTGGCTCAACACAGACCTTGCTGTTAATAATTTTGTAATTATTTATTCCTGCTTATTAATTATGATAATGACAAAATATTATATTTTGTATTAGTTAAGCATAAGCAATTTTTAAAAATAGATCTAAAAATCAATCTGTGGGAGTTTCTACGCCCTCTTTCTCCCACAGTGGTCCAATTTAGAGAAGTGGCAAAAAATGACGATTGCTAAGTATATGTAAATATCTACAGTAATAAAGACATTTGGAATTTGGAATTTGGAATTTGGACCCTATTACTAAGCCTTCGCTGTCCGTCCGTCCGTCACCAGGCTGTATCTCATAAACCGTGATAGTGAAACAGTTGAAATTTCCACAGATGATGTATTTCTGTTGCCGCTAGAACAGCAAATACTAAAAAGCAGTATAAAATAAATATTTAAGGGTGCTCCCATACAAAAATTATATACAATACCACATACAAACTTATGAATGCACCTGGTTACTTACATGGAGTGTGAAAGAAGCCGCACCAATATCTTTTTAAACAACATTTTGCTATGTAAAATCCAAACTATTCACTCCACACCATCTTTACTATTGTACGGTGGTAAGGAACCCTTCGTGCGTGAGTTCAACTCACACTTGACCGTATATTTTTTGGGTATTGATTACTGTAGATATTTACATATACTTAGCAAACGTCATGTTTTGCCTCTTCTCTACATTGGACCACTGTGGGAGAAGTACACTTTTAACACGCTTTTATTAGCTTCACCTGTGACTATGTAAACAAATCTTGCAAGTTAAATTTGACCCACTTCCCGGTTTCATATTGAGCTAAAATTGGGAATAATTATGTAAGTTCGGGGACAAAGCAATATTATGATACCATCGAGCTGATCTGATGATGGAGCCGGATGGTGGTCACAGGAACTCTGTAATAAAATAACGCAATGCTGCCGAGTTCGGGCTCATTAGTATCGTCTCGGTGAGTAGTTGATGGATTACTGAGGGTATCGAGGTGATCTGATGATGGGGACCTGAAGGTGGATAGTGGAACTCTTCAACGGCTGCTAGTAAACCCCTCGAGTTTGGACTCGATTGATTTGTTTTAACATGCGCGTTTTTTTTAATGAAGAATTATCGTCAAAATCGGACATTTGGCCGAATTTGACGTCTTCATAGTTTCACGTAGGAGTAGGCAGAGGCACGAATGTTAAACGTAAAAACGCAAATTATTGAATACTCCATTGTATGCAGTAGGTATACGATAAATAATGCATACTAAAGCACTTCCATTTATAGTTTTCTTGGGAAGTTGCCAAGAAATTACCTGATGAAACAGACTACCTACGTATAGTATACAGGGTCATTGGTTGTTCGCTAAATTATATTGTGGTGGGTTAAAATAGAGCACATTTCATACGGATTTTTGTTAATAGATCTTGATTATCTAATGATCTTCTATTCGTCGTTAGTATGGACTTTTCAAGTATAAAATGCACCTATTGAAAGTCAAATTATTGTGAACACAGCGCACGTGCGCTCGTTGATGTCTTTCGGGATGTTTTTTTTTCAACCCCATTGATTTTCGGATAGAGAATGGTTGTTAGTCCTTTTATGGGACCTCATAATAATATAGAAACTAGTGCCATGTCTGTTGGCGCTGGGGACTATGCCCATACAATATTTTTAACAAAATCGATGTCATTAAATTGAAAGATCGTTCAAGTCACTGCATCAAAATTAATATTTTTTCAATTATTATAGCTATTCCACAGAATCATTAATGTATTAACTAACAAACGGCAGTCATAAAGTAACTCAAAGTCATTTAGTTTTTTCGTAACTTTATGAAAAATTAAAAACCTAAATTTTCAGACAAGGTACACGATAGGGTTTAATTTGCTGGAAATCGACTCTTCTTCAAACCCTTACTATATTTGTATCGAATAACCAATCACCCTGTATGCAGTAAATACATTATCCATAGCCATAATGCATATATTGAATTCTTGACGTATACGTAATGGGCATATCCTTGTATGTAGGTTTACTCTTGACGTATACGTAATGGGCATATCCTTGTATGTAGGTTTACTCTTGACGTATACGTAATGGGCATATCCTTGTTTGTAGGTTTACTCTTGACGTATACGTAATGGGCATATCCTTGTATGTAGGTTTACTCTTGACGTATACGTAATGGGCATATCCTTGTATGTAGGTTTACTCTTGACGTATACGTAATGGGCATATCCTTGTATGTAGGTTTACTCTTGACGTATACGTAATGCGCATATCCTTGTATGTAGGTTTACTCTTGACGTATACGTAATGGGCATATCCTTGTATGTAGGTTTACTCTTGACGTATACGTAATGGGCATATCCTTGTATGTAGGTTTACTCTTGACGTATACGTAATGGGCATATCCTTGTATGTAGGTTTACTCTTGACGTATACGTAATGGGCATATCCTTGTATGTAGGTTTACTCTTGACGTATACGTAATGGGCATATCCTTGTATGTAGGTTTACTCTTGACGTATACGTAATGGGCATATCCTTGTATGTAGGTTTACTCTTGACGTATACGTAATGGGCATATCCTTGTATGTAGGTTTACTCTTGACGTATACGTAATGGGCATATCCTTGTTTGTAGGTTTACTCTTGACGTATACGTAATGGGCATATCCTTGTATGTAGGTTTACTCTTGACGTATACGTAATGCGCATATCCTTGTATGTAGGTTTACTCTTGACGTATACGTAATGGGCATATCCTTGTATGTAGGTTTACTCTTGACGTATACGTAATGGGCATATCCTTGTATGTAGGTTTACTCTTGACGTATACGTAATGGGCATATCCTTGTATGTAGGTTTACTCTTGACGTATACGTAATGGGCATATCCTTGTATGTAGGTTTACTCTTGACGTATACGTAATGGGCATATCCTTGTATGTAGGTTTACTCTTGACGTATACGTAATGGGCATATCCTTGTATGTAGGTTTACTCTTGACGTATACGTAATGGGCATATCCTTGTATGTAGGTTTACTCTTGACGGATACGTAATGGGCATATCCTTGTATGTAGGTTTACTCTTGACGTATACGTAATGGGCATATCCTTGTATGTAGGTTTACTCTTGACGTATACGTAATGGGCATATCCTTGTATGTAGGTTTACTCTTGACGTATACGTAATGGGCATATCCTTGTATGTAGGTTTACTCTTGACGTATACGTAATGGGCATATCCTTGTATGTAGGTTTACTCTTGACGTATACGTAATGGGCATATCCTTGTTTGTAGGTTTACTCTTGACGTATACGTAATGGGCATATCCTTGTATGTAGGTTTACTCTTGACGTATACGTAATGGGCATATCCTTGTATGTAGGTTTACTCTTGACGTATACGTAATGGGCATATCTTTGTATGTAGGTTTACTCTTGACGTATACGTAATGGGCATATCCTTGTATGTAGGTTTACTCTTGACGTATACGTAATGGGCATATCCTTGTATGTAGGTTTACTCTTGACGTATACGTAATGGGCATATCCTTGTATGTAGGTTTACTCTTGACGTATACGTAATGGGCATATCCTTGTATGTAGGTTTACTCTTGACGTATACGTAATGGGCATATCCTTGTATGTAGGTTTACTCTTGACGTATACGTAATGGGCATATCCTTGTATGTAGGTTTACTCTTGACGTATACGTAATGGGCATATCCTTGTATGTAGGTTTACTCTTGACGTATACGTAATGGGCATATCCTTGTATGTAGGTTTACTCTTGACGTATACGTAATGGGCATATCCTTGTATGTAGGTTTACTCTTGACGGATACGTAATGGGCATATCCTTGTATGTAGGTTTACTCTTGACGTATACGTAATGGGCATATCCTTGTATGTAGGTTTACTCTTGACGTATACGTAATGGGCATATCCTTGTATGTAGGTTTACTCTTGACGTATACGTAATGGGCATATCCTTGTATGTAGGTTTACTCTTGACGTATACGTAATGGGCATATCCTTGTATGTAGGTTTACTCTTGACGTATACGTAATGCGCATATCCTTGTATGTAGGTTTACTCTTGACGTATACGTAATGGGCATATCCTTGTATGTAGGTTTACTCTTGACGTATACGTAATGGGCATATCCTTGTATGTAGGTTTACTCTTGACGTATACGTAATGGGCATATCTTTGTATGTAGGTTTACTCTTGACGTATACGTAATGGGCATATCCTTGTATGTAGGTTTACTCTTGACGTATACGTAATGGGCATATCCTTGTATGTAGGTTTACTCTTGACGTATACGTAATGGGCATATCCTTGTTTGTAGGTTTACTCTTGACGTATACGTAATGGGCATATCCTTGTATGTAGGTTTACTCTTGACGTATACGTAATGGGCATATCCTTGTATGTAGGTTTACTCTTGACGTATACGTAATGGGCATATCCTTGTTTGTAGGTTTACTCTTGACGTATACGTAATGGGCATATCCTTGTATGTAGGTTTACTCTTGACGTATACGTAATGGGCATATCCTTGTATGTAGGTTTACTCTTGACGTATACG
This sequence comes from Argyresthia goedartella, assembly GCA_949825045.1. Lineage (NCBI taxonomy): Eukaryota > Metazoa > Arthropoda > Insecta > Lepidoptera > Argyresthiidae > Argyresthia > Argyresthia goedartella. The sequence continues at coordinate 26,779,560 of OX463831.1, forward strand.
TAATGGGCATATCCTTGTTTGTAGGTTTACTCTTGACGTATACGTAATGGGCATATCCTTGTTTGTAGGTTTACTCTTGACGTATACGTAATGGGCATATCCTTGTTTGTAGGTTTACTCTTGATTCATTTTTGACGTTTCTTGATTACTACGTCATTTTTTCCATTGATTTGCTATTGGCTCTGCGAGCTGTGTAAGTATGCGAATCGAACTGACAGTGACTCTTATGAACAATGACATAAGGTTAATTTTATCTGAGAAAAAAAAAATATACGAACACTCTTTCACTCTGGTAATTATTCCTGCTTGAGCCACTGTAGATCTCGCGAGCGACAAAGGATATTTTCGTTTAACTTTTCATTATACTCCTCGAAGTTTGTCGGGTGAACACAATCTTTCCACATAGATTATAAACACAAATAACTTGTGAATGCACCTGGTTACCTACATGGAGTATGAAAGCAGCCTCTCCAATAACTTTGTAACCCCATATGTCTATCGCAGTTATGAAAGCAGCCTCTCCAATAACTTTGTAACCCCATATGTCTGTCGCAGTTATGAAAGCAGCCTCCCCAATAACTTTGTAACCCCATATGTCTGTCGCAGTGATGAAAGCAGCCTCCCCAATAACTTTGTAACCCCATATGTCTATCGCAGTTATGAAAGCAGCCTCCCCAATAACTTTGTAACCCCATATGTCTGTCGCAGTTATGAAAGCAGCCTCCCCAATAACTTTGTATCCCCATATGTCTGTCGCAGTTATTAAAGCAGCCTCCCCAATAACTTTGTAACCCCATATGTCTGTCGCAGTTATGAAAGCAGCCTCCCCAATAAGTTTGTAACCCCATATGTCTGTCGCAGTTATGAAAGCAGCCTCCCCAATAACTTTGTAATCCCATATGTCTGTCGCAGTTATGAAAGCAGCCTCCCCAATAACTTTGTAACCCCATATGCCTGTCGCAGTTATGAAAGCAGCCTCCCCAATAACTTTGTAATCCCATATGTCTGTCGCAGTTATGACAGCAGCCTCCCCAATGACTTTGTAACCCCATATGTCTGTCGCAGTTATGACAGCAGCCTCCCCAATAACTTTGTAACCCCATATGTCTGTCGCAGTTAATTGGTTAAATCAGATACTTAACTAGCTCTCTAGACCGTTAATTAAATGCCGACGTTTAACCAAGTCACTAAAATTCCGTCAGACAAGTGAGTGAACGCAACGTTTAACGAGTTGTCTAAACGTTCATACGCAACAAGACATATACAATATCAATATTTTTTATCTGTACTTAAGTTTCACCTAAGCTACCGCAGCACTTTACCCTGATATTTGCCGTGCACCCTGATTTTTGATGTGCAGTTCAATATTTCCCTATGTTTATTCAACTATATTCTGTGCAACTATAAGTAGGTAGTAACATAGTATGGTAGGTATTATATCATACCCCAAAGAAGGTTAACTATGTCAATTAAAATAATTCATAATCATATATCTATGACATGACTCACATTACCATTAAGGAGTTGCAAAAATGTCGAAACTACTAAGGCCTGAAATTCACCAGATGATTTTAAGCGTTACGCTAATCAACTGTGTAACTCCAATCATGGCCAATTGATCGGCTCATTACAATCAGCGAAATTCGCGACAAGATGATTGGTCGTCAAACAGTTACAGTTAGTACCCAAAAACCCGTTATAGGTTTAAAATTTTATTACCATGGCTTAAGGTTTAAAATCGCGACCCCTTAAAAAATAATTATCTATCGAGGAGTTACAACGAAGTAAACTCTATCGAGGAGTTACAACGAAGTAAACTTCGGGAACAATATAGACGATTCAAATGGCCGAGGCGGCAGCAGTAACCCTGCCCACTAAGCCAAGGGTCCCGGGTTCGAGTCCCGGTGGGGGCACATATTTGTTTGATGAGAACGGATGTTTGTACCCCAGTCATGGTTGTTTATCTATCTAAGTATAATATTTATCTATATAACTATGTGTATCGTTGTCTAGGACCCAAGATACAGGGAATCCTAGTTTGGGGCTAGATCAATGTGTGTAATAGTGTCCAAGGTATTATCATTATTATATATTATTTTTTATTATTTATATATTATATTGCCATTTGAGCAATTTTAAAAAGCATATTAAAGCGACTTTGTCGAAAAAGGGATATTACAATGTTCAAGATTACTTAAATGACAGGACTGTATGGGGTGGGGTTAATCTAGCTCAACACAGACCTTGCTGTTGATAATTTTGTAATTATTTATTCCTGCTTATTAATCATAAGTTCATAACAATAATTTTTTTCATATTTGTATTAGTTAAGCACAACCTATTTTTTAAAGAGATCTAAAAATCAATCTGTGTGAGTTTCTACGCCCTTCTTCTTCCACAGTGATCCAATGTAGAGAAAAGGCAAAAAATGACGTTTGCTAAGTATATGTAAATATCTTCAGTAATAAAGTACTTTGACTTTGACTTTGACTTTATAGTTGCTCACGTCCACACGAAATACTTGGACACCACCGCACTGCACAGTGCCCCTGGGTAATAGTGACGAGATGTACTAAATGACCACAAACATTTCTAAAGAGAACATAAGTTATCGATCGAGGTAACATAACTTTACAATTGTGTGTCGTGTTATATTTTTGTGTATCAATTTTCTACCTTGCTCTCGTATTAGGGACACCTGTAATGATTGCATTGTAAATAAATAAATAAAAAAATAAAAATAAAAATAATAAGCCAACTTGGGTAACTTTTAAGTCGACTTAGTACTTTATTGGTTTGCAGGAAGGAATTTCTTTTCAGAGCTAAGCTTGCCTTTGTACATACATTATCTCTATGTGTTTCGTTACGTGCAATATGAAAAAATAACAGTATTCAGTATTCAGTATTCAGTATTTATTGCCATAAAATATATGTATAGTACATAGGTCTTAATCGCAGTACAAGGTAGTCTCAATATATTTTTACCCAATGGGTGTAGCGAAATCTATACATATTATTACAGACAATTAGAAATACATCTTATAAAATAAAGTAAAATTAATAATTATAACAATTTGCCATGGAAGTCACAGGGCTAGGATAATTGCACACTTTTACCAACACTTACTAATTAATAGGTTGATAAATTTAACGCAGGGAGAGAAACAAACATAACAGTTACATTATACACTTATTTGTAGTTATAAAACTCAGTCAAATCATATGGAGATATGATTAATAAAAAATTCTTAAGTCTAGTTACAAATTTACTTCCCGACAGGTTTTTAATGTCTAGGGGGAGGCTATTATACACTTTAATGGCAGTAATCTTTGTGGCTCGTGTATATGCCACTGTCCTCCTAAACGGCATCTCTAGATTCCCTTTATTCTTTTCATTAAGTCTCTCACTTACCCCGGCTGCTCTCAGGGGAAATTTATCAGGGTATCTCCTTATCAATTTGCATAATTCTATAATATAGAGAGCTGTAACTGTATGGAGTTTTAATTCCTTAAATGAAGTCCTACAAGACTCCTGAGATGATCGTATGTTATTTATAATACGAATAGCTCTCTTTTGTAAGACAAACACCCTGTTTATATCGGTGCTACCTCCCCATACAGCCAGTCCATATAGCACTCGCGACTGGAAAAACGCAAAGTAAGCTTGCAGGGCGGCTTTTTTTGTCGAAATATGTAGCAGCGATCTTAGAGCATAACAAAAGCTACTTAATTTGCCCACCAATACATCCACATGCCTCTTCCAGTTTAAGTTGCAGTCCGTGTATATGCCTAAAAGCTTTGCATCGGGAGTCGATTTCACCTCTTTGCCGCCGACTTTAATGTCAAGATGCGGCACCTGTGTATTATAGTTTCTAAAGTGAATTAGCTTGGTTTTTTCTACGTTTGTGCTGAGATTAAGGCTAACAAACCAGTTTATAATATTCTCAAGAGATTCGGTGATTGTTTTAGCTAAGTCAGTATAATCACCTCTATTAAATTTAAAAAATACCGAAACATCATCAGCAAATAGAATGACCTTATTCGGAGTAAGTGAAGGTAAATGATTCACATATAATAGAAATAAAATAGGACCCAGTATAGAGCCTTGAGGAACTCCAGCTTTAATATGTTGACGGCTTGATTCTATATTGTGAAGGACCCCATTTTCATCGAGGGCCGGCAAAATTACGCTTTGAGTTCGATCCCCAAGATAAGATAAAAACCACTCATTTACTTTTCCTCTAATACCATAACGACTTAATATATTTAGTAGAACATCATGGTTTACGTGGTCGAAGGCCCTTGACAGATCCAATAGCACCGTCATAACATTTTCGTTTTTGTTGAGGGCTTCTGCTATATAATCAGTCATCTCGAAGATTGCATCCATGGTCGACATATCTTTCTGGAATCCAAACTGCTCGTTTGCTAAGATATTTTGTGTACACAGAAAAATGCGTAATTGGTCGGCCATTGTTTTTTCAAAGAGTTTAGACAGCACTGGTAGTAAAGAGATAGGTCTGTATTTGGAAACATCCAATTTATTATCGCGTTTGTGAATTGGCTTAACATGTGCCCTTTTTAATCTATCTGGAAAAACTCCGTCGCTTAAGGATTTATTTATAAGAAATAGGAGGGGGCCCTGAATAGCTTCCGCTATGTGTTTGATTACAATGGACGACATTCCATCATAACCGCATGATTTTTTATTTTTAAGGTTTCTTATCTTTTTTATTAGTTCTTCACAATTAACTGGTTTAATAAACATTGAGGTTTGATGAAAGTTCGGTAATTTTATGTTTTTTTGTTCTATGTTACTACTACTGCATATATTTGTAAAGTGAGTATTGAAGATATCAGAAGCGTGCTGGTTGCTATTTGCCGTATTCGTATTATCTGTCAACCCAGTGTAATCTCTGACCTCTACATTCTTTTTTCCAGTTACATGTGAATTTATCAAATTCCAAGTGGCTTTCACCTTGTCATTAGAAGATAATATAATTTTTTCGTTGCACATTTGTTTAGAGCGTTGAATTACCTTCCCTAATATGCTTGAATATTTTTTGTAATGTTTTAGCTTAGAGGGGCTTTTAGTAACTTTAGATTGAATAAATAGTTCCCTTTTTTTCTCACATGACGTCTTAATGCCCGGTGTAAGCCAGCTTTTATTATTTTTATTTATGTCCCCCCTTACCTTTATTACTGGACAATATGTCTCAAAAGCCATCATTAGTTTGTCGTGAAAAATATTGAAACTATCATTACAGTCTTTGCCATCGTATACCTCATGCCATGACGATTTAAGTAACTGCTCTGATAGCTTTTGGAGATTTGTTTCCTTTAAGTTTCTTACTATTTTGAAAAAGACTTGGTGGTCTCTTTTGATTAGTACGTTTAAAGATGCATATTGAAGGGAATGATCTGATAAGCCTAACTCCATGACGCCTGGTGTATTTAATACTATATTAGAGATAATGTTGTCAAGACAAGTCTGACTATGATAGGTGACACGAGTAGGTTCTCTTATGAATGGCCTCATATGATAAGACTGTAGTAGACTTACAAATTCCTTTGATTCCGCAGACTCAACGAGTGTATCGATGTTAAAATCACCACAGACAATAACTTTGCGTTCTTTATGTTCGAAGATAAAGTTGAGTACATTTTCGAAATACTCAATAAAATGGTCATCTTTAACTGTTTTTGGTCTATACACACATATTACATAAGTACCACTCAAATTAATGCCGCATATTTCAAACAGTTTTGATATAGACATATCTTTTATTTTTGTTATTTCACTATGATGTGTACCCTCTCTAATGTAAATACAAGATCCGCCTTTACTCTTTCTACCGTTGCGGCAAAAACTGGTAGCTAATTTAAAACCTGGTATATTTATTCTTACTAAATCTTCGTGAGCTCTATGATGTTCCGTTATACACAAAACCTCTATATTTCTGCCAATCTCCCCATCCAGCCAAATCTCTAGTAGAGATAACTTCTTAACATTTAGACTACAAATATTAACATGTGCTATTTTCTTATTAGAGGCATAAGAAGCATGGCCTAGCTCACTGTGACTACCTACAGAAAATCCCGATTGCTTTCAGGAGCAGTACTGCTTGGAGTTTGATACACATTCGATTGCAATTTTACATTATCTTCTTGCAATTCGCAGACAGAAGTGTCTGAGACTTTTTTATGGGATGTCTCTAGGTTGTTTATGTATTGCAAATACTTTTGTTTGTACTCAACTCTAAGAATTTCCCTTAGTATATTTCTACCTGCATAGAGTCGAGAGTGCTTTACGTCCTCGCAAATGTATGTGACATGTGGAAACCGGGAGCATACAAACTTGAACGTACTGCTCACCTTAGCGTCATTCAAGTACTTGCTAGCACCGAATTTACACAATAGTACATTGGTATTAGCTAGATGGCTGAGGTTTGAGTACAGCATTGACTGTAGTCTAAGGGGGTCTTTATCGTTGCAACCTGCTACTATTATTACAATATCCTTACTTGTAAAGTCATTACAGAGACGATGGCTGGAGTCAAGTACATTATCCAAGGAGGCATCAGGTTTAATAACAGACTCTACATTGTAGCCACTTCCTAGTAGATTTCGCAGAATTTTATTAATGCCTCTACCACTTTCATCAGACAGCACTAACGCCCTCCGTTGGATAGGAGGAGGAACTACACTCTTACTCTCAGTAATCAAATAACATTCATCGATAGGGTTTGTAGCGGAGTCTCCGTGCCTCTCAAGTGTAGTAGTATCCGGTCTTAGACGTTGAGATTCTGATGGCTTCGTCGTCAATGCAGGTTGGGTGTTAGATGCTGTCTGTTCTTGGAAGCTTCTTGCCTCTCCTTGGCTTTCAGCTGTAGAGCTTATTGTATCTCCCAGGTTCTCGAATGTGAGGGTATCCGTGCTCAGATGCTGGACAACTACATTTGTATCTCCGTGGCTTCCAAGTAAAGGGCTCTTGTACTCAGTTCGATGTTGGAGTTCCGGTAGCCGCGTCATCAGCGCTCGGCGGACGCTCAAGTTGGCAGACGTGGCGCCCTCTGGCGGCAGCGCTGCCGAGAGACGTGTGGTAGTTTGTGGATGGTCCCTTTGTATAACGCCCAGCGTACACTGCCTAGGTGAAGTACGCGGAAAGCCGATGCGCATCATATTCGGTCTGAAGTTGCGGTGATATTGTGGTGAGTAGAACCTGTGCGATGAAGTTGTATGACCTTCGGGGCTAGGGTTTGCAGAATTTAATTTTTTTAATTCTTTGTTTGCCATATCACAGGCATTCCGCAATCGTTTGTTCTCCTCTGTTAGTTCCTGAATATTACGACAGAGGTCTATTCCATTTTCGTCTGTACGCTGGTCAAAGTATTTCATTACCATTTTTTCTTCTTCTGTTAAATCAAATATTTTTCTCGGATTCCTGAAAGTTATGTTTTTATCTCTCGTTTGTGGAGTGCTACTGTTTAAGGGGTTCATTAGGAGTTCTGGTTGGTTTCCGAAGTCTTGACGCTGCTGCTGCACGACCTTATTCGAAGTATGCTGACATTTTAGGCATTTGAATGTTCTACTCAGATTGACAGAGTTCTCCATATAGTACGCCTTGGTTATGTTAGCGCAATTATGATGGCAGGTGCTACTACAGATTACACATTTCAGTAACTCACTTGGCCATACGGCCCCTGCACATATACTACACTTTCTCATAATTAAAACAGTCGCGCGGCAGCGCCAATCAGTCACACACTCGCACTACCAAGGCGGCAGGCCTGCTGTAAGGGGGCGGTAGCTCCCTCTGTTGGTCAGTAGTGGCTCGGTATTGATAGTTTATGCGTGGCTCCCTCTATTGCAGAATAGCGAAAAGTATTTTTTAATAGCTGTAGATGGCGCTAGTAGTAAATGAGGTTAGAAGGACGCTAAGGACAGTGCAATGTCAGCCATATTCAAAAACAAACGAACTCGTATTTACAAATTAGAATATTATCACAATATTATCACTATTATGGATTGTCACTATGTTGGAAATGTTGTTAAATTTGATTCTGTAGCACAATTTTATTATTCTATGCACTGACTTCACGAATATATTTGTTTATAACAATGTATCTGGAATCAAACTCTTTATTTGTTTTTTGGCGATAATCTGCTGAGTTTGATCGGGTTAACACTTTCACTGATGCACCTTCATGTAAGCTTTATAATTAGCGCAGAATATAAGGAAATAAACAAAATTTACTATTTTTAAGGATTAATTTACGAGGAGCTAACTGTTTACATGGCCAGTGGCGCCCTCCTCCCAACAATTTATTTATTTATGTAAGTAACACCAACAGTATGTACAATGCACATTGAAATTATATTTATATATGGTTCTAATAAATATGTCACCGTAGGATTGTAAAAACCATTAATTTGCAAGATTTTTGCCTAGTTACAATAAAAATATATTTGATTTTGAATTTGAGTTTGAGTTCGCCCCCGAACTCACGTCACTCGATTTTTAAACAGGGCAAATATTTTATGTATGGATATGTCATCGTAGGATTGTCATACCGTTAGTTTGTAAACTATCGGCAAATTGTAAAACAGACCGATAGGGTTTAGAATTTACGTTTCTTTTGATCTTACATGTCAACCTGAAATGAAGCTTAAGCTACCGCAGTGTTTGCCCTGGTATTTCGTTTGCAAGTTTCAACCAGATCACATTTTAGCGGGTTATTTTTATAAACTAACGTGTCATATCGTAAGCAGTACGGTAAAGTTTACAATTCATTGATAGTTTGTAAACTAACGAGGTAAAAACGTTACATTATAAACTAACGGTTTTGACAATCTTACGGTGACATATATATCTTTTACCGGCGATCATAAAATTAACATGATTACATACAGACATTTTACAAAAATATTGTTCAAAGAGCTCCGTGGTCTAATGCGTTTCACGCTTGCTTATCACACAGGAGATGCAGGTTCGATTCCTGACCATGTACCAATGAGATAATTAATTTATCTTAAGTTATTATGTTATTGTTCAAATTCAATAACACTTGATACTGACACAATCAACCTAAGTTGTAGACTGCCGTTAATTAAGAAATTAAAGTACACTTTGATGAACTATAGACTAAGTCAAATGCCGTGTCTTAATCAAGTGTCATAATGCCGTGACAAGACAAGTGGCTATTCTTCTGAGACTGTTGCTCGAATCCTGTCGGTGAAAGTCTATCAAATGTCAGTGAAACATGCGCACGCACATGATATTGTGTTCTGGGATAAATTATTATACAATATTTATCACATATCAAATACAATGATTATTATTTCTTTATAAGTTTTTATGAAATATTTGTCTCATGTCTAAATAGATAGAATTATATTTATTCATTTTTATTTTTTCCAAAATGGTCTATATTTTCAAAATTAAAATTAAACAATATATATATGTATATATATATTTACATTTTGAAAATATAAACCATTTTAAGAACCTCATTTAAATATTTTTGGGTTCTATTCATTGCGTCTATTTATAAAACAAAGCTAAAATTTTACCCGCCAAAAGTAAACCTGACTTCACCAAGAGACGTAATGGGATACATATCTTTGCCTAACACAAAAAAAAGTGGCAGTCGAGTCAACCAAAGAGTGCCAAGTATATGAGTGAAGTCAACTGTCAAACAAACATCACGTCACTCACGTCAGTCCTAACCTGACTAAAATGAATAATTATTGTGATATGATTTAATTTACACACATTGCTCTAGCCCCAAACTAGGATTCCCTGTACCTTGGGTACTAGACAAAACGATACACATACTTATATAGATAAATATTATACTTAGATAGATAAACAACCATGACTAGGATACAAACATCCGTTCTCATCAAACAAATATTAACCCCCACCGGGACTCGAACCCGGACCCTTGGCTTCGTAGGCAAGGTCACTGCCGACTCCGCCATTAGGGTCGATTATACCTAACCGCTGCCGCTGTATGCACGTGTTGTTTAATGTTATCCATATCAGTTCAAGGGGAGAAAATGCACGTAGCTTGTGATAACAAAGAAAAAGTGAACTTAGAATTTATTACTCACGTGTTTCTGCATAAAATGATATGGCGGTAGTAACAGTAACAGTAAGTGCAAGTAGTACCCAGATACTAACGATTCTTAAATTCTCATAATCTTAAGGTAACGAAACATTTTATGGGCAAAGGCGAGCTTATCTCTAAAGAGAGATTTCTACCAGCAAAACTAGGCAGGACGATTGTGTACGGACTAAAACATAATAATGTAATAAATTATTCTAGAGGCGTCACAATTAAACAGGTAAAAATCTGTCTGTTGTTTAGCTTGTTCTGTAGTACCAACTTCACAAACAAACTAGGGGCGGCACGCAGGCGGGCGTCGGCGTTCGAAATTTGAATGTCATAATTTGTCGAAAATTTATACATTATGGTCATAATTTGGTTTTTTGGCTATTTGGTTTACATCTGCTCATTTACTAAGAATTATATCATCGAGGCTATTCGACGATATCATTCTTCGAAAAATTAATAAATTATTACAGGACTGGAGTACCTATTAAAGGCTTGTGTTTAAACGATTACCAAAAACGCACCTATTTTACTACCAATAAATTTAAAATGTCTGCCAGAATGGATAAATGTTCACTAAATTGTGTTTGGATAAATGATCACCCAACTTCTTTTTATGTTTTGTGTACTTAAGCATTTGTACCCTGATATTTTTTGCAACTTTTGGTGTTCATTTATCCATATTTTGGTGATCATTATATTTGTTGCCGATAAGAAATAGCTGGTTCTACGTGGGCATAACTGTGCCACTGCCACCAGTACGGAAAAAGTCGTAACGTTTTGTTTATTATTTCCATATCGCTATTGTACAAGATTTGTTCGGGAAATATTAAACTGCACATCAAAAAAACTGATTCGCACAGCAAATATCAGGGCAAAATGCGGCGGTAGCTTAAGTGAAGGGTAAAGGGGGTGAGCGAAGCGAAGCCCCTTTTATCCTTCGTGCTAGGTTCAACATGTAAGAACAACAAAAAATACTTAAAACATAAACTTAAGTTTAAGTTTTAAGTAATCTTAAGTTTATGTTTTAAGTACTTAAGTACTCATTACTTCCTTTTCCTTTCCTCTTTTTTGCTGCGCTAATCAGTATTTTTGATGTGCGATTAAATACCAGCTGATTTGTTCTATAATTCAAGCTTGAAAATATATTTTTTGCAAACAGTATAGTTTTTCAGGATAAGTCTTGAATATAATAATCAAGATAATGTTTGTAGATTCTGGTGTACATTATCAGGGTAATGGAACAAGATACATCCGGGGATCCATCTCCAAATGTTTGGTGCGTGTGCACCGATAAACCCGGCAGAGACGGCACGGCACATTGACCTCAATGCGACTTACGGTTACCTGCGCGTACGCAGGTGTGTTCGTATATCGTGTACAGAGAGTATTGAGAGCCCAAAAATAATAACAACGGATCGCCAACCAAGATAGAAATCGTATCAGAACTAAACTCGGCCCAACGATGATATTGTATTATAAACAGAGAAGGGATGACCGGTTACATATTTACCTAATGTTGAGGTGTTGGCTATTATGGAATGCATTTTTGTATCCAAAAATCTTGCTATTCCGGGATCGACAAAGTTAGTGTTCTGATTATAGAATCGGATGTAAATTTACTTATGTTCAGGTGTTAGCTAATATGGATATCGATCGTAAAAATCCTGCGATCCCGGATTCTAAAAAAAATATTTTTTTAAGACTATCTATATAGTCTTAAAAATATATTATTTTTTTTAAATTCCAATTTCCAAATGTCTTTATTACTGTAGATTTACATATACATAGCAATCGTAATTTTTTGCCACTTCTCTGCATTGGACCACTGTGGGAGATGTGGGAGAGGAGGGCGTAGAAAGTCCCACAGATTGATTTTTAGATCTCTTTTAAAAAATGCTTATGCTTAACTAATACTAATTTTATACTTAATATCATTATATCATAATTAATAAGCAGGGATTAGTAATTACAAAACTATTAACAGCAAGGTCTCTTTTGAGCCAGATATTACATTAGATACAGTCCCGTCATTTAAGCAACCTTGAACATTGTAATATCCCTTTTTCGACAAAGACGATTTAACATGGTTTTTAAATTGCTCAAATGGCAATTTCAAGTTCTCCAGAGGTATCTTGTTGTAGTAGAGAATGCATTGACCCCTGAAAGAATTGCTAACCTTCGTGAGTTTAAACCGGGGCGCAAGTAGTCTGTGATTATTTCTTAGGTTAATATTACAGCTATCGCTAAGTTTGGAAAATGTTGTACGGTTCTTGCGTACACACATTATGCTTTCGAAAATAAATTGGCTAGCTACAGTTAGTATGTCGATTTCTTTAAAAGCTCTCTTAATGAGACTGTGCGTTTTAAATTATAAATTGCTTGAATAGCTCTTATCTGTAAAATAAAAATAGTTCGAATATCCGCTGCTTTCCCCCACAACAAGATACCATAGGACATGACACTATGAAAGTAACTAAAATATACTTGCCTAGATGTAGCCACATCCGTATTTTGTCTGATGTTCCTAACAGCGTAAGCCGCAGAACTTAATTTACCAGCTAATTTATCTATGTGGGGTCCCCACTGCAATTTGCTATCAATGGTTATTCCAAGAAACTTCGTATCATTTACTTATTCTAACGTGCTGCTGTCTAACACCAAACTGGTTTCAACTTGCCCGACATTAGGAAGTGAGATTTGATACATTTGGTTTTACCAGCATTTAACATTAAATTATTAACTGTGAACCAATTCAAGGTTAAAGACAATACTCCATTAACATCATCAAAATCTTATTTTTGTCTTTCAATTTTGAAGACCAGTGAAGTGTCATCAGCAAACAACACAATGCCAGACAATTTCTCCACCATGAAAGGCAGATCGATAATTTTTACATTTATAATTGCAATGAAAATCGGACTAACCCCGTCCGTAAGTGGTCTTGTACGATGGTAAGGAACCCTTCTTGTGCGAGAACGACCCACACTTGACCGATTTTTTTGCACCTAACATGGTGACTCTTTTAACAATAATTTCCGTTACGTACGTTACGTAATTATACAACTGAGTTAAGTTGCAGCCTGCCTGCAGTTAATATCCGAACAAATTCCATTGACCCAAAGTCACTTGCCTCTCTCTACTTATTGGCCTTAGGCCTTCGTAATATGAGGCCTAGTATCCATCGGAATGGAGATAGGGTCCGATCCTATCCGATCAAGAAATTAATTTTAGAAAAAAACAAAAAAAAATCATCAGCATCCGTATGATAATTTAAGATTTAAATTTAAGAAGGTACCTATTATCTCTTTTTGGTACGAACAGGAATTAAAAAATCAAAATCGTACTGTTTTTCATAATGGGAAACAAAGAGTATTTCGTCCCACCATGTACAGTCAGCATCAGATATATGTGAGCAGGTTAGCTACTCAAAAAGATCTACACCACTTAACAAATCAGAAATATCGATTCAGCCAAAATGACAAAATAATGTCAACACCCTCAGAGCATGTTAGATATTGTGACAAAATAATAAATGACAAAATAGTGTGAACACCCTCAGAGTATGTTAGATATTTCTGATTTGTTTTGTTATTCGGATTCGGATCTATATTTCGGATTTTTTATTGGCTTATGTTTAAACGATTACCAAAACACACACCTATTTTACCACCAATAAATTCGAAATGACTGCCAGAATGGATAAATGTCCACCAAATTGTGTTTGGATAAATTATCACCAAACTTCTTTTTATGTTTTGTGTACTTAAGTTTATGTTTTAAGTATTTTTTGTTGTTCTTACATGTTCAACCTAACACGAAGGATAAAGGGGGCTTCGCTTCGCTCACCCCCTTTACCCTTCACCTAAGCTGCCGCAGTATTTTGCCCTGATATTTTTTGCAACTTTTGGTATTCATTTATCCATTTTGGGCAGGAAAAAAACATTTTTGGGATCATTATATTTGTTGCCTTTGTTATTCGTACCAATTCTAGTAAGTCTGCGAGAAGATTGGTGTCGTCAAGTGAACGCAGAATATATCAAGAATTATTCGCAGTTTTTTTTTTTATTATTGGTAAACAGTTTTTTGGCGGTACGCTCTTATCATTAATTTATAAAAAACCTATATTATATCTATGTCCTAACTACTAGGTACTAGACAAGCAAGAAAAGATAATAATATAATAATATGCTTGCAGATGAGGTATCGGTAATGCTACAGCACCACGCAATACGCGTCTCCAAACATCCTTCTTCTAAAACAAAGCTTAACTTAGTTACATAACAAATTTTATTTTATTTATATTTTTACTTAAACATTACTTAATTAAAACGGATTTAAGGTGTTTTTTAAGTGTGCCTAAACATAATTTATTTTCACTGAGTAAAAGAGGGTATTTATTGCATATTTTAGGAATTAGGTATTCTCTAGTTCTTGTTTATTTGCGCTACTCGTATCCGCATTATAATTTAAGATTGAGGTACCCACCAACAAACAGGAATTAAAAAATCAAGAACTAAAACCCGACTTCTAAAACATCGCGCTCTAAGGAGTATGAAACGGGTTGATACCCGGCCGGGCTGTCAATACAGTTCTAAAACATCGCGCTCTAAGGAGTATGAAACAGATTGATACCCGGCCGGGCTGTCAATACACTTCTAAAACATCGCGCTCTAAGGAGTATGAAACAGGTTGATACCCGGGCTGTCAATACACTTCTAAAACATCGCGCTCTAAGGAGTATGAAACAGGTTGATACCCGGCCGGGCTGTCAATACACTTCTAAAACATCGCGCTCTAAGGAGTATGAAACAGGTTGATACCCGGCCGGGCTGTCAATACAGTTCTAAAACATCGCGCTCTAAGGAGTATGAAACAGATTGATACCCGGCCGGGCTGTCAATACACTTCTAAAACATCGCGCTCTAAGGAGTATGAAACAGGTTGATACCCGGGCTGTCAATACACTTCTAAAACATCGCGCTCTAAGGAGTATGAAACAGGTTGATACCCGGGCTGTCAATACACTTCTAAAACATCGCGCTCTAAGGAGTATGAAACAGGTTGATACCCGGCCGGGCTGTCAATACACTTCTAAAACATCGCGCTCTAAGGAGTATGAAACAGGTTGATACCCGGCCGGGCTGTCAATACACTTCTAAAACATCGCGCTCTAAGGAGTATGAAACAGGTTGATACCCGGGCTGTCAATACACTTCTAAAACATCGCGCTCTAAGGAGTATGAAACTGATTGATACCCGGCCGGGCTGTCAATACACTTCTAAAACATCGCGCTCTAAGGAGTATGAAACAGGTTGATACCCGGCCGGGCTGTCAATACACTTCTAAAACATCGCGCTCTAAGGAGTATGAAACAGATTGATACCCGGCCGGGCTGTCAATACACTTCTAAAACATCGCGCTCTAAGGAGTATGAAACAGGTTGATACCCGGCCGGGCTGTCAATACACTTCTAAAACATCGCGCTCTAAGGAGTATGAAACAGATTGATACCCGGGCTGTCAATACACTTCTAAAACATCGCGCTCTAAGGAGTATGAAACAGGTTGATACCCGGGCCGGGCTGTCAATACACTTCTAAAACATCGCGCTCTAAGGAGTATGAAACAGGTTGATACCCGGCCGGGCTGTCAATACACTTCTAAAACATCGCGCTCTAAGGAGTATGAAACAGATTGATACCCGGGCTGTCAATACACTTCTAAAACATCGCGCTCTAAGGAGTATGAAACAGGTTGATACCCGGGCTGTCAATACACTTCTAAAACATCGCGCTCTAAGGAGTATGAAACAGGTTGATACCCGGGCCGGGCTGTCAATACAGTTCTAAAACATCGCGCTCTAAGGAGTATGAAACAGGTTGATACCCGGCCGGGCTGTCAATACACTTCTAAAACATCGCGCTCTAAGGAGTATGAAACAGGTTGATACCCGGCCGGGCTGTCAATACACTTCTAAAACATCGCGCTCTAAGGAGTATGAAACAGGTTGATACCCGGCCGGGCTGTCAATACACTTCTAAAACATCGCGCTCTAAGGAGTATGAAACAGGTTGATACCCGGCCGGGCTGTCAATACACTTCTAAAACATCGCGCTCTAAGGAGTATGAAACAGGTTGATACCCGGCCGGGCTGTCAATACACTTCTAAAACATCGCGCTCTAAGGAGTATGAAACAGATTGATACCCGGCCGGGCTGTCAATACACTTCTAAAACATCGCGCTCTAAGGAGTATGAAACAGGTTGATACCCGGCCGGGCTGTCAATACACTTCTAAAACATCGCGCTCTAAGGAGTATGAAACTGATTGATACCCGGGCTGTCAATACACTTCTAAAACATCGCGCTCTAAGGAGTATGAAACAGATTGATACCCGGCCGGGCTGTCAATACACTTCTAAAACATCGCGCTCTAAGGAGTATGAAACTGATTGATACCCGGGCTGTCAATACACTTCTAAAACATCGCGCTCTAAGGAGTATGAAACAGGTTGATACCCGGCCGGGCTGTCAATACACTTCTAAAACATCGCGCTCTAAGGAGTATGAAACTGATTGATACCCGGGCTGTCAATACACTTCTAAAACATCGCGCTCTAAGGAGTATGAAACAGGTTGATACCCGGGCCGGGCTGTCAATACACTTCTAAAACATCGCGCTCTAAGGAGTATGAAACAGGTTGATACCCGGGCCGGGCTGTCAATACACTTCTAAAACATCGCGCTCTAAGGAGTATGAAACAGGTTGATACCCGGCCGGGCTGTCAATACACTTCTAAAACATCGCGCTCTAAGGAGTATGAAACTGATTGATACCCGGGCTGTCAATACACTTCTAAAACATCGCGCTCTAAGGAGTATGAAACAGATTGATACCCGGCCGGGCTGTCAATCCACTTCTAAAACATCGCGCTCTAAGGAGTATGAAACTGATTGATACCCGGCCGGGCTGTCAATACAGTTCTAAAACATCGCGCTCTAAGGAGTATGAAACAGATTGATACCCGGCCGGGCTGTCAATACACTTCTAAAACATCGCGCTCTAAGGAGTATGAAACTGATTGATACCCGGCCGGGCTGTCAATACACTTCTAAAACATCGCGCTCTAAGGAGTATGAAACAGGTTGATACCCGGCCGGGCTGTCAATACACTTCTAAAACATCGCGCTCTAAGGAGTATGAAACTGATTGATACCCGGGCTGTCAATACACTTCTAAAACATCGCGCTCTAAGGAGTATGAAACAGATTGATACCCGGCCGGGCTGTCAATACACTTCTAAAACATCGCGCTCTAAGGAGTATGAAACTGATTGATACCCGGGCTGTCAATACACTTCTAAAACATCGCGCTCTAAGGAGTATGAAACAGATTGATACCCGGCCGGGCTGTCAATACACTTCTAAAACATCGCGCTCTAAGGAGTATGAAACAGATTGATACCCGGCCGGGCTGTCAATACAGTTCTAAAACATCGCGCTCTAAGGAGTATGAAACTGATTGATACCCGGGCTGTCAATACACTTCTAAAACATCGCGCTCTAAGGAGTATGAAACAGATTGATACCCGGGCTGTCAATACACTTCTAAAACATCGCGCTCTAAGGAGTATGAAACAGATTGATACCCGGGCTGTCAATACACTTCTAAAACATCGCGCTCTAAGGAGTATGAAACAGGTTGATACCCGGGCCGGGCTGTCAATACAGTTCTAAAACATCGCGCTCTAAGGAGTATGAAACTGATTGATACCCGGCCGGGCTGTCAATACACTTCTAAAACATCGCGCTCTAAGGAGTATGAAACAGGTTGATACCCGGCCGGGCTGTCAATACACTTCTAAAACATCGCGCTCTAAGGAGTATGAAACAGGTTGATACCCGGGCTGTCAATACACTTCTAAAACATCGCGCTCTAAGGAGTATGAAACAGATTGATACCCGGGCTGTCAATACACTTCTAAAACATCGCGCTCTAAGGAGTATGAAACAGATTGATACCCGGGCTGTCAATACACTTCTAAAACATCGCGCTCTAAGGAGTATGAAACAGGTTGATACCCGGGCCGGGCTGTCAATACAGTTCTAAAACATCGCGCTCTAAGGAGTATGAAACTGATTGATACCCGGCCGGGCTGTCAATACACTTCTAAAACATCGCGCTCTAAGGAGTATGAAACAGGTTGATACCCGGGCTGTCAATACACTTCTAAAACATCGCGCTCTAAGGAGTATGAAACAGGTTGATACCCGGCCGGGCTGTCAATACACTTCTAAAACATCGCGCTCTAAGGAGTATGAAACTGATTGATACCCGGGCTGTCAATACACTTCTAAAACATCGCGCTCTAAGGAGTATGAAACAGATTGATACCCGGGCTGTCAATACACTTCTAAAACATCGCGCTCTAAGGAGTATGAAACTGATTGATACCCGGGCTGTCAATACACTTCTAAAACATCGCGCTCTAAGGAGTATGAAACAGGTTGATACCCGGGCCGGGCTGTCAATACAGTTCTAAAACATCGCGCTCTAAGGAGTATGAAACTGATTGATACCCGGCCGGGCTGTCAATACACTTCTAAAACATCGCGCTCTAAGGAGTATGAAACAGGTTGATACCCGGGCCGGGCTGTCAATACAGTTCTAAAACATCGCGCTCTAAGGAGTATGAAACTGATTGATACCCGGCCGGGCTGTCAATACACTTCTAAAACATCGCGCTCTAAGGAGTATGAAACAGGTTGATACCCGGCCGGGCTGTCAATACACTTCTAAAACATCGCGCTCTAAGGAGTATGAAACAGGTTGATACCCGGGCTGTCAATACACTTCTAAAACATCGCGCTCTAAGGAGTATGAAACTGATTGATACCCGGGCTGTCAATACACTTCTAAAACATCGCGCTCTAAGGAGTATGAAACAGGTTGATACCCGGGCCGGGCTGTCAATACACTTCTAAAACATCGCGCTCTAAGGAGTATGAAACAGGTTGATACCCGGGCCGGGCTGTCAATACACTTCTAAAACATCGCGCTCTAAGGAGTATGAAACAGATTGATACCCGGGCTGTCAATACACTTCTAAAACATCGCGCTCTAAGGAGTATGAAACTGATTGATACCCGGCCGGGCTGTCAATACACTTCTAAAACATCGCGCTCTAAGGAGTATGAAACAGGTTGATACCCGGGCCGGGCTGTCAATACACTTCTAAAACATCGCGCTCTAAGGAGTATGAAACAGGTTGATACCCGGGCTGTCAATACACTTCTAAAACATCGCGCTCTAAGGAGTATGAAACGGGTTGATACCCGGCCGGGCTGTCAATACACTTCTAAAACATCGCGCTCTAAGGAGTATGAAACAGGTTGATACCCGGGCCGGGCTGTCAATACACTTCTAAAACATCGCGCTCTAAGGAGTATGAAACGGGTTGATACCCGGCCGGGCTGTCAATACACTTCTAAAACATCGCGCTCTAAGGAGTATGAAACAGGTTGATACCCGGCCGGGCTGTCAATACAGTTCTAAAACATCGCGCTCTAAGGAGTATGAAACAGATTGATACCCGGCCGGGCTGTCAATACAGTTCTAAAACATCGCGCTCTAAGGAGTATGAAACAGATTGATACCCGGCCGGGCTGTCAATACAGTTCTAAAACATCGCGCTCTAAGGAGTATGAAACAGGTTGATACCCGGCCGGGCTGTCAATACAGTTCTAAAACATCGCGCTCTAAGGAGTATGAAACAGGTTGATACCCGGCCGGGCTGTCAATACAGTTCTAAAACATCGCGCTCTAAGGAGTATGAAACAGATTGATACCCGGCCGGGCTGTCAATACAGTTCTAAAACATCGCGCTCTAAGGAGTATGAAACTGATTGATACCCGGCCGGGCTGTCAATACAGTTCTAAAACATCGCGCTCTAAGGAGTATGAAACAGGTTGATACCCGGCCGGGCTGTCAATACAGTTCTAAAACATCGCGCTCTAAGGAGTATGAAACAGGTTGATACCCGGCCGGGCTGTCAATACAGTTCTAAAACATCGCGCTCTAAGGAGTATGAAACAGGTTGATACCCGGCCGGGCTGTCAATACAGTTCTAAAACATCGCGCTCTAAGGAGTATGAAACAGGTTGATACCCGGCCGGGCTGTCAATACAGTTCTAAAACATCGCGCTCTAAGGAGTATGAAACAGATTGATACCCGGCCGGGCTGTCAATACAGTTCTAAAACATCGCGCTCTAAGGAGTATGAAACTGATTGATACCCGGCCGGGCTGTCAATACAGTTCTAAAACATCGCGCTCTAAGGAGTATGAAACAGGTTGATACCCGGCCGGGCTGTCAATACAGTTCTAAAACATCGCGCTCTAAGGAGTATGAAACAGATTGATACCCGGCCGGGCTGTCAATACAGTTCTAAAACATCGCGCTCTAAGGAGTATGAAACTGATTGATACCCGGCCGGGCTGTCAATACAGTTCTAAAACATCGCGCTCTAAGGAGTATGAAACAGGTTGATACCCGGCCGGGCTGTCAATACAGTTCTAAAACATCGCGCTCTAAGGAGTATGAAACTGATTGATACCCGGCCGGGCTGTCAATACAGTTCTAAAACATCGCGCTCTAAGGAGTATGAAACTGATTGATACCCGGCCGGGCTGTCAATACAGTTCTAAAACATCGCGCTCTAAGGAGTATGAAACAGGTTGATACCCGGGCCGGGCTGTCAATACACTTCTAAAACATCGCGCTCTAAGGAGTATGAAACAGGTTGATACCCGGCCGGGCTGTCAATACACTTCTAAAACATCGCGCTCTAAGGAGTATGAAACAGATTGATACCCAGGCTGTCAATACACTTCTAAAACATCGCGCTCTAAGGAGTATGAAACAGGTTGATACCCGGGCCGGGCTGTCAATACACTTCTAAAACATCGCGCTCTAAGGAGTATGAAACAGATTGATACCCGGCCGGGCTGTCAATACAGTTCTAAAACATCGCGCTCTAAGGAGTATGAAACAGATTGATACCCGGGCTGTCAATACACTTCTAAAACATCGCGCTCTAAGGAGTATGAAACAGGTTGATACCCGGGCTGTCAATACAGTTCTAAAACATCGCGCTCTAAGGAGTATGAAACAGGTTGATACCCGGGCCGGGCTGTCAATACACTTCTAAAACATCGCGCTCTAAGGAGTATGAAACAGGTTGATACCCGGCCGGGCTGTCAATACACTTCTAAAACATCGCGCTCTAAGGAGTATGAAACAGATTGATACCCGGGCTGTCAATACACTTCTAAAACATCGCGCTCTAAGGAGTATGAAACAGATTGATACCCGGGCTGTCAATACAGTTCTAAAACATCGCGCTCTAAGGAGTATGAAACTGATTGATACCCAGGCTGTCAATACAGTTCTAAAACATCGCGCTCTAAGGAGTATGAAACTGATTGATACCCGGCCGGGCTGTCAATACAGTTCTAAAACATCGCGCTCTAAGGAGTATGAAACAGGTTGATACCCGGGCCGGGCTGTCAATACACTTCTAAAACATCGCGCTCTAAGGAGTATGAAACAGGTTGATACCCGGCCGGGCTGTCAATACAGTTCTAAAACATCGCGCTCTAAGGAGTATGAAACTGATTGATACCCGGCCGGGCTGTCAATACAGTTCTAAAACATCGCGCTCTAAGGAGTATGAAACTGATTGATACCCGGCCGGGCTGTCAATACAGTTCTAAAACATCGCGCTCTAAGGAGTATGAAACAGGTTGATACCCGGGCCGGGCTGTCAATACAGTTCTAAAACATCGCGCTCTAAGGAGTATGAAACAGGTTGATACCCGGCCGGGCTGTCAATACACTTCTAAAACATCGCGCTCTAAGGAGTATGAAACAGATTGATACCCAGGCTGTCAATACAGTTCTAAAACATCGCGCTCTAAGGAGTATGAAACTGATTGATACCCGGCCGGGCTGTCAATACAGTTCTAAAACATCGCGCTCTAAGGAGTATGAAACAGGTTGATACCCGGGCCGGGCTGTCAATACACTTCTAAAACATCGCGCTCTAAGGAGTATGAAACAGGTTGATACCCGGCCGGGCTGTCAATACACTTCTAAAACATCGCGCTCTAAGGAGTATGAAACAGATTGATACCCAGGCTGTCAATACAGTTCTAAAACATCGCGCTCTAAGGAGTATGAAACTGATTGATACCCAGGCTGTCAATACAGTTCTAAAACATCGCGCTCTAAGGAGTATGAAACTGATTGATACCCGGCCGGGCTGTCAATACAGTTCTAAAACATCGCGCTCTAAGGAGTATGAAACAGGTTGATACCCGGGCCGGGCTGTCAATACACTTCTAAAACATCGCGCTCTAAGGAGTATGAAACAGGTTGATACCCGGCCGGGCTGTCAATACAGTTCTAAAACATCGCGCTCTAAGGAGTATGAAACTGATTGATACCCGGCCGGGCTGTCAATACAGTTCTAAAACATCGCGCTCTAAGGAGTATGAAACTGATTGATACCCGGCCGGGCTGTCAATACAGTTCTAAAACATCGCGCTCTAAGGAGTATGAAACAGGTTGATACCCGGGCCGGGCTGTCAATACAGTTCTAAAACATCGCGCTCTAAGGAGTATGAAACAGGTTGATACCCGGCCGGGCTGTCAATACACTTCTAAAACATCGCGCTCTAAGGAGTATGAAACAGATTGATACCCAGGCTGTCAATACAGTTCTAAAACATCGCGCTCTAAGGAGTATGAAACTGATTGATACCCGGCCGGGCTGTCAATACAGTTCTAAAACATCGCGCTCTAAGGAGTATGAAACAGGTTGATACCCGGGCCGGGCTGTCAATACACTTCTAAAACATCGCGCTCTAAGGAGTATGAAACAGGTTGATACCCGGCCGGGCTGTCAATACACTTCTAAAACATCGCGCTCTAAGGAGTATGAAACAGATTGATACCCAGGCTGTCAATACACTTCTAAAACATCGCGCTCTAAGGAGTATGAAACAGGTTGATACCCGGGCTGTCAATACAGTTCTAAAACATCGCGCTCTAAGGAGTATGAAACAGATTGATACCCGGGCTGTCAATACACTTCTAAAACATCGCGCTCTAAGGAGTATGAAACAGGTTGATACCCGGGCTGTCAATACAGTTCTAAAACATCGCGCTCTAAGGAGTATGAAACAGGTTGATACCCGGGCCGGGCTGTCAATACACTTCTAAAACATCGCGCTCTAAGGAGTATGAAACAGGTTGATACCCGGCCGGGCTGTCAATACACTTCTAAAACATCGCGCTCTAAGGAGTATGAAACAGATTGATACCCGGGCTGTCAATACACTTCTAAAACATCGCGCTCTAAGGAGTATGAAACAGATTGATACCCGGGCTGTCAATACAGTTCTAAAACATCGCGCTCTAAGGAGTATGAAACAGGTTGATACCCGGGCCGGGCTGTCAATACACTTCTAAAACAACGCGCTCTAAGGAGTATGAAACAGATTGATACCCGGGCTGTCAATACACTTCTAAAACATCGCGCTCTAAGGAGTATGAAACAGATTGATACCCGGGCTGTCAATACAGTTCTAAAACATCGCGCTCTAAGGAGTATGAAACAGGTTGATACCCGGGCTGTCAATACACTTCTAAAACATCGCGCTCTAAGGAGTATGAAACAGGTTGATACCCGGCCGGGCTGTCAATACAGTTCTAAAACATCGCGCTCTAAGGAGTATGAAACAGATTGATACCCGGGCTGTCAATACACTTCTAAAACATCGCGCTCTAAGGAGTATGAAACAGATTGATACCCGGGCTGTCAATACAGTTCTAAAACATCGCGCTCTAAGGAGTATGAAACAGATTGATACCCGGGCTGTCAATACACTTCTAAAACATCGCGCTCTAAGGAGTATGAAACAGGTTGATACCCGGGCCGGGCTGTCAATACAGTTCTAAAACATCGCGCTCTAAGGAGTATGAAACAGATTGATACCCGGGCTGTCAATACAGTTCTAAAACATCGCGCTCTAAGGAGTATGAAACAGGTTGATACCCGGCCGGGCTGTCAATACAGTTCTAAAACATCGCGCTCTAAGGAGTATGAAACAGGTTGATACCCGGCCGGGCTGTCAATACAGTTCTAAAACATCGCGCTCTAAGGAGTATGAAACTGATTGATACCCGGCCGGGCTGTCAATACAGTTCTAAAACATCGCGCTCTAAGGAGTATGAAACAGGTTGATACCCGGCCGGGCTGTCAATACAGTTCTAAAACATCGCGCTCTAAGGAGTATGAAACAGGTTGATACCCGGCCGGGCTGTCAATACAGTTCTAAAACATCGCGCTCTAAGGAGTATGAAACTGATTGATACCCGGCCGGGCTGTCAATACAGTTCTAAAACATCGCGCTCTAAGGAGTATGAAACAGGTTGATACCCGGCCGGGCTGTCAATACAGTTCTAAAACATCGCGCTCTAAGGAGTATGAAACAGGTTGATACCCGGCCGGGCTGTCAATACAGTTCTAAAACATCGCGCTCTAAGGAGTATGAAACTGATTGATACCCGGGCTGTCAATACACTTCTAAAACATCGCGCTCTAAGGAGTATGAAACAGGTTGATACCCGGGCTGTCAATACAGTTCTAAAACATCGCGCTCTAAGGAGTATGAAACAGGTTGATACCCGGGCCGGGCTGTCAATACACTTCTAAAACATCGCGCTCTAAGGAGTATGAAACAGGTTGATACCCGGCCGGGCTGTCAATACAGTTCTAAAACATCGCGCTCTAAGGAGTATGAAACAGATTGATACCCGGCCGGGCTGTCAATACACTTCTAAAACATCGCGCTCTAAGGAGTATGAAACAGGTTGATACCCGGGCTGTCAATACAGTTCTAAAACATCGCGCTCTAAGGAGTATGAAACAGGTTGATACCCGGGCCGGGCTGTCAATACACTTCTAAAACATCGCGCTCTAAGGAGTATGAAACAGGTTGATACCCGGCCGGGCTGTCAATACACTTCTAATGATTCGAATATATGCAAGCTAAGCATCCTTTTAAGAAAACACCAAAAAAAGGACTTTTCGAATCCATTTACTTCACTATATAGATATCTACGGATTTAATTTTCAGGGTTCCGTACCCAAAGGGTAAAGTGGGACCCTATTACTAAGACTCCGCTGTCTGTCTGTCCGTCTGTCACCAGGCTGTATCTGATGAACCGAGATAGTTAGACAGTTGAAATTGTCACAGATGATGTATTTCTGTTGCCGCTATAACAACACTAAAAACAGAATAAAAAAATAATTTATTCATCTGTAAACCACATACAAACTTATGAATTGGAATGTGAAAGTAGCCGCGCCGCACCAATAACTTCGGAAACTACATTTTGCGGTGTTAAACCCAACCTATTCCTCCACACCATGCCACGTTCCGTACCACGTACCATTGTACGGTGGTACGGAACTCTTCGTGCGCGGGTTCGACTCGCTCTTGACCGTTTTTTTTTTAAGTTTTTTTTTATTGAGTTTTATTTAGATTCTCACTGAAGGAAAACGCGATTGGAAAAAAATTTCTCTATAGAATTTAATTACGAAAATACCTCTAAATTTTTTATTTTTCCTGTAATTTTGAAATCCCCACTAATTTATTTGCGGATTTGCATTCAAAATGTGGATATAATATCCACATTTTGAACATTTTGTGTTCGTAAACTCTCCTTGAAAATATTTTTGAAAAAATTGTGTAGTTTATTTTTAAACTATTTTTATGTGGTTTGAGGTGGTATGGTTTAAGTCGAGCGCATTGTTTTCGCTCTATTTTTTTCTTATGCTGGTAGTAATTAACTCTGTCACTTTCATTAAGATTCGCCCGCTTTTACGTATCATCTCAACACACTAATCACCAGCGTCATTTTAAAAAAACCTTAAAATAAAGCAATAAAATTCATAATCGCGATCCAATTTTCGATACCCCACACGGCCTGTTCAAAAACTTGTTTATTCAATCCATGACTTTTTGCCCTCTAGAGGGCGCCCCGTATGGAATTGAGTGTGACGTCACATACCATAACAGAAGTGGACGAGCAAGACGCTTCTTACGATACCTCAAATGTCAGATTCTGAGGAGTACCTATAGTCGCCGGCTGTGCACCTTGCTGAGGAGTACCTATAGTCGCCGGTTGTGCACCTTGCTGAGGAGTACCTATAGTCGCCGGTTGTGCACCTTGCTGAGGAGTACCTATAGTCGCCGGTTGTGCACCTTGCTGAGGAGTACCTATAGTCGCCGGCTGTGCACCTTGCTGAGGAGTACCTATAGTCGCCGGTTGTGCACCTTGCTGAGGAGTACCTATAGTCGCCGGTTGTGCACCTTGCTGAGGAGTACCTATAGTCGCCGGTTGTGCACCTTGCTGAGGAGTACCTATAGTCGCCGGTTGTGCACCTTGCTGAGGAGTACCTATAGTCGCCGGTTGTGCACCTTGCTGAGGAGTACCTATAGTCGCCGGTTGTGCACCTTGCTGAGGAGTACCTATACTCGCCGGTTGTGCACCTTGCTGAGGAGTACCTATAGTCGCCGGTTGTGCACCTTGCTGAGGAGTACCTATAGTCGCCGGTTGTGCACCTTGCTGAGGAGTACCTATAGTCGCCGGTTGTGCACCTTGCTGAGGAGTACCTATACTCGCCGGTTGTGCACCTTGCTCAGAGATTAGGACAACCAACAAATTATTTATCAATTGAACTTTTTGCTTGCCATCTAATTGTAGGCTTTTGTTTTTTTCATAATTAGCTATTACTTTTGTACATAATTATCGAGTTAATACGAGTACAGCAGCGAGCAAGAGCTAGTAATGTATATGTCACTGTAAGATAGTCAAAACCGTAAGTTGAAAATGATAAACTAACGCGTTAGATGATCAAGTATCGACAGTTAGTAAACCAGATCGACAGGGTTTAGTTTTACGTTTCTTTTGTTCTTTCATTTCAACCTAACACGAAGACTATTCGGGGGCTTCGCTGCGCTCGCCCCCTCTAGTCTACACCTAAGCTACCGCAGTGTTTGTCCTGGTGTTTCGTTTGAAATTCAAATTTTAACTAGTTTACTATTTAACGGTTTTAACCGTTAGTTGATCAACTAACGCGTCAAATAGTACGCAGTATGCTACAGTTTACTATCTGTCTGACCAATGACGAGAAAAAAAACGTTAGTTAACGGTTTTGACCATCTTACGGTGACATATTTCGAATGTGCTAATTATGCCCTTACATTTGATATCCAACACGACCCGTTCTAAACATTTTTATTCATGACCTTATGCCCTCTAGAGGGCGCCACATAGATTTTTTGTATTGCCACATAGCCTATAACCAGTGGACAATCTAGACGCTTCTAAGGATACCTCGATTGTCAAATTTTGATAAGTAGTTTAGATGTTATGGTGATTCATACATACATGCGTAGCGGTCAAACACACAACCCTCGTTTTAGCTTCGCTGTAGAGTAAAAATGGTAGTTGCATTCATGACAAAAATCAGCACGACCAAACGAAAGTAGCCGCCAATAACTTTGTAAACAACATTTTGTTATGTAAAATCCAAACTATTCACTCCACAACATCCCTACCATTGTAGGGTGGTAAGAAAACCTTCGTGCGCGAGTTAGACTCGCACTTGACCGTTTTTTTGTTTGTTTGTTTTTTAGATATTTTGGTAACATTTTTGATATGATAATAATTGAGGTAGGTGGCTCATTGGACCAGCAGCCAGAAGGGTGAATGACATTACCGACATTGCGGGGAAAACCTGGATTCGATTGCCACTGAACCGGTCTGAACCGGATAATCTCCGGGGATCAAGGGAAAAAACCCTGGTTTTGCCGCTATTTCCGTTCCCCACGACACAGGGTATCCTATTGTGGGGCCAGAAGCAATATTATGTGCCTTTATATAAATGTTTATATTTATGTTAAACATGCATAGCAATAGTGTAACGATTGGTCCCAAGGGCGCAAAATGCCGTATTTGACTTGTCCGCGCCGTCTTCTTTGTTTGGAGACTGAATGCCAAAAACTGGGAGTGACAGTATTTCATACGAGACTCGGGCTCCAGGACTTAAATGGGGCTTACCTGCATACAGAATCTAACAGAAAGGCGTGGTCACATTGTAGAAGGTTGTTAGGTACATATTCTGAACAAAATTTCTAAACAACGATCTGATCTCACTTTAATATTCACTTCTCCGTTAAGTTTGGGCCGG
Source organism: Argyresthia goedartella (assembly GCA_949825045.1). Classification (NCBI taxonomy): domain Eukaryota; kingdom Metazoa; phylum Arthropoda; class Insecta; order Lepidoptera; family Argyresthiidae; genus Argyresthia; species Argyresthia goedartella. The sequence continues at coordinate 26,808,007 of OX463831.1, forward strand.
GCGATCAGCTGTGAAAAATAAAGTTGTTCAAATCTCCCCAAAACGTCCAATCTCCTTTAAATATTTCCGTCCCATATCTATTCTGCATATCCTCTCCAAAGTCCTGGAATCAATTGTTCACTCCCAACTCTCCTCCTACCTTTCCTCAAAAATGTTACAGAATCCCCACCAATTAGGTTTCAGGCCGGGTCACAGCACTACCACAGCACTGCTCAAAGTCACTGATGACATTCAATTAGCTATGGATCAAAAGCAGCTTACGGTCCTTACACTGCTTGATTTCAGTAGCGCCTTCAACTGCGTCGATTTCGATATACTAGTTGAAATTTTAAAGTCACTTACTTAATGTCTCCTCGCACTCTGCTCGCTGGTTTAACTCCTACCTGAGAGACCGCCAGCAACGCATTAAATCTGAGGAGATCTCAACGGACTGGTGTGATCTCTCCACAGGTGTTCCGCAGGGAGGCATCCTTTCTCCTCTCCTCTTCTCGGTATTCATTAACTCCATCTCCGACATTCTTACCTCTTCTTATCATCTGTATGCAGATAACCTTCAAATATATCGGCACTTCTCTCCGAGTGATGTGAATCTGATGGTAGAGGCGTTGAATGCTGGTCTCGATAACATCAGGAAATGGGCTACCTCATATGGTTTGCTTGTCAACCCGGGAAAATCGCAGGCCATGATTTTGGGTACTCGTTCTAACCTAGTTCAGAAAATGCCCGTCGACCCTATAGTGTATGATGGACACATAATTTCATACAGCGAGAAGGCCAAGAATTTTGGGGTTGTATTTGATAAATTGTTGTCCTGGTCGCCCCATGTTTGCGTCATTTCACTCCCTACGGAGATGGCAGCACTTCCTGCCGCGGCAGACTAAAATCACCCTTGCCCAGTCCCTCCTACTACCTTTAATCAACTATGCGGATGTTTGCTGGATCGGTGGAGAAATTAACTGACATAGTGTTGTTTGCTGATGATACTTCACTGGTCTTCAAAATTGAAAGACAAAAAGGAGAATTTGATGATGTTAATGGTGTATTGTCTTTAACCTTGAATTGGTTCACAGTTAATAATTTATTGTTAAACGCTGGTAAAACCAAGTGTATCAAATTCTCACTTCCAAATGTCAGGCAAGTTGAGACCAGTTTAGTGCTAGACAACAACACGTTAGAATTAGTAAATGATACGAAGTTTCTTGGAATAACCATTGATAGCAAATTGCAGTGGGGACCCCACATAGATAAATTGGCTGGTAAATTAAGTTCTGCGGCTTACGCTGTTAGGAACATCAGACAAAGCACGGATGTGGCTACATATAGGCTAGTATATTTTAGTTACTTTCATAGTGTGATGTCCTATGGTATCTTGTTGTGGGGGAAAGCAGCGGATATTCAAACTATTTTTATTTTACAGAAAAGAGCTATTCGAGCAATTTATAATTTAAAACGAACAGACTCCTTAAGAGAGCTTTTTAAAGAAATTGACATACTAACAGTAGCTAGTCAATTTATTTTCGAAAATATAATGTATGTACGCAAGAACCTTACAACATTTTCCAAACTTAGCGATAGCTGTAATGTTAACCTAAGAAATAATCACAGACTATGTGCGCCCGTTTTAGACTCGCGAAGGTTAGCAATTCTTTCAAGGGTCAGTGCATTCTCTACTACAATAAGATACCTCTGGAGATTTTGAAATTGCCACTTGAGCAATTTAAAAAGCATGTTAAAGCGACTTTGTCGAAAAAGGGATATTACAATGTTCAAGATTACTTAAATGACAGGACTGTATGGGGTTAATCTGGCTCAACACAGACCTTGCTGTTAATAATTTTGTAATTATTTATTCCTGCTTATTAATCATAACAATTAAATTTTTCATATTTGTATTAGTTAAGCACAACCTATTTTTAAAAGAGATCTAAAAATAAATCTGTGGGAGTTTCTACGCCCTTCTTCTCCCACAGTGGTCCAATGTAGAGAAGAGGCAAAAAATGACGTTTGCTAAGTATATGTAAATATCTGCAGTAATAAAGTACTTTGACTATTGACTACTTTGACTATGGTGCGAACGAAGAACTACTGAACAAACTCGAAAGACTTCAAAACCTCGGGATTCGGTTTGTCTTCGGGCTGCGCAAGTATGACCATGTCTCACAGTATCGCAAGGAGTTGGGGTGGCTTCCGATCCGCCTTCGTCGTGATATGCACTTTCTCTCCTATCTATCAATATTTTGCGAAATCCCCGCTACCCCTCATATCTTCGAGAACGTTTCGAGTTTATTTCCTCCAGGCATAGCAACCGGAGATCCCACACGATGTCTCTCCTTTCTACTCCTCGGCATAACACTGCCGCTTACAAACACTCGTTTAGCTTAACGGCGATCCGACTGTGGAACGCACTTCCCTGCGCTATTAGAGATAGTCCCTCAATTTTCACTTTTAAGACAAGATTGAAAGAGCATTTCCTTTCTCTTTCGTGATAGGTACTTTTATATATGTATATACAAGTAGTATATGTTTGATATATATTTTATTTTTGTGCTTTTGTATTTTATTTAGTACTAGCTGATGCCCGCAACTTCATCTGCGTGTTCCTAGGAATTATTATTAACCGAGATAACGTTACCCTCCTTCTGGTGCAGTCGGATAAAAAGTATCCTATATGTTAATCTAGCTCATAAACTACCTCTGTGCTAAATTTCATTCAAATACGTTCAGCCGTTTTAGCGTGATTGAGGCACAAACACACAAACATCCAAACATCCAAACATCCAATCATCCTAAAATCGCTACTTTCACATTTATAATATTAGTTAGATTAGATATATCATTTATTACATTATTACGTTTTAGTTGTAAACAATTAGATGTGTACAGTTTTATTGCGCACTAGGACTCTCCTGATGCACAATTTTTCCTGTCCTGCCTAGGTATGCTGGTAGAAATCTAAAGAATATGAAATCTTTTTTTTTTCTCGGACAATCTTACACAAATCGGACTAGGGCCCATAGTAAGCTCAACAAGGCTTGTATCATGGGTATTAGCCGACGATATATTTAAAAGAGTTAAATACATAGAAAACATCCTAGACTAAGAAACAAATATTCTTGATCATCACACGAATATTTGCCCTTACCGGGAATCGAACTCAGGACCGTCAGCTTCGTAGGCAGACTCACTACCCGCTAGGCTAAGCCGGTCGTTCGGTCGGTTACATAGTGATATAGTTGTTCAGAACAGTTAAAACAATTAACACAGTGGGAAATAAGATGTACAAAGGCGGGCTTATTCCTAAAAGAAATCTCTTCCAGCCAACCCAGTAATTATGTTCAGTGAAACAATGCGGGTTCAGCTAATAACAAAATATTTATGCAAATAAAAATATAAATTTAAAAATAGAATACATTAGGTACACATTAACACAAATATTACAAAAAATACTTTATAACATATAAATCATTATAAAGATAATAATACTACATAAACACTTAATACTGAAATAATTAGAACCTACGATAATTGAGATAAGAAGTATTATTTCAGTCTTGATCCGAATGAGCTAGCTAGGCGATAAACTATCACGGATAGAGTCTGGCAGGAGGATCCACATTGCCCAAAACAACCCAAACATGCCCATAACAACCCCCTAAAATATGAATAGACCTTTCTGTTACAGCCTGTAGTGTATAGTGTGTGTTCGTTTCTCCCCCCAAGCTGCTGTGTTTGCATCAGCATGTAGAATGATGATTCAATGGGCAATTTTGTTAACGTGCCATTTGAGCAGAGAACCAAACAATTGACGTTTTACTGTAATTGCACATTTAAGCAAATGGCTCCAGCCTTAGGAACTACAAGCAGGCGAAACAGTCGGCCGCTAACTGGCTAACGGGCGATCCCAATAACCTATCTTCTATCCATAATCTGCAGATTTGAGACTGCTAGTGTCTTTGACATAAATCCCATAGCGCAAGTGTCGAATGTCTTCAGATCACGGATGGAGATAGGTTATGGCTTATGTTTAAACGATTACCAAAAACGCACCTATTTTACTATCAATAAATTCGAAATGACTGCCAGAATGGACAAATGTCCACCAAATTGTGTTTGGATAAATGATCACCAAACTTATGTTTTGTGTACTTAAGTTTATATTTTAAGTATTTTTTATTGTTCTTACATGTTCAACCTAACACGAAGGATAAAGGGGGCTTCGCTTCGCTCACCCCCTTTACCCTTCACCTAAGCTACCGCAGTATTTTGCCCTGATATTTTTTGCAAGTTTTGGTGTTCATTTATCCGTTTTGGGTAGGAAAAAATTATTTTGTTGATCATTATATTTGTTGCCATAGGTTATTGGGATCGGCCGTAAGGGCTCTGCAATGACAAGTTAGCTTACTGGATACATTACATAGGTTATTGGGATCGGCCGTAAGGGCTCTGCAATGACAAGTTAGCTTACTGGATACATTACATAGGTTATTGGGATCGGCCGTAAGGGCTCTGCAATGACAAGTTAGCTTACTGGATACATTCCATAGGTTATTGGGATCGGCCGTAAGGGCTCTGCAATGACAAGTTAGCTTACTGGATACATTACATAGGTTATTGGGATCGGCCGTAAGGGCTCTGCAATGACAAGTTAGCTTACTGGATACATTACATAGGTTATTGGGATCGGCCGTAAGGGCCCTGCAATGACAAGTTAGCTTACTGGATACATTACATAGGTTATTGGGATCGGCCGTAAGGGCTCTGCAATGACAAGTTAGCTTACTGGATACATTACATAGGTTATTGGGATCGGCCGTAAGGGCTCTGCAATGACAAGTTAGCTTACTGGATACATTACATAGGTTATTGGGATCGGCCGTAAGGGCTCTGCAATGACAAGTTAGCTTACTGGATACATTACATAGGTTATTGGGATCGGCCGTAAGGGCTCTGCAATGACAAGTTAGCTTACTGGATACATTACCTGATTACATTAAGATGCAAAACAGAGTTTTTAATAACTAACTGAAAATGGTCTCAACTGTGCCGCTGCCATGCCGTGTGAAAAAAGACGTGACTCTATATTACTAAGGGGGCGTCCATTAATTTCGTGAGGCGTTTTTGTCGATTTTCTGTCTGATATTTTAATGTTTAGTCAAGAAACGTGTTTTATTTGGATTTTAGGGGGGAAAATTCGTGATATTTGCGGGGAGCCCCCCCCCCCCCCCCTCTCCATCAGATGAGACAGATGAGATTTGCCTCCCCCCCCCCACAAAACACCTCGGGTAATAATGGTCGCTCAAGAGAGTCAGCACATATTCATTGCCCACATTATAACTTTCGGATGGATGAAGAGCTCGGATCGGGAAACGGGTTGAAATGGGAATAACCCATTCTATAACGGTTATAGTATAACCGGTCTTTTCTAGTTTAACTCGAGTTTTAAGAGTGTAAGTTGAGCGGAACTTCCGAAAACCAAGTCAAGGCCTCACAAACTTGTTCGATAAGCGAATGCTATTACAAAATTTAAGTAGAAGAGGTATTACATAAAGTGAATAAAGAAGTTATGTGATACTGTGTAATACATAGCTGTGTGGCGAAAAAAACTGGTATTTTGTGGGATTGTTTTTTTTTTTTTTGAGTTTTAGTGGTATTTGGGTACATAAAAGTATCGAAAGGCACCTAATCTCAAATGCTTATGAGGTATAGGTTAATAATTCTGAACATTTTTCCATGTTAAGGCATATTCTGAACAGCTTTCCATATGACTATGTCACCATGTTATTTCATTTAGGTTCTTTACTACAGCGAGGAAATAAAAAATATTATGCAGAAAATTATTTTTTAGACAAATTATTTTTGGAACTCCGCCTCTTTCCGCCGCCGCCCTCAGATGAACGAAACTCTTGGTACGCCATCTACCGCAATTTCTATCAGTCAGTCAGTCAGTCAGGCACGCTTTTACCGACGCGATGGCATGTCGCACGCTAATTCGGTAAAAACCGACACGGCATGTAGCGCCATCTGTTGACATGCGGCAGAACCATAACAAACGAAACAGGCCAGAAAAGTTTTTGTTGTCCTGGTTAACTATTCACTGTTTTGCAGCCCCATTACTGACCATCTTTCGCCACATTTCCGAGCAGTGGAGTGAAAATACGTTTACCAACCTAATTAATAATTATAATAATACCTTGGACACTATTTACACACATTGATCTAGCCCCAAACTAGGAGTCCCTGTATCTTGGGTACTAGACAACGACACACATACTTATATAGATAAATATTATACTTAGATAGATAAATAACCATGACTAGGGTACAAACATACGTTCTCATCAACAAATATTTGTACCCACCGGGACTCGAACCCTTGGCTTCGTAGGCAGGGTCACTGCCGACGAAGCCAAGACTGACTGGATAAGACTGGTCTGGTGATCTAACCTAATAATGTAGGTTTAGGTTAAGTTAGTTATTTATCAATTTTACGACCTGTCTCACTAGTTATTTTATGTTATGTTATGTTATGTTATGAAGAAATATCTGCCAGATATATCGGGTGGTCACGCACAAAACTCATGATTTATCTGAGAGATAGGGTTTATCCATACGTTGCGAAACAGGCCCTTAGTATTTTATAGAGGACCAAATTGTAGTAATTAAGGGAAGGTCGTTGGAAATCATTACATTACCCAGCGTGTACCCTTGCATTCTTGATAACCTACGCATCAACGATTTTGTACCTTATTTAGTCCGACACAAGAACTGCATTCGGGTGCAGACAGGGTGTAACTTTACATGAACGGCGGCTTTTCAAATTGGTACAATACCTGCGAAGACTAATAAAACAATAAATTAGCGTAATAAATGGTTTATACGTTTATTTCTGCTTAGCTCCATGGTCTAGTGGTTTCACGCTCGCCCTCTCGCAGGAGATGCGGGTTCGAATCCATGTACCAATAACATATTTTTTATTGAAGCCATTTGACACGCTCTTTAAAACTTACAATCACTCACTCAAACTCACTCACTCACTTACATACAAGCACAATCACTGTACTTACTTGATCATTATACTTGATGACATTTAATTAGCCGAAAAAAATATTGGGTCTCCCACGGTAACTTGTGATCAGCTGATCGGGTCAACGTAATGAGGAAGGATTATCTTTTTCATTTGCGACCATGTTTCTTTGGGAAAGTTGTTCATAATTAAGGGTACTATCTTTCCCCAAAATATGGTCAGCTGATTAAATGTCACCCTTTATATTACAAATACAAAAATGTTTAATTGTTCATCATTGTTTGTAGCTAGGTCTTATATCATTCACAGTTTTTCAAATGATGCTACCCAGTAGTACTGGGTGTACAAATATTAACCTTAATACATATTATTATATTTCATCTCTATCTATCTATAAAAATATCTATATTTATTAATATATCGTTGAGATGTACCTGCACGGATATCAAACGGTTCCGACTGAAAGTCAGCTCTGCAGCTCTGCTTACTATACGCGGAATGGCCGAGTCGGCAGTGACCCTGCCTACGACGCCAAGGGTCCCGGGTTCGAGTCCCAGTGGAGGCAAATATTTTTTGATGAGAACGAATGTTTGTACCCTAGTCATGGTTGTTTATCTATCTTAGTATAATATGTATCTATATAAGTATGTGCATCGTTGTCTAGTACCCAAGATACAGGGAATCCTAGTTTGGGGCTAGATCAATGTGTATCAATAGTGTCCAAGGTGTTATTATTATATATATTATAGTTGGAGCCATTTCACTAACGAAGCATGCGTACATCATCATTTATTATATATTATCTTTTATGAGTACCTATGTATTTTCGTCCATAACTTCAAGTCACTTTCCTATCATAGAAACTTTCATGTTTATGTGCTTTTGTGTTTTGTTGTCAATAAACGTAGGTATGTCTATGTTTATGTCTATGTCTAATTAGTATTTTGGCTTAAGAAGGTAACTAAGACGGACGTTCTAACGGCGATAGACAATATCATTACTCATGCATGAGGCAACCTTCAATCACCATAGTTGCGGCGATTAGCTAGCCCCCTGTCACGCATGATGGAGTATTGAATAACGGCAACAAATATAATGACCACCAAAATATTTTTTCCTACCCAAATTGCTAAATGACCACCAAAAGTTGCAGAAAATATCAGGGCAAAATACTGCGGTAGCTTTAGGTGAAGGGTAAATTTTAAGTTAAATTAAATTTTATTTTAAGTCTTTTTTGTTGTTCTTACATGTTCAGCCTAACACGAAGGATAAAGGGGGCTTCGCTTCACTCACTCCCTTTACCATTCACCTAAGCTACCGCAGCATTTTGCCCTGATATTTGCTATGCAAATCAGTATTTTTGAAGTGCAGTTTAATATTTTCCAGTAATTAATAAATAAACTAAGATTAAGCCATACTCCACCACGCTGGCTCAGTGCGGGTCACAGATCACCCCCAATGTGGTGCGGGTAGATGGATGGCTATCCGGCTTGTGGCCAGCCCGACTGTCAGAAGTTATCCAGCTGCCCTATCAATCGAGTAGCTATAAATTAATTATTTAATTATATTATAGACGCCAAATGGTATTACGATAATACTAAAATAATTACAGGTGCAATACTAGTAACCGCAATACATAAATTATTACAATAACTATGTTTACAACTCAGCATAAAGTTATAAATGGAATGATAAAACGAGGGAATTAAAAACTAATTGACCTGATGATCATGAAAAGCGGAAAATTAGCGAAAAAAAAACTGAATTGCGCGAGAAAATAAATTAATTGCGCGACAAAATCACTGATTTGCGCGATAAAATCTTTGAATTGCGCGACAAAATCACTGAATTGCGCGATAAAATCACTGAATTGCGGGATAAAATTACTGAATGGTTTAGTTAACGCTCATTGGTTAATTAAAGATGGTCTGGGCGAAGTGGTGGGTCAGCGAACCTCCTTGTTACGTCCAGATGCAGATCACTACTTTTTATTACATAAGCACTGTAAAATACCAAGTCTTTAGTTGACTTCCTTCAGATAAGATGGCAATGCCAATAGGTTTCCTAAAATGTAGAATATCCTGCATGGTAGTCCTTATTCTGTGTATGTAAAACAGGCCTTTTTAAGTTGGTCGTATTGTTTTAGCTTTTTTAATTGTTTTTTTTATGTTTGCCAGTAAGAACTGTCATCGCGATCGCCGGCAAAAAAAGAGGATTACAAATTGTTTGTTGAAACAGAAAATAGACTTGTGGTAGTTTTCAATAGTGTTTCTCTGAATAATCCTAAGGATTGATCTTTCATAACGACCCGAATGGCTGAGTCGGTAGTGACCCTGTCTACGAAGCCAAGGGTCACGGGTTCAAATCCCAGTGGGGGCAAATATTTCTTTGATGAGAACGGATGTTTGTACCCTAGTCATGGTTGTTTATCTATCTAAGTATAATATTTATCTGTATAAGTATGTGTATCGTTGTCTAGTACCCAAGATACAGGGAATTCTGGTTTGGGACTAGATGAATGTGTGTAAATAGTGTCCAAGGTATTATTATTATTATTATTACAATGGTTAGTGAAAGTTTTTAGGTTGAACATATTCAACCTGTTCTTACGACAAAATCCAAAACTCGTTCTGTATTTTATGTAACTCGAAGTTCTCAAGTTGCTATTTTTCAGATTACTTGTCGCGCAATTCGGTGATTTTGTTAGGCAAAATCGGTTTTTTGTCAATCAAAAACTGGTTTTTGGAACTGTTAGAGGCTAGATAAAAATTGGCTTGAAATTGAATTGAAATAATGTTGGAATTGAATAGCCTAAGCTACTAGCATTTGACCCATTTGAGGGTTTCGGCCAATATCGCATATTTTTTAGAAATTTGCGAGAAAATTGAGTTAAATTAAAGTATGTCTTCCAACGAAGCGTCCCGTCCGTGGCCCAGCGGTATTCGCACATCAGAAACGATCGTGCGGGCGGGTAGCAACACCCGGCCGAGACGGGCACTGGATGGGGGTCCGTTCTATGTGGCACTTATATCGGACGCGTCCGTGTTTCGTATGACACGTTAAGCTGTGGTCCCGGCTACTATCGCTACTCGGTGGTAGTAGTCGTAAAGCTGTGTCAGAGGCCCTAATAGGGCAGCTTGTTACTACTGACAGTCGGTTTGCCCACTAGGCCGACACCCCTCCATCAACCCGCACTGAGCCAGCGTGGTGGAGTATGGCTCAGTCTTACTCGTATCCCGGTGAATGCCCGTGCCCCTCAGTGGGTACATTAATGGGCTACGTTATAATAACATTTTAAAGTTCACGCATCACTTTACTATTGAAGGTCTACCGGAATCTCATAGCAAAAAAAATAACATTTTCATATGACAATGTCAATTGTCACCTTGTCACCTGTCGAATCAAATTACGAGATCTGTCAACCGCTGCTGAGATTTTGTGATATCTAAGAAGATATAAAAATAACAAAAAATTGTCAAGAGATAATTTGCTGTTTTTTTGAAAATGTCGACAAAGCCGCTTCAATCTCAAGCGAGAAATATTGTTTTCAATAATGTGTATCGTAATTTTGTCCTGCTGCAACACAGTTTCTAAAAAATAGTGCGGGCGCATTACTTGTAAGATCAGTGATCGCCAAAACTAATACCCCTATTAGCGCATTAACGTGTTCCAAATAAACTGCAACGCTTGCAATAAAATGTAAGTATAGACCAAAACTAAATAATATAAATTCTGTCATATATTCTAATGTTTGCGGCTGACTCCATAGAGAAACTTATTATTATATCAGTCTTCCTTGACGGCCAGCGCCTCTGACGGTCATTGCCGGAACTATGGCAAACTAAAACATACGTATACAGATGTAGTGAATAATCCTTTCCTTTCGTATTTTCTCGGAAATGTTCGTTTTTGTCTTACTAGTGACATTGATAAATAAAGTATGCGATTTATTTGATACCTACACGTAATTTAATAATACAGTAATTCATAGACACATCGGCACCATTCGGGTGTTATCGTTGTTCCGAGTTTTGCCGATAGGAAAGGATTATTCACTACATCTGTAGCTACATGTACAAACTACTCATACGTACATATAACTATAAAACTCCCGGAAATATTTTGGCGATTGTTATATTCCGAAAGTTATACTTGAAGTCTACAGTCATCAATCGCCAAAATATTTGTATGAATGTCCATTTATTTTAAGTGGACAGCCATGAAAACTTTATTTGGAGATTAATGATAGTAGCTTTAATTTATTGATTAAAATAAAATAACATGTATAAAAATGCAAGTTTAATCAAGAGTGTTTATTTTTTCTTACATATATCTTATTAGCTAATACTTGTATAGAATCATCACAATTATAATCAGATCTGGTGCCGTTCAAAATTTTATTAACATCGCGGCACCAATTATAGATAAAAAATCGACAACATAAATCAGAAATAAAATCAGTTATCATTGATTTATGATTTTGGCATTTTAAACAATCAAAATTAATTTGGACTGAAATCATTGTTTTACAATATGATTTTAAATCAGGTATTTCACTTTTTTTTCAATTATGTTTGTAATCAGATCTTGTAAATCAGAAAATAATATAATCATCTCTTCGGAAGGATAAGTAAGGCATTTTTTAAATTTAAAATATTCACGTTGAATCAAATAATCATTAGGGTTTTTTGAATCACACATAGTTTCCTTACATTCTAAACAATTTTTGAAATTTTTATTTTTGGATTGTTTTAATATGTAACCAGATACATAGCTTAATGTGGCAATGATTTTAGGATTATTCTGCTTTTCATTAAAATCAACTTCATAGTTTAGATCATCAACATCAATTTCTGTAATAATTTGTTGATTATCAGAATCATTGATTTCGAATAAATTTGACATACAATCAATAATTTCACATGCATCTTCTTCACAATTAGATCCCCTCGATTGGTTACTTAAATTATTTACTAAAAGTGACGCAAATGCGTGTTCGAAGCCAGTAGGGGTTGGGGAATTATTCCTACAACCATGGCTTCTGATTGATCCGAAGAAATTTTCAATAGGGTCCTGATTCAAATGTCTCATCCAGATTGACTTAAAATTATATTCATTAATTATTTAATTTGTTAAAAGCTCCATGTTATTAAGAGTATGTATCCAGTTACGTATTGATGGTACCGTACCTATCCTTCCTTCTTTTGTTACAAATTTCATTGATTTCATAATATTTTTTGCATTTTTCCAAATCACAGAGTGCTCTGAAGTAGTAGTAGTGGTAGGCTGACTCTACCCCCCGGGCAGTTTCACGGAACCAAAGTGGTCCGAATACTAAAGTCGTACCAGGAGATCTGTAAATCACCTGTATAATGTGCACATTAACGGGTTCATGCAAGTTTAATTAAAGTGTTTAGTAAAAAGGACACCCTGAGCTATATTTTTGATGATAAATTATGGACAAGCTACTTCAATCAGGCAAATTAAACTTTTCTTTGAGGAAAGTAATATTTTCTTGTAGAAGCAAATATTTTTAGGTATAAAAAAGGGTTATATTAAAAGGGAAATATTAAACTGCACATCAGAAATACTGATTTGCACAGCAAAATATCAGGGCAAAATGCTGCGGTAGCTTAGGTGAAGAGTACAGGGGGTGAGCGAAGCGGAGCCCCCTTTATCCTTCGTGTTGGGTTGAACATGCAAGAACAACAAAAAATACTTAAAACATAAACTGGAGTACACATAAAATATTAAAAACGTAAAAAGTGTTTTTACTGATCCTTTTTTGCTGTGCAAATCAGTATTTTTTAAGTGCGATTAAATACTAGCCATATTAAAATAAACTTTCAGAATAAATAAGGGTTCCAATTTTGTAAAAAAGTAAGTAAGTAAGTAAGTAAGTTTATTCATGTAGGCACAATACATTTATACACTTTGTGGGTAGCATCCCATACTAGAAAAATCCGTATCATGGGACACAGCGTAAGGTTACATCGTGCCTATTTAGGTAATATCTAATCTAACATGCATTAGATAATGTTAAACATCAGAATAAAACATAAAAAAAAATAACGATACAATTTTGTCGCACTTTGATCTCTAAGTAATTGCCAAAAGAAGATTCTCAACAGATTCATATTTTGCAGTTATTAGCCAATTTTTTAACTGATTTTTATGTATTTTACCTCGTTCATTTATTTCTAGTGCAATTAGTTTACTTATCTTGTTGTAAAGGTATGGTTGTAGATACCAAAAGAAACCCCTAGCAAACATGGTTTTGGTTATAGGTACATCAAGACTAAAATTACGTTTATTGTTGCTATAATACGACGAGCTTAGGACAATTCGTGACATTATTGAATGAATGAAAAGTTTTCTTATGCTTAGCAACTTACTTTCGTCATAAAGAACATCCGTACTATACCTAATGGGTTTCTTAAACATCACTTTTAATACTATACGCTGTGCTCTTTCCAGGCGGAGCAGGTACGATTTTGCGGCGCCCCCCCACGCACTAATACAATATCTTAAAATGCTTTCACATAGAGCATAGTACACAGAATACAGGGTGTATATGTCCAATATATTTCTTAGCTTTTTCAGAATGTACACCAATTTTCTGACTCGACCTGAAGTAGTTTTTATGTGGGGTGCCCAGTTTAATCTATTATCTATAATCACACCTAAATATTTTAAACATTTAACCTCCTCGAGACATAGACAATTACAGGCTGCAAGTCTGTCACCACACATATGTAATTTAATAGTAAGCTCTCTTGGCGGGTCACTATGAGCTGTTTTGGCAAAGCTGATGTATTTGGTTTTTTTAGTATTCAAGCTCAGCAAGTTTTTGGCCAGCCATTCACCTATAATCGCCATGCCATATTCTGCTTTGCTGTAGGTTTCTTGCCATGTTACTCCTGTGAAAACAGCAACTGTATCATCAGCGAAAGATATGATGTGACCATTGGCAGATCTCTCAAGTTCAACTAAATCATTTATATAAACTAGAAACAAGATGGGGCCAAGAACACTACCTTGTGGCACTCCAAACTTAACCGTAGAAAATTTGCTAAGGTGTGAGTCAAGCTTGACAGCTTGCTTCCTATCGTGCAGGTAGCATTTCAGCAAACTCAACGCCAGACCTCTGACACCAATATTTTCTAGTTTATACAATAGTAGTGGAATTGAAACGGTGTCAAAGGCCTTGGCTAGGTCTAAAAATACTGCTAAAGTATGTTGGCCATGGTCAAGGTGTCTACTGATAAACTCTACAAGATCATCCAAGGCATGGTTAGTGGACTTAGACTGGCGGAAACCAAATTGTTTAGAGCTCAACAGACATTTAGTCTCCAAGAAATCTACAAGGCGTTTCTTAATTACTTTTTCTAAGACCTTTGACAACGTTGGTAGTAGAGCAATTGGTCTATAATTGCTGACAACATCTTGATTGCCACTTTTGTGCAGTGGTATGACAACAGCCCTCTTGTATGCTTCTGGGAATACTCCTTGACTTAGGCTACAGTTACATAGGTAAGTAAGTGGTTCCTGAATGTAAGATTTGGTTTTTTTAAGAAATTCATTGGGTATATTATCCCATCCTGCAGATTTTGTACTTTTGAGCGAACTGATTACCTGTGAAATTTCCTTGGTATCAACCGAAGTAAGAAAGAGTGAATCAACAGATGATTTAAATTGATTATTTGTTCTAATTAACGATTCCCCATCGGTCTGTAGTCTTTCCAGTATTTTATTAGTTAAATTTTCCCCTACATTTATGAAGTATTCATTTATCTTATTAACATCATCAGGAGGGTTTGTTGATAAAAGAGCGTTTGCTGATGTAGTTTTTGTTGTCTTAATGTCTGCTGCTTCTTTTATAATAGACCATGTTTTTCTATGATCACCGGCAAATTTTGTAAGTTTTTGACCATAGTATAGTTCTCGGGCTGTATTTGTTGCTAATTTACATGTGTTTCTGTAACGTTTATATTGAGTTTGAAGTTCTGTATTGTGTTTGTATTTACGGGCATCTTTGTGCATCAAATCTCTTTTTATAATTGATTTGACTAGCGCTTTAGTAATCCACGGTTTTGCAATTTTGTATTTATGTGACTGTGTTTTTGTTTCGGTATTATTTTCTATTATTTTTTTAAGTATATTTATAAATTTTGATGTTGCTTCGTTAACGTCGGTAATTTGTGTAACTGAAAGCCAATCGTAGCCTTGTAGCGTCTTTGTTACGTTATCATAATTAATTGTACTAATAGTAGTTTTTTGTTGCTTTTTGTGTGATCGCTGAGGAAACTTTATTTGACAAAGAATTTGTGCATGATCTGTGACGTCGCTGTCTACAGTAATATTGAAAATCTGGTTGGGACTCTTAGCTATTACATGATCGAGACACGCCGATAATCTAGTGGGAATGCGAGATGTGGGGAACATATGATTATTAGCCAGCATGCCTTCATATTTCATAGAACATTTACTAATTGTGAGCAACAAATATTATTTATGGTGTCAATACCTTTATTTGGCCGACTTACACTTAAATACATAAGTAACGTATTGCTATAACAAGAGTGTACAATTTTGGTGATCTTAGTATTTTTGGAAAGAACTGTATGTTATGCCAATTTTTAGTCAATTTGATAAGCAGTTAAAAACAAGTCTTATTTAAGACAACAAACACAATCATTTTTTATTTATTTATTAAAGTATAAGAAACAAACAGTTCCATTAAAAATAAACGACTATACAGACATGTGATCAGTTTTTAATTGAAGACTACAGTGTTTATAGAAGGGTAGTATTAAATCGCACTTCAAAAATACTAATTTTCACAGCAAAAAAGGATCAGCAAAACACTTGTTATGTTTTGGGTTATTTGTATTATGTTTGGGTGTAGATAAAGTATTTTTTGTTGTTCTTACATGTTCAACCTAACACGAAGGATAAAGGGGGCTTCGCTTCGCTCACCCCCTTTACCCTTCACCTAAGCTACCGCAGTATTTTGCCCTGATATATGCTGTAAAAACAGCATATTTGCTGTGCAAATCAGTAATATTTGCTGTGCAAATCAGTAATATTGATTTGCAGTTTAATATTTCCCTTTAAAAAATGACTAAAATAACAAAAGGTCAATAAGAGCTCCGTGGTCTAATGAGTTTCACGCTTGCTTCTCATACAGGAGATGCAGGTTCAAGTCCTGACCATGTGTACCAATGAGATAATTAATTATCTTAAGTACATTATCGGACGTTCTAACATGGTGACGGTACACATCGCGAGCTCCATCCATAGCTGCGGCGATGGGCTAGCCCCCTGTCACGCAAAATTGAGTATTGAATAACTGGCTGAACCTGGGCACAATTGTGCCTCTGCCACCCAGTATGGGAAGAGGCGTGACGCTATGTTATGTTATGTTATGTTATATACAACAACAGGTCAATTTGCACTCCACAACAGTTCAAAACACTGACGGACGCCAGCCGACACGCAATCACGAAACTCACCCTATTTATGAGTATATAAAGAAGGATTTAAATTGTTATTTTATGTAGGTATCACAAAAAATCACAATCATCACAAAAAACGCACCTATTTTACTACCAATAAATTCGAAACGACCGCCAGAATTAGTAAACGACCGACAAATTGTGTTTGGATAAATGATCACCAAACTTCTTTTTATATTTTGTGTACTTAAGTTTCGTGTGTACTTAAGGCGGTCGTCGTCGTTCGAAATTTGAATGTCATAATTTGTCGAAAATTTATACATTATGCTCATAATTTGGTTTTTTGGCTATTTGGTTTACATCTGCTCATTTACTAAGAATTATAGCCGTCGAATAGCCTCGACGATATCATTCTTCGAAAAATTATGAAAAATTTATAAATTATTACAGGACTGGAGTACCTATTAAAGGCTTGTGTTTAAACGATTACCAAAAACGCACCTATTTTACTACCAATAAATTCGAAATGACTGCCAGAATGGATAAATGTCCACCAAATTGTGTTTGGATAAATGATCACCAAACTTCTTTTTATGTTTTGTGTGTTTATGTTTATGTTTTAAGTATTTTTTGTTGTTCTTACATGTTCAACCTAACATGAAGGATAAACTTAGTAATAGGGTCCCGCTTGGCACCTTTCGGGTACGGAACCCTGAAAATGAGTCAAAACACGAAAACTAGCTACCTACATCGATTATGTAGTCATCGCAGAGGACAGTCTGTCTGCAATCCTAAAATAGACCAATAGGTACTACAATTTATCCTTATTTTTTTGTTTGTTTTGGTTCCACCAAATAACATGACAGCAAAGCGTGGACCTACAAAAAGCATTATTTCTGGCCATTTGCATTTAAAAATAAACTACGCTATTTTGTTTAAAAGTTTTTCAAGGAGAGCTTACGAATACATAATATTCACATTTTGATGAAATTAGTTAGGATTTTAGAATTACAGGAAAAAATAAGACAATTCAGAGGTATTTTCGTAATTGAATTATATTGAAAAAATCACTCAATCGCGTTTTCCTTCAGTGAGAATCTCAATCAAAAATCAAATCTGTTGATGACTTCAAGTAAATGGATTCGAAAAGAACCCATTTTTTTTTCGTATCACCTTAACGTGCTATTGGAGGTTGGTGATCAGCTCCCCATTCTCCCTGTTGTTCACCAAGCGAACAAGCAACTCCCCGAGGCAAAGTTCCTTTACGGCAACAAAAAAATTGTTCAATTTGACGTTTGCCAACGAAATTGATCACGACAAAAGTCAAATCCCATAAAATTGTTTGTTCGTATAGCGTCTACGTCGAGTGTTAGGTAACGTTGTCTAGGGGCCATTTTTTCTCTGATATATCTGCTGAGCATCTATCCAATAGCATGCTCAGCCCACATCAACCCACTGCGGGGAACAGGCCTCTTCTCTATTCTACTTTAACGCCAATCCGCATGGACGTGCCAACCTTGTCCAGCGGGATCCCGACGACTTGACATGGACGTGCCAACCTTGTCCAGCGGGATCCCGTCGACTTGACATGGACGTGCCAACCTTGTCCAGCAGGATCCCGTCGACTTGACATGGACGTGCCAACCTTGTCCAGCGGGATCCCGTCGACTTGACATGGACGTGCCAACCTTGTCCAGCGGGATCCCGTCGACTTGACATGGACGTGCCAACCTTGTCCAGCGGGATCCCATCGACTTGACATGGACGTGCCAACCTTGTCCAGCGGGATCCCGTCGACTTGACATGGACGTGCCAACCTTGTCCAGCGGGATCCCGACGACTTGACATGGACGTGCCAACCTTGTCCAGCGGGATCCCGTCGACTTGACATGGACGTGCCAACCTTGTCCAGCGGGATCCCGTCGACTTGACATGGACGTGCCAACCTTGTCCAGCGGGATCCCGTCGACTTGACATGGACGTGCCAACCTTGTCCAGCGGGATCCCATCGACTTGACATGGACGTGCCAACCTTGTCCAGCGGGATCCCGTCGACTTGACATGGACGTGCCAACCTTGTCCAGCGGGATCCCGTCGACTTGACATGGACGTGCCAACCTTGTCCAGCGGGATCCCGTCGACTTGACATGGACGTGCCAACCTTGTCCAGCGGGATCCCGTCGACTTGACATGGACGTGCCAACCTTGTCCAGCGGGATCCCGTCGACTTGACATGGACGTGCCAACCTTGTCCAGCGGGATCCCGTCGACTTGACATGGACGTGCCAACCTTGTCCAGCGGGATCCCGTCGACTTGACATGGACGTGCCAACCTTGTCCAGCGGGATCCCGTCGACTTGACGATATCGGCCATGGCCACCCCTTTCTATCTCTCTCTCTTATGTGTGTGTGTGTGTGTGTGTCTGTCTTCAAGTTTTTATTCTTTTCACATGGTTGGTTGTGCTTCATTTATCATAGCAAAGAGTTCGTACACTTACCTTCGACCTCAAGGAACAAAACGTTTCAGCCACCCTCTAGTATCAGTAGAGTAAATAATCAGTAAATATTTGGTAAATACTCATTTAGTATTTATCCTTAGCGCCCATCTCTGGTTAGGTGCACTTCCACCATTCAGAAACTTCTGCTGCCCTGGTACTTTTACACAATTAACTTTAGCATATAAAACAACCCCTGCCAGCTCCATTGTCAGGTCTCTCATCATGTGCGCAACGTGCTAAGTCTATTTTAGGATGTAAGTAGGTAGTCAGTCATATCATAATAAAATAGTAACAAAACTAATACAAACACTTTTCGACTTGATTGTTGGTCTTATCGGTATGTGGTCCAATCGGGATTTAGTCGTAAGAGGATGTGGTCGTAACGGTATGTAGTCGTATGCGGATGTAGTCGAATCGGGATATGGTCATAAAGGTATTCGGACCAAAACGGTACATGGACGTAAAGGGAAGGAGACGTAACAGCCCTATCCCACATATTAGCGAGATTCTATTCCCTTTGCGTTCTTTATTAGGGTAATTCAAAAGTTTTTAGTTTCCTTTCAATACATTTTTTCTGCGGTCTTTGGATACGGTTGTTAAAGAGGAGAGGATAACAATAAGCGACATCTAGTGGACACGATGACATGATAGATGCGTGACCGTTTTACTTGTGATATTTCGTCCCGAGTCCTTCAGAGTTTCGGATGACACGTACAGACGAATTCCAAAGGCCTCACAAACTCACAACATAACTGTAAGTGTAACATAGAACCGTTAGTACACCCGAGGTTGGTGTTAACTCATGTTCTATCTTCGGGGCATTAATAAAAGGCAACAAATATAATGGTCACCAATAGTAGTTTATGCGACTGCTACATAATGGAGGGCATTAATACTCAAGAGTGGGCTTATGAAACGAGCAGCCGTTTATCTACACACATATCATAAGCTCTCTTTGATGTGTTCTGGAACCGCCTGTTCGACCGGCATTGTGGCATTGATCATTGCTCTGCACTTGTTTAGCTTGTTCTGTAGTACCAACTTCACAGACAAACTAGGGGCGGCACACAGGCGGGCGTCGGCGTTCGAAATTTGAATGTCATAATTTGTAAAAAAAAAGTACATTATGGTCATAATGTACAAATTTTCAGATAAGAAATGAGTTTTTACCAAATAGTTTTACATTATGCTGGTCTTAACGTGCGGTTTTTAGACGCAGTAAAGAGGGTTTATGATACGTGTGTAGATAAAATATTTTTTTCCTACCCAAAATGGGTAAATGATCACCAAAAGTTGCAGAAAATATCAGGGCAAAATACTGCGGTAGCTTAGGTGAAGGGTAAAGGGGGTGAGCGAAGCAAAGCCAACTTTATCCTTCGTGTTAGGTTGAACATGTAAGAACAACAAAAAATATTTAAAACATAAATTTAAGTACACAAAACATAAAAAGAAGTTGTGATAATTTATCCAAACACAATTTGGTGGTCGTTTAGTAATCCTGGCGGTCGTTTCGTATTAATTGGTAGTAAAATAGGTGCGTTTTGGTGATCGTTTAAACATAAGCCCTAATAAAATGTATTACGTAAATGTATGAATATTTTGCACTACCGATGACACTCACGTATTTACCTAAAAATCTCATTTTTTTAGGTCCGCACCAACCCATCATAGGGTCAGATGTTGGTGGAATCTGATCACGGTCAATTGTGTCCACGGATATCGTGATCAGTTTATGTCATAATGCTCAGATCATCTGATCATGATTGGTTGATGCCAAGTCTATTTTGAAGTAGGTTAAAAAACGGCCAAGTGCGAGTAGGACTCGCGCACGGAGGGTTCCGTACCATTATCTATTAAAACAGCAAAAAAACACGTTTTTTGTATGAGAGCGCCACTTAAATATTTATTTTTAAAGTCATATATAACTAAATATTTTGAGAATATTTCAATCGTCTCCCTATTGCCGTTATCAATATCGAGCAAATACGAGAAAAAAATACTTTTGTTGTATTAGAGCCCCCTTAAATATTTATTTTATTCTGTTTTTTATTATTTGTTCTTATAGCGGCAACAGAAATACATCATCTGTGAAAAATTCAACTGTATAACTATCACGGTTCTTATTGATATTCAGCCTGGTGACAGACGGACGGACGGACGGACAGCGGAGGCTTAGATAGGGTCCCGTTTGGCACCCTTCGGGTACGGAACCCTAAAAAAAGTAACAAATAAGTACCATATTGTTTTACCAATATAAGTTTGACTCACAAATATGTTAAAAGTTCACCAAATTTAATGTCACCACCAGTAACATATTGGTTGCAATATGTCACTTTCTGTACTAAATTTAGGTTTGTTCTGTCACTACTTTATAATACAAGCCGAAGCAAAACGGAGCGGAGCGAGGCAACCCCAAGTAGTTTAGTATGAAACAGGGTGTGAATCGGTATAAAAATGTATTTTTTGGAAGTATCATTTTACTTATTTGGTAAACAGTTAAATATAACCCTTAGGAAAATAGGAGATTTCTTTGCGAATACCTACTTATCTACAGCAGCCGGCTCGCCTCCGCCATGAGGGCATTCGATCGTGCTTCGTGACGTAACACGAAGGTTGGCCTACTGCCTGTTCCGGTCATCCGCGATCGTGACGTAATGCCGATTGCGTCACTCAAGAGGCTGTGACGGCTGATGGCGACATGGAGGATGGATGTCTTGAGATCTCTTGAGTTCAAAGACTCACCATTCTTGGTTTAGTGTAGGAATGTATTTCATCATTATTGTTGTATTTTTATGCGGGAGGTAAATGCGATTTCGAACACGAAAATCGAACGAAGACCCCGGCAAGTAACTTACTAAATTGGTATTCCTCGCTTCTCTCGCCCTCCTCCTCCTCTCTCCACCTCCCTTGTATCTATCTACTATTAAAACAAGTGGCAAGAGAGGAACATTTACTTTGTATATTTAAGCGCGACTATTTCGAACGCTAATAGTCAATACTATTCTCTAAATTACTTTGACAGCCCCATACAAAAATAGAGCAAATACGTGTTCGGTCTCTCGGGCCTCAGAGAATACGCGTTCGGTCTCTCGGGCCTCAGAGAATACAGTGTTGTCTCGGCGACGAAGTACGTAAGTGGCATTTATGTGCGAATGCTTCACATAGGTAATATAAACATATATGTAGTCTGTAATCCATAATGATGTGTAAGAACTATCGGATGTAAACGAAATATGATACATAATATGATATACCTAACACTGTAAAAAACTGCGAGTCTCGAATTTCATAGATTTACGAGTATTTTACTTGTTTATTGTTACAAAGTCCACAGCTCACGTAGAATTAAAATATTAAAAATGCTTATGTACCTAGAATAGGCAAATTACGGAAGTTTCATTATTTAGGACTAAACCTAAAGTTGCATGCAGAAACCCTTTATAGAATACAATTATTACAATATTAATTATTATAAACTAGTGGCTCTGTGGGCTGTAGGTAGACCTCACGGGTGACACTTTCTTTAAATAACACATACAAACAGATACAAACTTATGAATTGGTTACGTACATGGAGCATGAAAGCAGCCGCACCAATAACTTTGTAAACTACATTTTGCGGTATTAAACTCAACCTATTGACTTTTCACTAAAATTACAAATCCTGTCACGGTCTCTACAAATCCAACGACACCTCATTTGTTAAAATCCGTCGAGCTGTATGGACTGTAGTGTTTTTTTTTAATTTTAAAATCCCCGCCATTTTGAAAAACTTTCAAAAACTGTATCGTCAAAAAAAAACCATTTGATTATCGAACCCTCACAAAATCACGAGAATCAGTTGAGAAATGCGGCCTGTAGAGGCTAACATCCAGACATACGAAAACATATTTGCCCAGTCGCAGTCGCTCGGTAAATAATTACAAAAACATTAACAACGAGTTTTGTGTTGTGTTTACATGGTTTTCAAATTGCTAAAATCTCCATTTCAAGATGCTGTTGAGACTTTATTTATTTATTCGTTTTTTCCAACAGAAACACACTACAGTTACATATAAAACAACAAAAAAACCGGTCAAGTGCGATTCTAAATCGCGCACGAAGGGTTCCGTACCACCGTTCAATGGAAGCGATGGTGTGGAGTGAATAGTTTGGATTTTACACAGCAAAATATTGTTTACAAAGATATTGGTGCGGTTACTTTCACACTCCATGTACGTAACCAGGTGCATCCATAAGTTTGTATGAGGTATTGAAAGAATTGTTGTATGGGAGCCCCCTTAAATATTTCTTTTATCCTGTTTTTTAGTATTTGTTGTTATAGCGGCAACAGAAATACATCATCTGTGAAAATTTCAACTGTCCAACTATCACGGTTCGTGAGATACAGCCTGGTGACAGACGGACGGACGGACAGCGGAGTCTTAGTAATAGGGTCCCGTTTGGAACCCTTCGGGTACGGAACCCTAAAAAGCCATTGTGTCGAAATAATGAAAAACACATCTTGAGCGAATAATCGTGTAAGACTTACATACTAGTTGAACCGAAATGTACACAATATAAAGGGAATACTAAGTTGCGAACAGTCTCACAAGAATTATAACAAGTTTGTTTATCCGAAGTCACACCGAAGGGTGCCAAACGGGACCCTATTACTAAGCCTCCGCTGTCCGTCCGTCTGTCTGTCCGTCACTCACCGGGTTCTATCGGATCAACCGAAATAGGTAGAGAGCTGAAAGTTTCATAGAATGTGCATTTCTGTTGCCGCAACAGCAACTAATAATGAAACATACCGATTATCAAGAATTAAAAGAAGTACCCATAGAAGAAATTATTGGTATGGCCATTTTCTTGTCCATTTTGTTTTATTTGTGTATCGGAGAAAAATGGACTCTCCCGATGTTATCGGAAAAGTTTTTTTAATTGCAGGTATTGAGTTTTATGCTTAGTTATTTGTCAATTATATGATTAATAATTGCTCATTCGAATTATAATAAATTATATTGAGTTTTTTATTATTTGATTTTATTTCTGTAAATAAGTTACTCAATTTCTTTCCACTTCCGGTTTCAATGAGCAAAGAGTTTCGTTAACCTGAGTACATAGTTCAATACTTAAATATTACATACACAAAACTATTTTTCAATGTTCGATGTACGGCCTTGAATGTAGTCCTACCCAGTATTTAATATGTTATTATTAAAAATTAAATAGGTATATGTACTCGTACAAAAGACTGTCGCTTTACGTTTGTCCGTGTACAATGGTAAGGAACCCTTCATGTGCGGGTCCGATGTCCTACTCGCACTTGACCGGTTTTATTAATTTAAGATAAGAGAGGTAGTATTTAAGGAACTGTGGTGTCGCCCGCACAAGATACAAGTTGTACGGTGACATTCAAATCGATTTCGATTCGATTCAAAATAGTATATATGTCACCGGAAAATAATACGATCCGCAAGTTTATAAATTTCCTAATTTTTTTTCCGCAAATTTATAAATATACTAACCTAACCTAACCTAACCTAACCTAACATAACCTATTTATTTATTTATTTATTTATTAACATAATTTATCTATGCCTTGACAGCCGAGGCCAAATCGACATAAATTACAGATATATACCAATAAAATAAAATATTTACAATCCAAATTAAAATTCACAATATGTCATCAATCATAAATCAATTAAATCAATTAATAAAAAACCAAATTCAATGTTATAATTTGACATTACTGTCATTCCATCATCTCGCAGAACCTGCCACACATTCGCACAATGTCCCTCCATGCATCACCAAACAGATCGTTCAGTGGTGCTACCGCCAACAGAGCATTCAGGCTGTCCCGCGCCCGGACAAGCGGAGACTGCCGGCGCACCACCGTGCGGTGCGAGCCGCCCGCTAGCAGCTGGTGCCTGCGCCCGCGTACGTAATTGTCAGGCACAAATAACGCGCATACCGCACTGACAAGCGTCGCGCAGTCACTGTCGCCTCGCAACAATCGACACACAGTCAGAAGTTGTTCAGTGTTACGTCTCACCTCTAGTGAGTTATATCCAAGCATACCCAATATAAAAGCGGTTGGATAGAGATAAGGGTAGTACCCAAATTTCCTCTTATATAGGTATCGTAAAAAAGCTTTTTGTACCTTCTCGAGCATAAGGACGTATGAGCTTTCGTGTGGATTCCAAACAACCGAGCTAGATTCCAGTTTGGTTCTCACTAGGGCAGTGTAAAGAAGCTGTACCACACCCAGATTACGGAATCCCTTACTATTCCGAATCACAAACCCCAATCTTTTAAAGCATTCCTTGGCTAAAGTGCTCATGTGCTCATGAAATGTAAGTTTAGGGTCAAACGTAACACCGAGATCTTTCGTCGAATACACTCGAGTCAAGGACTCCGCGCCGAGTGTATACGTCACGCTAATAGGCCGAGGAGAGCGCGTGAAAGACATTAAGCAACATTTTTCACTATTGAATAGGAGTTTGTTGCTCACACTCCATCTATAGACCGCATCTAGATCTTCCTGTAGTAGCCTACAGTCATTTTCTGACATTATGGGAAGTACTAGTTTGAGGTCGTCCGCGTACAGTAGGCATTTAGAATATTTTAGCACAGATTCTAGGTCATTTATCATGATGATAAATAACAACGGACCAAGAATAGAGCCTTGGCTAACACCCGACCGCGTGTGGTACGGCTGGGACTCAAAGCAGCCATGTCGCACAAACTGTTGGCGGTTTTTCAAGTAGTCAGCAAAGAAGACCAACAGCCTTGGGGCAAATCCTATGGCGCACAATTTCTTCATTAGGGCATCGTTATCAACTCTATCGAACGCCTTACGGAAGTCCAGATAGGCGACGTCCACCTGACATCCCCGATCCATGCTCTCTGAGACCAAATCGACTAACGTCAGTAAGTTGGTGGTTACTGAGCGACGACTCCTAAATCCGTGTTGCGAGTCGCACAAATATGGCGCTATCTGTGGATAGATTTTACCGTATATGACTGACTCGAACAATTTTGCCAATGAACTCAGGATCGCAATCGGTCGATATTGATTTACAGAGGCAGTATCACTAGTCTTGGGTACAGGACTGACTCGAGAGAGCTTCCAGCTGGTGGGGTACTTCCCTTGCTCAAAAGCTAGGTTGAAGATACAACCTAAAGGCAGTACCAGCTGATCACTATAGGCCTTTAAGAAGTAAGGAGGGACGTTGTCCGGTTCAATTGCGCTCCTTGGCCTTAGTTGCCTCAGTCCTTTCTCTATATCCCTACGGGAAACATGTGTAATTTGGACGTAGTTAGCAGTACGCGAGTCATCGGATCTGTTTACCAGATCCGGTGCCAGCGCCGGCTTGTCACTGAGGAAAACGTCGGAGAAGTAGTCTGCAAATGCGGCTGCTGCTTCTTCTCCGGCACACTCTTGCCCCTGATGCATGACCCGAGGTTCGAAACCACCCTTCGATCTGAGGCCGCTCACATGTTTCCAAAACGCGCGTGGGTTGTATCTGATATTACCTTCTAAACTCACCATGTGGTTCATGTAAGCTGTAGCTATGCGGCACTTAATACTGGCTCTCAGCTCACTGAATGCGGCGTAGTCAGCTGGTCTCTTACACGACTTCCACTTACAATGTAATTTAGCCTTGGCGGCCAGGTCGTGTATTATATCCCCAGTATACCACACTGGGTAGCGTCTAGCAGGTACACATTTCCTGGTTTTTTTCGGCACTGTCGCATTGAAAATATCGTATATGGTGTCGTAAAAACGACCAACTGCCGTGTCCACATCCGGAGCTTCAGCAATATCGTCCCAAGTGACGCTAGACATGTGTTCGTACAGGACTGTGTGGTTGCCCTTGGCAAAATTCCAGTCATTGTGACCGTCAATGTTGCTGGGATCCAAGCGGCCGGATCGCTGGACTGCGCCTTGCATTGACGACAGTGGCACAATGATGTCGAGAGGCGGGTGGTAGGCGTCAGCGTGTGGCACCAGGCTGCCTGACACGGAGGTGCGCACGGTTACACCACGGACGCTCTCCGGCAGTAATACCACATCAAGCACGCCCCCGTGAGCATTCATCACATCATTCGTCTCATACATACAACAAACACTCAGAAAATAGCAATAATAATTAACAATAGACACTGATGCACTATTCATGTTGAGGTCACCGAGAATAATAAGGTTTCCGTTTAAGGTTGACCTATTTCCTTCCGTTTTGGTGAACCAGCTTAGATATTGGGCATCTTTTTCCGCCTGTGAGATTGGTTTCCCGTTCTTCTTTTTACTAGGGTCCACATAGACCACACAGACTGTGAAGTGGACACCATCCAATGTGAAATTGGCCCAAAGATCTTCGCCATGATCTGTTTCGAGGTCCCGGCATCGGCGTAGTGTGATGCCGGGGCGGGCCGCGAGCAGCACGCCTCTGCACGCGGTGGGGCGATCCCGGCGCAGCACCCTCCAACCTCCCGCCGTTACCTCAGCATCTCCAACGGATGAGTCCAGGAATGTCTCCGTAGCAGCGACGAGGTCCTGTCCTAGTGAAGGAAGGTTATTACGCCAGTATTCTAGCCTGCTCTTAATACCTCGAACGTTCTGGTACATAATATCGAGAGTCTTCCCTGTGCTGACTCGGAGATTATCCCCGAGTGCCAGTCTTCGGTTGAGCTCCTCGAAAGGGTATCCAGGCTTTCACTCTAGCATTTTCAGGCCACATCTCGATAGATGAACATTTTTCGAAGATATCTGCTGGGACACCTATCTTATAAGATTTATAGTCCCCTTTGGGCTTGAGTTCATCAACTGTTCCTGCTCTCGGTAAGCAAAGCTGCTGGAGATAGCTCCTTACTTCGTCAACTCCGGAGAGCATGTTCCAAAGATGGAAATATTTCCGCCGTTCTACTGCCTTCAGCGAGGTGACACTAGGTCCAGCAGTACAGTACAGGGACATGGGTCGCCGAACTTTTCTCCGAACTTCTGTCCAACCTTCATCCCCGGATTCCTCGGATGAATTTTGAATGCCTTCCAATGGTGCCGTCTGTGGTTCCGGTGTCGTTCCGGTGGGTAGAGTTGGCTTGGCATTTTTCAGGCTGCTTTTTTTATTCTCTCTGCTCTCTTGCTTGTGATGACTAGAGGCCATATCTGCATAGGACTTTTGAGCTTTGGGGCGCGCAGAACTCTTTCTTTGCTCTTCCTCAGCCCTTGCCCGCACTTCTTTATTATCCAGCTTGGCAGAGACCGCTCCGGTAACCGTCGAGCACTTTTCAATGACCACCTGATGTTGACTCATCGTTGAGGTCAACAAAGCTAGGCTCCCCGCTATATCAGAGATATCCTTTCTGATATCTCTTATCTCCGCCATTATCTCTAGGAATTCAGTTGTCTTTAAAACATAGTCCTCTTCTTCTGTTTTATAAGACGCTCTTTTCCTATCATTAATGAAAGACCTAACCTAACCTAACCTAGCCAAATATAATCTAGAAGGAAGTTTATAAATTTCCTAGGAAATTTATAAACTTGCGGATCGTATTATTTTCCGGTGACATATATATAGTAAATATGTGACTGCTATCATAAGCTCTCTTTGATGGGTTCAGGAACCGCATGTTTGACCGGCATTGTGGCTTTGCAGTTGTTTAACTTGTTCTGTAGTACCAACTTCACAGACAAAACTAGGGGCGGCACGCAGGCGGGCGTCGGCGTCCGAAATTTGAATATCATAATATGTAGAAAAATTACACATTATGGTCATAATGTGTAATTTTTCAGATAAGAAATGAGTTTTTACCGATTGGCTTAACAATATGCTGATCGTAACGTGCGGTTTTTGTACGCAGTAAAGAGGGTTTATGATACGTGTGTAGATAAAATGTAAAAAGCTCACTTTGTGCACAAAGGCCTACTACAAAATTAATGACTTTTTACAAGACACCGACATCTGGCATTAATTCAGTTCATTGCACTCTATATATTATATTCTATGTAATAATGAGGCACCTCTACTTAATGTTATATTATGCTTGATTATGTTATGACGTTCATTAAGTCTCAATTTTTGTGCTATTATGAATAAAAATCTTTGACTTGACTTGACAAGTATGAAACAGCAGCGAGATTAAATAGTGTTTTTGGGCCACAACGAACAGGTTTCTGACCAGATGAGGTGACCTGGTTTTCTTCGGTGATTTTCGCTCCGAATCGCGCGAAAATCTATTTAAACGACGCGGTCACTGGCCCGAGACTGTTATGTATGACTTATGAAATACTAATAGCGATAGTGTTTCGAGAGGTCGCAAGGGCGCAAAATGCCGTATTTGGAAGACAACCTTCAAACAAAATAGGCGCCGCTGACAAGCCAAATACTGCATTCTGCGCCCTCGGGAGGAATCGATACACTATTGGTATTCGTGTTTCATAAGAGACTTTGGCCCCAGACCATGCGATTAAGGGAATTAAATTTAGGGTGATGACCCCTAAATAGGGAGCGCGCTGATGATAGTTAATTTTCGTCTGAACTGAGGTCACACTGCTCTTTTACTCTCCAATTTAGAGTTAGAGACCCTTTTTAGGGTTCCGTACCCAAGGGGTAAAACGGGACCCTATTACTAAGACGCCGCTGTCTGTCCGTCCGTCCGCCCGTCCGTCTGTCACCAGGCTGTGTCTCATGAACCGTGATAGTAAGACAGTTGAAATTTTCACAGATGATATATTTCTGTTGCCGCTTTAACAACAAATACTAAACAGAATAAAATAAATATTGAAGAGGGCTCCCATACAACTATTCCTTCACTACCATATACAAACTTATGAATGCACCTGGTTACGTACATGGAGTGTGAAAGTACCAATATCTTTGTAAACAACATTTTGCTATGTAAAATCCAAACTATTCACTCCATACCATCCCTACCATTGTATGGTGACTATGGCGGTACGTAACCCTTCGTGCTCGAGTTCGACTTGCACTTGACCGGTTTTTTTTTGTGAAATTTTAGGCCATTTAAAGAAACTAATTTAAGAACATATTTCGGGTAATGGATGCCCTTTATTTTTAAAATAACTTGAAAAGATATAAGAGTTATTGTTTCCTTTCTCATATTCTCTCTTTGTCGCCAGCCCCGCAAGCCATGTCATCCAGCTAGCCGCAACAAAAATCCAAGATGGCGGCCACGCGCCCGCCGGCCTCCGCCGCCGTGATTGTGGAGGGCGCCTGCAAGTACTACGGCAGGCCGAACAAGCCCGACTACAAGCCTGTGCTGCACCATCTCAACATGACCGTCCACAGCGCACAAATGTGAGTAGACACGCTCCTTCTCTCAGGCGCCACAATGACAGTTTAAAAGTTGGACGGGCATTTAAAGTCAGTGTCTGACGCGCGGGAAATGCCGCCAATTTATTTGACGGGCAGGGGGCAATGGCCCCGGACGGCAGGATGCGAGGTTTTTTTTTTGTTGGAGGGGAAAAAAAATAATTACCCAAGCCCAGGAGTCTGACCTCCCTGCTATGTCCGGGTCCCCTCATATTGAGCGGGCATCAGCTCGTGTGGTATACGGACTAAAAACAACTCCTTGTGTTTACAGTTATCTGTCTAGGACTACTGTGAGCCATGGCCTCGGTATATGCTGAAAGCTTTCTTCCTGCAACTTGCCCTTTTTGGCGATATATATGTGTATCTAACTAATATTATAAATGTGAATGTTAGGATGTTTGGATGTTTGCGTGTTTGTGCCTCAATCACGCTAAAACCGCTGAACAGATTTGAATGAAATTTAGCACAGAGGTAGTTTATGAGCTAGATTAACCTATAGGATACTTTTTATCTGACTGCACCAGAAGGAGGGTAGCGTTATCTCGGTCAATGATGATAATTCCTATGAACAGGCAGATGAAGTTGCGGGCATCAGCTAATATGATATAAATGGGAGGAGTTTGCCTGCTTACCCGATTTTACGAGCGGACATCAGCTCATAGTCAGCGGGCATGATAGCGGCATGTTAGGGGTGTGGCATGTTAGGGGGGCAGGATGCGAGGGGCAGCAGGAGCCGCCCCTCGATTTGCCCCCCGCAATCTTGCCGCCTCGCGTCTTGTTGATTCGATTACTTACTTACTACTTTTACTTTTACTCAACTAGGTGCTCCGTGGTCTAATGGGTTTCACCCTTGCTTCTCACACAGGAGGTGCAGGTTCTATTCCTGAGCATGTACCAATGAGATAATTAATTTATACGGCCGTTCTAACGGTGATGGAAAACATCGTGAGGAAACCTTCATTACTCTATAGCAGCGGCGATGGGCTAGCCCCCTGTCACGCGAAATGGATTATTGAATAACTGGCTCAAAGTGGGCACAATTGTGCCTCTGCCACCCCGTATGGGAAAAGGCGTCACGTTATGTTATGTTATGTTATGTCAACTAGCTTGCATAGTTCAAGAGGCTTGCTTGCTTATCACGTGGTATAAAGTATGTTTGGTTACTCAATTGCTCTTTTCTCGAATAGTCAAGCCAGTCATAGCATTGAGAACCAAAAGTTTCGGGCTGAATATTTTTTGCTATAATCTACATCCCTTCCGCTTTTCAGTGGTATCTTACAGTAGTGTGTGACTGCTACATGCCTGCCTAATTATGTTCTGTTATCTTATATTTTGTTACATACACTAGTTTATCTACACACATATCATAAGCTTTCTTTGATGTGTTCAGGAACCGCGAGTTTGACCAGCATTGTGGCATTGATAATTGCTCTGCATTTATTTAGCTAGTTCTGTAGTACAAACTTCACAGACAAACTAGGGGCGGCACGCAGGCGGGCGTCGGCGTTCGAAATTTGAATGCCATAATTTGACAAATTTTTGTACATTATGGTCATAATGTACCTACAAATTTTCAGATAAGAAATGAGTTTTTACCAGATAGTTTTACATCATGCTGGTCTTAACGTGCGGTTTCTAGACGCAGTAAAGAGAGTTTATGATGCGTGTGTAGATAAATAATTTTATCTATAATAACTAGTGTATCTAACTGTACATAATTAGGCATTAAAACTCTCGTGTGATATTATTAGGAATTTCATGAACCCCACGAGTATTAATGCCCTCCATTATGTAGCAGTCACATAAACTACTATTGTAATGATGATCGCAAGCCGATAATTTCGAATGCCTTGTTCCAGCTACGGCTTGCTCGGCCCCTCGGGGTGCGGCAAGACCACCCTGCTGTCGTGCCTGGTGGGGCGGCGGCACCTGGACAGCGGCGAGATCTGGGTGCTGGGCGGCAGGCCGGGGGCGAGGGGCAGCGGCGTGCCCGGCCCCCGAGTGGGCTACATGCCGCAGGTATGCACAATTTACTATATGGTACATACTTGGATCCAGCTTAAAGACAGGGGTCTAGTTGGGCAAGGCTCCATGTTGATAGCAGTAAATAAATCAAGTGAAATGTTAAGTGTCTCTTCCCCAGGGATAGTGATTGGAGATCTCACACGATGTCTCTCCTTTCAACTCCTCGGCATAACACTGCCACTTACGAACACTCGTTTAGGGCAATCCGACTGTGGAACGCACTTCTCTGCGCTATTAGGGATAGTCATTTTAATTTTTAAGAAAAGACTGAAAGTGCATTTTCCTTCTCTTTCGTTAAAAGTACCATATCTTCATATTTATAATATGTATGATATATTATAGTTACATATTTTATTTATTTGGTATACTTTATTGACATTTTGAAAGTAACTTTCGTACCTCTGTGTATAGTTTTATTGCAAACTCAAACTCAAACTCAAGCGCGCACTCTTGCGCACTAGGACTGTCCTGTTTCATAAACTCTCCTGTCTTGCCTAGGTTTGCTGGAAGAAAACTCTCTTTAGAGATGAGCTCGCCTTTGCTTACAACATTTCTTATGTCTGTACCTCTATATTATCAGAAAAAGAACATTGGAACAGCCAAATACACTCAGCAGCAATCCTTACATCAAAATTCTTAAATCTAATGTAATTTATTCTGCGTGGTACGTTACTTTATGAGAGACGGATGGGCCAAGTTCAACCGGCACACGAAGTCGTCAAATAATGAGCAATCAAGGGGGGCTAATATTAGGGGCGGCGACAAAACGGCCCCTGAAATGTCACATGGCTAGCAAGACGAGTAAATGAGTCATAGATGAAAGCTGTTATGAAAATTCACTCTCCCACTGCGTTTGGGAAAAGCGGTAACATTCTGTTTGTTTCTTTTGTAGTTACAATAAATTACGAAACTGTCTTAACATTTGCTCTCAACACCCAAGTTGTATGAGGAGTGATCCCATAAGGAAGTCGTTATTGTTATCGCTTTCCTGACCTCATTGTTACATTGTTGCAGTAATAAAATTAAGTTTTGCTATTATACCTTCTAATTTATTGCAATTATTATAATGAGAAACATAAGTAACTTTGTAACTTATAGGCTCAAGACATACAGACAGACATATTTCCATTTCATTAAAAATGTTGGACTAAACGCTTGGCAACTTTTTATACAGTGTATAACAGAAAGGTCATATTGTAAACTAAACCAAACCCCATACAGTTTTTCCCACTGCCCTTTGGTGGGAATCTTTCGGGAAATGGTTTTTGTATTCTTCCGGCTTTAGTTGTGTCAGAAATGAACTTTTTATTCATAAAATTCGCGGCCGGGCGTCGCGAATCGCAAATTACGAATTTGCTCGTTGTAATGGTCCTTGAGGCACCGTGTTCTAATGTGTTTCACGCTTGATTCTCACACAGGAGATGCAGATTCGAACCCTGACGATCTACCAATGAGATAATTGACCAAGCGAGCGAAGGGCTCCATTTCGACAAAATAGGAAGCCGATTTGCTTTCGTCTGTCTCTATACGTGTCTGTCAGTTCCGGTCTAGGGGCCACAGTTTTCAAGCGATCCTTACAAAACTTGGCACACGTGTTCCTTGAATTATACGATTTTTTTGTCTAGAGCTTTTCTCTTTTTCCCCCCTGGGGGGAGTTATGACGTATGTTTTTTTTTTTTTTTTCTGAAACCTTCCGTGTAGTATATCAAATTAAAGGGCTTCGTGAGCCGGTTCTAAAAATATACCACACTATTACCTTATGGCCGCCTGTTTTCTAAATATCCAAGAAATATTTTCAAAACATACCAAGTTTGGACTCCTCGAAGTAGGAGACGGATTAGTAAAGAGGATCTATACAGAACATGAGAGTGAGTGAAAAAGATTATAACTATTTTGTGAAAAGTCAATTGATTGTATTTTACATCGCAAAATATAGTTTACAAAATTATTGGTACTACTTTATTACTTGATTTGGATTTAATCTAAAATACTTACCTATAAATTGGTTCACAGTCCCCCCTGTTAGCGAGGTCTACTGCCCACAGGGCCACTAGTTAATTTATCTTAAGTCCATTAACGGATGATCAGTGTCTGAGAGCAGCAGATATAAATACGATATTTTTCTTACAAAAAAGGGCGATCAGGGCGATATATCAATTAGATGCTAGAGAATCATTCAGAGAAAAATTCAAATAAATTAATATACTTACGGTTACCTGTCAATATATATACGAGAATATCATGCATGTAAGAAAAAACATAGCTTTATTTAAAATTGTAGGTGATAGCCATACAATTAACACTAGAAATAAAAATAGGTTAGCACTACCATTATTTAGACTAAGTAAAGTAGGCACATCATTCATGGGGCACTGTATTCGCTTCTACAATAAAATACCACAGGAATCATTGATCCTTCCTGAAAAGAGGTTCAAAAACTATGTTAAACATGAGCTGATAAGAAAGTCCTATTATAGTATTAAGGAATACTTAGATGACAAAACTGCATGGTCCATACCATCTCAGCGCACAGAAATTCGACGAGGGGCGATGGATCAAGTCTATCACTCGCCGGCGAATTTCCTTAGACCGAAACCAGTACCTGTTGTAAAGTCACTTTTTAAAAAAAAAAGGTATGAGGGAGTTTCTTGCCGTTTCTTCTTAACCCCGAGGCCCACCTTCCGAAACGGTGTAGTCTTTTTTTCATATAAAAAAAATGACTTGTAGTCATAAGTAAGTATAATTTTGACGTTGAATAACATAATTTATTTATTTATATTCAATAAAAAAAATGACTGACTCTGACTCTCTCGGTTGACACGTTAAGCTGTAGGTCCCGGCTGCTATCGCTACGTGGTAGTGGTCGCTAGACCCTTGCTTCGACCCGCACTGAGCCAGCGTGGTGGAGTATGGCTTGATCTTACTCGTATCCGGGTAAAGGCCTGTGCCCCTCGGTGGGGACACTAAAGGGCAACATTTATAAAGGACGTTCAAGTGGATTTCAAGTTCAATTTCGCTCTGCTCCCTTCTTCCAGGCACGATTCAAAAATTACTTTCTGTTTAACATAACGGTGTGTGTGTGAGTGAGTATGATACATCGGTACAGTGCCTTTGATGAGAGCTGAAAATGCGTTTGTATGAGTAACACGTAGGCTCGGTAAACATTACCCTACTTCAGGAGCGGTCCCACTGCTGTTGCAGTGATGCAACCTAGATCAAGGCAATATTTATAATCACCAAGCAGTAAGTTTTGTATCGTCCATTGTTATTTCGATCACGCAACGGAGAATAACCGGATCACCTGAAGTTCATGACACGTGCGTGGGACTAATAAAGAACCTCTTTAGGGGGCGTTCATTAATTACTATAATATATAATCCTCATACGGGTGGTCTCGGTAAATCTCAGCGGAAAATCGTCAAAAACGCCACACATATTTAATAGACCCCCATACAATGGTTTCACGATATAAAATTATTTTATCCATATTTAAACCCAGACTGAAGGCCTGGCTAGTCGAGCAAACGTTTTACAATTATAAAGAACTATTTACGTTAAACGCTTTATTTTTAAATCTTTGACATTTTATATTAATTAATTATTGACAACATTCCAATCTGCATTGTTTATTCATGTACTATGACATTTTACAACTATTTTATTAAAGTTTCTGGACATGTAATGACAATTATGAATAAATATCTTATCTTATATCTTAAAACTTATACGGCACGCGGTACAGTTCGCACCAAGTTTATTTGGCTCTGAGCGAGATGGCACCTCTCACTCTCTCTCTCTTTCTCTCACCTTACCCTAAGCGAGAAAGTAAACTTTACTTTTGACAGCTCAAAACCTATACGATTTTGACATCTGTATTTATGTCTAATTAATATTTAGTGCATGGGAAAACCATAGATTTAAATATCTATAAAACCGTAGATATAACTGTCTAGGTCTAGACATATCCCAGCACAGGGCACGTGACATGTCCCCCCGCCCCCCGGGATCCAAGCCGTGCTCATTAACAATAATAATATTTATCATTAATCAATACTCATCATCATCATGCATGTTAATTGTATTTTATGTGCCTGCTACATAATGGAGGGCATTAATACTCGAGAGTGGGTTTAATCATAATATCACTCGAGAGTTTTAATGCCTAATTATATACAGTTACATATACTAGTTTATCTTCACACATATCATATGCTCTCTTTGATGTGTTCAGGAACCGCATGTTTGACCGGCATTGATCATTGCTCTGCACTTGTTTAACTTGTGCTGTAGTACCAACTTCACAGAAAAACTAGGGGCGGCACGCAGGCAGGCGTCGGCGTTCGAAATTTGAATGTCATAATTTGACAAATTTTTGTACATTGTCATAATGTACAAATATTCAGATAAAAAATGAGTTTTTACCAAATAGTTTTGGTAAAAACTCATTATGCTGGTCTTAACGTGCGGTTTTTAGACGCAGTAAAGAGGGTTTATGATACGTATGTAGATAAAATAGATTACACATTCCTATTACACGACCCGAATGGCCGAGTCGGCAGTGACCCTGCCTACGAAGCCAAGGGTCCCGGGTTCGAGTCCCGGTGGGGGCAAATATTTGTTTGATGAGAACGGATGTTTGTAACCTAGTCATGGTTGTTTATCTATCTAAGTATAATATTTATCTATATAAGTATGTGTATCGTTGTCTAGTACCCAAGATACAGGGAATCCTAGTTTGGGGCTAGATCAATGTGTGTAAATAGTGTCCAAGGTATTATTATTATTATCATTATTATTATTTACAATAATAAAGTTTCTATTTAATTAACTTACCAATTTTTTTTTATATATTTTATCAATATTTGAAATGAGCCTAATTGTAAGCATGTTTTAATGAACAATAATAATGTGAGAGGAACTGGTTTCTAAAATACAGGTGAAAACCTAGTTTAGTTGCCAGGACTGACATTTAATTTTGTAATTTATGATTTGGTGAAACAAACTAAATTTCATTGCATTTCATATTATCCCCGCAAAATACCAGTCTTACCTGCTGCTGGGGTAAATACCCCCAGGTTGGGAACCCAGCCCAGGTCTATGGGAATACGGTATTTTATCCACAATTTTTACTTTCTTAAGCAGATCCATTTCAAAATACAATAGATTGCGTTGAAAAGATCGCTAATGTTTTTTCGTAAAAAAAATATATGACGGAAATTGAAAAAATGACATCCCCGTAGAGTTTCTTGGTGCTATCTTCTCTGATGGGCGTATTTCCGAAGCACTGGTAGAGTTCATGGAGTTTCCTTTTCCTGTGCGAGATTCAGCCATGAATCACCACTTGAAGGGGAAATTTCCTTTTTCAAACTCAAACTCAAATCAGTTATGTACTCATTAGTTTAGTTGATCATATTTGATTAATTTTTTTCCATGTATCTGAAATGAGACTTAAGTAAGCATTATTTTGCCTACTTGCAATAAATGATTTGAGTTTTGAGTTTTGAGTAGTATGTAAACGTATGACAGGTAATCCTGTTTTTGCTTGGCGAAAGTACTGGTTTTGCCTGATTGAATTTCTGAATAGCGACTAGAAATACTGGCTTTGTCTGACAAAATTATTGAATTGCGCGACTAGAGATCTAAAAACAGCAACTTGAAACCTTAATTCGATTACCATAAAATAAAAAACGAGCGTTGGATTTTTTTGTTCTTACATGTTCAACCTAACACGAAGGATAAAGGTGGCTTCGTTCGCTCACCCCCTTTTTCCTGCACCTACCCACCACTTCGCCCAGACCGACGGTGGGTAAACCATTCAGTAATTTTGTCGCGCAAATCAGTATTTTTTCCGCTCATTTCAGGGCATTCCGCTGATCATGGTCATTCGTTCAATTAGATTTAATTCGGTCGTTTTATTATTTCCCCCTTTTTTCCTTTAGCGCATGATGTTTATGGTAAATATGGGTCTCTACCATATTTACCTCTGTAGAGACACAGAAAAAACATCACTGACATGATACTATAAACTTGTGAAATAATTGTAATTAAGAAAACAATGTTCTCAAATATTTAGGTACCTCCAATTATCAAGCTAATGTGTCACTTTAGGAAACCATATTACTAAAAAAAATTGTTTGCGCCTTCTACCCATATTTACCACATCATCATGAGCCAAAGGGAAAAAAAGGCTTTGTTCAACGTCATCGCCAGTCCAAATTACAAGTCTACCACATGTCACAGGGATATGATAAAATCCCAAACTGATTTGATAAAATCCGGGAAAATGATAATATAATTCATATTCGTATATTTCGTATTTCGTATTCTTTATTGCAAAGAAATCTTAATAGGAAGGTAACAAAACATTTTATGAGCAAAGGCGAGATTATAGCGATAACGACGTGATTTTAACATATTCCAGATCTAGGGATTTATCCAAATCCCTGAGCAAAATCTATTCAATTGGTCGAATCCCTGGAAGATTTCAGTGAAATGTCAAAAATACATGACATGTGTTTTTTGCCCTGACCCTTCTTCAGCGTGCCTTTTATCCTAGAATTTAGAGCCAAATTAGCTGCTTTAGGTCACTTTCTATCCAAATGCTAAAGTTAGGTTATGTTAGGACACAACTTTATGCACTATCTAGAGCCGAGCAAAGCGGAGCGGAGCGGGGCGATCCCATGTAGTTTTACAGAACCGTATTGGTTGCTTGTTTGGCATATAATTTCGACCATCAGTCACATACAAACTTTGTTTTTGTCATTTCACTAAACCAGTTTCGGGATGTGATCAAATCTCTCGATCTGTTCAGCGGTTTGTAAAAATCATGACAATATTTATCATTCTTGGGATTTTATCCTAAAAATTTGGCTAAGCCCCTGATTTTATCACATCCCTGCAACATAGATACTGATGGTAAGAAAAGTGAATGATTGATATTTAATTAATATTTTTATTTATTATTGTTATTTATTTTCAGGCATGTCTTCAAAGCCATCTATTTGATTTTTACAAAAACCAGCTCGGAAATAATCCAATTTTCGGTCGATTTGCGCAGGTACTGAGTGAAACAACGCTCTAAAACCGAAACTAGCCGATAAATCTCTTGCAAGTTCGATGTGCTTCCCTTAAAGCTGGTCTCTGTTTATTCAATCTTCAAACCCACATTTATTTATTTATTTATATATTATTTAGGTAATCAGCAGCGTTACAAAAACTGAGATATCCTTAATATAAACACCAATTGCATAGACATAATATATTTACCCAAATGACAGATATCTTTAATGTATGGCCAGCAAAAAAAAATCCGTAAAAAATATACCGAGGCACAGACAACGTTATGGCGAATAATAAACTTAAATACAAAATACTATTTTTAGTTGACCGTTTCGTACTTAAGTATAG
The DNA here is from genome assembly GCA_949825045.1 of Argyresthia goedartella. Classification (NCBI taxonomy): domain Eukaryota; kingdom Metazoa; phylum Arthropoda; class Insecta; order Lepidoptera; family Argyresthiidae; genus Argyresthia; species Argyresthia goedartella. The sequence continues at coordinate 26,847,743 of OX463831.1, forward strand.
TTGTTTTTTTTTGCTTGATATTGTTAGCTAGCCGTCCTGGCAGGTAGGTATAAACCCTGTTTTTATGCTTCTAGCGATAAAACCAAATCATAACATGCATTTTATATTGCACAATGAAACTTGATTAATGTGCTGGTGTTTCCTTATTAATTTATTTGGGGCTTCAAATAACAAATCCGATTTGGTCAGATCAACTTTATTTCTCACTAATAAATAAAATATTAAATATTAGAGGACAATCTAACACAAATCGCCGACCCACAGTAAGCTCAACAAGGCCTGTGTTATGGGTACTAGACGACTATATATTATGTAATAGAGATAAATACTTATGTAAATACACAGAAAACATCCAAGACTAAGAAAAAAATATTCATGCTCATCACATAAATATTGCCCTTACCGAGATTCGAACCCAGGACCGTCAGCTTCGTGGGCAGGGTCACTACCCGCACAGATACTATAATACTATACAGCTACCCGCTAGGCTAAACCGGACGTCTAATATTATATAATAATAATACCTTGGACACTATTTACACACATTGATCTAGCCCCAAACTAGGATTCCCTGTATCTTGGGTACTAGACAACGATACACATACTTATATAGATAAATATTATCCTATATATTAAACAACCATGACTGGGGTACAAACATCCGTTCACATCAAATAAATATTTGCCCCCACCGGGACTCGAACCCGGGACCCTTGGCTTCGTAGGCAGAGAGACTGCCGACTCGGCCATTCGGGTCGTTATATGTGTGCAAAAGATAAATATATAGTTGAACTGTTGGCATTAGTTTCATAGGTAGGCACTGAAGGTCATTCATGACGATGACCCCATGAAAGGTCTAAGCATTTTAATGGCCCCATCGCGGACAAAAGCCAACTAAATAGGATGAGTACCTGCCTACCCGGCTGCTGCGGCGTTATACAATTGTTATTTGTTGACCATTCGACACTTCTCGGCTTTTATCGGCATATATCGGAACCAAATATACTTAGCTGCATATTCATCACAATACAACTAACAAAATACTAAAAAATACAAAAATCTTTATTGTTTAACAAAAGATATCACTCAATCATTACAGCAGAATCCCCCTTTTAAGTTACACTAAGTAAGTAAGTTACACTTTACGTCACCACTTACCTTATTAGGTACAGCCTCATTGTAAGGCCCACTTTTCTTACAAATTCAAATAAAACCTTTATTTTACCACCCTAAAGAAAAAAAAGGTTAACAATAATTATTTCTAAATCCAAATAAATATAGTTTTTAGAGCTTTTACGATAATAGACAATTTTTTTTTACATTTTTAAAAATCTCTTATTTTGGCTTTTTTACATGGTGTGTATAATAAGGCCCGTGCTGTTTATGGGCCGTTTGGTGCAAAAGTATGCAAGTAACCCCTCAAAGATTGTATAAAAATGAACATTGTCATATCCATGAACTTAAATATCAGAAACCAAAATCATCAATATTTTGTAAGAAAAATACACTTTTCCAGTGCGTAAGAAAACAGCCCAGCTATTATTATTATTATATATATATATAGTTTTAAGTTATAAGTTTTATGTTATAGAGTTAAAAATAAAAAAGACAGAACTCATAATAAAAAATATGTATTATTTTATTGAGGATTGACATTATCAAACAGTAAAAGACCTTATTAGACTGCAGTAGAGTTGGAAAGCCCAGCCGCATCTTGTAAGGCCCAAGTAACAACTTTTTGGGCCTTCCTAAACGACGCAGGCCTTGCAATACAAATTGATCATGTGAATGGCACATGTGGATGTAAATATCAAAAGAATAATGATGAATAATGAATGATGATGACAAATCGCAGTATAGGCAAGTAAAAAGTTAAATTTTGTGTGAGAAAAAATAAGTAATACGAGTGGTCGTGGCCGACGTCAGCGAACAACCGGGTGCCACTGGCAAGATGGCGGCCACACGCCGCCCGCTGCTGTGTTCCTATTAGTTTGTTTCATTCGTACTTTGAAGCTGGCGCGAATCTAATGTATTTTAAGAGTGCTTTTACACAAAACGCAAGTTTTATAATGGGGATAAGTATAGGATTTATTATAATCAAAATAATAAAAAATATATATTTGATTCTACATTATATGTGTTACTGTACTATAGTATCGAAAATTCAAGTTACTAATTTTGGTTTAATAAAACAAAATCCCGAACATACCTCTAAAAAATCTTTTAATCTGCGCTTGGGCCTTGCAAAACTGTGGGCCTTATTACCCGGTTGTACCTTAGTAGAAAAAAGTAATGTACTGAAGTCACCAGTAGACCTACAAATTACAAAGAGGTCTCACTCGTACAATCACTTTCACTGTCCGAATCAGACACATTGATTATAGAGCTGTCACTAAATACATCCAGTGTTTCTTCTTCAGTTGCAAATTCTTTATTATTTATGAATAATTTCCGATATACAAATTTAGAACGCCAAATATAAATAAGTAAATCTACTTTGTTGATTTTATTGTGCCAAATGCCTTAATTGTCAAAGACTCAAAGTCTGTTCTAAATTATGACAGTCGGTTGGCCACTACCCACCCCTCCACCAACCCGCACTGAGCCGTGGTGGATTAAGGCACAATCTTATTCGTATCCGGGCACAGGCCTGCGCTCCTCGGTGGGGACATTAATCAGCTACATTTTACATATTTATTATTTATATCTCCCACAGGAAATCGCTCTAGTCGGCGAGTTCACGGTCCGCGACGCCATCTTTTATTTCGGGCGCATCTACGGCATGCGCACAAAGAAGATGCACGAAAAGTTCGAACAACTCTCCTCCCTTCTCGAACTCGGCGACGGCGGGAAACTAGTAAGTGTTCAGTCAGTTCAGTTCAGTTCGAACAACTCTCCTCCCTTCTCGAACTCGGCGACGGCGGGAAACTAGTAAGTGTTCAGTCAGTTCAGTTCAGTTCGAACAACTCTCCTCCCTTCTCGAACTCGGCGACGGCGGGAAACTAGTAAGTGTTCAGTCAGTTCAGTTCAGTTCGAACAACTCTCCTCCCTTCTCGAACTCGGCGACGGCGGGAAACTAGTAAGTGTTCAGTCAGTTCAGTTCAGTTCGAACAACTCTCCTCCCTTCTCGAACTCGGCGACGGCGGGAAACTAGTAAGTGTTCAGTCAGTTCAGTTCAGTTCGAACAACTCTCCTCCCTTCTCGAACTCGGCGACGGCGGGAAACTAGTAAGTGTTCAGTCAGTTCAGTTCAGTTCGAACAACTCTCCTCCCTTCTCGAACTCGGCGACGGCGGGAAACTAGTAAGTGTTCAGTCAGTTCAGTTCAGTTCGAACAACTCTCCTCCCTTCTCGAACTCGGCGACGGCGGGAAACTAGTAAGTGTTCAGTCAGTTCAGTTCAGTTCGAACAACTCTCCTCCCTTCTCGAACTCGGCGACGGCGGGAAACTAGTAAGTGTTCAGTCAGTTCAGTTCAGTTCAAAGATTTTTATTCACAATAGCACAAAAATTGAGACTTAATGAACGTCATAATATAATCAAGCAAGAATAATAAAACATTAACCGCCTTATTCATAAAGCTTATCAAACCTATGATAGCTAAAATGTGTATTGACCTATTCTCACAAACACAAATTTCAAAGTGACAGACAAAGACAAACTAATTATAACGGCATTATAGTTAAAATAGGTTTATAAGACGTTTATGAATAAGGTGATAAGTAGATAGATAGATAGATATTAGTACATAATATATAGGGTGCAATGGACTGGTTTAATGCCATATGACAGTGTCTTGTAAAAAATCATTAATATTGTAGTAGGCCTTTGTGCACAAAGTATGCTTTATACATTTTATCTACACACGTATCAAAAACCCTCTTTACTGCGTCCAAAAACCGCACGTTACGACCAACATAATGATAAACTTCTTGGTAAAACTCATTTCTTATCTGAATATTAATCATTATGACTATAATGTACCGAAATTTGTCATATTGTGACATTCAAATTTCGAACGCCGAAGCCCGCTTACGTGCCGCCCCTAGGTTGTCTGTGAAGTTGGTACTACTGAACAAGCTAAACAACTGCAGAGCAATGATCAATGCCACCATGCCGGTCGAACATGCGATTCCTGAACACATCAAAGAGAGCTTATGATATGTTTGTAGATAAACTAGTGTTTGTAACTCTACATAATTAGGCATTAAAACTCTACCCTCCATTATGAAGCAGTCACATAAACTATTATTTTCAATCGAGCTGCAGTTAAGTTTTGTATTTCTTGCGGAATTTTATTGTAGAAGCGTATGCAGTGTCCCATAAAAGAACTACTAACTTTTGTGAGTCTGAACATGGGAAAAGAAAGTTTATGTTTATTTCTAGTTTGCACATTGTGGCGGCTATCAATTTTAAAGCTACTGATGGTAGTGTTATGTGATACTCGAACGCAGATATCGTGTGGTCAGCAATATTTCAAAATAGCTACATATGTCAAGACGAGATGATGGGCCAGTTCAGTCTGGCAATTTAATGTTAAAAAAAAGAGTGCAACATTAGCAATTTAATGTTGAAAAAAAAATGAGTGCAACATTAGCAATTTAATGTTGAAAAAAAATGAGTGCAACATTAGCTGACTACTGAGTGTTTTTTTAAATAAAATGTTTGATTTCTATAATAACTCGCAAAAGTAAATAACTAATTAATTAAGTACCTTTGGGTCGGGCATGCCCTGGGGCGGTTTATTTTTTTTACAAGCTTTTTTTAGTATTGTGTTCAGTTTTTGCTTGTGAATAATTAATTTGTGACTTGGTTTGCCATTTTTTTTCTATATTAAATTGCCAAACTATACATACGTAATTAAGGTCATTAAAACAAAGTCAATAACTACATAGTTGCTGACCAATCTACTAAAATGTTACCAAACACGATTTGCTGACCAAATAATTTCACAATTATAACTTGCAGTTCATTTAGCTGATATCCATTCAAATTTATTATGCATATTGTTTAATAGAACATCAAAAAAGTCTCAACCTAAGCATAACCAATTAATAATAAGAATAACTCAGCTACATTTATAAAATTATTGTTAAATTTTCAAGTCGCCGCTGAAAAATTAAATATTAAGCTGAGATTTATTAAATTTGATGGGCTGATTATTTTCCTATTATCCAGGTAAAGAACCTATCAGGCGGTCAGCAAAGAAGGGTGTCACTTGGGGCGGCATTGGTCCACGAACCTGATTTGCTGATCCTGGATGAGCCTACTGTGGGGCTGGACCCCGTGTTGAGAGAAAAGTGAGTGTCATCATCAATAATATCATCCCAACTCAGAGAATTTTAATGGGAAATATTAAACTGCACATTAAAAATACTGACTTGCACAGAAAATATCAGGGCAAAATGCTGCGGTAGGTTAGGTGAAGGGTAAAGGGGGTGAGCGAAGCGAAGCACCTTTGCCAACGTTGTGGCAACCTACGGGAGACGGAATAAAAGGCTTGGAATATCGGCTATTACTGTCTAGTTTTATTTAACAATAACTTTCCTTATATATAAATCGTCTTCGATAATCATCATGTACCAAAACCGGTACGTGATGTCGATTTTCTGTGTCAGCCAATAACTTATCTCAACGATACTTTAGTCCGTGATGATAAGGGATGGCTGGCACAGATACTCCCACCTTTAAAAAAAGCAATAGTAAGTAAATTACGATAAATGGCTACTAAACTAACTAGGCTGAGGTAATCCCCCTCTTCCGGAGTGCGGCGCCAACTCTTTCGTTAAAAAAACGGTTGGCCACCATGAAGAACACGATGGCCGCTATTATAATGAGGATCCCGAGCGTCGCAAGAATCATCTCCCGATGACCGTTGAACTCTTTTATCACCTCCTGGCGAATCCGTTCGGCGATATTTTCCGTTAATTTGGTGGCGTCTTGTATCCCGTTGTTTTGGGTCATGTTTAGTTGTTCCTTGGAGTTATATCCGCCCATGGTGGTTTCGTTGCGTTTCCTGCTGGTTTACTGAATAGCGAATGATACTCTATGATTTACCAATTCGCTATTTATACCAAACGAGTGTCGTCATCAAAGTTGGAATCTCAACGTTTGTTTGTACTTTCGACCAAACTTGGACGTTGTTGGGCGTGCTGACTCGACAACTGAGTTTTCCGCTTTGCTCGTTGGTTGCGGGAACGTGATGGAACTCGGCTGATCTACTGGTAGGAAAGCTGGCTTTAATCTATCAATTGAAAATGTGTCGACGGTGTTGTTCTTTTTGATGACGAAATATTTCGCCGTTCGTCGTAGAACTTCGTAAGGCCCTTCATAAGGAGGAATCAGACCTTTGGCGACACCTTCTCTCTTGATGAAAACGTGAGAGCAGGAGCCTAACTCGGGTTGGACGAAATACTTGTTTTGGTGATTCTCTCTCCTCGGAACGGAGCAGTTTTTTGATATTCGTTGTTTTAAATCTTGCACGTAGTCGTGATACGATGATCGCAAACCAGATTCACTAAAGAATTTCCCGGGAAGCCTTATTGTTTCTCCATAAACCATTTCCGCGGCGCTCAAACCCGTGTCGTCTCGTAAACAACTTCTTAGGCCAAGAAGGACGATTGGTAATTCTTTTACCCAATTTTCCTTACTGTTCCTTGCCATGAGAGACGCCTTCAGCGAACGATGCCATCTCTCCACCATTCCATTGGATTGCGGGTGGTAGGCTGTTGTTCGTAATTTTTCCGTTCCCATTAACGCTGACACACACCCTTTATCCGCTTAGAGTCTACTGAATTGCCCCACAATATCTGACCATACCGAAGTACCGGTGCCACTTACGCATGGTACGCTGACAGAGTCGCCTCTCGTGCGGCAACGTCTCTTACTCGCTTTAGTGCGTACGCGCATCTGTTTAGTTTAAGACACATTCTGTGAGCTTTCCAGTTGCAATACTTATCTATTGTCATTCCAAAAATATTGTAGTCTGATTCTTTCAGAATTGTATTGTTATAATTCATTAATACTTCATTATGATTAGTATTATTATAAGTCTGAAATTTAATTTATTGTGTTTTGTCTATGTTCTCTTTTAAATTATCATATTCTAACTATTTCATTATTTTCTAATGTTTCACCTATCTCTGTTTCCATCTCATTTCTATTTATACATTTAACTATTAAAGTTGTGTCATCTGCAAATAATACGTACTCATTCTTAGTTACGTCAGGTAAATCGTTTAATACAGGAGGATTAAAAGGGGACCCAAAACACTGCCTTGTGGTACGCCAAATTTATTGGCGCGAAATTTTGAGTGGAATGAGTTTTGACTTAAATAGCTCGTTATCTGTCCCCAACAGTTTCCTCCAATCCCATACCTATACAGTTTGTCCAGGAGATTTGGGTGTGACACGAAGTCAAACGCTTTACTCATATCCAAGAATATAGATGCTCCGGCCATTTTAGAATATTAGCCTTGCATAATATTATTAATAAGAGAGACGGAGGCTAATATAGTCGAACGATTTTATCCGAAACCAAATTGTTTCTTCTAGAAGGGCTATAATACATCTTATGTCGACCCCGCGGGGACGGCCTTTCATACCAAATTTCCTTTCAGTGTCCACTTTAGATTGTTTCATACAAATCATTCTCACTCTTGATTCCTAGCAGATTGGTCGGATCAGCTAATCACTTCTTTCATACATTTAACTTACCATATTTAGCACACAATAGTAGTTTATGTGACTGCTACATAATGCCTAATTATGTACAGTTACATACACTAGTTTATCTACACACATATCATAAGCTATCTTTGATGTGTTCAGGAACCGCATGTTCGACCGGCGTGGTGGCATTGATCGTTGCAGTTGTAGCTTGCTGAGTAGTACCAACTTCACAGACAAATTAGGGGCGGGACGCAGGTGGGCGTCGGTGTTCGAAATTTGAATATCATAATTTAACAATTTTTTCTACATTATGGTCATAATGTATCAATATTCAGATAAGAAATGAGTTTTTACCAAGAAGTTTATCATTAAGCTGGTCGTAACGTGTGGATTTTGGACGCAGTAAAGAGGGTTTATCATACGTGTGTAGATAAATAATTATAGATGTGCAATTGAGCATCCTTTACTCCAGTAACTGTAATTAATTAATTCTGCCAACTCAACATGACAGATAACATATTGTATGTTGAGCAAAAACATTTCGTAGAAAAAAAAGGTACAAGCAACATTAGGTTTGTATGAAAAATAAAAACGTTAATCAGAAATTCTATTGTTTAGTTGACCATTCCGTTATCTTTTAGTTTAGTTGTATCACCATATCACTACGCCAAAAATAGTAATAAGTCACCTTGTTTAATAATTAAAATCATAATAATATTATACAAATAAAAATGCCTAATAAACCCTCAATTTGACTGCATCTTACTGTTACACTATATATTATCTGCACAGTGGTCCGATTCTTCAGGCGTTTGAACTAAACTAATTAAAAATACGAGTTTGAAAATAGAACGGATTCAGTTTAGTTCGTTAACTAGTTAGTTGTGATGCCTTAACTTCTGGACACCTAGACCAGCAGTCTTATGGCGTAAGTCGTCTGAGCTATGAACTTCATATAGACTTTTACGTTTGACACCTTGCACCAGCTTCATCTGTCAAATTGGTATCACGCAAGTAGCATCATAATGGAGGCCAAACCCAAGCTCATTGAATGAAGCCTAGAAGCCTTCGGTGATACCCCGCAATCGATGAAATTGTATGAGCATGAGATGAACCATAGACACACGCTATGAACTTCAGAGAGTTACGCCATAAGGCTGCTGGTAAAGAGGCCTCATGCCATGGTAATAATATTCAAATCCTATCCTAAAATCCTAAATAACCTTAGTTAACGTATATATGTCACCGTAAGATTGTCAAAACCGTTAGTTTAAAATCTAACGGTTTTTTTCCTCGTTAGTTTATAAACTATCGATAAATTGTAAACTGTACCGTACTGCTTACGATATGACGCGTTAGTTTATAATAAAACCGTTAAATTGTGAACTGGTTTAAACGTGAATTGCAAAGGAAATACCAGGGAAAACACTGCGGTAGCTTAGGTGTAGACTGGAGGGGGCGAGCGCAGCGAAGCTACCGAATAGTCTTCATGTTAGGTTGACATAGAATAAAAGAAACGTAAATTCTAAACCCTGTCGGTCTGATTTACACTTTTTCGATGGTTAAAAAACTAATTCGTTAGTTTATAAACTAACGGTTTTGACAATCTTGCAGTGATATACACGTAACCAGGTACCAAGAGGTTTCTGGACACCTGGACCTGGACCTGGACCTGGTAAGGAGGCATCGCGATTTTGAATCTCATGCCATGGTAATAAAATTAAAGACCTATAATGATAGTTTATGGTAGGCATGTCGCAGTTAGTTGGTTAAATCAGACACTTAACTAAATCTCTAGACCGTTATTTAAATGCCGAAGTTTAACCAAGTCACTAAAATTCCGTCAGACAAGTGAGTGAACGCAACGTTTAACGAGTTGTCTAAACGTTCCTAGGCAACAAGAAATATACAATATAAATATTTTTTTATGTGTACTTAAATACTTCGCTTCGCTCACCCCCTTTACCCTTCACCTAAGCTACCGCAATGTTTTGCCCTGATATAAACTGTGCAAATCAGCTGTTGCCGTGACGCCATCTTGTTTTTCAACACGCTGGCTTTCGGTAAGATAGATTGTTAAACTTTTCGACGATGCTTTATTTAAAACAAAATGCTAACGATTTGGTTAAACATCGGTATTTAATTAACGGTCTATAGAGTTAGTTAAGTGTTTGATTTAACCAACCAACTGCGACATATATACGTATCCAGGTACGGAGAGGTGAATGTGTCAGTTTTGTTGATGTTGACGGGTAGGGAAGATAATGACGGCAACAAATATATATTTGACCAATTTAAAATTTCACTACTAAATTTACTGATTTTCATCAAATTTAGTGCTCCCATGTAGTGGTTGAACCGTTTTGGTTGCTATAGGTCACTTTCTGTCCGAATACTTAAGTTAGGTTCTTTCGGTCACGACTTTGTAATACAACCTGAGCGGAGCGAGGCGACTCTATGTAGTTTAGTAAATTTGATGAAAATTTAGAAAATGTATTTTTTTTAATGTAACTTTTTAATGACCGACGACGCCATTGCGGCCACGTCATTGTCATTGAGCTGTCATTCAAGAACCGGAATAAAAGCCCAGTTTGAAACTGAAACCCCCCTGATACGAGGAAATAAAATGTAATAGTTCATTGTTAAGTGAGACTATACTTTGACAATTATTTAGTGAACAGCCATAAGAAAGTGGCATTTATATCTTAGGCCATCCGCACACGCACGATAGTAGAAGGCGACTTGAGTTTGACACGCGTAGCCTACGCGTCGCTCTCAGGCGGTGGTAGCAAATGCCCATCTATGAATAGCTATTCCTCTCAAAGAAGACGCTTCCCAGATCCCAAAAAAATATGTGATGTAAAGACATCCTCTTCCATCATGAGTCGTTTATTTGAAAACAGTATTTGTCAATGGGAAAAACACGTAAAAAAATAGATGCTCTTAATCTAAAACTTGCTATTTCGTTGGATTTAAAAGAATACTGATATGGTTCTTCCGTTAAAAACTATGTACTAAAAATATCTAAAAATTTGAAATTAAGAAATATGTAAAAAGTGTTTTTGACTATAACTATAAAACGCACAATTTTCACAATGTTCTGCGTCAGCTACTGACGTAACAGAGACTGATGTTGCAGAGTGAGCTGTTGTGAACTTTATTTTAATATGGCTGTGTCCTAAATTTAAACCACTATGAATCATGTTGCCAATTTTACCGATACACGAGTGTTGATGCTTTGATTATTTCTTAATATCAAACTCAACGATTTATGATATTTTTAATACCTATTTTTTGACGCAAGTACTGTATTAACATTATTTTTAGATCCCAAGAAATAGCAAGTGTAAGGTTAAATACATCTTTTAAAGTTTTTTTGGATTTTGAAAATGTCTTCTTTAGAATTTGACGAACAAATTTCGTTGTTGTTCGCACACGGTCCGACGGGACGACAAAGTGTTTAAAGTCAGTTGCATGCTACGGACTTCGATAATCGCACGCGACTTGCGTCGTTTGATACGCGTAACCTACGCTTCGCTCTTAAGTCGCCGCCATACAAATTTGTTGTTGTTCGCACACGGTCTGACGGGACGACGAAGTGTTTAATGCCAGTTGCATGCTACGGGCTTCGCAAATCGCACGCGACTTGCGTCGTTTGATACGCGTAACCTACGCTTCGCTCTTAAGTCGCCGTCATACAAATTCGTACTCGCTCGCGCACGACGCGTCTTCTGAAAAGACCATGGGGTACAACGCTGGGCCTTGTTGTGACCCACGGGCTTTTCCGAATTTCGAACCGCTTAAAAAGAGCGCTACAGCGCGACGCTGCGGTATACCAAGAACGAACGAAACGACCGCTGGAAACCCCGTGTGGTATAAAGTTTTCAATATTCAATAAAGTTTTCAAATTAAATAAAGTCAGTGACTACAACGGTAAATCTAAATTTAATGACTGGGCAACGTTTGGAATTCGTAAAAGTAGAGTTATCTTGTATGACCTTTATGATCAAAAAACCTATAACTTTGATCGAAAATTTCATGACTGTGTTAAAAAATATTCCAAAACTTTCAAGTTGGTTTGTAGAACTGCATTTTACACATTAACAGAAAAATTCAAAATTCAAATAATAGATGAAAACAGTTTGGCAAATAATAAACCGCGAAACTGGCAAAGTTATACCAAGGGACAATGATTTCTGCCTAAAGATAGGTGATGATGTTGTTAAATCCAACGCTGATGTTGCTCGAGCTTTTGAAACATTCTTCAACAATGTACCCGGACTCACAACAGACCGTCTAAATTCATCTCCATATGAAGCAGAGACTTTATTAAAAAATAACACTAGCGTCAGTAATGTATATTTAAAATTTCATCATGTATATCCCCAGGACATTGTCAAAACGTTTAAATTACTAAAACTTAAAAAATACGGAAGACCTGAGGGGTATATCAGTCAAAGTCATTGGTTCAGTAATTCTAGTTATAGCCCCACACTTAGCTTATATATTCAATAAATGTGTTGACGATGGGGCTTTTCCAGACCTCATGAAACACAGTAAACTGATACCTCTGTTCAAGTCGGGAGATAAGGGCGATCCTTCAAATTTCAGACCAATATCTGTTCTTCCAACACTAAGTAAAATATTTGAAAAGATTATACTCAATCAAATGCTCTCACACTTCAACCGTACAAAACAACTCCACGCTAAACAATATGGTTTCATTAGGGGTAAATCGACTACGGATGCAGGTATTACCCTTATATCTCATATTTATTCTGCATGGGAGGCCGCACAGGATGCCATCGGAGTTTTTTGCGACCTGTCGAAGGCGTTTGATTGTGTTGATCATAATACGCTATTAATTAAATTAAATCATTACGGAATTAGAAATAAAGCGTTGGATCTACTAAGATCATACCTAAGCAATAGAATTCAAAAGGCAGAAGTTAACGGCGTAAAATCTGATGGATCGGTTGTTAAAATTGGCGTTCCACAAGGTTCCATATTAGGCCCTTTCTTATTCCTGGTATATATTAATGATCTGCCTTTCATGGTGGAGAAATTAACTGACATAGTGTTGTTTGCTGATGATACTTCAATGGTCTTCAAAATTGAAAGACAAAAAGGAGATTTTGATGTTGTTAATGGTGTATTGTCTTTAACCTTGAATTGGTTCATAGTTAATAATTTATTGTTAAACGCTGGTAAAACCAAGTGTATCAAATTCTCACTTCCAAATGTCAGGCAAGTTGAGACCAGTTTAGTGTTAGACAACAGCATGTTAAAATTAGTAAATGATACGAAGTTTCTTGGAATAACCATTGATAGCAAATTGCAGTGGGGACCCCACATAGATAAATTGGCTGGTAAATTAAGTTCTGCGGCTTACGCTGTTAGGAACATCAGACAAAGCACGGATGTGGCTACATCTAGGCTAGTATATTTTAGTTACTTTCATAGTGTGATGTCCTATGGTATCTTGTTGTGGGGGAAAGCAGCGGATATTCAAACTATTTTTATTTTACAGAAAAGAGCTATTCGAGCAATTTATAATTTAAAACGAACAGACTCCTTAAGAGAGCTTTTTAAAGAAATTGACATACTAACAGTAGCTAGTCAATTTATTTTCGAAAATATTATGTATCTACGCAAGAACCTTACAACATTTTCCAAACTTAGCGATAGCTGTAATGTTAACCTAAAAAATAATCACAGACTTTGTGTGCCCCTTTTTAGACTCGCGAAGGTTAGCAATTCTTTCAAGGGTCAGTGCATTCTCTACTACAATAGGATACCTCTGGAGATTTTGAAATTGCCATTTGAGCAATTTAAAAAGCATGTTAAAGCGACTTTGTCGAAAAAGGGATATTACAATGTTCAAGATTACTTAAATGACAGGACTGTATGGGGTTGATCTGGCTCAACACAGACCTTGCTGTTAATAGTTTTGTAATTATTTATTCCTGCTTATCAATCATAACAATTACATTTTTCATATTTGTATTAGTTAAGCACAACCTATTTTTATAAGAGATCTAAAAATCAATCTGTGGGAGTTTCTACGCCCTTCTTCTCCCACAGTGGTCCAATGTAGAGAAGAGGCAAAAAATGACGTTTGCTAAGTATATGTAAATATCTACAGTAATAAAGTACTTTGACTTTGACTTTGTCAAAAATATTTTCAAGGAAAGTTTACTAATCATTTTGAATGCAATTCCGCAATAAAGTAAGTTATGATTTCAGAATTAGAGGAAAAAGTAAAACAATTTAGAGGTCTTTTCGCAATAAAATTCTTTCGAGAAAATTTCATCCAACCGCATTTTCCTTCAGTGAGAATTTTAATCAAATACTCAATAAACGTTAACCCGAAAATCAAATCTGTAGATGACTTTGCAGTGGAGTAAATAGATTCGAAAAACACCCCATATTCACCTTAGTCAAAATGGGGCGGTGCACTGCGCAGTCTGCGCAGGTTACTATGGTCACAGATTAGATAATAGTAAGTTCTATGGTCACCCTGTGCAAAAAATATTATTGAGTTACTGGGCATAGGTAAACTTATACGGCACGAGGTTCACCTAGTGAATAATTACATTACGTTATAGAATTACGTTAGTGTACTTAGTTTAAACTTATATGTGCCATGGCAATAAATAAAAAATGTGCGTTCATCAAATCATTGCGCTTTTACTAATCTACATTCTTTTACTTGGATATTTCCCAACAGAATATAGTTTTTACGACTTACCCAAAAAGTATGTGGGGTGGAACGTGATACCCACCACAGACATTGTTACATACACAACTCAATGACTATTGTAGGTATCTAGGTAGTACATTTTAGACTCCCTTCCTTGTATGAATACACCAATCCATTTATACAGGGTGTAACAGAAAGGGATAGTCATATTTTAGGGGGGCGGTGTGGGCCTCATTCTGAATAACTTACACTATAAAACCTATTCGATCTGAGCAACTTCTTTAACTTATCTATGCAAAACAGCTGATCGCGCGGTCCAAACTGTATGGAGAAGTGAAAAATAAAATTGCTCATATTAAATCGGTTTCATAGACAAAGGTGTCCCTAACAACCATCTTAAATGTGACAACACCTTTCTGTTACACCCTGTATATCATGGGCAACCTTCCCCGTAAACAGTAGTAATCTCTTCCGTGATGATTTGAAGCGTTTTTCCATACTCGGTGACAATATTTATGACAGATCGAGACTTGGTATACTCCATATTTGCAGAACTCTTTCCGATTTACTTGTTTGGAGGATGATAGATAACTGTTTAATAAATTTATAAATATTAGAGGACAATCTTACACAAATCGAACTAGGGGCCCATAGTGAGCTCAACAAGGCTTGTGTTATGGGTACTAGACGACGATATATGTAATAGAGAAACTAAGAAACAAATATTCATGATCATCCACACAAATATTTGCCCTTTACGGGATTCAAACCCAGGACTAGGTTAAATCGGTCGTCAATCTTTAAAGTTAAATTATGAAAATGAAAAATGAAAAAATTAAAGTGAAAATAAAAAAAATATTTCTCCCAAGAACACAATACATATTGCAGGTATAGTAGGTAGGTTTTGCCAGAGGCAATTATAAGGAGAGCGACATCTTCGGGAGTAAAGTAAAAGGCTTGAGATGCGCGCAAATACTAGACTCATTTATTATAGGGAATCCTAGCTTATATACTAGGTTGGTACATGTTATTGATGACGTGCATAAGACATAGTGCGTGATGAATATAAATATACCTTATCTGTGACGGTCGTCAACTTATCTTAACATTACGTGAAAATATGACTAACATAGCCGACCGGCACATAGGTCAAACTAGTAATCTTGCAGTCTAAGAAGCAGTGGGAGACAGGAGTCCAAAATAGGTTAACCCCGTGCCATGGATCCCCTGGCCTCCACCTCTCGAGATACAGATACAGATACAGATAATTAACGGGGGGCCTATTTGTTGAAACTTGGTAATATTATTCCTCACTAAGCCCCCTCCCAATCCTTCATTCCGCGGACTTTAGGACCTCCCCTCAAAGTAAAAGGTCCTAAAGGCCCATACGGGGTCCACCACGCTGGCTCCCCTCGTAGTAGAAGATTTTCCATATGGGGTCCACCACGCTGGATCAGTGCGTCTTGGTGGGGTGTAGGTTAGTGCCCGACCCAGCCCTATGAAGTTTCCAAGCTGACCTATCAGGGCCTCTGATACAGAACAGTGCAATAGCAACCGAATATGGGTACCTACTCTGAATCTGAAAATTAACACCTGAATCATAATATTTACAGAGACATCAATAATAACCTTCTTCGCCTCCACTTAGTTCTTGTTCTCGACCTTCACCAGCACCAAGTAAACCAAAAACCATGTAGGTAAACTCGAAAACAGCTTAAAAGTTATATAGTATAGTGTGACCGGCTTAAATAAACAAATAATTGTTGATTTAATGTAGTACTACCTCGGACTTGGGCCAATATTACGTAAGTCAGACACGAAAATTATTTTTTCATCCGAATTTACGAAAATCCTTCATATAGGTCAATGTCGTTGTAAACCAATTGACAGGAGGAATCTCCATGTCTTGGACAAAGAGTATATAATTTACTACGTTTTGGATTTCAATGTTATATAGAAAAATAATCATGACTTAACCTCGAAGACCAAAAGAGTTATATATATTTCACCGTAAGATTGTCAAAACCGTTAGTTTGTGATCTAACGTTTTTTTTTCTCGTTAGTTTAAAACTGTCGATAAATTGTAAGCTGTACCGTACTGCTTACGATATGACGCGTTAGGTTATAATGCAACCGTTAAATTGTGAACTAGTTTCAACTTGTTTTGCAAACGAAATACCGGGCAAACACTGCGGTACTAATAGCTTAGGTGAAGACTAGAGGGGCGAGCGCAGCGAAGAACAAAAGAAACGTAAATTCTAAACACTGTTGATCTGGTTTACAATTTGTCGATAGTTTACAAACTAATGCGTTAGTTTATAAACTAACGGTTTGGACAATCTTACGGTGACATACATTTGTTTGAAGCGTCTGTCGGTGTGTCCTTATGTCTGTCCGTGGCACCCTAACAGGGAGGATTTTAATGCAGTTTTCTGTAAATGGTATTAGACTTTCGCTAAGTAGTAGTGCTTAGATGATTTCCTACTCGTTTCGACTAATAAACTGACTCTCTTGAATAAAGCTCGCTCGCTCGTGAATAAACATGTCACTCGTCGGAAATCACCAACTTTCCGCACTACCAGCTTAAATAATTATTAGTAATATTAATAATAATATAAATTAATTATTAGTAATAACACGAATTAGTAAAGTTTGAATATTATTTGTGTGTTTGTGCTAATACAGCAATTAAACACTTATTCTATTAAAATTTCATAAGCTCTGTTTACTTTATCTTTGATATCTTGCAATATCTATCTCATTCGACGAGTAACACAATGGATTGCATGTTCAGATGCAATTATCGTGAAGCTATTGCTTCAGACCTATTACACGTGACTAAGCTAGGTAGCCTAGGCAATACGATAACCTTCAACTATTGAACAGAAACTGCGTTGACGGATCGCGCGTACTAATTCATTTGGGTTATTTGCACAGAGGGTAGCGCCCTCTGCAAACTTAGTACCAGTGTATTAAATTTGTATTTCAGCTGATTAATACACGTATAATCGGATTAGATCTAAACTTTTAGGCACGTAGATGAAAAGTAAGTTAACTGTTATCTCGGGTCAACTTTGACATTCCATACTTTTCTATGGAGCGTCAAAGTTTACTCGAATTAAGCGTTAACTCGCGTTCCAACTGTCGAGCCTTAAATACAATCCTCTTTGGATTTCCCTGGGATTCAAGCAAACAAGCTAACCCCTGGCAAGCAAAATTAAAAATTCGAATTACTGCCTCAACATGGGTTGAATTTAAAAATATGTAGCCTTAACTTGTAATTCTAACATAAATATAGGAATTTCACTCCCTTTTGAAAATTTTACTTATCACTGTGATCACATACAACACGATCATTTGACTACATTTGCGATCTTTTACTGCGGCGTTTTATTGTTTTTTTGTGCATTCACAAGTAAAAATGTAAGAGTTTCACAGTTTCATTCCCAATTGCTAGTAAGGATAACACTGGTCAAAGGCCAAAATTCAAAATATCGTTACTGTAGACATTTACATATAATTACGTAAACGCCTTTTTTGCCTCCTCTCTACATTGGGCCACTGTGGGAGAAAAAGGGCGAAGAAACTCACACAGTTTTATTTTTAGATCTCTTTTAAAAATTGTTTAAAAAAATATATACAAATTTTATAGTTTTATAGGTCAATAATATCCCATATACTTGTGAAGGGATTAAAAGCAGAAACCCAACAGATTAAACGGCACGCTAAGGCCCTCAAATCCACACTTCTAGTAGATAATGTACTGTTACGTGACTTTTCGCAAGTCGAAGTAGACCGAACTCTTAAACATATGCCGCTCGGTAAGGCAGCTGGATTTGATGGAGTCTACAATGAGTTCCTAAAACATCTGGGACCAAGGTGCAGAAGTTGGCTTAGAGACTTCTACTCAGACATCCTGCGGCGTTTCAAGCTGCCAACAAAGTTTAACCGCACGAAGATTATCGCAATGCTGAAACCGAGAAAGACGCCGGAAAACCCCAAAAGCTATCGATCCATTGCCCTGTTGAGTTGCATATACAAGCTGCTGGAAAAGCTGATTAACAAAAGAATAGGTAAACTGATAGACAAAGCAACTCCAGTAGAACAGGCCGGCTTCCGCAGCGGCCGGAACTGCACTGATCAAGTGTTATCCCTAACTACACACCTAGAAGCAGGATTCCAGAAAAAGCATAAGACATTTGCAGTGTTCATAGACCTATCGGCGGCGTACGACACTGTTTGGACAAGGTGGTGCCCTGCAAGAAAATCGTGGGGTTCTTAAACGACATGCTAAGTAATCGAGAATTAGTTGTCTACCACGGGGATAAGCAAAGCCATATAAGGAAGTTAAACAATGGCGTGCCACAGGGCTCAACACTGTCTCCATCCCTCTCTACGCACGACATAGAGCACGACATTAGAAAGTTGTTAGTGATAAATGCGTGCTATTCGATAGAGGACTTCTATAAAATCCTTGGTCAAAACAATAAAGTTGTGCAATATTATATCATATAATGAATAAATCGGAACATATAATAAGTACACTGCAATGAAACTATTATAAACTTATATAAACCAATTAACAATCAAATTTCTATAACATCAGATATATGAAATGTATATTTTGAATATTACACTGAATCTAAATTGAAATTGTGTTAGTAATGATATAATGATAATGACGAATGTAATGATTACTCTAGTGACGTGTATACTATGTTTATTAATAAATAATTCAATTCATACCGGACCCCAAGAGCCTTAAGTTTATGTATGCTGATGACATCGCCGTCACCTGTCAACACAACACTGTGAACACCTGGAATAGACTGAAGAGGAGGGGAGCTCTCTCCTGTACCCAAGGCTAGGTACATAGAAGTGAGCAGTGAAGCTAATGGTCCGCATTAAATACTCTTTATTATATTTAAATATCTAACTAAAAATACTAATGAAGCTGCCTATGTTGACAAATATCAAGGAAGCTCTAGATTTGAATCTGACTACCTAGTTACAGAGGTCAGCTATGTAGGTATGTATAGTTACCCACAAGACCTTAAACAGCAGTAACCTGGAACTTCTTGAGCGGTACTTTGCGAAATGGCATCTAATACCAAATTCCGATAAGACAGAAGCAGCTTTCCACCTCCATAATAAAGAGGCCAAGTATGAACCAAATGTCAAATTTGCAGGAACAACACTTAAGTATAATTCGACACTGAAAGTTGGATGTGACCCTGGATCGTAGTCTTCTTCTTACCTTCGCCGCACACACCAGTAAACTCAGCATGAAACTTCAAACCAGAAATAACATCTTGCACAAACTAACTGGAACATCATGGGGCGCAAGTGATGATGTACTCCGTTCAACCGGCCTTAGCTTGGTCTACTCAGCGGCTGAATACTGCGCGCCAGTGTGGTTAAATAGTGCACATTGGCAATGTGTAGACGTGCAGCTAAATCAGGCTATGAGATGCATATCGGGAAGGATAAAAGGCACTCCACTGTTTTTTTTTATCCCCAGCCAGGGATCGAACCCGGGACCTCTCGCATGATAGGCAGAGCCACAACCGCTGCCCACAAAAGTCATCAGATACAGATAGAGGATATAACAATAGTGCCTTTACCAAACCCCAATGGGAAAAGTTATTATCATATGACTGTTTGTAGGCGTTATATGCATAGTGTGTGACGAACATTTTGTACAAATAGGAGAATAGACGAAGGTTGTGCAAATCATTTGCTATGGTCAATAAGCAAATCGTTCGAAAAGAGGTACCGAGATGCCTACAGTCATGCTAATTTGACAAGCAAGTCTATATCTCAGGTGTAAGAAATAAGCACTATATTAAGTTGAGGATAACTTAAAGAGATCACAACTTACCTACAAATTAAATATTCCACTATCAATATGCACAAAGACTGGTCTGTACGATCTACAGGTCTTAATTGTGTAGATGTTTGAATACGTTGCTGTTTCTGGTTCCCACGACACACCGTATCCTAGCGTGGGGCCAGAAGCAATATATGTTTCTTACAGGATATAAGAGAAAGGTGCCGTTAATATTGGAGTTTACTGGGTGGCATTGCACACTCGATAGGGGGGTTATACTTAAGTACGGCCGATTTTGCAATCCTCAGATACCGTTTAGTTGTGCGTTTATCTGAGGAATTTGTCAGATTTTGAACGTGTGAAAAGTCAATTAAAGCTATAATAATAAATCTAAAAGCATTCATCATCATGATATCTAATAATAATAATACGTTGGTTGGACACTATTTACACACATTGATCTAGCCCCAAACTAGGATTCCCTGGATCTTGGGTACTAGTTAACGATACACATAATTATATAGATAAATATTGTACTTAGATAGATAAACAACCATGACTAGGGTACAAACCTCCGTTCTCATGAAACAAATATTTGCCCCCACCGGGACTCGAACCCGGGACCATTGGCTTCGTAGGCAGGTCACTGCCGACTCGGCCATTCGGGTCGTCAATGATATGATAATATATCGTAAACAGGGAATACAGGCTCTCTTTCTACGTAATATATATATATATATAGTTTTTAATTAATTTCTTTCATTCAACCATCAATTCTATCAGATCTCGGCAGTTCATTAAGTAATGCCCACAACACTATGAATGACACATTTTATTGGGCGGCTATTTCTGTTATTGAGATTGGCCATGTATATGTCGCAGTTAGTTGGTTACATCAGATACTTAACTAAATCTCTAGACCGTTAATTAAATGCCGACGTTTAACCAAGTCACTAAAATTCCGTCAGACAAGTGAGTGAACGAAACGTTTAACGAGTTGTCTAAAAGTTCCTAGGCAACAAGACATACACAATAGAAATATTTTTTATGTGTACTTAAGTTTATGTTTTAAATATTTTTATTGTTTTTACATGTTCAATCTAACACGAAGGGTAAAGGGGGCTTCGCTTCGCTCACCCCCTTTATCCTTCACCTGCTACCGCAAATTTTTTGCCCTGATATAAGCTGTGCAAATCAGCTCTTGTCATGACGCCATCTTGTTTTCCAATACGTTAAGAGAGATTGTGAAACGTTTTCGACAATGCTTTATTCAAATCAAAATGCTAGTGACTTGGTTAAACGTCGGCATTTAATTAAAGGTCTAGAGAGTTAGTTAAGTATCTGATTTAACAAAACAACTGCGACATAGGTATCTGTATATAAGTTTTACATGATTTTTGAATCCTCTCCCTCAACTTCTAAACATCAACATTTTCTATTTCAATGTTTCAGAATATGGGAATTCCTAACTGGAGTGACTCGGCTCGGGAAGACTGTCATCATAACAACACATTACATCGAAGAGACGAAACAGGCTCATAAGGTGAGTACCTATAACAGAAGAACCTTACGTAGACTATGCCGCTTACGAACACTCGTTTAGGTTAAGGGCAATCCGATTGTGGAACGCACTTCCCTGCGCTATTAGGGATAGTCCCTCAATTTTCACTTTTAAGGAAAAGATTACCTTTCTCTCCCATAATAGGTCCATATCTATGTGTTTATGTATAATAATAATAATAATAATAAAAGTTTTTATCTACACACGTATCATAAACTCTTTTCACTGCGTTTTTTCGTGTTTTCCAAAAACCACACGTTACGACCAGCATAATGATAAATTTCTTGGTAAATAGTAGTTTATGTGACTGCTACTGCTGGAGGGCATTAATACTCGAGAGTGGGTTTACGAAACGAGCCGAAGGCGAGTTTCATAATAATATCACTCGAGAGTTTTAATGCCTAATTATGTACAGTTACATACACTAGTTTATCTACACACATATCATAAGCTTTCTTTGATGTGTTCAGGAACCGCATGTTTGACCGGCATTGTGGCTCTGCAGTTGTTTAGCTTGTTCTGTAGTACCAACTTCACGCAGGCGGGCGTCGGCGTTGGAAATTTGAATTTCAGTACCAACTTCACAGAAAAACTAGGAGCGGCACTTAGGCGGGCGTTGGCGTTCGAAATTTTAATGTAGAAAAATTACACATTATGGTCATAATGTGTAATTTTTCAGATAAGAAATGAGTTTTTACCAAGTAGTTTAACATTACGCTGATCGTAACGTGCGTTTTTTGAACGCAGTAAAGAGGGTTTATGATACGTGTGTAGATAAAACTCATTACTTATCTGAATATCGATACATTATGAGCATAATGTACCAAAATTTGTCATATTATGACATTCAAATTACGAACGCCGACGCCACCGATGACGCCGCCTCTAGTTTGTCTGAGAAATTGATACTACTGAACGAGCTAAACAACTGCAGAGCAATGATCATTGCCACAATGCAGGTCGAACATGCGGTCCCTGAACACATCAAAGAGAGCTTATGATATGTGTGTAGATAAGCTAGTGTATGTAACTGTACATAATTAGGCATTAAAACTCTCGAGTGACATTATTATGAAACTCGTTTTCGGCTCGTTTCATAAACCCACTCTCGAGTATTAATGCCCTCCATTATGTAGCATTCACATAAACTACTATTATTCATAGAAAAAAATATTCATCGATCAAGCTTAAAAATGGTGGTGTCTGCTGCCATAGCTAGGATATTAAATAACCTGTATTTATGGCTCGCAGGCCCGTGCCTCGTCCGAGGTGGTTGTGGTATGAGTCGGATATTGAGACGGTTCTAACAAGAATAATACAAGTACTTATGAAAAAATTACAATTCAGACATGCAGAGTGTATAGTGTTTGTGAGGGTGTGTAAGCGAGTATGTGTGTGTTTTTGTGTAAGTACGCGCGTGTGTGAGTGTGAGTGAGTGTGCGTGCGTGCGTGAGTGTGTGTGATGCGAGTGATTATTTATTTATTATCTTACATTATTTGCATATCATTGAGCTGACTTTGTTATAAGGATAATTAAATTTAAGGGTAATTTAATTTTAAAATACGTGGAGATTTTTTCAATTTAAAAATACGAGGAGATTTTCAGTATCATCATATGTTAGGGTTTTGAGCAACTTAGTATGATATTATTAGAACCAGAAGTAGAATTTTATTAAAAAAACAATTACAAACAAAACCTAACCTTTATTTCTCAATTTATGATTCAAAATTATTTACAAAGAAAACAAAAAGCCAGCAATGCTTATTAAAACACAAATATGTACACAGCAATTTAGCTACAGAATAACGAGGAACAATCTCACCAGCCGAACGCGTTGAGCACCGAACCCTGTACCAGCGCCACCGAGCGCAGACGAGCAAATGAGAATTCCACCCCCAGTTGCGCTCGTATTTATAGGCACGAGCGCCCCACGCGCCAGCTGATGACTACACCAATATCATCTATCCTAACACGGCCAATTCTGACGGGGGTCCGTCCTCGGACACATCTTCATTGACCTCACGGGCAGGATCAGTCTCATTGGCACCATTTTTCGACGAAGGACCTGCCGTAGTAGTGTCTTCTTCGTCATCTGAAAACCATTGGAATTATTAGTGTTGTACTCACTATGTAGCAGTCTTAGCTGCTGTTCACCCTTTCGCAGTCATATCATCTCGCTTGCAAGGCCCTCTTTCAAGCTAGCACACCAAGTTAAATCCTATTTCTATCCACACATTGCATCCGTCATCTTTAAACCTTTCGAATGCACCGATCGTTCATCATCGCTGCAAACAAGCGAAGCTATTAACATCCATCATCTTAACCAGCCAGAGGCTGCCAGCTATAAGCTGCCGGACAAAGTCCGCCGTGACACTCAACCGTGCACGAAAGCGATGGAGCTTGTTAGGCCCTTACGCATAACCCGGATAGAGACGCTCCACCGGTCATATCTATGGATAGAGGCATAACTTGCCGTATCCCTAGATAGAGGCGGCATCGACCATATCCAACAGCATACTCACTCTCAAAGAAAGCAGCACATGTATCAGGGCACCACTCCCCGCGCCACGGTACTAGGTACTGGGCAGCAGCCTGTGTGGACTTGCCGTATGAACCAGCCAACAGTTTCAGTTCATATCGTCCACTCGGGAGAATCTTCACCACCTTGTACGGTCCTCTCATCCCAGAATCCAGCTTCCCTGTTGACTGTGAATGTTTAATCACAAACACAAGGTCATCAATTTTGAAAACACGTGGTACCTGTCGCTGCCGATTCGCATAAGCATCTTGCCTAGCCTGGTTGCGCTTGAGAAGCTCCGATGCTCTGCTTCTGCATAACTCCCGCCAAGCCTCACGATTTGGTCTTGATGAGTCAGCTGCAACATCACGAACTAAAGCGCGGATAATCGGCGTAGACGCGTCGGTGCCAATGAGCGAGTTAAGTGCTGATATTTGTGTCGTCTTTTGTTTTGTGATATTCAAAACCAACTGAAGTCGCCATAGTTCATCAGACCATGAAGTCTGCTTATGATTAGCTTCAATGCGAATCATGTTTAATACTGTACGAGCATATCTCTCCACCTGCCCATTTGCATGGTGCATCTCAGGGGTAATGTGGTGCACATCACAACCCAGTCCCGTGATCCAGTTGACAAACTCTGCCGACTCGTACATCCTGCCTCGGTCCGCTATTAACAATTTTGGGACCCCAAAAAGGGAGACTGCATTTATGAAAACGCGCTTAAGCTCACTAACATCTTGCTTATAGATCGGATACAGAAGGCAATACTTTGTGAACGAGTCCACCACTATTAACACAAACTTAAATCCTTTTGACTCTGGTAGGGGACCTAACACATCAGTGTGTAAAGTGTGAAAGGGGAGTTCAGGTTTTTCCCAAGAGGTGATCAGTTGGTTGGGGGATCTAGGGACTCTCTTTTTGGAAATACACACAAGACAGTGTGCAACATATTTAGTTACAAATTGTCTAAGGCCAGGGAACCAAAAGTGCTTCAGGATGAGATCCAGTGTCTTTTCAGCACCAACGTGCTGGTGCTCGTCATGGAACACTCTCAACAAACTCAACCTATGACCCTTAGGGATATAGCAGAGTAGTCTACTGTCCTCACCAATTGGGGAATATCGAAAGTACAGGACGTCATTCTGTTTTACATAACGCCGCGAGTCTAGTTCCCCACTATCTAACTTTTGAAGCAACTGACTCGTTTCATTATCAGCGGACTGAGCTATCTGTGCCCAGTTGCGCGGTTTCGTAATTTGGTGAACGTGGGTCGTTGGTGGGTTACGACTTAGGTAGTCGGCATGCGACATCATCGTGCCTTTACGATATTCAATGCTGAAGGTAAAATCCTGTAAGTAGATCCACCAGCGAGCCACACGAGGGAGCAAATCTTTCTTACGCTCTGTAGACTTAAGCGCATTACAGTCGGTAATGATCTTGAATTGTATACCGATAAGGTAATGTCGAAAGTGTGCTAAAGCTTTGACGACTGCAAGCGTCTCCAGTTCGTAAGAATGGTACCTACTCTCTGCACCCTGGGTAACTTTACTGTAGTACGCCACTACTCTCTTACTACCATCGTCATGAGTCTGCATCAGAACTGCACTGTAACCTGCACTGCTTGCGTCTGTGTGCAGTTCTGTAGGCAATTTTGGATCGAATATTGCCAATATCGGTTCGCTAGTCAGTGTTTTTATGAGCTCTCTCCGCACTTTCTCTTGCTCTGTCCCCCATTCGAACTTAACTCCTTGTTTAGTCAACCCAGAAATGCAAGCCGTTTTTGTCGCATACCCCTCAATGTATTTTCTAAAATAACCTGCAAGCCCGAGAAATTGCCGAACTTGCCTGACATTCCCTGGGATGGGGGCTTGCTCAAGAGCTTCCACTTTCATGGGGCTCGGCCTGACTGACCCTTGACTAATGACTCGACCCAGATATTCAACTTTGGTAGTCAAAAACGAGCATTTGCGAAGATTTATTGAAAACCCCGCTTCCGTCAGAGTCTGAAGTACCTCCCGCAATATTGCAATGCCCTCATCAACCGTTAAGCTCAACAATAACACGTCATCAACATAAACCAGTGCCTTACCAGAATCTATAAATTTCCGAAGAGTATTATTGATGATCCGTTGATAGACGATCGGACTGTTTGACAACCCATAGGGCATTTTCAGGAACTCAAAATGCCCTTCAGGCGTCACAAATCCAGTAATGTGAATGGATTCCTCATCAATTGGGATCTGTAATGCCGCGAATTACGATCAAAACCATAAGTTCGTTAGTCAATCCTTTAACTATGCGTAATCGTAACATTGTTCGCCGTGCATATTCCGCATACGATGGGTACTTGTCTGACGTTGTGTTCATGGCCTCAAACAGTAAGTTGGCGTAATCGAGTTTACACGGGCACAAAGATTTAAATTCCGACTTGAAGTTGGACCACGACCTATCATTTGTGACCCACTCATTTAGCCAAGTTTTCGCGTCCCCTTTTAAACAGCCTGCGACGCGAGACAAGCACTCAGCGTCATTTCAGCAGTTAGTTAACCTAGCACGGTTAACCTCCTCACACCATAGGTCAAAATCGTGTAATGTTGGGTCAAAACTCGACACATAATAGTTTTGAGAACGTAAGGGTTGAATAACGTTGCTCAAAGCATCGACTAATGCATGCGTAGTGCTGGGCGATTCACTAACACGCCTCGGTGGCGTTTCCGAACGTAGCTGCGGTGAATCATGACTTTGTAAAGGAATGCGGCGGTTAGTCGTTGAACTGCTATTTTCTTCCAACGAATCCAACCGCGATAAGATTTTATCTAATGCTTTCCTAGTCATTTCATCACGGCTGTGACGTCGAGATCGTTTCGGACGAGAATGCGACCTATGCCGTCGGTGTCGACGCGATCTGCTGGGTGACTCGTCGTCGTCCGACATTTCGAACAGTTACTGGCTTTTTGTTACGTTAGATGCTTTCAAGCGTGTAGGATGACAAAACTAGCACTAGTGGAAACGTGTTTCAATCCCACTTCTGATATTAGAACCAGAAGTAGAATTTTATTAAAAAAACAATTACAAACAAAACCTAACCTTTATTTCTCAATTTATGATTCAAAATTATTTACAAAGAAAACAAAAAGCCAGCAATGCTTATTAAAACACAAATATGTACACAGCAATTTAGCTACAGAATAACGAGGAACAATCTCACCAGCCGAACGCGTTGAGCACCGAACCCTGTACCAGCGCCACCGAGCGCAGACGAGCAAATGAGAATTCCACCCCCAGTTGCGCTCGTATTTATAGGCACGAGCGCCCCACGCGCCAGCTGATGACTACACCAATATCATCTATCCTAACAATATATTATAGTTTATATATGTGCAAGCTGTTTATTGTATTTTATATAGTTGAGTTTTTTTTCTTGTTAATTGTCTTGCCTAGGTTTGGTGGAAGGTGGAAGTGGATGACTAAATAGCGACAAAAAATGAGACTAGAAAAACTTTCGTCTGACAAAATTACTGAATTGAGTGTCTACAAACCTTAAACAGCAACTTGAAATCATTAATTCGAGTAACATAAAACACAAAACTAGCGTTGGAGCGTTGGTGTTCTTGCATGTTCAACCTAACACGAAGGCTAAAGAGAGCTTCGCTTCGCTCACCCCTTTTAGCCTTTACCTACCCTGACCCACCACTTCGCCCATAATGATCTTTATTTAGCCAATAAGCGGTGGCTAAACAATTCTGTAATTTCGTCGCCCAAATCAGTAATTTTGTCGCGAAATTCAGTATTTCTTTCGATCATTTTAGGAAATTCCGCTGTTCATGTTCTTTCGCTCAATTACTTTTTTATTCGGTCGTTTAATAACTACCCGTTTTGTATTTACGTTTCGTTCCAGATCGGCCTTCTTCGCGATGGGCACCTATTAACAGAGGACTCACCAGAGCAAATCCTTAGACGGATGGAGTGCAACACTTTAGAAGACGCCTTCTTGAAGCTGGCCAGCAGACAGGAGGAGATGAAGGGGAGGACCAGTGAGTACCAGGGTACTGGGGTGCAAGGGACTGGGTTACAGGGGACGGGGGTACAGGGAACTGGGTAACAGATGACTGGGGTACAGGGGACTGGGGTTCAGGGGACTGGGGTACAGGGGACTAGGGTACAGGGGACTGGGGTACAGGGGACTGGGGTACAGGGGACTGGGGTATAGGGGACTGGTGTAGCAGGAGACTGGGGTAAGGGGACTAGGGTTAAGAGGACTGGGGTTGTAGCGGATTGTGGTACAGGAGACTGGGGTAAGGGGACTGGGGTTAAGAGGACTGGGGTTGTAGCGGATTGTGGTACAGGAGACTGGGGTAAGGGGACTGGGGTTAAGAGGACTGGGGTTGTAGCGGATTGTGGTACAGGAGACTGGGGTAAGGGGACTGGGGTTAAGAGGACTGGGGTTGTAGCGGATTGTGGTACAGGAGACTGGGGTAAGGGGACTGGAGTTAAGAGGACTGAGGTTGTAGCGGATTGTGGTACAGGCGACTGGGGTTGCAGGGGACTGAGGTACAGTGGACTGGGGTTGTAGGGGACAGGTGAAGCAAGGGACTGGTGTAGCAGGGGACTGGTGTAGCAGGGGACTGGTGTAGCAGGGGACTGGTGTAGCAAGGGACTGGTGTAGCAGGGGACTGGTGTAGCAGGGGACTGGTGTAGCAGGGGACTGGTGTAGCAGGGGACTGGTGTAGCAGGGGACATTAAGTTACCTGCTTGCCTACAATTTCGACCTTCGTCTTACGTTCCGTCGAATTTAGGCTATGAATAATTTTTTAAGTAAGATCTCGAAGTTGTGGTATTCAAATGCTTTCATAATTAAGATTTTATGTTTCTGCAGACGACAGAATGCAGACGCCTGATGTGGTCCCAGAGAGCAGCATGGTTGGCGGAGGAAGCAGGTTCTCTTCCAGGGAAGACTTTAGCGTCGTCACTAGTAGTACTGATGTGAGTTACGTTTATTTATTAGTGAATCCCGGTGCTGCTCATGTACCAATGAGATAACTAATTGAGTACTTAGGTATATTTTAACAGTGACAACTGATAAAACAAATGCTATAAATATGTAACTTATGTAACTTTGTCTTACCATAAAAAAAACTGTCAAAGTATTTTCGAGATTACTGCTATAGTGGGTACGCGTTAGTATTGCGATAGCCGTCATTGACCCAATTGCTACTGCGAACCGAATCATACATGGTAACCATGGTAACGGTTGATAGACATGGTAACGGTTGGTGACAGTATGATACGATATACGACAGTATTTTCAAACGTTGCCCATCATAAGCGTACAGTGGAAGACAGGAGTCGATGACCGCTATTGCAACTCTAACCCACATTAGTACGAACTCGCTTCCAATCTTTCGGGCCAAAATATCTCTTGTTTAATCAAAAACTGACTTTTTTCTTTCCATACAGGTATTAACAGAAAAAGATAAGCCAAAGAAATCAGATAAAAACCTATCAAATGGTCGGTACAAAGCAGTTTTAATTAAAAATATGCAACAATTCGGGAGGCATCCGGGGTAAGTGAAATACTCCACAACACTTCCCGAAAGGACTGTAGTAATACAGCTTGACAATTAAATGTAGACAAAAAATAACAAATAAATAACAAATAGAGGGCCACTGCGTGTTAAATAAAATAATAAATAAAATTTATTAAAATAATGATAACAATTAAAATTAATAAAAAAAAATAAAAAAAATAAAAAAAAAATAACGAAACATTTCTAAATTATTCTATAAAACATAAAAATAGAAATTTATTAAGCAAAAGATTCATGAAAATAAGTACAGAGAATATAAATAAGATATTCATTCTAGTTCAAGACGTGTGGGACTGCCGCTCCATCCTCATATAGGCCTGTGCGATTCCACCTATGGCGGGTGCCGCGGATGCACATGCTGCTAGCCCTGATGATGGCGGTTTGAATTCTTGCTCGTAGCCAGCCCATTATTGTGGCATTAATTATTCTATAATGTTGGCAGCATAGTTAGTTACCAATGTCTAGTGCGTGTCTCCCGCAAATAGTGCGTGTCTTGTAATTTTTTTGTCCTATTAAATAATACACCTCTCAAGTTTCGATATTCCAGTTGTTTTTATTATTTTTACAGTCCACTTATGTGTAAGCTGGATGTATAAGTTTCTTATATTAGAAACAGTGAAACAAATGCCATTGGCTATGTTCCACCAACTGCCGGCAATACCGCGCTGCTCTCTACCAAACGAACATTTATTCATATTCATATTCTTTATTGCACCGAAATCTTAATAGTAAGGTCATAAAACGTTTTATGAGCATTTTATTTCTTATATTACTATAAATTTTAATGATATAATTTTAATATATTCTTATAGAATATAATTTATTTTATTAAACTATTTTATTAAAATCATCATCTTACATAAAAATATATTATTGTTATTAAATTAAGAGATGTCAAATTAGGTACATCATTATTTTTATACACAAGATATTTATGAAGTAATGCAAAATTGCTTCAATTTTATTTTTATTTCATATAAGTTAGAAATTATATAATTCACTAAAACAGTTTCGTCGTAAAAATAAAAACACTTAAAGAGAGATTTCTACCAGCAAACCTAGGCAGGACAGGAAAAATTGTGCAACAGGAGAGTTTTTATGCAAAGTTTTTAGGCAGTGCGTCCAATTTTCAGTGAAGTGCGTTGCCTACCTGTGTCATCACGCCCAATGGGAGGGATTTTCCTTCCTACCCACCTAAACCAGACAATACCTGAACCTAGTGGGACGTAAATGCAGAGAATTCCCTTTTATTCCATCTTAATTTTGGTATCACTAGGTTGTGGTTCTGCCTACCATGCGAGAGGTCTGAGAGAGAAAAAAGCCAAGGTCTTGGATGTTTATATGTGTGTAACGTCGCTGTTTTTGGTTCCCACGACGCAGGGTATCCTAGTTTGCGGCCAGAAGCAATGTATGTGCCTGTATGTAAATGTTTTTTTTTAAATATATGTTTATATCTGTTTTAGATTGGTAGGAATCGCAAATCCATCCTTAATTGGCTGTGATCACACAGTCCGAATTGTCATTTATGTTGTTTTTGTTCTACATTAAATTGCCTAGTTGTACCTACCTGTACATTGTATAGCATACAATGTGTAAAATATAGGTGCAGTAGTATTTTATGGAGTTGTTATGGAGATCATTCTAAGCCACTTTCACTACGACACCTATTAGATATTTTTATTCACTTTTCCAAGCGTTTGGGGCTGGCCGGTCAGCTGATATGTGACCTTAAAATTTGACTTCACTTTTCTGTCACACCCTCCACTGATCACATTTTTTACGTCAAAACAGTTGAGTAAATATGAACAACCCATCGTTATGAACAACTTTCCCCAAGAAACATTGTCGCAAATGGAAAAAAATATTTGTCCCTCATTACATTGACCGAATCAGCTGATTACAAGTTACTATAGGGTATTTTTATTTTTTTGCGACCATATGATTCTTGGGGAAAGTTGTTCATAATGACAGGTACTACCATTCCTTAAAATATGGTCGGATAATTAAATGTCACCTTGTATTATTCAGTATTTCTCCCCATTGTCCATGTTTTAACTTTTTTTCGTGTGTCAATTCCAGAGGTCTAATATTCTCGGCGCTTTTCCCAATTATCACGGCAGTGGCATTCTTCGCGGCCGTGGGTCACGACCCGAGGGACGTGCACTTAGCGGTTGTCAACGACGAAGCCGCATTGTCGCCATGTAAGTTATATTTAAATAAGTAAGACTTAAGGTAAGTGGGCCGTCTTTATTACGAAGGTACTTTTGTTTTCGTGTTTTATTCGCGTTTGAGTAAGTTTGAGTACACCAAAATTAAATATAATCAAGTCTGCATCTTAAAGTTCATCAAAGTAATAAATAATAAATCATCCAACAGCTAAAGCTAAAATTTTAATATGTAAAAAG
Organism: Argyresthia goedartella; assembly: GCA_949825045.1. Lineage (NCBI taxonomy): Eukaryota > Metazoa > Arthropoda > Insecta > Lepidoptera > Argyresthiidae > Argyresthia > Argyresthia goedartella. The sequence continues at coordinate 26,880,019 of OX463831.1, forward strand.
CTTAAGTTCGTGAAAATATTATTTTTAACTTTTTTACGTTATCATACTTGCTTCATATTAAGGTCTTGTCCTATTAATAACTGTACATAGGTCACATTAAGTCACATTAAAAGTTTCCGGAACTGGCCACTTACATAAACAATATTTAAAAAGTACAACTTTTGAAAATGGAACTCTTTGGCAGTAGGTTGTTTCATCTGACTGTCAATTGTTTTTACACTGTGGCGCCATTTTTTTATTAAGAAGACTAACAGCATAGTAATGACATAAATTAGTTACAGATTTCTAGAAACAGTATTATTATTAATGCCATTAACAAGTCTTCCTAAATTGCAGAAAATACTGCTAATTTTATAACAGGCAAATAATTTGAATGATATTGAGAAATTATTTTTTTGTAACAACATTATCAAATTCGAATTTAAGTTTCGGAGGAATAACAAAATAGTACATTGTATTAAATTAAATTAAATAGACTTTAGTACACCTATTACAGTACCACCACTATGACCCTTATATGTGAATAAAGTCAAAGTCCTTTATTACTGTACTACAGTAGTGTAAATATCTACAGTAACTGTAGATATTTACATATACTTAGCAAACGTCATTTTTTGCCTCTTCTCTACATTCGACCACTACACTGGACTCTACAATAACCAAAAGTTAACCAAAAAGCACAAGTATGTTGTAAAACAAAAAGCACAAGTATGTTGTAAAACAAAAAGCACAAGTATGTTGTAAAACAAAAAGCACAAATATGTTATAAAACAAAAAGTACAAGTAGGTTTGTAAAACAAAAAGCACAAGTATGTTGTAAAACAAAAAGCACAAGTATGTTAAAATTGCGTGTCTACATTAACATTGATTGAACTAATAACAACAACAAAAGCAGCTCATCAGAGCCTCGCTCGGCTTCAATCTGCTTTTGGCGATGAAGCACCATGCAAGACGACTATTTATAGCTGGTTTGCAGAATTTAAGCGCAGTCGTGTCAATCTCAGTGACGAATCTCGCGATGGTCGCCCGTCCACCGCGGTAAACAACAAAAATATCGATGCTGTGCGCCGTATGATCAAAACAGATAGGCACGTGACCTCTAAAATGAGATTCGGGCATCCTTAGACATAGGCATGAGTCAAATACAATCAATCCTACACAATCAATTTGGTGTGAAAAAGCTGTGCTCGCGTTGGATCCCACACAATTTGACCGAGGCTCAAAAAACGGACCGCGTCACTTGGTGCAATGCCATGCCTACCAGATTCAACGAAGGTGCGTCAAATTTGGTGTGGGACATAGTAACAGGTGACGAAACATGAATTTATTGCTACGATCCGAAAACAAAGCAGCAATCTAGCGTATGAGTGTTTCAAGATGAGCCAAAACCGACCAAAAAAGCACCCGTTAACAGTGCATCTTAGCGGATGATTGCTTCTTTTTTAATAAAACTGGACACGTGGCTTCTGTTGCTTTGGAGAATCGTCGTACCATTTATAGTTACTGGCACATGACCATTTGTTTGCCGCAAATTTGGAATTGGATTAATGGTTCATTAAATAACTCTGAGTACAGCGGTTAGTTAGTTAGAACGATCTTTAATGCAAATTCAAATTTGGAATTGGATTAGTGGTTCAATAAATAACTACAGCGATTAGTGACTCATCTTTCATGCAAATTCAAATTTGGAATTGGATTAATGGTTCATTAAATAACTACAGCGGTTAGTGAACGATCTTTAATGCAAATTCAAATTTGGAATTGGATTAATGGTTCATTAAACAACTCTGAGTACGGCGGCGGTTGTCAAACTGTCAGAGTGTTGAGCATAGTCCTTGCAAACCGCGGCCATGTTTTCCTGCTATCGTCGCTACATTGTCGAACCATATCGCAGGTGATCTGCCGCCTCTTCTTAGCGACTCTGTATGGGGTTAATCTGGCTCAACACAGACCTTGCTGTTAATAATTTTGTAATTATTTATTCCTGCTTATTATTATATTATATTACATTTTGTATTAGTTAAGCACAAGCAATTTTTAAAAAGAGATCTAAAAATCAATCTGTGGGAGTTTCTACGCCCTTCTTCTCCCACAGTGGTCCAATGTAGAGAAGTGGCAAAAAATGACGATTGCTAAGTATATGTAAATATCTACAGTAATAAAGACATTTGGAATTTGGAATTCGACCCGGTTACCGATCTGGTCCAGCCGAATGCATTGCCTGTATTTAAACAATTCTTTTTCAGGGGGTCCAGACGCGTGTAGAAACAACTCATATACCTCAGTACGGAACGGCGGGGACAAGTGTGACTTCTCTATGATAAGCTGCTGGTTTTTAGAGGAGATGGAGCGGACTGGAGTTTTTCAGGTACGATAAGTTCTCCCACGTTTACTCTGAGAAAAACTTTTCTTATCTTTTGTTTTCTTTTCTTTGTACTTTTTCTTATCATTCCTTTCCTTTTCTCATGTTAGGCTTCCGTATCTAAAGAGTGCCAATCGGGATTATATTATTAAGCCTTCGCTGTCCACCCGTCCGTCCGTCCGTCTGTTAGTCCATCAATGAGCTGTATCTCTGGACATGAAGTAGTGTTCAAATAAAGCAACAAATAATTAACTACACGCAGTTTTTAAAAAGCAATGGGAGTTGCCATGTGAGTGACGTGTTTGTTTTTAAGTTTTTTTTGTACGATGGTACAGAACCCTTTGAGTGCAAATGCGACTCGCACTCGTTTTTTTTTCTACTTTCCTTTTTCTTTAATTTTCTCTATTCTTTTTTATTTTTTTTATCTTACCATCTTCTCTTCTACAGCATAACAAACTAAACGAATACGTCTCAATATTCCAGAAACCCTACAACACCTCAGAAGAGGCGCAAGTGACAGTGGCCCGCGCTGAGCTCTACGGGGCTATGTACATCCCGCGCAACTTTAGTGCGGCCATGGAAATACGCATCCGAGAGGGCTATGCTGAGGATGAAGTCATTGAGGAAAGCTCGATCAATGTATGGATTGACGGGACGAGTAAGTATATGAACTCATCTTTTTACCTGACTGCGCCAGGCGCAAAAAAGGGGATAAAGAGCGCGTAAGAGTAAAAAAGGGGATAACCATACTACGCTCCAAAACTAGCATAGTCGACGTAGGCGTACAGACCGCCGAGTTTAAATTGAACTGAGATCAAATCAAATCAAATATCTTTATTACTATAGAAATGTCCAAAATCCACACAAGCTTCGTCACAAAATAATAAATAATACAAATTATACTAAATTAATTACATAAACGAACCGCCCCAAGAATCGCCCGGCACAAAGGCACCCATTACACTAGCAGCATTACCGTGCTGCACGGCGTGTGAGATCCTCTGGACCAAGAATGCCCCAGAGCGTTTGTCAAATCATCGGTTCCTCAAGCGACGTACTTGATAAAGAAAGATCCTACCCTGCGAACCCCAAAAGTACTATCGATATTTACATATTCTTAGCAGACGTAATTTTTTGCCTCTTCTCTACATTGGACCACTGCGCTGGACATGTCTGTGCATCCTCGCAAATGGGGGAAACCAGCCATTGAATGGATGCCTACAGAAGGAAAGCGGGTAGGGGAAAGCCGAGAAGGAGATGGAGAGACGATCTGGATACGTTCCTGCCAGTAAGGATCGGTAAAGTTTCTGCTAGCGATTGTGAGGGCACGAACAGGCGAGGCCTTTATCCAGCAATAGGACACCGTGTAGGGGTGTGTGTATGTATGTGTAGCAGTTAGTTGGTTAAATCAGAAACATAACTAACTCTCTATACCGTTTATTAAATACCGATGTTTAACCAAGTCACTAAAATTCCGTCAGTCAAGTGAGTGAACTAAACGTTTCACGAGTTGTCTAATCGTTCCTAGGCACAAGACGTACAATATATATATTTTTTATGTGTACTTAAGGTTTATGTTTTAAGTATTTTTTGTTGTCCTTACATGTTCAACCTAACATGAAGGATAAAGGGGTCTTCGCTTCGCTCACCCCCTTTACCCTTCACCTAAGCTACCGCAATGTTTTGCCCTGTGCAAATCAGTTGTTGTCGTGATGCCATCTTGTTTTCCAACGCGCCGGCTTTCGGAAAGACAGAATGTTAAACGTTTTCAACGATGCTTTATTTAAATCAAAATGCTAGTGACTTGGTTAAACGTCGGTTTTTATGAACGGTCTAGAGAGTTAGTTAAGTTAAGATTTAACCAACCAACTGCGACATATGTACGACCTCCAACCGGCTTGAAGGATTTTAACACTTGGGGTGACGTTGGATTCGTCTCAAATAAATAGAGTAATCCAAAAATATAATATATCATCTTATATAATATAATACTCATCAACTTTTTGATACACACTACCAAAAAGCTTTAAATGCAATCGGTGTTGATATTACTTTTAAATGATAAAATTTGCTTATTCCTTTTGTAAATAGACGAATCTATGTTTTATGGCTCACACTAACTACCTCTTGTCACTTTCAGACCACCAAGTATCGCACTTCCTGAAGAAGCAGCTTTTAAAAGCTTACGAAACTTTCACCAGGCGTCTCATGCGAGCTTGCGGCCGGCCGGAGGACTTGATTCAGGTAAGTGAAGATAAACATAAACAAATACAAACTGCTGGCCCCTGTCCAAAACGGCTCTAGCGATTTCGTTTCGATTTTTCTCGTTCTAGCATGTTCTATCTAAGGAGGTCTTATCTTTTGGAAATATAAAGCGTCTAATATAGGTATATATTTTCCAATACGACGTGGCAAAGAAGATTCATGTTATTTTTTGCTAATGACAAACAACATAGTTAACGTGTAAAAAGAACATACACATTCATTCGTATTTAAGTTTGATCGACATTATCACTGCTTTGCTTATGTTATTATCTATATATTTATATGTATATTGCAGTAAATATGTAATTACATACTTTAGTGAATCATAAGTCTATCTACTAATAAAATAATATGGTGAAAGTTATGGGTGATATAAGATTACATCATGTAGGTAATTTGCCTGTAATGTAATTAATACTTAATTTATATCTTTTATCTACACACGTATCATAAACCCTCTTTACTGCGTCTAAAAACGCACGTGACAACCAGCATAATGTTATAGAACTTGGTAAAAACTCATTTCTTATCTTAATATTGATATGACCATAATGTATCCATTTTTGGCAAATTACGACATTTAAATTTCGAACGTGGACGCCCGCCTGCGTGCCGCCCCTAGTTTGTCTGTGAAGTTGGTATTACTGAACAAGCTAAACAAGTGCAGAGCAATTATCAATGCCACCATGCCGGAGCTTATGATATGTGTGTAGATAAACTAGTGTATGTAACTGTACATAATTAGGCATTAAAACTCTCGAGTGATATTATAATGAAACTCGCCTTCGGCTCGTTTCATAAACCCATGCCCTCCATTATGTATCAGTCACACAAACTACTATTCACACCACCTGCTCGAAAATGACCTATATATATCATGCAAACCTCAAGTCAATCAAGTCATTATAGCGCTAGGCTTTAGTGGTCACTTAACCTCTCGAAAACCGAGGATAGTTGGGACGGGTCGCGATTTTGCACCTTATGCTATGGTAATAAAATTTAAAACCTATAACGGAAAAGTAGCGTTGGCTGAAAGTCGCCCGTCGACTGTCGCCGGTGGTATTCAAGAGGTTAAAGTTGTACTAAATTTCATTATATCACAACCTAGATCACTTCAGGGATTAAAGTGATTTTCACTTCTCATCTCATAGTTTTTATTGCTATGGCCTTAAAATCTAATCTAACAGCCCCGCTCCCTGGGGCGGGGGCGGAGGCGGAGCGCGGCGCTGAACTTATCGAAAATCAAGCTGACCACGAGCTGAATGGAACACATTTAAACTAAAACAAAACCCGCGATTATTGCAACTGGACTAATATCAAACATACATTTTTATTTTTAACGTTAATTTTCTTTAACAAATAGCTGTTTTCAGTAGCCTTGCTTTTTATATTTTCTCGCGGGAGGTGCGGAAAGTAGAGTGTACTCCGCGGGGATAAGGCTGTTTTGTGGGCACGCTTGAATCCCTCACTGCACTAAGGACTCAGACTTAATTCGCCTCGCTTCGCTCGGGAGTTAAAATTGCAGTCCTTCGTTACGATCAGAATTCAATATCGCACCCGTTACATAAAAGAGTGCTTTATCCCCTTGGTGCATTATCTACTATTATTGCGCATTTATTTATACATATGTTTTAAAATCATGTTTATATATTTTCAGGGTTCATACAGTTTTGCATTCGTCAGTATTTTGTTATTATTTTTGTTTTTCAGACGTTACCGTGAGTATGCTATGCACGTTTATTTATTTACTGTATCAATACTAAACTTTCTTACACCTATGAAAGCATCAAATTAGTATACAGGGTGTAACAGAAAGGTGTGCGCATATTTAAGGGGTTGTTGGGGACATCATTATGAATAACTTTGACTTTGAAACCGATTTGAACGGAGCAACTTTATTATTCACTCCTCCATACATTTTGGGCCGGGCGTAATGTGCAGACGCGATGGGGCGTACCGTGTTGTGTATCTCCCTCGTTGAGCGTGTGCCAAACGCCGAAATTCGACGGAAAACGAAGGTCGCAGATGTAGGCGGTTTCGGCTGAGTATGATGACTAGTTACTCCGACTTCTATGATAAAATCTTCATCTCCTTTTCTATTGCTATATAATTTGAACCTGGGTGTTAATTTTTGAGCTACTGGACTTGATTCTCATTAAAAAAACGGTTAAATCCCACAATTTCCCAGTAATTTTCCAGCTACTTCTCGTGCTTGAAAATAGGTTATTGGATTTGACGTTTTCATGAAGACGCCGATGTCCAGTATATGTGCAATTTTCATCGTTGCCAAGATCGAAATCGATAAACAGGGTCGATGCGGTTTTGCGCAGCACTATGACAAGGCCTTTGCGGGTGTGCGGGACGTCGCCCTCTCCGCGATTTCCTCTTTCCCCTCTGGCCATCAATCCTGACAGGGACTGTACTTAGAGAAGCCATGTTCGTTCATACACAGCCCAACATATCCGCAGATCCCGGTCCGCTTCCACGAGCCAGTCTACGGCAGCTTCAATGCACAGTTCGTCGGGTTCATGGCGCCGGGGATAATGATCACGTGAGCAGTTCTTGTTGACGTAATACAGGCATTTGACCAAAAGAGTATAGAACATAGCGTTACGCCTTTTCCCATACGGGATGGCAGAGGCACTCTTGTGCCCACGTTTAAACCGTTATTCAATACTCCATTTTACCAGACAAAAATTGAACCAAATCACTGACCTTCCTACCCTATAGTTTGAAATCAGCGTATAATCACATGTAATAATAATTACTGAAGGCGTCAATACGAACCAACTAACGAACTAAACTGAAAACTTGATATCCGACTTTATATAGTGATGGGAAAAGACGTGTCGTTTACATTTTGAGCGCCACACGTCACAAACAAAATATGCTATGCTATGCAAAATACAAGTTAATTCATACGAGATAATGTCTCTTTTAGTTTAAAATGTTTGTCGACAATCGCCGACGTGGCGCGACTTTCAGTTGTCGGCCATTGCCGACTGAGCCGGTCAAAAGTTTAATTAACGACGCCTCTGGAAGCAGCCTGTCTGTTTAACCTAAACTTCTGCATCCCCAGCATAATATTCTTCCTCTCCGCCAACACGACCTCGACGCTGCTCATTGCGGATCGGTTGGAGGGTGTGTGGGAGCGATCCGCTGTCGCCGGCGTGAAGAACCACGAGATGTTGCACGTGCACATCGTGATACAGGGCGCAGTCATTGTGTTCCAGGTGAGATAAGCTCTCCTTTGTTAATGTATTTTATACTTTTTTGTGCAAAAAAGTAGGCAGAGAGAGCTATAGATAGATAGAGAGAGAGAGAGAAATATGGAAAGATATGCTAGAGAGAGAGCTGTTAGAGCTACTAGAGACAAAAAAACGGTCAAGTGCAAGTCGGACTCGCGCACCGAGGGTTCCGCACTACAAATTTACGGTTGTCCTATAGGTTGTGATTCTTTTGTGAGTATCACGCAAATTCAGCAAAATTGTGATATTAACTTTTGATTGTTTGGATTTTTTCATACCTTCAAGAGAGCACAGCACAGACACCTCCACGCGATCCTGAGAAAAAGGGTATTGTCAGACAGACGGACACTACGTGATCGATCCTATAAGGGTTCCTATTTTCCTTTTAGGGTACGGAAGCCTTAAAAGGAAGAAGATATACAGGATGTCACAGAAAGGTGTACTCATATTTTAGGGGGTTGTTGTGGGCATAAATCTAAACAAAATTTACTACTAGTGGTTCTGTGAGTGTAGACATGGAGTATGAAAGTATAACTTTGTAAACTACATTTTGCGGTCTTAAACCCAACCCCTATTGACTTTTCACTAAAAAGCCTGATATAGCCTATTTCTTTCACGGTCTCTAAAAATCCAACGACACTACCGAAACAATCGAAAGCAATGTAGAAGTCGCAGTCGGTTGGTTAAATCAGACACTTAACTAACACCCTAGACCGTTAATTAAATACCGACGTTTAACCAAGTCGCTGAAGTTCCGTCAGACAAGTGAGTGAACGAAACGTTTATCGAGTTAACTAAACGTTGCTAGGCAAGAAGACATATACAATATGTCTTCTTGAGTGGACACCGGGCGGCCTTGAAATCATATGGTTGACTATTAATGCGCGAGCGCTTGGATCCACTAGCAATCTGCACATCGGTGTAATTTATATTCCGCCTCATAGCGAAACACACGATCTACCGGCTACCACACAATTATTTCTCGACTCCTTTGCCAACATTGTCAACGCTAATACGGAAGATCACTTTCTGTTGGCAGGTGATTTTAATAATTCCACCATCAGTTGGGAATCTGGGGAACCTAGATACCTGAAAAAGGGCTATGTGGAGATACAGAATAGTGGAATTAATCTCATAAATCAATTGAATATACACGGCTTTCAGCAATATAACTACCTTAGAAACTCATGCAATAATACACTTGACCTCGTTTTCACAAACTTTAACATCGAGCTACACGGAACTAGCACAGAATTAGTACCACTGGACGTTTTCCACCCCACTCTGGATATCGACGCCACTGACATTACGGTCCCCCCCATGCCGTTAGCAAAACAGTTCAAATACTTATTTAGGAAAGCAGATTACGAGAGCATTAATAAGTGTCTCGCGAAACAGGACTGGTCCTGTTTAAATATTCTAAGTGTTAATGACGCTGTCTCAAGTTTTTATGACGTAATCTATGATCTAGTTAATAGATATGTACCGCAGTCAGTAATAGGATTATCACGGCGCTACCCCATCTGGTACAGCCGCGCACTAATTAATGTAATAAGGGAAAAAACTAAATACCATGTCCTCTGGAAAAAGTATAAGAACCCCTTGGATTATGATTCCTTCAGCCTACTCAGAAAACGCCAGAAAACTATACAGGATGAATGTCATGCAACTTACATACAACGCTCACAACAAAATATTAAAAATAATCCTAAACTGCTGTGGTCTTATATTAAATCAAAACGGCAAAATAGTTCTAACTACCCTAAAATAATGAAATATAACAATGAGGAATTAAAATCAGAAGCCGAAATCTGTTCTGCATTTAGCACTTTCTTCGAACGAATGTTCATAAAACCATCAGAGTCATACGATCAGGTCATCAGTAAGGCAGATAACGGTATTGAGTTGCTGCACTCCATAGTGGTTACAGAGGAGCAAATATTTAATATACTGCAAACAATTGATATATCTAAGGGCCCCGGCAGTGATAAGATTCCATCTGTTTTTGTTCGCAACTGTGCCAAAACCCTAGCATTACCTTTGTCCATACTTTTTAACCGCTCGTTCAACCATGGTATTTATCCAACGGCGTGGAAGATAGCACATATCATACCTATACATAAAAAAGGGACTAAAGCTAACATAGAACATTACAGACCCATCTCTATATTAAACGTTTTTGGCAAAATTATGGAAAAGGTCGCACATGAACATCTTTATCCTGTTATTTCAATAAACATACCGACCGAACAGCACGGTTTCTTCAAAGGGCGCTCTACTGTGACAAACTTAGCTATTTTTACTGGTGATGTGCTTACTGGCATGGACAAGGGAGGGCAGGTAGATGTGATCTACACGGATTTCGAGAAAGCATTCGACCGTGTAGATCATTTCATATTAATGCGTAAATTGCGTGAGCTAGGGATAAGGGGGGATCTGCTCAGATGGCTGGAGTCATACATAAAAAACAGAAGTCAAACAGTCGTCGTGGCAGGACACCGTTCCGAGTTCATCGCTATCCCATCAGGAGTGCCACAGGGATCACTGCTGGGACCGCTCCTTTACATTGCCTTCCTATACGATATAAGCAGTTGTTTTATCCACTCAAAGTTTCTTTTATACGCCGATGACAAAAAAGTGTACAAAAAGATAAATTCAACTTCCGACTGTGCACTTCTACAGAAAGATCTTTGTAGGCTAGGTGTCTATTATACGGTAAATAGGATAAGTGTTAATCTCACTAAATGCAATCACCTAAGCTTTACCAGAAAGACTAAGCCAATATTTTACAATTACCAAATTAATAACAGGCCAATCGAGAAAGTTAAATCAATAAGAGATCTAGGAGTTTTACTCGATTCAAAGCTCACATTCTCTCAACATATAGACGCTGCTACAGACAAGGCCTATAAGAACCTGGGTTTTGTACTTCGAACGAGCCAGGCATTCACTGACCCACTGTGTATAAAGGTTCTCTACTACTCGTACGTGCGCAGTGTTCTAGAATACTGTAGCCCTATCTGGCGACCCCAATATATATGCCACATTGAGTCAATTGAATCATTACAACGCAAATTCATTAAACATCTTAATTACCGCACTGGCTACCACTCTCCTTTGAAGAACTACAATACTTCGTTGGAAAAGCACAAACTGCAAACACTCGAGGACAGGAGGCGTCTCCTGGACATGCTATTTCTTCATGACCTGTGTAGTGGAAGACTGAACTGTCCTGAATTAATCTCCTCAGCACTTCGGTTAAATGTTCCGAATAAAAGAACCAGGCACACTCCTCTCTTCCATGTCCCCCTATCTCGGTCTAACTATGCACAAAACTCAGTCATGAATAGGTGTCATTTAAATTACAACAAGCTTTCCAAAGATAAGGACCTAGACATTTTTAACACCTCTAAACAGGTTTTTAAGAAAAATATTATTTGAATTATTAAAACAAACAGATACATTGATGATGTATCTGCCGTGTCATACGAAAGCCTACTCACCTATACTCACCCTGCTTAGTGGAAATTCAATAGACACAGTCCCGATCCCAAGACCATCGTCGTCGTAGGGCTAAGCAGATACAGGTACAACTACACTCACACCACTACACAATACATGCAACCTACACTACTTACACAACCGGCACACCACATCTCAACTTGCAATAATATAAATTAAATTTTTAAAACTAAATCAACACTAGTTACATATATGTATAACTAGTTTTAGTTATAATTTCTATATATAAGTATAATCGCCAAGTACGTTTGTCTTATAATATTTAAACAAAAAAATGTAAATCCGTTATTGGCTAATGTTAAGATTATTTTTCTTGCCTTACATAATTGTATTAGCTGTGGATTTTTTAAGATCAATAAATAAAAAAATAAATAAATAAATAAAAATAAATATAAATACACTTAGTACACATAAAAATATTTTATGTGTACTTGAGTTTATGTTTTAAGTATTTTTTGTTGTTCTTACATGTTGTACCTAATATGAATGATAAAGGGGACTTCGCTTCACTCACCCCCTTCAGCTAAGCCACCGCAATGTTTTGCCCTGATATAAGCTGTGCAAATCAGTAGTGAAAAGATACTCTGAAAGTAATCAGCTGTTGTCGTGACGCCATCTTGTTTTAAATTATATAACCAAAACGCCTGCTTTCGGTATGTAAGACAGATTCTTAAATGTTTTCGACGATGCTTTATTTAAATAAAAATTCTAGTGACTTGATAAAACGTCAGTCTATAATTCACGGTCTAGGGTGTTAGTTACGTGTCTGATTTAACCAACCAACTGCGACTTCTACATTGCTTTCGATTGTTTCGGTAGGTACACAAGTGCAATGTTTAGGGCTCTTACGATTATATAATTCGGGTGTTTTCGGGATAACGACAACGAAGATTTCTATGCGCAATATCAATTATGGATTACTGTACTCTTAATTTAATATTTATAAAAGTACCAACTACTCAGTAAAACATTTTAGGAATATTACTAGTCTTGACAAAATAAAAGGCCCGGTGGCCCAAGCCTTATTACGTCGGTGACACGGACGCTGTCACCGGGTATTTTATTTTGTGAAGCCTGTAGTAACTCAACAGAACAGACGAGCAACTGAACTAGTGGGAAGAAAATCCCACTAGTTCAGTCAACTGAACTGTCCAATTGAACAAGTGAGGATAAAGGTTTTTGCCAAACAAAAACTGGATTTACAGTCTTACGTTGAATCTTACCTTGCTTATCCGTTTTCCCCAGACAATCGAAATGCTGATTCTCGGCTTCGCCGGCTACGGTCTCCCCGTCCGCGGCTCCCTTCTCACGGCAGCCGTCCTGCTCTTCCTGCAGGGCATGAGCGGGATGTGCTACGGCTTCCTGCTCTCCATCTACTGCTCGAGTTATACGCTGACGTATTTTGTTGTCTCGGGGAGTTTCTACCCGATGATCTTGTTGTGTGGTGAGTGGGAGGACTCTCTGTCCAGTAAGCCTTTCCTAAATATTTCGATATACGTCGCGCTACGAGTTATGAGCGGTGGCCTTGAATGCGCAGTAGTCACTTTTCAATACCTGTACATATGCGCAGTCATTCCCGCCAACGTCGCCCAGCGCTGTTAATTCGTGGCGCAAGGTATATCAGTCGCAATGTAATTCAAATTCGATATCGACTAACCAATCCAATAAACATTAACACACAGGCACATACATTGCTCCCGGGCCCACACTAGGATACCCTGTGTCGTGGGTACATGAAACAGCGACGTCACACGCATATTAACATCCAAGACGGGGTTTTTTGTCTGTGTCCTCTTGCATGGTAGGCAGAGCTACAAGCGCAGCGCCATAGACATCGCCAAGAAGACGTAAAATATTCGCTGATTGGTCCATTTTTCAATTAAACGACCCGAATGGCCGAGTCGGCAGTGACCCCTGCCTACGAAGCCAAGGGTCCCGGGTTCGAGTCCCGGTGGGGGCTAATATGTGTTTGATGAGAACGGATGTTTGTACCCTAGTCATGGTTGTTTGTCTGAGTATAATATGTATCTATATAAGTATGTATATCGTTGTCTAGTACCCAAGATACAGTGAATCCTAGTTTGGGGCTAGATCAATGTGTATCAATAGTGTCCAAGTTATTACTGGTGTAGCGATTGATGGCAATGATTCTTATTACTGTAGCTATGTACTGTATTGTAAGAATTACTATTCTTTTGAAAAAAATACCAATCAGATCATCGATACACAAACAAAGTCGCAATAATAAACAGCTCGTGTGAAATATTCGTGTTGTGATTGATAAAAGGAGCTATAATATAAATATTAAGACCTCTGTTCCATGGTAGGATTCGGGAACATATAGGGACACACTTTTTCAATATGATGTGTAAGAGGTGCAGTTGCGTGCGCTTACGAAACCAGATAAATTTTGCCCGAGGTGGGAAATACTCTTTTTGTTATGGTTCTGACACAGATCAACAGAGGGCACTTCATGCCGTGTGTAGTGTAGGTAAAAGCGTGCATCATGCCGTCGCGTCGGTAAAAGCAGGATAGGGGACTCCGCCAGGCGGAGTTCAAAATCTAATCTATCTAATAAATAATTTTCTGCAGTTATTTCCATTTCCTCGCAGTAGTCGTGAAAAGCTGTATGTAATGTATCGGCCAATAGTGCAATAATCACAATTCCACCTTTTGCTCACTTTCCAGCCTCTACAATAATGTTTCACTCCACACTGCTCGGAAATGTGGCAAAAGATGGTCTGTAATGGAGTCGCAAAACCATGAATAGTTAGCAAAGTTTTCCGAGCATATTATGTATGTCGCAGTGACATGATAATATCAGGGACTTGGCCAAATCCCTCTCAAATAATCTAATTCCATGAAATTATGAAATAATGACATGATTTTAATATATCCCTAACCTGGGATTAGGTCAAATCCCGAAACTGGTTTAGTGAAATGACAAAAACAAACTTTGTATGTATAATGCGCGGCGTATAAATTGGACCAAAATGGCGGCGTCTGCGCAGGTAAAAATTACTGTTTTAGATACATTTTAACTTGCGCAGACGCCGCCATTTTGGTCCAACTTATATGCCGGGTACAGTAACTGCTGGTCGAAAATAAATGCCAAATAAGCAGCCAATACGGATCTAGGAGTGTTTACATGCGTATGACGTCGCTGTATCTGTTTCCCACGACACAGGGTATCCAAGTGTGGGGCCAGCAGCAGTGTATGTGCCTATGTGTAAATGTTATGTTATTTCCAGCGTAATGATAGACGAGAGCGTAACCACTTCAAATATTTCTTCCAGGAATCCTCTGGCCCTTAGAAGGCATGTACAAGGGCCTAAAGTACTTCGCCATGACCCTGCCCTTCACAATACCGACGGTATCCCTTCGAGACATCATGGAGAAGGGTTCCTCCCTAACAGACCCAGTGGTCTACCACGGCTACCTGGTGACTATAGCCTGGATTGTGGTGTGCCTAGCTCTCTGTTACTTGCGGCTTAGGTCCAGGAAATTTTAGTTTCTGAGTATGGTAACTGTCTGGTTCATGGATGCGCAGACTGCTACTGACATAAAGTGCTTTGAATGTCATGTTCACGCTGCTATTACCCGATTACAGCTAAGCCAATAAGAGGGTTGTTTGACCGGTATGTTCATTTGTTCCACCAGAACATCTAAACTACTTATCAGATTTTTTCAAACGAGGTATCTTTAGAAGCATATTGATCGACCCCTGTTTATAGGCAATATGATGGCACACTAACTTCGATATGGTGCCCTTTAGAGGGCATAAAATACTGTTGTTGTTTTGGTCGTGTGGGTATCAAATTAAAGCGCTTAATTAGCACATATATATGTCGCAATTGGTTGGTTAAATCAGACAATTAACTCTCTAGACCCATTAAATACTGACTTTTAACTAATTCACTAAAATTCCGTCAGACAAGTGAGTGAACGAAACGTTTAACGAGTAGTCTAAACGTTCCTACGCAACAAGATATACAATATAAATATATTTTTATGTGTGCTTATGTTCATGTTTTAAGTATTTTTTGTTGTTCTTACATGTTCAACCTAACACGAAGAATAAAGTCTGATTTAACCAACCAACTGCGTGCGACATATATACTACTTGCTGTTGCCCGCTGCTTTGCTTGCATTTAGTCGTTGGAAGTGAATCGACCGCCCGTCGGGTTTTAGTATTTGAAATTGTGTTTTTTCTTGAGCGAGACAATGGAAACATGACACTTGAGCGGCACTTTTATTGGGCAGAAATCTGCATTCGGCCATCAAGACAATTAAAGCCCCATTGCGCCAAATAATTAACCCTGTGCTAAGGTTGCTCGATATTTGTGCCTTATTTAAAATACTTTGTTGAAAATTCTCGAATTATATCATTAGCTCTGAGTTAAGCGATTGGCGCAATTGGACGTATTGACCTTAGCAAAGACATGACAAATAAATGGTGCACTGTGCATTGCATAGTTTTTTTTATGTATCAATAACTCGTACATTCTATTCACAATCAGAAAGAAAACAGGTTGATGTGGTAGAAACAGAATATTCAAGATATTCAACAATTTTTTCAACTTTGTGAATAAAATGTATATTGTACAGCAAATTTTGCACATAACTTTTTGAGTATAAGGGTAGGTATCTATAAGTTTGTAAATACAAAATGATTTTTTAATATTGTATCGTGAAGAATTTAGATATATTTAGACTCTTCGGGTTGTAATAGGGAGTAGAATCTTAGTTAGTATTACCTGTGTGAAGTGTAACAAAGAAATTATGTACTATTATCTTCTAGAGATAGATACATGGGTAAAAAAATATTTCATTTTGGTCAGATCAGAATATGAATATCTTAAACAATATGTATATAAAAAGTATGTAATTAAGAGGCCGGTTATGTTTTTAATTCAGGATGGTATCCCATATGCATATATGTTTACTTGTAAATTATGTACAAAAATAGATATAGCTTTTCTATCCTATGGTCCGGTCACAGTTGCCGTAGCTTATAAGATTCGTTTGTGATACATAAAATAACAAAATGTGATTTGTGGGTATATTTATGAGTTATACAAATAAACGTTTTAATAACTTGAGTGCGTTGTTTTTATATAATAATTTGGAAGCACTGAAGCCTGTTGGAGCAAATATCATAAATATGTGTATTACGGATGGAAGGGCAGACTTTAGGAGTCGTCCATTAAATACAAATAGGTAGGTAATAAATAGTAGTTAATGTGACTGATACATAATGGGAGGCATTCAAACTCGAGAGTGGGTTTATGAAACGATAATCATATCACTCGAGTTTGAATGCCTAATTGTACAGTTACATACACTAGTTTATCTACACACATATCATAAGCTCTCTTGTGTTCTGGAACCGCATGCTCGACCGGCATTGTAGCATTGATAATTGCTCTGCACTTGTTTAGCTTGTTCAGTAGTACCAACTTCACAGACAAACTATTATGGTCATAATGTATCAATATTCAAATAAGAAGTTTTTACCATGTTGAAGTACATTATGCTGGTCGTAACGTGCAGTTTTTGGAAGCATTAGAGTTATGATACGTGTGTAAGATAAAATAGTTTGCTGACTACACAAGATGGGAAGCTCCCCGTCAAATAAAACAATAAATGCTTTCAGATATAAAAATTTATATTATAGGAAATATTTTGGATATCAACAACCACACATCCGGTGAAAAACGCCTAAGTCACATGCCGTACTCAGATTACATGGCACAAATATCTACATTAGATAACAAATCACTGAGCCACACACAAAAACTACACACTATTTCTTATCGAGCGATCACCTTTTGTCTAAGTAGTAAAAATCCATTGGATGCCGGTTCAGACCGGGTGCCTTTCTTGACATCTTTCCCGATACCATTGAAAGGACTTGTGATAGTGACTGCAATTCTATAAAGTGTCTGCAACTTTATATAGGGAACGTGTCTGAAGGAATATCTTGCTAATCGTCAATTTCATGTTGCATTAACCCTTTTCGCGACCGCTCCGAAGGGCGCAAAAGCCGTCGGAAACGCCTATTTTGTTTGGAGACTGACTGTCAAACACGGCATTTTGCGCCCTTCGGAGCGGTCGCAATGCAATCTCCAGTACAGAATAAGGCCGCTGGTTAGAGCGAAATATATTTCCACTAAATATTCAACTTTATGTCTTGGTGATAAGTCCAAAAAACCAATGAAATTTTTTGTATGCTTATGACCGGAAAGGGGTTAACGAATCAGCTTACAAGCCACTAAAAACGGTATTAAATTTGGTAATGTGCCTACCCTCAAAAGGTGTTAGGCGCTGTAGTTTTCTAGATTTTAGAATGTTTTTCTTTGTTTGCCGCTCAGTGAATCACAATTCATCTCAATTTCGTTTTAAATACATCGCCGATATCTACATAATCGCTTTCTTAATACAATGCCAAACGATAAAACAATACAGATTAGCGCTTCTACACATCGGCCGTTTGTAGAATGCGATTATAACATTTTCTTACTGCGTACATAAGCAATATTTTTCATTGCAGATATCAAAAAATGTACGGGTTTTAAGCTGTCAGGATCGCATTCTCTCAGCGGCCAGACTTTAGTCTTTACATTTTGAGCCTAGGCGTGGTACTTAGCCTTATTGTATTACATTCGCCGAATGGTTCGTTCTGGTTCTAATATATTACTCTGGACGTTCACAAAAACGTCGCAGCATTGAAAGATTTTTAGTAAGAAGCGGCACTCACACTAAAATTTAGTCTGACCATCGGTCCGATTCTTCAGGCGTCAAAACAATACTATTTAAAAAGCGGAACCTATGACTGTTGCACAAGAGCTGTCGGATTTCAAACACTTTTGTTCGTTAGCTAGATTTGACGCTTTGAGAATGAAACAGATTGGTACCAATTTCCTTAGGCGGCGCTGCTTGGCACGTAAAATCCCTCGCTGCTATCGTGAGTAGGAGGACTTAGGCCGAGTCCCACCGGCGGTACATAACGTTTCGTTGTAATCTATGACCCGTCGAGGGGCGTCGAGGCGCGTCGAGGGGCGCCGAGGCTCGCCCGCTAAGAGTAAGCAGACTATTGACTTTGTCCGACACACAGGCTTATTGCGACTATCACATTTTCAGGCGGGCCCCTGTATGCCCACAATGTGCCATTTTTCAGCTGCAAAGCAGCTTAACTTTAATACAAAGCAACAAGGTTCAAAATCGCGGGCTATTTTTGATCTACCCACAGACGAGTGGGTATAAAAGTTTAAGAAGAAAGGGCACATTGTGGACACACCTTTTGATCCCTCGATGCGGGAAAGGAAATGATTTTTTACTTTTTTTTGTTGTAATCTGCGATTTCACAGTTTTTGCCTAACTATATGCTAAACTTAACTTATACGTTCGCGCGTCTATCTCGCTCGCTCACAGCCGTTCCTTCTCGCTCGCACACATATACATACTTGCCTTTCATTTCCGTTTATACTATTCGCTCACGTTATATTATACATTGATATCGCGTTTCGGGACTGAGTCAATTCTGATTTCATACGTCCGAATTAAGTTTACCGACACAAACGAAAGCCACTTTTAAATATGATAGCGAAGGCATTTATTTCTTACAGTTATCACACAATTGGATTGATCAAAACGTGAAAAACATTACGTGTATGGCATTGTGATGGAGGAGAGTTTTAGAGGTACCTACGTTACAATTTAATCAGAGAATTGACTGGGCCCCTTGCACAAAATTAAAAACAAAAACTTAAAATGCTCTATACAAAACTGATCAACATCAAAAAATGTTCTAGACGAAATGTATAGAGAATAGGCGATACGATACAAAGCCCGGAAGCGCCTGAGGCGGCCCAAGCTTTAGATGAGACACGGAAATTTAGAAAAAATGCCACTCCGGGCTGGCCAACAATGAAAACATAAACAAAAACAGACCAGACAGACAACAGAGACCAACTTACCAGCACAAAATTCATTTTCAGTAATCGTGGAACATAATTTCTCAACAGCTTCTACACAATATCAGTACAAATATATAATAATTCTGTACAGTACAGTGTTGTGACAAAATACACATTTTTATGTTCAGGCCATTCTCCTATATTCGCGCATATTTACAGGTTATTTTTTTATTCTAGACACTGGTTCCACTTTAGGCTTCCTTAAACACAGACATTTGCAACCTAAAATCACATATAAATGGAATTAAAATGTTTCTTAAACCCAATGAATCCCAAGTTCTAAAACGATCTATATTTCGTTATTAACAGTTCGTATGATGCAGATGTTCTTTGTAGTTTGATTAGAATGACAGAATCTCTTCTGCCACAGGAGAAGAAAAAGAAAAATGTCATTCTTATCGAGCCATATTTTACAGATTACAGTTCTTACAAGCTTCCATGTAAGTCTGATTTCAGTAAGTAAATATAAATTACGAAAACGCCAAAAGATATGACAAGAAATTGAGTTCTCTGATTTGTACAAGACCAAATACACATTTTTATCCATTTTCGCAAAATTCAACATGAATCGGTAAAATTGCAGTATAGACTGTCGAGACGGGCATATTTTTTTGTTCAGGGCGTCGTACAAATACTAAAAAGACCATTAAGTTTCACTAATCAACAAGAAACCACAAGAACCTTACAAAACAATCACAAAATACAAAAAATACACAGTAATAAATAAATAAAGAATGATAACAAAAAAGTAATGATTAAACTACATGTACATGCTAGGGCACACGCCTGCTAACTGATTCCGGCATTACATGTCTAACACATAACTGTACATACAGTGTAAATTAACAACGTCCCACAATTCTCTACCGTTATACGTTATATCCACATAATTCTATTTGACCTTCCGAGAAACTTGTGAACCAAATCGATCCAAAAATACCATAAATATGTTTGTCAGATAATAGTAAAATCTGATTGAATCGGTAAATACGGTTGAATCGGTACACTGTTATTCAAGGGAGTAAGGGACGTTGTCCTTTTACATGCTGCAGGCAGTTTACGTATTTATTGGTTCGATATTTAAAGATGGCGGTAATTTAAATCGGAGCAGAGTTTTTACTTCGAATCGTTTGTAAATAAAGATGTGTGAATAAAAACAGTGTCTAAAGAGCTGCGCTAAGCAAGGATAGGTAGTTAACTTTTAGTTGAATTTTCAATCTAATGCCGGATACATAAATACTCTCCTGCTCGGCGCCAACTTTGTGCAGAATTCTCGTACAAAGCCATCAACTCAATCTTCCTCGATTTAAAGGAACCTCAGGATAATTAGCTGTATGCATGTGAATTCCAAAGTAAAAACTCGTCCCCTACCTAGAGAGACTCTGCTCAATTCGGAAATATTATTAAGTGTAGTATAAGTACCTAACTAATCTCATTTCCATACAAGTCAGGGTCGAGCGGGGAACCTCAGTGCTCAAACACTGCTTTGACAGCTGTCGACCGCTGCAGTCGACCTGTCGACCTGCAGCCGACAAGTGGACGCCGTGTGTGTGAGCGCTTACAGGTGTAATTCTTTTTTTTTTTCATAAAAAATAAATACTTAATTAACGCTTAGAACCTTAAGTATGAAAAGCGTATTAAATTATATCAGAGTACAAATTATGGACTTAGTAGCTATCTAGTACGCTTGCGCACTTCTGTGCCACTGTTAGTAAAATGAATTTACATGTAATGAAATGTTGTATGGAAGATAACGAGCACTGGTTATAAGTATAGTACGCTCCGCTTAAATTATCCCTACAGCATGTATGTAGGTTCGTCTGACATTTTGATTGAATTGGACTATACATTCAGCTGTTAAAATGATGTAAAACAGTGACACAGCTTATTACAAGACTGCTAAGGTTTTTAACAATACTGCCTGTGATAGTTACCATTAACAATAACTTAATGAGCTGGTCGCTTGGCTCGCTTGAATCCATCGCTAATGCTAACTATCACGAATAGCTCACATACACTTTAAGTTGGCTGTGATAACTTAGTGACCCACACCCGCTTACCCGCAGACTTGCCAGGGACACGGGAAAAGGCTCTTGAAAATGACTCCTCTTTACTTGAGCCAAAGCTATTTGGTCGGATAGAAAGTACACAATGGTTGCGATTTGGAAGGTGACACAAACTAAAATTAACAGCCAACTAGACAACTAAACGTCGTCATGACGTCATCTTAGTTGCTTAGCTTTAATCGGCATTCGGAAGGCGCCAAAATTAATCGATATTTGATTTTAAAAGTTAATTTTAACTTGTCTAGTTTAGTGTGTGCCAATTTGTATAGATTTCGTATTCGGAAGGACTGCCATAGTCAATGTCGCAAGTTAACAAAATAGTAGGCGATAAAATTAAGGTTATTTGAACTAATATTGTATTTATCACAATGAAATTCCATGAACCTATGATATCATCGCTACAAACATTTAGGAATCTTCGTCACTGGTTTCTCCGACTTCTGTTTACTTCTAATCGTATATCCTTCGACCAGTATCATTTTCTAGTTCCTAAACAAGTATTTCAAAACGTTTTCAAACTGACATGAAAACGTCACAATTGTTTGTACTTTCCTGCTGAGTTCTCGTGCTTGAGAATGGACCATAGGTTTTTTATTTTCATACATCACCAAGAGGCAGCTGATGAATTAGGTTGTAATCATAAGGCATCTTTGTTCTTAGTAGGCACGACATAACACGGAAATTAAAGTTAGCCTAATTAACTTCTGTCCCGTTGTTGGTCCAGGCTAGAACTTGTCCCGCAACCAGAAACCCGCATAAGTCGACGCAGAAGATAATATCAAGACTACTAATATCTGTCCCGCTCTTAAACGTGACCTAGATACGGTCTGAGCCTAGTACTTTGTTTCAAGGGCCACAACCTCAAAAAAATCAAGGTTTTTTTGTCATCAAATGCGAATTTATAACTAGAGCAACGTCCCGCTGCGTGATCTAGTGATATGACCAGAAAGTATAGGTAATTCCGTTCTTCGACCCAAATAAATTTCGATATCAAGTGCCAACTTGCAGATAGAACTAAGTCCGTTCCGCTGTTGTTCCAGTATATTAATATACTGGAAAAAAGGAATATATAAGTCCATTTTTCTGTTTTCTCGACTCACATGGGTCTGTTTTCGTTCTCACATGCCAACATACAGCTACAGCCAGTGTCCCGCGCCCAGCCCCGGCTCGAACATGTCCTGCAGTAAGAACAGGTTGTTGGTGGCAGCGGCGGTAATTAATGAGTCTGTTTCGGTTATCAAGTGCCAACTTACAGCTAGAGCAATGTCCCGGTCCTAAAACTTGTCCCGCAATACTACGCGAAACCCATAAACTTCTGATTTATCGACCCAAACGAGTCTGTTCTCTCGAGTCTGTTTCCGTGATCGCGTACCAACTTACAGCTAGTGTCCCGCCGCGCGGTCCCGGCTAGAACTTGTCCCGCAATACGACCAGAATCTCATAAGCTTCTGATTTTTCCACGCAAACGAGTCTGTTTCCGTGATCGCGTGCCAACTTACAGCTAGTGTCCCGCCGCGCGGTCCCGGCTAGAACTTGTCCCGCAATATGACCAGAATCTCATAAGCTTCTGATTTTTCCACGCAAACGAGTCTGTTTCCGTGATCGCGTGCCAACTTACAGCTAGTGTCCCGCCGCGCGGCCCCGGCTAGAACTTGTCTTGCAGTATGAACAGGTTGTTGGTGGCGGCGACCGCGATAATGGACTCGTGCGGGTGCCACGCCGTGTGGAGGATCTTCTTGTTGAAGTCCAGGCAGTCGACGCTGATTTCGTCCTGGAAGGGTGATAAACATTAAAACATAAGAGTCAAGCCGTGGCACAAAGAGATTCAAGCAACCGTTTATTGCATTGATATAATTATATATAGGCGTACAGTGTGCACGAAACTGCGTACTGACGCGAACAAACCAGATAACCGGCCAGACAAGTCCACTAGACGCTTCTTTTATCACAGTTAACGGCTCACTGATAGCTACATAAATGTGATTACGCCCGGAGGGGACCTAAGTGAACAATTGAGTTGTGGTCGAAGTTAGCCGGTATCTCATCGTATCACATCGTGAGTACAGTGGGTAGTGCAGTTGTCTTCTTCCTCTTGGCGGAGGCGGCGACGGGTCGCGGGCGCCTCCAGCGCGAGTGTTGCTAGTGTCTACATACCTTCTTCCTCTTGGCGGAGGCGGCGACCCGGCGCGCGCGCAGCGGCTGTCGCCGGCGCCTCCAGCGCGAGTGTTGCTAGTGTCGACATACCTTCTTCCTCTTGGCGGAGGCGCCGACCCGGCGCGCGCGCAGCGGCTGTCGCGGGCGCCTCCAGCGCGAGTGTTGCTAGTGTCGACATACCTTCTTCCTCTTGGCGGAGGCGGCGACCCGGCGCGCGCGCAGCGGCTGTCGCGGGCGCCTCCAGCGCGAGTGTTGCTAGTGTCGACATACCTTCTTCCTCTTGGCGGAGGCGGCGACCCGGCGCGCGCGCAGCGGCTGTCGCGGGCGCCTCCAGCGCGAGTGTTGCTAGTGTCGACATACCTTCTTCCTCTTGGCGGAGGCGCCGACCCGGCGCGCGCGCAGCGGCTGTCGCGGGCGCCTCCAGCGCGAGTGTTGCTAGTGTCGACATACCTTCTTCCTCTTGGCGGAGGCGGCGACCCGGCGCGCGCGCAGAGGCTGTCGCGGGCGCGCGGCCGCCTCGCGTGACGCCTCCAGCGTGAGTTCGCCGCGCCGCGCCGACACGGACGCTCGCTCGAACAGTCTGCACAGGACAGAAATAGTCAAGCAAATTTGAGTGGAGTTGAGAGAATTGCAGGCTTAACTCTGCGGTCCAACGCGATGAAAATGTGTAAAAGTGACCTTGGGACCTTACACAATTCGGACCAAAGTATAAATATGAAACGTCACAGACTCTGACACAAGCACAGACCACAATAATATCATACTCTGTGGTAGACCACCACAAATTCTACGTGGCCATCTTAAAAGGTGCTTGAATATTATGGAAGTGGGTCGCACAGAGGACAGTTGAATGGCTGTGAAGAAGTCTCAATAGTGGATTCCCTGACAGCCTAATGATTGTAATCAACACTAAATCTATGGCAGGCAAATTACATGAGGATTGATTGGCGAATAGTGCCGACCAAAGAAGCCCTCTAATAGGTCAGGTTAGAGCAGGCGTTTATGACTGCTAGCCAAGTTATCTCAGTACATTTCCGATTCAATCTTCTTAATTCCCGAGCAGCACGGGTTTAAAGCCAAACTGTCCACAGAATCAAATCTAGTCAGCTATGTTTCTGAATTGTCTGTAGCTCTCGATAAAAGTCAGCAAAGTGACGCGATTTATACAGACATGAGTAAAGCTTTTGACAGGGTTGACCATTGTTTATTAATACAAAAACTACACAAAGTGGGAATTCACGGTCCTATGCTCCACTGGTTCTATTCATATCTCCACGGGCGATTGCAAAAGGTCGTCGTATGTGGTTCAGAGTCTAGTACATTTGCAGTTACGTCTGGAGTCCCACAGGGTTCTCACTTGGGTCCAATTTTGATATTCATAAACAACCTAGCTACTGAAAAACAACATTCGCATTTTTCCTTGTCTGCCGATGATTTCAAGCTCTATAAGGTAATTCAGAACTCGTCGGATTCGTTTCTGTTGCAGGAAGATCTCGACAAAATAACTAATGGTCAGTTGATAACAAGCTGCCTCTCAACAGCAGTAAATGCAAACATATAAAATTTTGTAGGAAGAAACATCCTTTTGTCTCATCTTACCATATCGACGGAAAGCAATTGGTGGAGGTGGAGTCTATCAGAGACCTCGGTGACGTTCTTGATTCGAAACTCAATTTCAACAGTCAAATCGATGTTAGTAAATCTCTAAAAATTTTGGGTTTTATATGGCGCAATTGTAAAAAGTATAAAAGTATCACTCCAATGAAAGTGCTTTACTGTGCCTTAAGAGTAAGAAGTCTTTTGGTATAGATGAAATTCCTCCGTTGCAGGTAAAACATTGCGCGGATATTTTGGCAGTACCCCTTTGTAAACTTATCAATCAATCTTTTACAGAAGGAATATTTCCCGAAGCCTTAAAAACATCTCTTATAAAACCTAAACATAAAAAAGGAAACGCCACTGACATTCATAATTATCGACCTATTGCTTTACTGCCTACTTCAGCAAAAATTTTTGAAACTGCTATGGCCATACGACTGAATAAATTCTATGAAAAATATAACATACTACATGATAACCAATACGGGTTCCGTAAAAATAGGTCTACTATATTGGCAATATATAACTATGTGCAAAAATTTTTTGAATCAATAGACAATAAACGGTATGCTGTGGGTTTACTGCTCGATATGAGCAAAGCGTATGATAGAGTATGCTTTGAAACTCTATTAGAAAGACTATACGACTCTGGGATTAGAGGCTTAGCATATAGGTGGTTCAAGTCGTACCTGCATAACCGTGTCCAATACGTAGAGATTGAAAATACCAATTTTATCACAGGTAAAGTAGAATGCGTTAGATCAGATAGAGTCCTTTCTACTGGATCTATTCCCAAAGGTAGCGTCTTGGGATGTTTATTATTTCTTATTTATATAAATAATCTACCTAATCTAATTGATGACCCTTGCACCCTTTTCGCAGATGACATTTCCATATTATTTTCCTGCTCGAATACCACCGAATTAAACCAAAGCTTAGATATGACCCTAGATAAGATCACCGACTGGCTAGATGAATCAAATTTAGAACTCAACCTTAAAAAAACTAATATAATTCAATTCAAACCCTCACAAAAAGTCCCATTACAAATT
Organism: Argyresthia goedartella; assembly: GCA_949825045.1. NCBI lineage: Eukaryota > Metazoa > Arthropoda > Insecta > Lepidoptera > Argyresthiidae > Argyresthia > Argyresthia goedartella. Next base: position 26,906,266 of record OX463831.1, read on the forward strand.
TCATATTGCTATAAACAAATACCACTGGAGACTACAAAGACAGCAACCTTGTTGGGGATCGATCTAGACACAAACTTGAGCTGGAAACCTTACATACAGAGATTGCAAAACAAACTATCATCTTTTACTTATGCCCTCCATCAACTAAAAAGGGTAACTGATGTCAAAACTGCGCTCACAGCCTACTATGCATACGCACATTCCAGACTATCGTATGGTATTATATTATGGGGGAATTGTTGTGAAATAAAGGATATTTTTATTCTACAAAAGAAATGTATTAGAATACTTACAAATATTGACCAAATGGTATCTTGTAGATCTTATTTTGTAAAACTCCAAATACTTACCTTAACTTCTATATATATATTAGAATCTTGCAAATTTGTAAGAAAACATGGTAACTTATACTCCCCTCTAGAAAATAAAAATAAAAGGAATAATCGAGACCAAAATAAATTAAAGAAACCATTTTCAAAGTTAGAACTCGTGTCTTCTAGTCCCCATCATATGGCCATCAAAATATATAATCACATACCAAATTACTTAAAAAACATAGAGAAAGAAACACTATTCATTACCTATTTAAAGAAGTTCCTCATTGAAAAATGCTATTATGATGTGAAAGAATTTTTCAATGATAAAATTAGGTAAATATTTCTAGTCGCTAATTACTTGTTCATTACATGTTATTACTAATTTAATGTTTATATAATTTACTCTTAATTTATTTATTTATTGTTAATAATAATAATCTCTACAATATTTTGTTAATTGTCTCTATACAATTTTGAACATAAATGTAATCATTTTTCAATTTTTTTCAATTTTTCGTAAAATGGACAACTGGCTGTCCTTCGCATGTTGCTGTGCCCTAGCAGGGCGTCACAATGTCCTAACTTTTATTTTACCACCTTGTGAAATTTTGTGACTTTGCAATAAACTATTATGAATTATGAATTATGAATTATGCCTTAGTTCGTAGTAACTTAGAATACTGTGCAAGTATAGGAACCCCCATTATCAGTGTCAAATAGATAGAGTTGAAATAGTCCAGAAACGCTTTCTTTATCTTCTAGTTGCACATGTGAAAAGATTTGACCTAACTTCTTACGAAAAAAGGCTATCTTCCTTTAATATGTATTCCATTGAGAGCACAGAAGGTGGATTTTTGACCAACTTCTCCTGTTCAAGATCGTTTCTGGACTCATAGATTGCCCAAAATTACTGTCTAGTATTAATTTCACTGTTCCTGCGAATCTAGACTAAAAAATTATAGACCATTCGGCCTTATTAATAGTAGGACTAAGGTCGGATCTTTTAGTGTGTTGAATCGCATTTGTAATCAATTTAACATTCTATTTGGTATTGAAGACATTGATTTGTTCAACTGTAGTTTTTATAGTTTTCATGAACAGTTATTTAGATTTAAGTCGCCTAAAATTGCTTAGATGTTTTGTTTATTCTAGTAGCATTAATATAGAATGACCTAGGTTAGCGTCCACTTTTCATGTTACCTGTGCATGCAATGTTTACCTGTTTACCATTCCGTAATCGGTATCATATTTATGTAAGTATATGTATGATATTTTGTAGTTTATATATGTGCATGCTATCTAGTGTATTTTATATAGTTGAGATATACATAATTTTTTTTAGTTATATTTTATTTATATTTTAAAAGTAATTTTCGTACGTATGTATACAGTTTTATTGCGCACTAGGACTGTCCTTTTTCATAAACGCTCCTGTCTTGCCTAGGTTTTCTGGAAGAAATCTCTTTTTAGAGACAAGCTCGCCTTTGCCTATAAAATTTATTGTAACTGCCTGTTTATCTATGTTTTTCTGTGCAATAAAGAATATGAATATGAAATAAATTCAGCCAGGGTAGGGGACGCAAAGAAATAGCTGCCTCACAGTAAGATGAAGTTGGAATGAGGTTGGGGTGGATGTGCGATTGCCTGTGAACAAACAACTCCACTCACCTAAAGAATCCATTATAGGAGCCGGTCATGAGTCTCTGGTCGTCGCCGCTCCAGCAGCACTCAAACTTGTCGAAGATGCAGTCGTTCTCGTACAACGAGCACAGCTTGGAGCGCAGGTACTCGTGTACCTGGGGACGTGAGACGAAACTGTTACGTACCTGCCTGGATATTGTTCAGTGACAGGCTGGGATGGCAATCGGGAACACATTATAAATTATGATTTGGGAACACATTATAAATTATGATCAAGATCATTGGGCGTCGCTTGAGGGAGCGAGGATTTGATAACTGCTCTAGGACTTTCATGGTCCAGAGGATCTCACTCGCTGGTAATGCTGCAAGTGTAATAATGGGTACCTTTTGGGCCGGGCGAGTCTTGGGACGGTTTGATTTTGTTACTATGTTTGAATAATTTGTATTATCTAATATGTTGCGATTTCAGTGGGTTGTGGCTTCCCTGTCATCCTTAAATATCACAGTGGGATGTATGAGTGGGTTAACATGCGAATGAAGTGGACGGGTAGTTGGATAGCCAATGAGGCGAAAACACTCAGGTACCATGTCTTCTGATGAGTGCCATCCAAACCTGTCACGAACTTTACATGCATAGATATTATTGAAATTTATGAATTGGAAATAAATGTGGAACTTTAGGGAATGTAGTCTTTATGTGAATGTTTTGATTAAGAAAGTTGACTTTTTGGGGAAGGATTCTTCAAGGGAATGTAACCATTGTGTAGTTTTAGGTCTTTTTCGGGAAAGTGGTCATTTCGGTAATGTAAACATTGGGGATAGTAGATTGGTAAAGTGGACATTGCGTTCCTAAGCTAGCACATACTACCAAGCCAACTAGACGCCTGTCAGGCATCTACCGTCTCATACTTTAAAGTCTTTGAAGCATGTTTTGTTTCAAAGGTACATGAGTATGTAGTGACAGCATTTGGAGATTTTGAAATTGCCATTTGAGCAATTCAAAAAGCATGTTAAAGCGACTTTGTCGAAAAAGGGATATTACAATGTTCAAGATTACTTAAATGACGGGACTGCATGGGGTTAATCTGGCTCAACACAGACCTTGTGTTGAGCCGAAGTGCCAGGGATGTTAGTCATTTTGTAATTATTTTAATCTGCTTATTAATTATAATAATTAATATTGTAATAGTTGTATCAGTTAAGCACAACCAATTTTTAAGAGATCTAATAATCAATCTGTGGGAGTTTCTACGCCCTTCTTCTCCCACAGTGGTCCAATGTAAGGAAGAGGCCAAAATTACGTTTGCTAATTATATGTCATATACAACATATACAGTCATAAATAAATTTGATTTTGACTCCTACTAACTATATCGACTAAATTTGATTTTGGAGTCCATTTTGAACACACCATTTTGAAGAGTAACTTTCGCTATGAACTATGAACGCCATAGTAATCCGGACTCGGCCCAAAATGTGAAGATATTAAAAATACAGTCGCTCTGATCAAATCGGTGAACAGACAATGTATAGTGTCCGAAGTATTCAAACTGCAATAATACGCGTCAAAACAGAATTAAATAAATTAGGTAAATTGGTGAGTGGTAATACTTACTGGATATGTCTCTACTGGTTTCGTTTCCATTCTAAGATCCCATACTTTTAAACCTAAATAATCTCGTGACATCATATATCTGAAACAAGGAACAAATACAATTAGTTGGTGCAAATTATAGAGCAACTATCAGAACCAGTCATTTATATTGCCTTTTCCCAAGTGGGGTGGCCGAGGCGCACTGTAGCATTTAATCGCTGCCGTTCCGAAAAATAGGGTAGGTGTAATTTAATTGTGTATTAAAATTTTGCAAGGCCCCTTTTACACTGTGTTAGGACATTATGTCAAGTAGTTTTTCTCCCAATTACAAGAATAAACATCTCTCATGGCGCCTGATTCGAACAGAATGGTTTGATCTGATCTGATGATCCTGTTGAACCTTTTCCGCTGCAGCTGAAATATTTCACGATTGGTGCTCTCATTGTTGAACCGGTGGTTTTAGTTTGCCATGGCTCACAGTAAAATCAAATATAGACAACTGTAAACACAAAGGGGTTGTTTTGAGTCCGTATAGCACACGAGCTGATGCCCGCTCAATATGTGGGGACCCGGACATAGCAGGGAGGTCTGACTCCTGGGCATGGGTAATTCCATTTTTTTCCCCTCCAACAAAACAAAAAAAAGCGGTGTTTTAAGAGACGTTAGTTTTAAGTTTAGGTAGGACTGGCCACTGGGGGAGAAAACTTTCTGGTTCTTTTTTTGTAAATCTTGACCAGCGAATTTCCTTCTTATACTGTCAGGAAGTACTCCCCCAAGTGGCGAACCCACCAACCCCCATGGAACAATCGGCGTAACTTTGCAATTCCCTAAGGGTACTTTGAAGACCCACCTGCCCGAGTTGCTCAGCTTGACGTCGCTGATGCTGGAGATGATCTCGGAGAAGAAGGAGCGCGCGTGCGGGTCCTCCGGCTCCTCGAAGAGCTTCGCGTGCCGGTCGCACAGCGCCGCCGCGCGCATGTCGCACAGCCTTATCGTACCTGCCGGCCGCCCGTAGGGGTTTACACACGCACCACACGGCAAGCTTAACTCGGCACCTCGCTCCCATGACGTCATAGCGAGCGCGACAGGGAAGAGAAACGCATTCCTCGTAGGTGCCGAGTTAACTTTGTGGCATAGTACATTGAGGGATAGGTACGATCATGTCATAGATCTCTCGCTTCCTCAGCGGTCATAAGTCTCTTCATACAGTTAACGCCAATTTTGTTGGCCTCTGAATGCCGCCTGGAGGAGGTAACGGTAGCTTGCATGAGTGTTAGAGGTGACAGCTGACTGAGAGGCAGAGAAACCTGGCGAGAGTTTACATACTGGCTAATAGGCTTTTGGCCTCGTACCTTGGGCACCATAGTAAACGCAACTACCCACATACTAGGAAACCCTGTGAAGTGGACACCACAATACATGAAATTTATCTCATAAGCACCTGCCTACAGCTAGTGATTCAATATCTCCACAGTTGTGAAGATGGGCTAGCCCCCAGTCAAGCAAAATTAAGTGTGGCGTATCGGGTAGCACGAGTGGAACGAAGTCGCTTCCGTGCCTCTGCCACCTCGTGTGGGGATAGAATGTATGTATATATACGGACGGGGATAGAATGTACACACTAGGACACCCGGTGTCGTGAACGAACCGACGTCACAGACATAATATGCAAATGGCAATAAACTGCAAACGTAACCGGATTTAGGCGGTCAGTTGCCCAACTGACCTGCCAAGGAGGATCAAAAACCTGTTTCGGCCAAACCATTTCACCGTCGCCGTACACAATGCACTACTAGATGGACTGCTTTTCCATTCGCAATAACTTGTATATTTTGGCTTATCGTTGGCACTTCTGGGCCCCTGCCACACCGCAGTCCGCAGTGGAGCGGACAAGATGACGCTAGGTTAGTTTTGTTTTCCCTAGTTTGTCCGTCCGTAATAGTAGTTTATGTGACTGCTACATAATCGAGGGGGATTAATACTTGAGTGGGTTTATGAAACGAGCTGAAGGCGATTTTCATGATAATATCACTCGATAGTTTTAATGCCTAATTATGTACAGTTACATACATTAGTTTATCTACACACATATCATAAGCTCTATTTGATGTGTTCAGGAACCGCATGTTTGACCGGCATTGTGGCATTGATCATAGCTCTGCAGTTGTTTAGCTTGTTCTGTAGTACCAACTTTACAGACAAACTAGGGGCGGCACGCAGGCGGGCGTCGGCGTTCGAAATTTGAATGTCATAATTTGTAAAAAAAAATGTACATTATGGTCATAATGTACAAATTTTCAGATAAGAAATGAGTTTTTATCAAATAGTTTTACATTATGCTGGTCTTAACGTGCGGTTTTTAGACGCAATAAAGAGGGTTTATGATACGTGTGTAGATAAAATGTATAATATTTCTGACTGTTCTAGCCATTAGTTTACTTCTGGTATTATTTGTGTTCTGTTTTGTGTATTGTGACGTCTGAATAAACGCTTATCTTATCTTATCATAACCGAAACAAGAAAATCAATCTGTAAAACTAGCAAACGAAGGGCTGGCCTATCGCCGCATCTATTGAGATAAGAAGGTTCCCTGACCACATTTTCCAAAATCATCGTATAGATAAATTACTCTATATTCATCTTAGGGGCTCCGTAGTCTAGTGGGTTTAACGCCTGCTTCTCGCACAGGAGGCGCAGGTTCGAATCCCGATGCTGACCAAGTACTAATGAGATAAGTAGTTTATCTGAATCTCTCCAGTACCGAATCCCGTTATGAGGTATTGCGATTTTGGACAAAAAATGAAACCATGAGCCATGGTGATAAAATTCAAAACCTATAACGGAAAAATCACATACATGTACGTCGTCGGGCCGTAATTTATCTTAAGTACATTATACGGACGTTCCGACGGTGATGGAAAACATCGTTAAGAAACCTTAATTACTCCATAGCTACGGCGATGGGCTAGCCCCCTGTCACGCAAAACTGAGTATTGAAAAAGTGGGCATAAATGGCGTATGGGAAAAGAAAACGCTATGTTATGATATGTTATCCATCTCAACTTTGCCAGAAAGGTAAACAAATGTCACGTGATCACAAAACTCAACATTCCAAAAGGATTTATCTGTCAGTGTTGTTATCAATATCTGCTTTGTTATTGTTATCTGTCCGATAGTGTTACTCCCGACATTTTGAAACAGGTCCATAATCAATCTAAAATCATTCATCACATTAGATAATATTGAATTCATTTGATTCATTCAACAATCGATTCCATAAGATGGCGGCAGTTCATTCAATAGATTTCACAACTCTGTGAAATGTCACTTTACATTGGTGCGCCATGTTTGCATGAAATGTCACTTTACATTGGTACGCGATATTGTAATTGGCCAAGTTAAGATGGATAGAATACACGTACTTCATTACTACATGGATATATTATGCAGCAGCTAAATTGTCAAGGGTAAAATACAAACACAACTCACCCTTACTACTAGAATATACAAAGAGATTGCATTCAGTCGGATGGAACTCTGCCGCGGTGATAACCTGAAAATAGACATGATCGATGCTCAATTGATTGAATTGTGACCAGTTGACCTGTCAAGCGGTCAGGGCTAGGCCGTTCATTACTTGCAATCACAATGTTTCCTGATGCACACACTATGCTTCTCAAAGACATAAACCTAAACATTTATATACAGACACATATATTGTTTCTGGCCCTACACTGAGATAACCTGTGTCGTGTGAACCAGAAACAGCGATGTCACACACATACAAACGAGACCTGTGATGTTTCGTAGTCCCCAGCAGGGATTCGAACCCGGGACCCCACGCTTGGGAGGCATAGCCTCGAAGCGAACCGCACAGAAATCGTTAACCAACATAGTTAAGTTGAACCACATAAATAAATCAATAAATTAATATGGCACTCGTCATATATGTAATACATTTTGCCTGCCCCTTTCACGGGGCACTTCAAAAGTGTCCAAAGGACCTAGAATATTGCAATAGTAGTGAGTATTGGCGGTGAATGAAATAGTTATTTGTGTCACAAGGGAGCAAAATGATGTATTTACGGCGAGGGCGGTACATTGAACCCAGAGTGAAGCGAAGGCTTCTACGATAGAATCCTGAGCGTAGCGAGGGATTGTAAGTTAGAATCCTGAGCGTAACGAAGGTTTCAAGCGTTGACGCCCAAGACGAAAATAATTTTGCTCCTGAGTGACACATACAATTTTTCACACCGACTATGAGGAAAATTGAAATATAATGCTCTAAAAATAATGAAATAACCATACTTTGAATTGTACTTTCAACACTTTTACAGTAATCGAACAACGAAATCTTTTTTTTTATAATGGCGGATTGTGAAGGTTTAGTGAAAAGTCACCACAGATAAAATATTCCTGTGCTACTTTTACCAATGTGTAAAAATTATCGAATCGATTATTACAATGGTATCGGATATCAATATTCAATATATCACAATAACTTTTGATTTCAGTAAAACACATAATTTAATGTGCTTTTTTTTAATATTACGAAAAATTCATAAATTTTCATATAACGTTGTTAAAGTTGAAACTTGAAACGTGTTCGTTTTTAATCGATTACGATTTAATTACAATCGATTATTTAATTAAGATGTTCTATTGGCACATTGCATGAATGCTACATGCCAATGAATAAATTAAAAAAGTTGCTTAAACAGAAAAGTAGCATTTTGCTCCCTCTCGTCGTGGAGCAAAACTTACTTTTCCGAATGAAAGGTGTGAAAAAAACATAGTAGGGCGCGTTTCTAACAAATTAACATTCGTATACGGTACCAGATAATGAAAAGGGCGAAAGGCTGATGATTGGTTCATACCGTGTCATGCGGCACTGGGCCAGCCCTGATTGGTCGATCTATAGACACAGTTAACAGGCTTTGGAGCCGCCGTCATGTTAACCTCTACCTGGTACAGTTACGGTGAGGTCAGTTTTAACCGCTAGTTATACTTCTGTATATTTTCCTTCGCTGGGTATTGGACATTCGTATAGCTTGTAAGAGCCTAACGCCCGGTCTCCGAACAGAAACTTAGCTGTGACAACTTGCTAACCGCTCAAGACCCACCCCCATGGCTCGCAGTTAAATCGATTATCGAAAACTGTCACACAACACAACAAAGGGTTTGCTTTAGTCCGTACACCACACGAGCTGACGCCCGCCGAATGTACATAGCAGGGAGGTCTGACTCCTGGGCATGGGTAACTCCATTAGTCCGTACACCACACGAGCTGACGCCCGCCGAATGTACATAGCAGGGAGGTCTGACTCCTGGGCATGGGTAACTCCATTTTTCCCCCCCAACAAAATAAAAAAAAATAAACTCAAGCCCCACTGTCATGCCGACCATGTGTCCATTTCCCGTTATTGGTATGGAATTTTATTACCATTAAATTGGATTGAAAACCACGATGCCTCATAACGGGATTTGGAGCTCGTGAAGTTAAAATCTTGTTCCACTAATTTCAGCTAATCACGTGCTGCTGTTTTGAATTAATTTTCGATTTGTCTCCTACAGGAGAAGTAACAAAGTACTAACTTTGCTCAAATGGTTCTAAATGGTTTGTACTAGCTTCGCTTTAAGTATTTGCATCGATCTAACAAACAAGCTGTATTATCCTATTAATTGTTTATGAAAATGAGGAGTCGATGATAGTTAGTTTGTCATTGCAGTGGCCTAGCAGGGTTCATTGTACCATCATATTGTACCATCTTCACTTATACCACAATTATGAAATAAATTATTTAAGTTTGAGTTTGATATTGGAGATTGTTAGAAGAGCCGTGTGTATGTGTGTCTGTACCTCAGTCAGTTCCTCCATGTTGGCGGGCTTGATATCGACGATATTGAAGCTCTGGTCGGTAATCTCGAGATGCCACAGGTTGATGCGCAGATCGTCCGCCGAGAGATAAGTCTCTTGTGCCTCTTGTAAGAAGAGCCGTGTGTATGTGTGTATGTGTGTCTGTCTGTACCTCAGTCAGTTCCTCCATGTTGGCGGGCTTGATATCGACGATATTGAAGCTCTGGTCGGTAATCTCGAGATGCCACAGGTTGATGCGCAGATCGTCCGCCGAGAGATAAGTCTCTTGTGCCTCTTGTAAGAAGAGCCGTGTGTATGTGTGTATGTGTGTCTGTACCTCAGTCAGTTCCTCCATGTTGGCGGGCTTGATATCGACGATATTGAAGCTCTGGTCGGTAATCTCGAGATGCCACAGGTTGATGCGCAGATCGTCCGCCGAGAGATAAGTCTCTTGTGCCTCTTGTAAGAAGAGCCGTGTGTATGTGTGTATGTGTGTCTGTCTGTACCTCAGTCAGTTCCTCCATGTTGGCGGGCTTGATATCGACGATATTGAAGCTCTGGTCGGTAATCTCGAGATGCCACAGGTTGATGCGCAGATCGTCCGCCGAGAGATAAGTCTCTTGGTCCGAGTTGAGCGAGATCGAGTTGATGTGGTAGGTGTGCGCGTTTGCGAATATCCGTCTGGGGAAGATACACATCATACGCATTTACATACAGGCACACATCTGGCCCCACACTAGGATGCCGTGTCGTGGGTACCCACGAAACATCGACGTCACAATCATAAAAAGATAAAAACCCGGTCAAGTAGGACGTCGGACCCGCACACGAAGGGTTTCATACCATTGTACACGGGAAAACGGCAGACTTTTGTACGAGTATACCTTTTTAATTTTTAATAATAAAATATAACTAAGTAGTACTACATTAAAGGCTGTTACATCGAAACATTGAAAAAGAATTTTGTTTATGTAGCATGTAAGTATTGAACTATGTACTCAGGTTAACGAAACTCTTTGCTCATTGAACCAGGAAGTAGATAGAAATTGAGTAACTTATTAAAATCAAATAAGATAAAAAAATGTTTATATCACTCGCGAGCATTAAACTGGAATCACTTCATCGCGGGTTGCTCAAGACAAGTTTTTGCCTTTTTCATGCAATGTATTACAAATTATGGCATATCAATTGAAAGGTAATTTTATTAGCTTTCAAATGATAATATCAAAAAGATTTTAAATTAATGAAATTTCCTACCTAAATAAAGCTAATTGTTGCAAATGGTTAAAGTTGTAGATGTCAAAATGAATATGAGGATTATTGATAAGATATGTTTTTATTTTATTTACAATGTGTAAATTTAACCCCTCTCAATATTTTGTATTACCCCCCCCCTGGCCCTAATTACTGCTTGTTAACGGTTTCTCATTGACCGAATGAGTTCTGACGGAATCTTGAGGAATTTCCTGCCACTCTTCGATTCAAGTTATTTTTAAATCTTCTAACGTCGTCGGAGCTGGATATCTTCCTTGTAGCCGTATTTTCAGCTCGTCCCACATATGTTCAATGGGGTTCAAGTCAGGACTGAGGGCTGGCCAGTCCAGTGTGGAAATCCTGACTTCTTCCAGGTACTGTCGAGTCATTGCAGCGGTGTGGCAGCGGGCATTATCGTGCATTAGCAGGAAATGTTCACCAATAAACCCGGAGTAAGGGAGCACATGGTCTTGTAGAATGTCGTTGATGTATCTTTCCGCGGTTAGACCCCCTCCCCGACCTCCTCCAGGTACGAATATCAGCTCCGTTTTTACTTCTATAGAAATCCCCACCCATATCATACAGGACCCGCCCCCGTATGCAACTGTTTCCGAAAAACAGCATTGTGCAAATCGCTCCCCCGGTCTCCTATAGACTCTCTGCCGACGGTCGCTACCATGCAGGCACATCCTTGTTTCGTCCGAGAACAGGACTCGGCTCCATTGCACTATATCCCAATCTAAGTGATCGCGAGAAAATTGAAGCCGGGCTTGTCGGTGCGCTGGAGACAATTTGGGCCCTGTGGCTGGCCTTCTTGGGGTCAAATTCGCAACGCTGCCGTCCAGATCCTGGTCTCCGGACAAAGTTTCCAGTCTCCCGGAACCTTTTATACACCTTCGAGACACAAGACTGACTAAGATGAAGCTGTCGAGCGATGGTACGCTGAGACAACCCTTGCTGGATTAGGATGACGATTTGAGCGGCTTCTGCAGGTGTGGTTTCCATTTACTTTTAGATTCAGTGCTCCAGTGACGTGAAATATTGGACTGATGACAATTTTTTACGAATTCTCACTTTTATAGGGTCTCAGGACTTCAAAACAAAACAGTGTTTCGTTGTAAAAAAAATTGTTTTTTGTTTTTACGTTCCACGACATAAAGGAAAATATCTTTTTCTGTAACATTAAAAGAGGTCGAAAGCTAATAAAATTACCTTTCAATTGATATGCCATAATTTTGTAATACATTGCATAAAAAAGGCAAAAACTTGTCTTGAGCAACCCGCGATGAAGTGATTCCAGTTTAATGCTCGCGAGTGTATATAATTCGGATGAGCAATTTTTAATCGTATTATGACAAATAACAAATCACAAAACTCAATACCTGCCATTAAAGATCTTTTCACTTCTCATGCTCGAAAAAGTACTACTTTATGCAGGATCTAGGCGACATAAAGTTGAATTTTATGCTCTTGTGCATAAAAGTAGCTTTTTAAATGTGTCTACACTAAGGCAGTGACCATTTAGCCCATACAGCCAAAAACAATTAATTGTACATGGATAAAACTTGCTAATTTATAATATTTCCATCCCTATTTGCATTTTTGATTTATAATAAGATAATACGAAAAAGAAACTAAATATCAAAACGTGTTTACCACAAAAAAAAAAACATTATTCCAAAATAATTTAAGAATAGGCTGTATATTTTTTTTTTTGCCCGAAAATTATGCAGGAAAATTAAAAAAAGTAAAGTAGCGGGAAAGAATTAATTTAATTAAAGAAATGTTAATACGTTATGTTACTGTTTTATTTTCTCGCAATCGAAGTGAAAAGCAGAGTTTATAACTCGTCCACAAAACCATTTTTATCCTCGACATTACTATCAGCCCTCGCCTTCGGCTCGGGCTGCTAAAAGTCTCGGATAAAAATGGTTCGTTTTGTGCACTTGTTGTAAAATCTACTATTTCCGATAAGATCAGGAGAGACAAGTTTTTACCGATAAACAAATAAAACAAATGGCTAAGAAAATGGCTATACCAATAATTTCTTGTATGCCATTTTCTTGTACTTCTTTTCATTGTTGAAAAGAGTTGTTTGTTATTATAGCGGCAATAGAAATACACCGGCAGTGAAAATTTCAGCTCTATACCTAATTTGGTTGATCCGGCAGAACCCGGTGACAGACGGACAGCGGAGGCTTAGCTATTGGGTCCCGTTTGGCAACCTTCAGGTACGGAACCCCAAAAACAACCCCTTTTATTTATTTTAGTCTGGAATTCTAACCCGGGACATCTGGCTTTTTAGACAGAGCCTCAACCACCGTACTACAGAAGTAGTGGAGATATGTTAGCTAGTCCATAAGACTTTCATCTTGTTCTTCTTCGGGTGCCCATCTCCTATCAAAGGTCGACTTTCATTATGGCTATTTGTGTCCGAGATGTTGCGGAGCGGAATATATTGGTGGTGCTTGAATTGAACTTTGCAACAGCACGGGGAGGCGACGCCAAAGATCTTTCTGGAAACATTGTTTTACAGAATATTTCAATTCCTCAAATTGGCAACAAATTTGTGCTCCCATGTAGTTTCACAGAAGCCTATTGGTTGCTATAGGCCACTTGCTGTATAATACTAATGTTAGATTTGTTAGGTCTTAGGTCATAACTTTACAATGCAACCTGGAGCCGAGGCGAAGCGAAGCGAGGCGACCCCATGTAGTATACAATATGTATGTATACAATAGGGTGTACATTTTTGGCGAAAATTTTGTAAATTTTGGAATGTAAATGTTTTTTGGATGTAACTTTTTACTCAATTTTGTAAACAGTTCAATATAAGCTATAACCATTGCTAGGCATTCTGAGTCTTATCTCCCAAGTCTCTGAAATCGATAAAATCTAATTAATTCTGAATACTGGACACGCTATTACGGAGGTACTTAACACAAGTGCTGTAGAGATAAGAAAGTGATATCTCATAAATTAAAATATCCATATCTATCGATCCACTCTTGTACAAGAATGTGGGAAGTTATCACGTGTGGGAGCAGGATAGGTAGTGTTACAGGCTATATTAATATAATATTGTGAACAAGTGAGTCGACGACCTATGTTCCGGTCCAGTTTAGGTAAATTGGCACTACCGATTCCGGTCACTGCTTATCGTTATCATTATCGGCTGTTTAATAAACGTCAGACGACAGTCAATATTTACGACGATGATGTTATGAACAAATATTCGTAATCGTTCAGTTTATTTTGGTTCTCTTATCATTATATCACGGCTTATGACCACATATTGAATACTTTATTACGTAAGACAGTCACCGGTCCACTTATGCATGTATGTCGCGGTAAGACTGCACTTAGTTTTCCATTGATTGTACACAGTTCAATTGTAATTATTTGTAATCTATGACGTAAATATCTACGCGGCAAGCCGCTGCTTTCCAGATAAGATTTGTTTGTGTATTTAAATTATTCATGCGGCTTATGCAATGCGGATGCAAAAATGCAAGTGGGCATGCTACAAACATGCATGTCAAATAACGATTTTTGACAAGTGTCACAAATTTTGACAGGAGTAACAAATATTGTCGGAGCCACAAATATTGTCAGTGTCACAAATTTTGACGAGTCAAAAACGTTGACAGGCGACACAAATTTTGACAGGTGTCACAGTTTTCGACAGGTGTCGGGGATTATTTCAGGTGTCACGGCACGGGTCGACATACCGCGGCGAGGCCTCGACGCACAGCTCGGCGGCGCGCACAGTGGGCACGCGCAGTGACGTCACACGCGCCGGGTCGCGCAGGCGGCCGCCTTCCTCGCGCGTGTTGTAGCCGCACACGCGCATCGACCGCTCGGATACCTGTACAAGCAAACATACACTTACTCCTCTAGAGGGGAACACTGCGGTAGCTTGGGTGAAGACTAAATGGGGCGCAGCGAAACTGGGAGGGCAGGCCTGATCATTAAATCGTCAGCTATGATCATTTTGATGATTGGTTTTCGCGTTTCTTAAGTCACCAGCTCTGTAGGTGTTAGCTGCGTCACCAGGTTTGATACAAACAAACAAACGAACCGAATGGCCGGGTCGGCAGGGACCCTGCCTACGAAACTATGGTTCCCGGGCTCGAGTCCCGGTGGGGGCAAATACTTGTTTAATGAGAACGGATGTTTGTACCCTAGTCATGGTTGTTTACCTATCTAAGTATAATATTTATCTATATAACTATGTGTATCGTTGTCTAGTACCCAAGATACAGGGAATCCTATTTTGGGGCTAGATCAATGTGTGTAAATAGTGTCCAAGGTATTATTATTATTATAGCGTCTGGCCTGTTCCCAAAAAGGATGGCGAGACACAATTGTGCTCAGGTTCAGTTAGTTATTAAAAACTCCATTTTTGCGTAACAGGAGGCTAGCCCATCGCCGCAACAATGGAGGTATGAAGGACCTATACCCTGTTTATATACATGAACTTTTTAGAAAACAGATATATCTCGAACACATTCGCGCCATTACAAAAAAAATGTTGGTTTAAAATCATTCAGTTGTCGACACAAGTAAACACAAATACACTCAATTTCACTAAAAACTAGTCTAAACTTCCAAAATTCTACTTTCAACGAAATCTGAACACAGATAAGAATCTAAGAATCTAACAGTTAGTGTGACATTTTGTTTCGTTCAATATTTGAGATGGGCATTGACGATTATGATTAACAAGAATGAATAAATGAAATGCGGGGCAACGAACAATATTTCAAAATATTTTTTCATCAGATAATGGACATCATGAAGTCTTTTTCTTCATGATTCCTAACGACACATTGTTTGTTGAAATTCAAAAGTAACATCCAACATGGCCAAATTACTGTTGATAAAAACAGAAATAGAACTAGAAACTAGAAATCGTGGAACTGTTTTTTTCCTATTCTAGCAGAAATATAATCAATCTAAAAGTCCATCATATGTAAAATTCTGCATTCATTTCATTCTTTCAATCAATTACATCAGATCTCGGCCGTTTATTCAGTAATTTCCAGCACTGTGACATGTGACATTTTATTGAGCTGCCAATGTTGTTATTGAAACGACTTGACTTGTCAAACATGGACTGTAAATCCAACATTCCCAAGCAACGGTACCTAACGTAACTGGCACAAGCTCGAATGGAGTGGCCTGGCGCTTCGCTTCAGCCCTTTTCTTTCCAGCGGAGATCGCGCAAATAGTATTTTATGTGACTGCTACATAATGGAGGCCATTAATACTCGAGTGGGGTTATGAAACGAGCCGAAGGCGAGTTTCATAATAATATCACTCGAGAGTTTTAATGCCTAATTATGTACAGTTACATGCACTAGTTTATCTACACGCATATCATAAGCTCTCTTTGATGTGTTCAGGAACCGCATGTTTGACCGGCATTGTGGCATTGAGTTGTTTAGCTTGTCCTGTAGTACCAACTTCACAGACAAAGTAGGGGCGGCACGCAGGCGGGCGTCGGCGTTCGAAATTTGAATGTCATAATATGTAGAAAAATTACACACTCGCCTTCGGCTCGTTTCATACACCCACTCTCGAGTTTTAATGCCCTCCATTATGTCTCAGTCAAATAAACTACTATAAAACATAAAAAGTGTTTTTGTTGATCCTTTTTTGCTGTGCAAGTCAGTATTGTTGATGTGCGATTAAATACTAGCCATTTACAACTAGTCTCTCACCTTCCATAACTTGATGGTCTTATCGTTGGTGGAGAGCAGGAAGTGGCTCTGGTTCTTGCGCCTCAGCCACCGGATCTTGTTGATCTTCTCTTCGATCTCGAGCGACTTGAGGTAGTCGAACTCGGGCTCGTGCGACTGAAAGGTGGAGTAGACGTTGTACTCGCCCTTCTTGGGCACGCACTGCTTGGAGGCCGGGTCTCTCTGTAAACAAACAAACATACACAATTACACATGGCTATGGTCTACTATTTAGAGTACCCTTTCTATTAGCTGATAGTTTAGTCGGGCTCTTAATCTGTATGAAAATGCCTTTTCATGTAATTCAAACATCTAGGAAATTCAATTGTTTTTGAAAAATGTATCTGTCACAACAAGATTATTTCACGGGTTATTCCAGGTTTGCGACCGAATGGCCGAGTCGGCAGTGACCCTGCCTACGAAGCCAAGGGTCCCGGGTTCGAGTCCCGGTAGGTGCAAATATTTGTTTGACGAGAACGGATGTTTGAACCCTAGTCATGGTGGTTTATCTATCTAAGTATAATATTTATCAATATAAGTATGTGTATCGTTGTCTAGTACCCAAGATACAGGGAATCCTAGTTTGGGGCTAGATCAATGTGTGTAAATAGTGTCCAAGGTATTATCATTATTTGCCAGTTTTTATTTAAATTATATACCAGGGCCAACCCCGATCAGCCCAAGCTGACTGTGTCCTACTTTTTTAATTTGATTTTTTATGATTAAATAATAAACCTTTTGCTTGCCATAAAATGTGTTCATTGAATATGTATCTAACGTTCATAAGCGTAAAATGACAATGTCATATCATTTGTTTTATGTATTTTACAACAATGGAAGCGAAACGAGAACTGTAACTGTACAATGGACGATGCTACATAAATATACATTGTACTTTTTATTTTATTTTATGATCTTAGGCCTATTTAAAGAACCTAATTTGAATATTTCGATTCCTGGAGGTCTAAATACTTTTTTTTAATGTTTTATATAACATCCCTCGTGCAGTCCATTGATCAACATTTTTAAACGTCACATGACACTATTAAACATACCCAACAACTTTCCTTTCAGAAAATTGAGCAAAAGACGATCAAAAATGACTCTTCACTATGAAATGACGGACCAATTACATTGTTTTACAGTTTTTACGTATATTTAGCACAGTTCCCAAAATATATCATTTGCAAAACTGTATAAAACTCACGATTAATGTTGCTGAAATGCTAAATATTTGAGGTGGCCTTATCTTCTCCCTGGAAAGTGAGGTCCTAAATAGGCGAGGCCTTTGGCCAGTAGTCGGACACAACCGAGGCTCCGTAAAAAAAAACTTCTCCTTCCTTGTTCTAATTTTGAATTGACTCAACCACTTCAAAGAACCAAAAAATTATACCTTTCATCAGGAACCTTAGTCGGAACGTAAACCAATATTTATTTATTGTAATATAATACATATATCCCATTGATATCCCCACCGTTGGGGGTGCAAGCAAGATCGCCTCCCAGTGTGGGTAGCTGGGGATAACCCACGGGCACGTAAAAAAACCGAATGGGGTACAACCAGTTATCATGGCGCACCCTGGGCGACATGGTTAGTAAAGTCAAGGCTTCGCCAACACTTTGCTAGCTATGTTGGCGAAAATCTCCTGGTTCTACCGGGGGTTGTAGGCGCCATCGGTAAACTAAACACGCCTAACTGCGTTAGTCCTTCGCAGTTGAGTCCCGTGAGCGAGGATAAAGGAGTGGGCGGAAAACATGCCCTCTTTGGTCCGGATTTCATGCAAGGTTGCCTTGCAACTAGCTACTGCAAGGTAATGGACACGCGTCCTGTTCGGAAGAGACGGAAACAGTGCCGCAGGCGAGGACCAGAGGACCCTAACATGGCTTACCCTGTGCCTAGGCAGCTTAACCCACTCAACGGGGGAAAACGGATGCAGAGCGACCTACCTCGCAGGCCCCACAGCGCGTCATCCTTCTGCCGGGGGTCTGGGAAGACATGCGACCTGTCGAAACAGGGCAATGAACACATCTGCAGATGATGACTGGGACAACTATAGGGCAGCTAAGTCCCAGTATAAAAAGCGCCTACGGTACAAAATTACGAACTTGTGGCGAAAGTTCTGCAGCATCATCGAGAGCTGCGCGCAGGCGAACAGAGTAATAAATGTTCTCCGCCAACAATCCCATCAAACCCTTGGATCCCTGCGCAAAGCGCATATCACACTCACCAACACTCCAGAAGAAGCAGAATGTATCTTAGTAGACACACTTCCCTGACTGTCAACTATTAAGGTCCGTCAACTGGACGGAGACGAAGATAACACCGGCCGAGGACCAGTGGGAACTTGCACTCGAGGTAATCAACCCACAAAAGACGAGGTGGGTAATCAACAGCTTTAACTCGTTTAAATCGCCTGGACTGGATGGCATTTACCCAGATTTGATAAAGTGGGGAGGAGACCACCTAGTTCTGTCATTAAACAGTGTCTTGGTAGCATGTCTAGCACACAGATATGTACTGAGACACTGGAGAGAGGTATAGTATAAGAGTAATCTTCATTGACATTGAAGGAGCTTTCGATAAGACTAAATTTACCAGCATAAAGCGGCACTGGTAAAACACGGAGCAGACGCAGTTTTAGTGGAGTGAATAGGTAATCAACCCACAGTTTGGTAGGTAACATGTTTAGTAAGAGTCATTAAACTCACTTCAGCCGAATTCCAACAATCATTGCTAGCGAAGAAATGCCCCAGGGAATTGTATTCTCGCCACTGCTTTGGAACCTGGCGGCGAACGACCTCATCACCATGTTGAACGCACAACATCACTATTACATGGTAGGATATGCCGACGATACAGTGATACTAGCAAGTGAAATCGTCACAAGCACTGTATGTGATGTCAGCTGGTGCACAACTAACGAACTATCAGTCAACCCAAATAAAACGGAAATGGTGAAGTTCACCAACAAGCTCAATCTGGGCAACTATCGGACACCCAGGTTGTTTGGTTATGAGCTACAATTTTCTGCTGAGGTAAAGTACCTTGGTGTAATACTGGATAGCAAGCTAAATTGGAGCAGCCATCTGAAAAACAACATAGATAAAGCAACAGTCATATTTTGGCACTGCCGAAGAATGGTAGGTAAAACCAGGGCTAACCCCAAAAACCACCCTTTGGCTTTACTCAGCTGTCATCAGGCCCATAATAAGCTACGGCGCGATATTCTGGTGGCCTCGAACCAAACTATCCACTGTCGAAGCATAATAACAACGACTCGCAGAGGCTGGCTTGCATGGCAGCAACAGGATGCATAAGGACCATACCCAGTACGTCCTTGGAAGCCATGCTGGATCTGCCGCCGCTACACCTCTTCATCAGACAAGAGGCAGCTGCAACAGCGGTGCGTCTTATAAAACTTTACCTATGGAGACATGCTAGGGTACCCCACACTGAAATACTCGACGAGTACATAGGTAAGGAGCCACTTCTAGCAGCGACTACTGACAGGACACCCAAGCAATGTCTTCGACAAAAGGTATAACATATAACTGCATGAAGACCCTTGGAAGGGCCTCAATCAAAGAGAACTAAGGATCTTCACAGACGGTTCCAAAACCAACTCAGGTACTGGCGCCTGAGCATTCTCGGAGAATCTAAACATGAGGAACAACATCATTAGGTGCCCAGTGCCCACAACACCGTCTTCCAAGCCGAGTGTTTGGTTATCATAATGGCTAATACAGCTATTGCAGAAAGAACGGTAAGGTAGAAAATACTATATGACAGCAAGGCAGTTCTATAAGTCCTTCAAAGCAACACCATCACCTCCGGGCTTATACACGAGTGTCACCAAGCTCTGTCAGAGGTCTGTAACCGCAGTACTGTTACCCTGCAGTGGATAAAGGGACACAGTGGCTCGCGCGGCAAGGAAGCAGCCGACGCACTGGCAAGGTTAGGTTCGGAACAGAAGTTGGAGGGACCAGAACCCATTATACCACTGCTATTCACCTGGTTGAGGAAAACCCTAAGACAGCACTCAAAGGTAACTAACCAACTTTATTGGTCAACCTTGGATACCTGCAAGCAAGCCAGACAGGCCCTCCCGATGATGGCCCTACCGGACAACACATCTCGGGTCGCCGAGGTCGCCCCAGGAAGTCGTCGGCAACGTCATGGGTCTGCTAGGCTTCCTACAGGAGCTGGGTTTGCTGGAGTAATGCCCCCAACCCACATCACGCAAAATAGGCGCAAAATTTAAGACGTCGAGTGCGGAAAAGTGGCCCGCTTTAAACTATAACTATATGTCCCCACCGAGAGGCACAGGCCTTTACCCGGATCCGACCAAAGCCTTTACATAGAGACCGTTTTGCTGATTTTTTTCTGTTTCTAGTAAGATAGTGCTCCCTCCCACAAAGCTCAACTCACTCAGGACTGGTGTCGAGCTAATTTTCCCGATTTTATACCATGGAAAGAATGTCCTTTCATCTTCACCAGCTTCGAACCCACTGGGCTTTTCCAAATGGTTCATGCTTAGCAAGATCGGGAGTCTCAGGGCCTGAATTTGGATTCACTCAAGAAATGGTTGGTTAAGATATGGGATAACACACCAGAGGAGGTAGTGCATGCCGCGAGCAAATATTTTTTCGGAAGACTGTGTAAAGTTATTTAGGAAAAACGAGAGCGATTTGAATGAATCTAGTGAATTTTTTAATTGTACTTACCTCTGCCCATTTTATTTTTATGTATACCTAACTACAGTCTAAAAGGATACGCCAAAAAATGTGGCACCCTTTTGCTTGTAAGATTGTGGCAAAAGTAGAATAACACTATTGCTCACGAGCTGTCTTTTATTGCGACTTTGCTTGCTGATGCGATATTCTGATTGGACAATTCATCAAAAGCGATTGAGATTTCTAGTTGTCAGAATAACATAATAGAAATGTACGGTTCCCATTCCATCACACGTCGGCGTCAGCCAACGTCTAGACGTTGCCACGGCCTGTTTAGGCGTTGACGCTGAAGTCGTACGTTGCGTACATCCTATAGTGGTGAACGCACACTTATCGTCATTGGCAGGCACACGCACGCACACTCAAATCGCGCTGAATCTGATGATGTGATTAGAATTTCGAGGTTCTCCGGATTCCGAAGGGGACAGGTGTAAGGTTTCATAGGATTTCATATAGAACATTCTAAAATGTGATCTGTTAGGTGCGGAGGGTGGCGTTTAGGGTGCGTTCACCATAATAGGAGATCAAGGCATAGGTCTTCAGTCTCGCACCTGAGAAAATCAGCCAGAGCTACCTCAAACAAAATATCGATACAACAAGCACATAATTTGTAAAATTGCCTACTACTGATGAAAAATATATATTAAAGAATGACCATTTGTCTCTGTGTAACATATTATTAAAATTTAATCATTCATCTGGCTAGACTTGGGCACAATTGTGCCTCTGCCACACCATCTGTC
Source organism: Argyresthia goedartella (assembly GCA_949825045.1). Lineage (NCBI taxonomy): Eukaryota > Metazoa > Arthropoda > Insecta > Lepidoptera > Argyresthiidae > Argyresthia > Argyresthia goedartella. The sequence goes on from OX463831.1 coordinate 26,928,150, forward strand.
CACAGTCTATTTTACCTGGAAGATGACCACCCGCCCGCCCTTGTCTCCCGTAGCCAGGAGTTCACCATCATGGTTGAACTCGACGCATGAGATCAGATCAGCTTCGGTGACGTCATCCTCGAGGGTTCCCTTCACCTGGCTGAGACACCATGTCGTCTCACCACCATTGCCTGGTGACAATGGAAGAAATGTGCTATTACAGAGTGCTATTTAAACTTAACTAACTTACATTCCATATGTACCTAGTGAAGCTCAGCGACAAATTAGAATTTATTAAAAAACTAGAATAAGACTATGGTAAGAGTATGGACAGCTGACTGCCCATCTCCAATAGTGGAGAGGAAGGATAAGAAGAATCTGCTGAATTAACAATAAAACCGGTCAAGTATGAGAAGGACGTCGGACCTGTACAGGAAGGGTTCCATACCATTGTATAAGGGAAAATGTAAAACAACAGTCTTTTGTAGGAGTATACCTTTATAATTATAATACCAAAATATTAAATACTAAGTAGACTAGACTACATTCAAGGCCGTACATCGAAAAATGGATAAAAGAGTTTTATGTAAGTAGTCTGTGAGTATTGAATATATACTCAGGTCAATGAAACTCTTTGCACATTGAAACCAGAAGTAGATAGAAATTAAAGATAGAAATTGAGTAACTTATTTAAAGAAATAAAATCAAATATGATTTAAAAAAAACTTTATAATTCGAATCAGCAATTATTAATCTTATAATGACCAATAACTAAGCACATTGCAATCAAAAATCTTATCCAATGAGATCAGGAGAGTCGTTTTCACCTATAAACAAATAAAACAAAATCACTAAGAAAATGGCCATGCCAATAATTTCTTGTATGGGTACTTGTTTTTATTCAAAAAAACCGGTATGTTTAATTATCTGTTGTTATAGCGGAAATAGAAAACACCTCTACCTATTTCGGTTGATCCAGTAGAGCCCCGTGACAGACGGACAGCGGAGGCTTAGTAATAGGGTCCCGTTTGGCAACCTTCAGGTACGGAACCCTAAAAACTAGTTATCAAACACAGAGAATTAGGTGAAATAATCACAGTTATTTTTTATTTATTGCCTAAATAAATTATCAAGAAAAGTATTCAATTCATCCACAACAAATGTATTTGGCTTTTGCAAACAATAAACAGCATCATAACTTTAAAATATTAATTGGCAAACAGAACTCATTGTATTCACTGTACATACAATCACAGAAAGTGTTCCAATGGAGTCGGCAAGTATTGTGTCTCCAATGCGCAAAATTACTCTGTATCCGAAGATGATGATTTGTGTACCATGGACTTTCCTTCTTTTTTAGCATCTTGGTATGCACGCAAAATTTACTTAGCACATAACTTAGCTATACTCTTATTTTAATCCGATCCTATGAACAAAAAGGACTGGGTAACTTTATGAAATCTAAACACTAAATGGGCAGCAAAATGGAACTAAAAAATAGTTTTTTAAAACAAAAGTAACATTATCTTTGAAAGGAAGCTCAACATCAATTGAAACAGTATACCAACCATATAATCCCTTGTCTCAAGACAAAGGGAATAAAACAATGAGGGAATCTGGTATTCCCTTTTGTAATATTGTTGGATATTAGATTACATGTTGAACAGGTTGGTAGCTCTTCCGTTTATAAGGTGGTGATGAAGTGGTTTTGAGTCAGTTGTAAGGTAAGTTTCGACTACAGGCTCTCTCCCATTATAATATGCTGATTATGGTTACTTCTTAGACTGCCATAACCGTCAGTCTACAATAACTTTCTTCATACGTTATATCATAATAGGGATGGTTTTACTAAATCGGCCTGGGTATTACAATAATACACCTAAGGACAATATATGTGTTCACCATATCTAGTTTGAACAGATCTAGATTTTCAAGGACTTCTACCTTGTGGCAACCTCCCTGCAATGTTATAACCAAGGTTTCTATGTAATCAGAACATCAGTCAAACTAGTACTAGGTCGCTAAGGAAAAAACCTATTCGCAAACAGGAAAAACCTTAGAACTAGAACAAATTTGGATCTGAGCCAAAGATCTACTGTTGTATTGAATACAGATCATGTGTCATTTCTGTCTGATGTTTAATCCAACATTTATTAATGTTTGTATGTTTAATAGTACTGATATACTATCTTTCAAGCTCAATATTTCTACCCATTATTAGAGGTCATCAACTACCGACTGACACCAAAAAATCTGTACCTACATCACTTGAAAAGTCCAAACAGTTATAATTTTGATCAGTTAATTTTTTACACATCAAATTTATCATCATAAAAAGGTACTGGAATGAGACAAATTATGATAAAATTGACAGAAATATAGTGTTACGTTGTCAGTTGTGAAAACTTTCTTTGTGGCTTGCTGTTATTTGCTCGCCAGCAATGGTTACACATTAACACACTAGTGACTATTTGACTTGCACACATGTTAGTAACTTGTTGTTATGCTAATCAATTCATGACTAGTGTTTTTGAAATCATCTTATCATTATTACCACAAAATTCTTGGATTCCAAAAGAACTTCCAAACTGTGTTTGGTTATAGTTTACGACGAAATTATTGACCATCGATTGATGACTTAAAAACAGGCCGATTACCGCAGGTAGGTAGGTACCTATTTTAGCAAAAAAATTGGACAAAACAACCAAGTTTGCCAACCACTAACCTCAAAATGATAATTGATATTGATTGTAGTCTTTCACCTTCTAATAAGCACGTAATTTAAACGAGTCAGGTCTCTGTGAGCGCTTTATTCGCGACGCCAGCCTAGACTTATCATTCTGACCTTCAGAAACAACAAATTGCCATCATCTGTTTGAAGACAAACATTCAAGTTTTACTTCACTTCTTGGAAAGTCTACATGTTCATTATACAAGGCCCAACCACGGGTGGCCTCAGTAGCGGTTTTCTAGAAGTTATTGTCATTATAGCAGTTAAAATATAGAGCAGAAGGTTAATTTATACCTATCGGCAAACTACAATGCAAAAATAACCAAACACAGGACGGCAAGCTATCAGCACAAGACGTAAACATTGGAACTGAAAACCACACATAAGACAAGAACATTGCATTTACCGTCGGAGTTCGAACGATAAAACATCTTCGAGTTTATTGCGATTCCGAAATCCGATTTCGCCCTTGACTATCGGGCGCTAAAAGTCACAACTTACCGGCCATGACAAAGCCCAGCACAAAAACTTTAAAGAGTCCAATAGTTTTAGTACACAGACACTAGAGAGTTTTGCTAAAACATCACACAGATTTGCCGATGAAAACGGATTTTAAATTCATTTCCACATAACATCGGGAAAAAATAATGGCGGACAGAAAGTCAGAAACAACAACTGCAGAGAACTGTGTTGCCAGTTTTTATGTTTCACAAAAATATCTAACATAAAGATTTCGCATTATTTCATTTTATTTGCCTTGTTAATTTTATCACTGATGGATGACACGAGCTCACTCTACAAGGTCTTGAATAATAATAAAAAAAAACAATGGAAAAAAAATAACCATGAAGGTGCTAGTTTCTTACACAACAAAAGTATTACGAACAAAACTACTTTTAATTCATATGAATATGGGGGGGGGCTTAGCTATGTAACGCAAAATCTTCTTACCCATGAAAGTGAGCACATAGCACATAGGTAGTTTATAAATAGAATTCGAGCCGCCATTGACAGCTCTTTATTTATCAAATTTGCCCAAAGGAGAGAAAGGAGGGGGGGGGGGGGGGTTTAGATTGTATGAACATCAAAATCTTCTTGACATATAAAACAAAAAGCTCGCTTCACTCACCCTAATTATCACAAAGTAGAGCCATTCTTAAAAGTAGCATTTGGTATTTGTCAACAGTAGGGACCTAATCCCTTCCTTTTCTTTTAAGCGAAATAAGGAGAAGCAGACTGACGCATTGCTCTGTCCCTACTGTTGAAAGATTTCAAATGCGATTTCTAAGTATGGCTCCAAGTTAGTCGGTCTTGCCCCAGCCCAGCCCCGATCCATGCTTGCCTGCAATCGTTAAAAGTGTTTCGTGACCACCAAACCATTTATTTTCATATTCCATATTTTAGTACTGAAAATAAATAGGCTCAAATTAATCGCGTCATCGGCATTAACCAGAAGATTTACTTAAAAAATAATATTACCACCGTAGTATACTACCATTTTCGAAAATGTATATTGATCTATTGTAACACTTGGCAGAGAAATGTCAAAAGTGTCGGTAAAGCAGTGCCTCAATACCGCGCATTATATTGCAGTAGCACTGCCATCTAAGTGATATTTATTGAATCTCGCACTCTTTTACCCACAGATTACCGGCTACAAGTTTTAAAACTTTTTGAATCCAAACTGAACTGGGGCAAAAAATAGTTCAATGCTCATTTGTTCAATGAAGAGACCATTTTGTTATTTACCCCCGTCGATGAAAAAGACGGATGTAATAACATAATAAGTTTAAAGCGTTGCTGTTGGGTGTGTGAGGGTCCACACGCCCTCACAAACAGAGTGTGTGTCTGCATGTTGCGTGAGTGTTGCTGGTATGTGGCACTTTACCACTCAAACGGGTGCACGGATTTAAAGGCGTTTTTTGAAATGGTAGTAGATTTTCTGCGATGTTTCTTTGCTATGTTATACCAACATCGGTTCAGGTATTTCGAAACTTAAGAACTTCACTAGAAAACAAGTGAACCAAATTTTACACTGTTTCCGTGACACTGCCAAAAATATTAAACATACCTAGTTTAACCGCAAAACAAACATCAATTCCCATACATTTTTGTCTTTGAACAAGTGTTGAACAGGAGTTATTTTTTTTTGCAGTAAGACCTAAGAGGACGGTCAAGTGCGAATCGGAATCGCGCACGAAGGGTTCTGTACCACCGTACAATGGTAGGGATGGTGTGGAGTGAATAGTTTGGATTTTACATAGCAAAATGTTTTTACTAAATTATTGGTGCGGCTACTTTGATACTCCATGTACGTAACCAGGTGCATTTATAAGTTTGCATGTGGTTTACAGATAAATAAAAGCCTGGGCAATTCCGGGTAGGTTTGCCTGCAATTTTTGGCTTATGATCAATATTCTGTATTTTTTTCATAATTTTAGACTGTACTTTCAGATTCAGAGATAAGGGGGGAGGAATGGTCATTATTTGCACTTTTTTGATCATAACTTCTGAAGTGGTAATAAAAATAAATGTAGCCAATTACCGTCCCCACCGAGGGGCACAGGCCTTTGCCCGGATACGAGTAAGATTAAGCCATACTCCACCACGCTGGCTCAGTGCGGGTTGATGGAGGGGTTTTACAACCACTACCACGTAGGGACCTATAGATTAACGTTTCATCCGAAACACTGAACGCCCGTATTTAAGAAAAAATAATCATCTCTTTGTCAAGTCAGGATACGAACCTGCATCTCCTGTGTGAGAAGCAAGCGTGAAACCAATTAGACCACGGAGCTCTTGCACTAAAGTTATCAAAACCAAATTTAAAAAGATATTTTTGAAAAGTTTATAAAGAGCCCTTTTGAACGATCCCTAGTGACTCATCACAGTTTTTTTTTTTTCATTTTGTTATTTTACCCCTTCCACTTTTTTGTGGGCAATATTTTTTATATTAAACTTGAATTATGTTGCGGTAATCAAAATAAATATTTTTGCAGAAGATTTCAAGGCTCTATCTCTTGTAGTACCTGAGAAAAGTGCCTCGACGGACGGACTCGCGAGTGATCCCATAATGGTTCCTTTTTACCTCTTGAGTTACGCAACCCTAAAAATGAGCTACTATTCAAGACTTGTTTAAAAACAAACATTTACGTTTGTTTTGAAGTTAAAAACTAAGTTTCATAATTTTCGATATTTCTTTATTGTAGTAATTACTCAAAACAGACATACAGAAAACTTATAATAGAAAAAATATGTACAGTTTTTCTATATTTTGTAGTAACATGGTTAAGGTTTGATAATTGTATTGTGTCCGGGTACATACTTATTTTGTTTTTTTTTTTTATAGTTAGGTACTTTATCAACCATTTATCTTTGGTTCTAAAATAGTGACAGTGTATTTTTTAAATTACCCAAAGGAGAGAACGAAGGAGGGTACAAACATCAAAATCTTCTTTTGACGCAGGGAACTGAAATCTGCTGTCAAATAATACGAATAATCGAATAATACTTAAGTTTTATGAAATCATTATTTAGGTAGGTGCTCGAAGCGAGAGGGAAAATGAGCGAAAAGAAAGAAGAAAAAGAAGAAAAAGAAATAAAGACACGGCCCTGTCCGATGTTCGATGAAGTAAGTACAGGCAAATATTATGTTCGGCCGCTGGTAACAGATGCAGTAGCGTTTGTGCCTTTGCCACGGGTTGGGTCTTATATAAGACACGTTGAAATTTGAAGATTGGAGTACTTAGGTGGGTAGAGGGGGGTCCTTAGCTATCCTCTGATACCATTTTCTGATTTAGGAAACATCATTTTAGCACTTTAATTATAAAATATGTTTATGCGATACAACTTGGCCAATCTCGGAACGACAAATTTCAAACCCAGAAGCTCCAACGTTGGATATTGCTACATGATTTTAGTACCAATTACAAGATTTTGTTGTAATGGTAGAAATTTGCGTCAGCAATTTTGTATTTTCTGACATAATGACTTGCTCATTTCATTCCGATTCCTTCCGTGTTTCGTGAATGTTCTGTTGCGCTCTCGTTTTATCCGTGATTCTCTGGATGACTTTGGCTTTGTTTACTTACTATATTACTATACTAACTACTTTATGGAGTTTATCAGAACCAAATTGGTAGCTTTAGGTCACTTCGTGTTTAAAAACTAAAGATAGGTTTGTTAGGTTCACACGTTGCAGCAGACCCGGGAGCCGGAGCGAAGCGGAGCGGAGCGAGGCGACCCCCTACTTGCTCATTTCATTCCGATTCCTTCCGTGTTTCGTGAATGTTCTGTTGTGCTCTCGTTTTATCCGTGATTCTCTGGACGACTTTGGCTTTGTTTACTTACTAACTACTTTATAGAGTTTATCAGAACCAAATTGGTTGCTTTAGGTCACTTCCTGTTTAAAAACTAAAGATAGGTTTGTTAGGTTCACACGTTACAGCAGACCCGGGAGCCGGAGCGAAGCGGAGCGGAGCGAGGCGACCCCCTACTCTTGGCAACCCCTCCTCCAACCCCTCTCCTCCTCCAACTCCCCCGAAATCCAAAAAATGTAGGCATTTTCTTCAATCTTTGGACCTCCATAACATAAAAACTAGTGGTTTCCTAAAAGGGGGGTAGGTAGGGAGTCCTCCCCTCCCCCTCCACGCCCCCCTCCCCCAAATTCAATGTGTCTTATACAAGTACTTACCCTTTGCCACTCCACCCGAGACCTAATTTGCAAAGCACAATATCTAGTCGAATCTATCAATCACAGCTCGGAATAGGAATGTGCAATTTTGTAGTTAAAATCGGATCGTAACTACTGATTCCGATCCGCATTTTAAAAAAAAAGGAGAAGTGCGGGCTCACCTTTAGCGGATGACCTACTCGCTGGGGCGTCCAAACTTTTTTAGCATCATGTTGGGGTCATTTGATTATCTTCCTGAAAGTTTCAGGGTGCGGAATACAATAGTTTTTAAGATATGATTTTTTGAAAATCTGAAAATACTTTGTAAAATGATGTGACGCAACGCAAATAATATGTTTAAATCTTTTCTGTGGTCAAAATACATTACAGATGTAGTGAATGATCCTTTCCTATCGGCAAAACTCGGAACAACGATAACACCCGAATGGTGCCGATGTGTCTATGAATTACTAAATTATGAATTATTAAATTACGTGTGGGTATCAAATAAATCGCATACTTTATTTATCAATGTCAAATGTCAAATTGCCCGTTTGACGTATATTACACTGAGATGTTAAAACCACCACGATTCTATCATATAAAGAATTCGTTAGGTAAACAAAAATATAACTAGTTACTGAGGACGTTTTATTTCAATAAAACGCACTGATAAAAACCAAATTCCGGTTGGGATGATCTAATGATTCTATAAGGATTGGAACCCCAAAAGTCCTACTATAAGTCAAAACTTCAGTAGGATTTTGCAGACCTTTTTTATAACAATAAATTTTTGTAATTAATTAAAAATACTATGTCATAACAAAAAAGACACCTCAACATAAAACAAAACAAACCAGCAGAGAAATTAATATAAATAAATATGATTTTCTGATTGGATGAACGACTTAGATTATGACTGCGGGATAAGAGGAGGAGGAGCGGGGTGGACAGTGTGATGCGAAACAATACTTCCAACTTCCATATCACAGTCAGAATCAGAACTATTTTCTGGTGTATCATCGTCAGAGTTTTCATGAACGGTGATTACAAAACTAGCCATATAATTTTCCAACTCAGGTTCGTGTTTTCGGTACTCGTTTTCGCATTTGATGGCGTGGTCACATACTTTGGCCCAAACATCGGAACCAATCATATTAACCTTTTCCTGTACCAATTGTTTCATACTGATGTTTCTTTTGGATACGTATCCCTTTATTTGAGACCATATGTTTTCAATCGGATTGAAATCAGGATGATATGGTGGCAATCTTAGTACGCTGTGTCCATATTCGTTCATAAGTTTATCTATAGAGTATTCTACAAAGTCTTGTTTGTACTTGCAAATAATTTCATATATTTCAAGTTTTGTTAATGACGGATCAATCGGAACGTTATGTTTGGATAGCCAATCAATCATGTCTTGCTTCCTGGTATTTGAATTAGGAGGTTTTTCTACGTACTTATTATGATATGCAGCATTATCTACTACTAGTACCGAATGTGGAGCTAAGTTTGGAATGAGTTGATTACGAAGCCATTTTTCATAGTTTTCATTGTTCATCGCGTTGTGATAGTCACCTGTTTTATCAGTAGACTGATACATTAACAATGCCCCAGGTATAAACCCCTTTCTACTACCAGCGTGCACTATTATAAGACGTTGTCCTTTAGAAATTAACTGTTTCACTCCGTTTTCTGACGAGACAGCCCAGCTTTTACCTGCCAAATGTGAGGTATGGATGTATGTTTCATCCATATAAACAATCTCTCTCCCTTGCAATCTGTACTTTTTTATCGCGGCTAAAAACTTTACTCTTTTTAAACGAACATCATCTTTCTCGATAAGTAATTTTCTGTTGTTTTCAACTTTTTTATACCAAAATCCCATTTTTCTAAGAATTTTTCTTAGCGTAAAGTCACATACCTTAAAATTTATGGCTTCGTATAACTTGGACTTCAGGGCTTTAATTGTAGGTACTTGTTTGTATATCAAATGGAAATTATACACTAATCGGCGTATAACGTTGTAGTCAAAATCGTCAAGACCTAGACAAAATAATTTATTTGGTCTACCCAACTTTGCCGACTTCGGACTATTGGAGGTGGATTGATTTATGTATTCTTTTTGCAATATTTTATTTACTGTTCGTTGAGAAATTCCACTGGCCTCCGAAACTCGTTTTTGGACTTTACAAAAGTAAGCAGTATAGTTGGTATGTTTGAATTTATCATTTTCAGTTAAGAAATATAAATAAATATTGAAAATAACTTCGCAGGCTTGCCGATCTAAACGTTTCCCTTTTCTTAGTGCTTTCGGCATGTCTGTTATAAATTGTTAATGTGGATCGAATAAAATCAATGTTTATTATTTACAAAAATGACAGACAAGAGTGAAATGTAAAGTCAAAAAAAAATATATATAGGTGGCCTGCATTAATACACGAGTCCATGAAGTTTATCACAAAATCTAACATAAATATCAACAAAATATTTCTGTGGTATTAACTACTCTATATAGATACTTCCTCTTGCAATGCGACCGTTCCCTACGTTGTCTCGATGGGTACTGAGTGCGGTGAAGTAGTAACTTAGTAAGACAAAAACGAACATTTCCGAGAAAATACGAAAGGAAAGGATTATTCACTACATCTGTACCTACATTTCATTGTACGCATATTTGAAAAGATGAGAATTCTCTAAAAAAAGGAGGAAATGAGGAATCTTTTTTTAATTATACCTATTTTAATTAAAACGTTCATTTAACTTGCAATTTATGTTTGTTTATTTATTTTACGTCAATCAAAGTTAATTTAGTATTTCTTTCGTAAAATATCACTTTTGATAATAAAAAAGTTGTAATTTTTGTTTAAAACGGAACGCATTTTGTTGGAGCGTTTTGCCGTGTTTTTGGTTGGGCGGCAAAGTAGTAGTCCCTTTTCTAGTAGTTTCGCGAATGTTCTATTTTCTTATTCTCTCGATATTTACAAGCAAAAACAACTTAGCCAGTTGTTTTTGCTTGTAAATATCGAGTAGGTTATTGTGGCCACTTTTCAATCGGGTTATAGGTTATGTTAGAACGTTGAAGCAGCTAAACCGGAGCGGAGCGTATGCAAACAAAAACGATTGGCTAGAGAAGGTTATTGTGGCTACTTTTCAATCGGGTTATAGGTTATGTTAGAACGTTGAAGAAGCTAAACCGGATCGGAGCGGAGCGCAGCGTATGCAAACAAAAACGATTGGCTAGAGTAGGTTATTGTGGCTACTTTTCAATCGGGTTATAGGTTATGTTAGAACGTTGAAGAAGCTAAACCGGATCGGAGCGGAGCGCAGCGTATGCAAACAAAAACGATTGGCTAGAGTAGGTTATTGTGGCTACTTTTCATGTAAATTTTGATGATAGCATTATGGAGCATTTGTGGAGGAGAAAGGTGTCGAGGCAGAAAAATGACCCTTTCGAAGAAAGCAACTAGGCATTTCCGCGTGAGGGGGGAGTAGTAGGGGGGGGGGGGGGATCTACCCCCTACCCCCTCCCCCCACTTAAAGATCAAGGACAGTCTAAATTTTGTTTTATTTTAACAACATAACCTCAAAACTTTAAATAATCATATCTCAGAAACTAGGCATTTCCGCGGGGGGGGGGGGGGGGGGGGGAAGAGTAGTAGGGGGGGCACCTACCCCCCTACCCCCCTCAGGGTCAACAAAAGTAGGTCATCCGCTAAAGTCCTTCCGAAGTGCGAGTGGACCTCGCGCACGAAGGGTTCCGTACCACCGTACAATGGTATTGATGGTGTGGAGTGAATAGTTTGGATTTTACAGAGCAAAATGTTGTTTACAAAGTTGTCAGTGCGGCTATTTATCTACTCCGTGTACGTAACCAGGTGCATAAGTTTGTATGTGGATTACAGATAAAAAACCTCGGCAACTCCGGGTATGTTTTCCTGTAATCTTTTCCATAAGTTCTATATTCTGTATTTTTTCATAATTTTGGACTAGTTTCGGACATAAGGGGGAGGGAATAGTAATTTTTTGCACTTTTTTTCTCATAACTTCTGAAGTTATCAAAACTATTTTTTTTAAGTTTGTGAAGAGCCTTTTCAAGGATACCCTACATGACTTATTACGGTGTTTTTTTTTTCATTTTGTTATTTTACCCACTCATTTCTTTTCATATTACACTTGAATTATGTTGCGGTTTGCGGGTAAGTATTTTTGCGCAAGATTTCAAGCCTGTATCTCTTATAGTTCCTGACATAAGTGCTTGTGAGAGTCAGGCGGACGGACAACCCTAAAAATGATTAATAATCTAAAGAAATAATAAATTAATAATGTATTCTTTATTTCTGAATAAAAGGGACCAATAACAGAATTAGGACAGTCAGTTTATTTACCTTCAACATTTTAACTTAATCTAAGTCTAAATTATACGACTGCTATAAAACCTTACATCTTAAAGGACTGTATTACAACACGATTATTTCACACGGACTGTCTTTCATTGTGGCTTTGATTGTTTTTGCGATGTTCTGATTTGTATTTTTTACAAAAGCAGTTGAAATTCCTATATGTCACAAAAACATGATAAGGCTACATGATAAGGGTAATACGGCTTCTTGGCCATGAAGTAAAAAAGGTCATATAAAGGTAATCTCCATGAGTTATTGAACTTGTAGAAGATATCTAAATAGCTATTATAAAGCTTGTAGCCATATGAGACCATCAATAATGATAAGATCAGTCACTTCGTTAGCCGTATACTGCTATTTTAGGAATGCATGAAGAAATTTCAGAAAATAGAAAAAGATTGTAAATATGCGATACGATCATTACGATCCTGCTCTTGATCCGATTCGAAAAGCTAGCTCGGGAATCTAGCTCGGGAATCTAGCTCGGGAATCGGGAATCGGGTGCACCGTCCAGAATGGATAACTGGATGGACGCAGATCTGACCACCCGGTACGAGAAACGGCGTTGCTTTATTTATTTGTGAAAAAGCCCATTAATATGCCCACCGAGGAGTACAGGCCTTTACCCGGATTCGAGTAAGATTGAGCCACACTCCACCACGCTGGCTGCACTATGTATTTGAATGTACGAAGTATCCATCTATTATCCTGTTAGCTCGTCGGCTTTCGTCCGTTAATATATCAGACGCCATTATTGTTGGCTCTTGAATGCCGTTTGGAGATTCATAGGCGGCGCAAAGGTACGAGGGAGATGCAAACATGGGCGAGAGGAGAGGGAGTGACTTCACTCGCACACCAAAAAACCTGTCGATAGCTGTAATAATGCCAATAAAATGCAGGAGGTGTAATGGCGGCGTAAAAGTAAGGCACACTTTGACGACCCGAATGGCCGAGTCGGCAGTGACCCTGCCTACGAAGCCAAGGGTCCCGTGTGCGAATCCCGGTGGGGGCAAATATTTGTCTGATGAGAACGGATGTTTGTACCCAAGTCATGGGTGTTTATCTAAGTATAATATTTATCTACATAAGTATGTGTATCGTTGTCTAGTACCCAATATACAGGGAATCCTAGTTTGGGGCTAGATCAATGTGTGTAAATAGTGTCCAAGGTATTATTATTATTATTGAGAAACTCACCACTTTTATGCCCATGGTCAAATCTGTCCATGATGACATGCAGCCGCTGCAGACTGGTCTGTCTGGCCTCCTCAAAGAGGTGCCTTTTGGTCTTCGGCGAGGGTTGGCTGGCCAATGGAGACACCACCATGGTAGTCGTGGACGCCATGGTGTCAACTCAACATGACGCGACCTGGAAGATTGATTGTTATTATTTATTATTCAGACTAATCCAATGCGCTTTACAATATCCATGGCTCGGAGCATGTTGGAGTCAGTGGCGTAGCGTGGGTTTTCGCCGCCCGGGATCGACCGGAAATTCGCCGCCCCCTATTTTAATTATTAGTTATTTACCGTGTTACCACAAAAATATGAAACACCGTTTAACGTCAAAATTCAAAATTCAAAAAGAGTTTATTTCCATAAGAAACACATAGGTAACATTTGGAGAATGTCAAATCTTAAACTAACACATGTATAAGGTACAGGGAAATATAGAACTCAATTTGAATTCCGTCACCTCAATGTTTTAGATGCTGGAGGCAAAGAGGCGACTAGAAACCTCCAGCTTTATACGTTATTTTTTACAGAATTGGAGCAAACACCTTCCCAAGCTTTCTTGTCTTCTACATAATCTGATATTTTGTAGTAAGCTTTTTTACATAAGTGATTTTTAACAACATTTTTTAATTTATTTACAGACAATTCTTGTAACTCAGTTGGTATTTTGTTTTTTTTTTTTTTAAGTATTTTTATTTTCATAGGCTTAACTTAATTACATACATGCAACAATCACAAAAACCCTCAGGATTTATCAGTGATTGGGAAATACAAATGCAAATACAAATGTAAAAGCGAATACATTGCCCTTTAAAAGATACATTAACCTTATGGAGCCTAGTAGTAGGTATAGCTAGTTTATTCCTATTTCTAGTGTTGACATTGTGCCTTTCGCTATTCTTAGGAAATTTATCAATATTTTTGTGGACGTACATTAGGTTTTCATAAATTTACTGACACGGCACTGTCATAATGTTAATTTCCTTAAATTTACAACGCAGTGACTCTCTGGGACCCACATTGTAGATTGCACGAACAGCCCTCTTTTGCAGCACAAATATTATGTTAATGTCTGCAGCGTTCCCCCACAGCAGTATGCCGTAAGACATAATGCTATGGAAGTAGCTGAAGTAAACTAGTCTAGCTGTTTCCACGTCCGTAAAAAGACGGTTTTTTTTGACTGCATAAACAGCGGAACTGAGTTTTTTCGATAGCTTATCTATGTGTGGGCCCCATTGAAGCTTATTATCTAAGGTGATTCGTAGGAATACCGTGCTATCTACTATTTCTAAATTTTCACCTTTAACATTAACATTAGCCGAGACTTGTTTAACATTGGGGAGTATAAACCGAATACATTTAGTTTTGTTATTGTTCAGTAAAAGATCATTGGCACTAAACCAATTGACTACCTTTGAGATTGCATTATTCACATCAAAATAAACGTCAAATCCCATACGTTCTTGTTTTTAAACAAGTGTTGAACAGTATTTTTTTTTGTGGTAAGGCCCTTAAAGTTTAAATATTTTATTCAACGGACCTAATGTACATCGTACAACGTATTGCAAGACAAGATATAAGTACTACCACTGCTTCAGAAGGAAAATACACATGAGAAGCAACTGGCGCGAGAAACTTACTTTATTTAACTCTAGGTATATAAAGCAATAAATAATAATAACAAGTAATCAAAGTTTTTATTTGCCAATTGAGTGTTCAATAGTATCTTAAATTACACATAGTGCTCATTGAACTGGATGGAATATAGTAGTTTATGTGACTGATACATAATGGAGGGCATTAAAACTCGGAGAGTCATAATAACACTCGAGAGTTTTAATGCCTAATTATGTATTACGACGCCCGCCTGCGTGCCGCCCCTCGTTTGCCTGTGAAGTTGGTACTACTGAACAAGCTAAACAAGTGCAGAGCAATGATCAACACCACAATACCGGTCGAACATGCGGTTTCTGAGCACATCAAAGAGAGCTTATGATATGTGTGTAGATAAACTAGTGTATGTAACTGTACATAATTAGGCATTAAAACTCTCGAGTGATATTATTATGAAAATTCTCGAGTTTTAATGCCCTCCATTATGCAGCAGTCACATAAACTACTATTATGTTACAAGGTGCCTTATTATTAACTATTTCTTTTAATATTACTCAGTTGAAAATTTAGATAAAAAATGTACTTTTCGTGTTTTTTTTTTTCAAAACTAAATGTAAACATAATCGTCAATATCAAAATGTATGTCATTTTCAATTGCTAGAAGAGCTAGATTTGTTATCCTCACATATATTGTGGTTATCCTCAACGTGGACATTTAGCGGGACTTCTCCCGCAACTGGCATTACTGACTGACGGCAGACGTTAAAAATATCCTCAACATTATAACAATGTTTGGTTAGCCATCTTCAAGTTTGGACTCAATATTATATTTTAATGATCCCAGAGAGCCGGACTTAATAAGCACTTTGTCACAGTCTGGGTTTTTTGCTGCTACGACCGCTAATGTTGGAACTCGCAGTATGTATGTCCCGAGGAGCTGATCTAGGTTAGGTTGCGAGCCCAGCAGGCATTAAAAAAGTGGTCAAGTGCGAGTCGGACCCGCCCATGAAGGGTTCCGTTGTAACAAGTAATTATGTGACTGGATGTTTGTGTTGTAACTTTGTTTTTCATAGTGTTTGTATGAACGACAAAGTTATCTTTTTTTAATATTTTATGTTTTATATCTTAAAAACTGCTAATTTTATTTTGTTCAAATCAATGTTCGTTGAAAGTGAAAAATACACAGCATATGTTTTTTGTAGATTTTTCACTTTAGTTTTAAAAAGTTAGAGGGGGGGGGGGCATTTTTCTACTTTGGAAGGGTCTGTCTCTTTAACGATTTACTTTGAGGAAAAATTGTTTCAGAAACCCCAATGTCATTTTACAAATCTCTCTACAGACGAAAAAATTATTTTTTGGTTTCAATTCCTTGTATGGGGAGTCCCGTTTAATTATTTTAATTTTATCAATTTTTGTATAAAAATCGGACAGCGGTTAACAGAATACATCTACATACCAAATTTCAACTGTATAGGCCTAATAGTTTCTGCATAAGTTGCTGTGACATACGGACGGACGGACAGACAGACTCGACGAAACTATAAGGGTTCCTTGTTTCTCTACGGAACACTAAAAAGCATATTTTTGCGCTAGATTTTGCAGTTGTTGGAATCGATCACGAATTGCAGCAGTTACTCCTGTCTACTGAGGAGAACATTGTTCGCCTCAGTTCGTTCTCGTACGATAACCCAGCATCTACACTTCCGTCGCCAAAAATATGATTTATTCGCATGGCGTCATCCGGCACTGTGTCAGACCGCTTTACTATGTCCGATACATTTCATTCGCGCTGCATCAACGTTTAGTTTATTCCTTACTAGATCTTACTGCTAGCTGATATTGAACATGTGTTCCCAGTTTGTCACACCCATCTTGGTAACACTGTTACACACTGGGAAAAAAAATCCCAGTTTGTCACACTGTTACCAAATGGGAATGAAAACAGAATATGATTCCCATTTTGTCACACCCCTGAGTAACAGTGTTACAAACTGGGAAGAAAATAGTGCCAGTTTGTGAAACTGTTACAAACTGGGAATTATTTTCCCAGTTTGTAACAGTGTTACCAAGATGTTTATAACAAACCTTCCCACTTTGTTATACCATTGATCATGGATTGTCTTAAGTGGGTAGGTAGCAAAAAAAAAATAGGATTGCTAAAATCAATATAGTTTAATATTTACACTTAAAGCCAGAAGAACTGTTATTTGGAATTTGTAACAATTTCAAATGTAGGTAACTCCTTATCATATCAAACACCACTAAAGTTATTTTAGCTAACAGGAATTCGTTAATAAGGAAAATAGACCATAAATAATTGATGGCTAATGGTATTAAAGGGACTTTTATCTACTTTTAAACAAAGTTTTAATTTTGATTGATGATCTAGAATATAAACACTAGGTGTTATATTTAGAATAAAGAAATAAGATGTATCACAAATAATTATCACATCAATTACATAAATTAAAAAATATTGTGTAGGAAAAATAAGGTAAGTAAGCAAACACTTAACTATATATGTGTATAAACTTACTTATTTTAAAGAAATTGGATATCGTTTATGTCATAATAAATCATCACATTGGTACATAGGTAATTGAAAATTATTAAATAGTTTTAGACTAACTAGCTTACAACACGAACATGTTCTGCCAAGAGATCAATAATAATATCAATTATGTTTTAAAGTATGTATTATTTATAAATTATAATCAGTCTTCAAGGTTTATATCAGTCAACCATAGACGTGTATAAACTTACTTAATTTAAAGAAATTGACTAGGTAAATCACAGTAAATCACCACATTCGTACACAGGTAATTGAAAATTATTAAATAATTTTAAACTTACTAGCTTATAACATGAACATGTTCTGCCAAGAGATTAATAATAATATTAATTATGTTACAAGGTAGGTATTTTTTTATGAATTATAATCAGTCTTCTAGGTTTACTTCGGTCAATTAATCAGCTATTAATTTTAAGTTTCTTTTGACTTTAATGTCTTAATATCTCCAAAGCATGGCACACTGATATTAGATCTTGTGTTAAAATAACTTAAGTGGTGTTTGATATGATAAGGAGTTACCTACATTTGAAATTGTTACAAATTCCATCTTGGTAACAGTGTTAAAAAATGGGTTTTTTTTCCCAGTTTGTAACAATTTTACCAAGATGGTTGTGAGAAACTGGGAACACTCTGATATTGATATTGATATTGACACTGATATTGAACTCGAATAATAAAGAAAAAATATATATAATGGTTTCACAGTCGGTCTACTGGTTTTTCACGATCCGTCTACTTCTCGATCCGTACACTTTCCCAATCAGTCTACTTCCCAATCCGTCTACTTTCCCTTCTGTCTACTTTCATTTACTTTATTTTACTCGATTTCTCAGATGGGGTTGCAAAGGCACTCCTTTATGAAATTCCTGAAAGGTGTCACTATTTTAACAAGTGTCACTATTTTGATAGGTGTCATGTTTTTTGACAGGTGTCACTATTTTGGCAGGTGTCATGATTTTTTACAGTTGTCAAATTAAAAACTGTCATATCTCGGAAATTGCTGATCCTAGACCACTGGTATGAATGGAGATATGACAGCTCTCGACGAGATCTTCATTTTGGATGACAGCTGTCAAACTAAACTGCCATATACTGGAAACTAATGATCGACCACTGGATGACAGGTATAATGATGTTGATACCTGTCGGAATCATAAGAGTTATGAAATTGTATCTCTGCAACCCCATCTGGGAAAAAATTGATTTTTTAAGACGCTGATTAAATAAATATGGGGTGCTGTTTTCATGTGTTTTTCAGGAAATACTGGGCAAATCGTAATTAATTTCTGGTATATGTAATTTGACTATATAATCTAGAGATTCTTAATTGGAAAACATGTTTGGATAAAATTTTCTCGATAGAAAATAAATACAAAGTCAACCCTTTTTTTATGGTTTTATCCTATTACACCTAGTAAGTGAATATGACTCTCTGATAATTGCAATGTATGAACAATTGTTATTTCTAACGATTTTCAATTTGAAAGTTAATTCCCTGAAATAGTTTATTTTTTATGATTTTTTTTTACGTTTTGGCGCTTACGTTGTTTCAGATTAGTCGCGAGTGCATTATTGGCATCCCGCTTTTTCTTATTCGCGAGTAATTATTGCATCTCACTTCCACTCGACAGCGCATTTTTATTCCATCATCGCCTTAAAAGTTTATTCTTCATTTGATTTTCTGAAAAAGTCCAGTCAAGTCCATTTCCCATACAAAATACAAAACAAATTATTACCACAGTTTAGCCGGCCACTGAGGTATTATCAGGAATAATCCGTACCAAACTGAATTAGATGACGCCGCGCGAAGTCTAGTATAGAGTGATCAGAAAAGTTGACTACATTTGAATAAATAAAATATACCTCCTCCTGATTCGTCTCGGGGGTTCAAAGGAAATTCCAAGCTCTTCACATAGACTACAGATTCAAACAAAGCAACAAACTATTAAAGATGGTTAGTAATTTGTAAGTATTCACTAGGGATGCAAGGATACTCCTTTTTGCCGATACGATACCGATACCGATACGCTTATAAAAATTTCAGTACCGATACCGATACGCTTATTGAATTAAAAATGAAGGTGTAGATAAAATACAAGTCAGGTTATTTTTTTTTATTAGGTAATATAAAAAATATAGACAGATTGGTACAGTTTTAGTAGGTAATTAAAACTAACATTAATCAGATTTTTGTGTAAAAATAGAGCGCGGGGTTTCTCCGAGCGTAGTTCGTGCCTCGTTTGCAACGAAATAGACGAAAAAACACACGCGTTTACATTGCATTTTTAACGTGCCTCGTTTGCAACGAAATAGACAAGACAACACGCGCGTTTACATTTTTAAAGCGAGAAATTTGAAAAGTATCGTTGTAACGGCCTTAAAAATATCGTCGATGCCGATATATCGGCAAACCTGAAATATCACCGATCGGTATCGGTATCGTATCGGTTGCATCCCTAGTATTCACAGTAACAAAATTATTTCGGCAGTGACGCTGCCTACGATACCAAGGGTCCCGGGTTCGAGTCCCGGTGGGGGCAAATGTTTGTTTGATGAGAACGTATGTTTGTACCCTAGTCATGGTTGTTTATCTATCTAAGTATAATATTTATCTCTATAAGTATGTGTACCGTTGTCTAGTACCCAAGATACAGGGAATCCTAGTTTGGGGCTAGATCAATGTGTGTAAAAGGTGTCCAAGGTATTATTATTATTATTATTATTTACTTTTCGTTCTTTAGACATTTGAAACTTCCAAAGTCTTCGCGTAATGAATTGCAGTGTTATTGTTTTGTTTGATTGAACAGTCGCAGTCGCATATAGTTCGTTCGGGAAAACTCGCGCTGCCGCCGCCGCCGCCGCCACCGCCGCCGGCCGGGCGGCTTATCGTCCTCTCTTTCGCACCCATGTTCTTTATCCGCCGCCCCCCTTTCGTAAGCCGCCCGGGGCCATGGTTCCCCCTGCCTGCCTCACGCTGCGACACTGGTTGGAGTTACATATGTACAAAAGCCTCTGCCAGACCATATGGTAAAAGGCGTGACGTTGCATAACAGCTGCTGCGATGCACTAGCTCCCTGTCGCGCGAAGTATTGAATAATTGGCTAAACGAGTCAACAAACTGTGCCTAAAGGAAAAGGCTTAGCGCTTTGTATGTATGAAAGACTAAAAAGGATATTTGTTTCAGAATTCCAGTGACCCTATTACTAAGCAGCGCGGTAAATGCCTCTTACGTAAGTATCTGCATGTATTTGCATGCTGACCCGGCGGGGGGTGAATGTGAGCGACATATCTATGCGCTTTACAAAGCTCTGTCCTGTCCACAGAGTCTGTGGTCCTGTCCCTTTCGCGGCAAAACCTCCCCCCGCGCTCGGCATGCCACGGGGACCCCGCGGGGGGTGTTGCGGCGGAAACTTGAGGGACAGAGCTTTGCGCTACTAAAGCTCTGTGCTGCTGCGTCAGTCTCAGAATTGAGCTCACGCGAGAGGGCAAGAGGCCAAAAGAAGTTTAGAAAACATGGCACTATTATGAGCCAGTCTTCTTAGACAAAGTCAAAGTCAAAGTCAAAGTACTTTATTACTGTAGATATTTACATATACTTAGCAAACGTCATTTTTTGCCACTTCTGTACATTGGACCACTGTGGTCGAAGGGCGTAGAAACTCCCACAGATTGATTTTTTTATCTCTTTTAAAAATAGGTTGTGCTTAAATAATACAAATATGAAAAATTTAATTGTTATGATTAATAAGCAGGAATAAATAATTACAAAATTATTAACAGCAAGGTCTGTGTTGAGCCAGATTAACCCCATACAGTCCTGTCATTTATCTAAGTACGTCTACGGCTATTTAAGCAGTCTTCTATGGCGCTCGGTGACCGCATTAAGCACGCCGCTCTTTGGGATACTCACACATTCCAATAAGTCATTGACCCCCATTCAACCACTCCAGCTGTGACCGGGCCTCCTTTGGAAATTGCGTTTCCAAACACCAGAACTGTGAATATAAATGTCATTTTATTTATTGTATTTTAATTTATTATATGCCTTGTTAATATACCTATTTACACAAATATACACACATGTATACTATATATTCATAAATTTAATATAATGGAAGCAAAAAAATATCTATTTTTGCACCGACTAGTAGCCCAGTACTGCCCACCCGCCAGTAAAACGACAGAATACTTAGTGTCATGACCAAAGAGATCTGAGGAAAACGCAGTTAAAGTTTGAAACTAATAAAAAATACTTTTAATTGGAATATTTTAATTTTTGTCGTTTCATTATTTTGACAACGTGAATGCGAATTTTCTAGGATACTTACTTAATGCAATAATTAATTGCCTAATACATCAAATAAATCAATTTCGCAGTAAATTATGTGTTTAACAGACTAAAATGCAGTAACATGAAAATTGTATGGCGTTCAGCTGTATTATTCAAGCTTACACTGCGTTTTAGGTAGTTTTTGAAGTAAAACTTCTATACGCACGCTTGACTTGGGGAGTAAGCTGGCGAATGCGTGACGAGAGCGTAACGAAAAGTGTGATCGGGCGAGGCGAACGAGAGGTGCGCGCGCACATTTTCTTTCTCTCTTCCTCTCATAGCCAGACACAGTGCAGGAGATGTATTTTTGAAGCCTTAGAGCTAAAGAAGTTTTACTTCAGTTGTGTGGTCTAAAGCACACTCTTTTTAGGGTTCCGTACCCGAAGGGTTCCAAACGGGACCCTATTACTAAGACTCCGCTGTCCGTCCGTCCGTCCGTCCGTCCGTCCGTCTGTACCAGGCTGTATCTCAAGAACCTAGCTAGCTAGAGAGTTGAAATTTTCACAGATGATGTATTTCTGTTGCCGCTATAACAAAAAAATACTAAAAAACAGGATAAAATAAATATTTAAGAGGGCCACCACCAATACCACATACAAACTTATGGATGCACCTGGTTACGTACATGGAGTGTGAAAGTAACCGCACCAATAACTTTGTAAATAATATTTTGCTGTGTAAAATCCAAACTATTCACTCCACACCATCGCTTCCATTGAACGGTGGTACGGAACCCTTCGTGCGCGATTTAGACTCGCACTTGACTGGTTTTTATATGATTATTGTTAGAATGTCGAGTATGTCTAAAATGCAGTTGCAAATTCTTGAACTGCGTGTTAGTCTGTTTTCTAATCAACACCTAAACAATTATTATTACACCAAATGTTCCGGATCTTACTGCGTTTGGGTCGTTTTTGGTCACCATTGTATGCATCCTAAGAATAAACGGGCAAAACAGAAAAATAGCACGAAAATCGTTGATCAAGAATCGTATTTAACTCCAATTGACCCGAAATGGTCATTACTGCGTTTTACTGATGGGTGGGCAGAGTAGTACCACCTAGTAGTTCACTCGTTAAAAGTAAAAAAAATAAAAATTGGGGTAATTCTTGGCTATGCAATTGGTGTTTGTCCAAAGGATATCTCTGTTTTTGTCACGCTGTTGATTACCTAAATAAATAAATAAATAAAATGGCTGAATAAGGTGCAAGCCGACTTTGAATTTTCACAAGCCATGGCGAGTACCTGATGAGCTAGTGACTAACCAAAAAGCCAAGTTTTGAAGGCTGCTTAGTGGTTAGCAAGCCAACTTATAACAAACCAAACTAACCAACGAAGATGCCATCCATCATCATGGAAACCAATGAAGTGAGATATTTGGCGTTCCACAAGGTTCCATATTAGGCCCTTTCTTATTCCTGGTATATATTAACGATCTGCCTTTTATGGTGGAGAAATTGACTAACATAGTGTTGTTTGCTGATGATACGTCACTGGTCTTCAAAATTGAAAGACAAAAAGGAGATTTTGATGATGTTAATGGTGTATTGTCTTTAACCTTGAATTGGTTCACAGTTAGTAATTTATTGTTAAACGCTGGTAAAACCAAGTGTATCAAATTCTCACTTCCAAATGTCAGGCAAGTTGGGAACAGTTTAGTATTAGACAATAGCACGTTAGAATTAGTAAATGATACGAAGTTTCTTGGAATAACCATTGATAGCAAATTGCAGTGGGGACCCCACATAGATAAATTAGCTGGTAAATTAAGTTCTGCGGCTTACGCTATTAGGAACATCAGACAAAGCACGGATGTGGCTACATCTAGGCTAGTATATTTTAGTTACTTTCATAGTGTCATGTCCTATGGTATCTTGTTGTGGGGGAAAGCAGCGGATATTCAAACTATTTTTATTTTATAGAAAAGAGCTATTCGAGCAATTTATAATTTAAAACGAACAGACTCCTTAAGAGAGGTTTTTAAAGAAATTGACATACTAACTGTAGCTATTCAATTTATTTTCGAAAATATAATGTATGTACGCAAGAACCTTACAACATTTTCCAAACTTAGCGATAGCTGTAATGTTAACCTAAGAAATAATCACAGACTGTGTGCGCCCCGATTTAGACTCGCGAAGGTTAGCAATTCTTTCAATGGTCAGTGTATTCTCTACTATAATAATACCTCTGGAGATTTTGAAATTGCCATTTGAGCAATTTAAAAAGCATGTTAAAGCGACTTTGTCGAAAAAGGGTTATTTCAATGTTCAAGATTACTTAAATGACAGGACTGTATGGGGTTAATCTGGTTCAACACAGATCTTGATGTTAATAATTTTGTAATTATTTTTTCCTGCTTATTAATCATAATAATTACATTTTTCATATTTGTAATAGTTAAGCACAACCAATTTTTTAAAAGAGATCTAAAAATCAATCTGTGGGAGTTTCTACGCCCTTCTCTCCCACAGTGGTCCAATGTAGAGAAGGGGCAAAAAATGACGTTTGCTAAGTATATGTAAATATCTACAGTAATAAAGTACTTTGACTTTGTCAAAAGCCTTGTTTTGTTATTTTTACCTTTAATAACGTGAGACGCGGACACGCGATTTAATATGACTTT
This sequence comes from Argyresthia goedartella, assembly GCA_949825045.1. Lineage (NCBI taxonomy): Eukaryota > Metazoa > Arthropoda > Insecta > Lepidoptera > Argyresthiidae > Argyresthia > Argyresthia goedartella. Next base: position 26,952,316 of record OX463831.1, read on the forward strand.
TGGGATAAAAAAAAATTAGGATATTATGCCCTATAAGTGTTAGGAAGATACCAAACCATAGTAAGGGTGATATTTGCGAAAACCCATTTTTGGGCCTTCTGACCTAAAATAACTTAAGACGCTGGCATTTAGATAACGTTCCGAATAGCTATAATTTATTACCTTTCAGAGATACAGTAGCTCTATTCAGTAGCCAAATTATATTTGTATTTCGAATATCAGTCGTAACGCCATTATAAAAAATATTTTAAACGATCTTTCTTTTGATTGTTCGATTTGTCAATTCGAAAGGGATATAATAAATAAAAAATGTGGTCCATTAATGTCCCCACCGAGGGGCACGGGCCTTTTCCCGGATACGAGTAAGATTGAGCCATACTCCACCACGCTGGCTCACTGCGGGTTGATGGAGGGGTGTCGGGCTAGTGGCCATCCCGACTGTCAGAAGTTATCAAGCTGCCCTATTAGGGCCTCTGACACAGCTTTACGACTACTACCACCGAGTAGCGATGGTAGCCGGGACCTTATCCGAAACAAGGAAGGATTCGGAACAAATGCCACGGACGGACACCCATCCAGTGCCCGACTCGGCCAGATGTTGCTACCCGCACGATCTATTCCAATGTAATAATAATAATAATAATAATATCGTGGACACATTAATCTAGCGCCAAACTAGGATTCCCTGTGTCTTAGGTACTAGACAACGATATACATACTTATATAGATAAAAAATATTCTTAGATAGATGAACAACCATGACTAGGGTACAAACATCCGTTCTCATCAAACAAATATTTGCCCCCACCGGGACTCGAACCCGGCGGTGTCACTGCCGACTCGGCCATTCGGGTCGTCAATGTGCGTATACCGCTAGGCCACGGACGCTTCGAAATTATTCAAAAGGGATTCTATAAGCCTACTGAACATCGCAGTCTCCCAATAAATTACAGCCCTTGTCAAGTTATCGTTAAATTTTTCCAAAGCGATTGAAATTCTTACATTTCAGAATAACGTGATTGGTCGCTTTCATAATACGCTGCTGTATCTCTGACATCTCAGAACTGAATTGCTATCGCAATCCATTAAAATTGACCCTCGATGCACTAAAATTCTTTAGAAGGCACATTGATGGATCTTTGAAGAATGCTTGCCAACTTCAAATACTTAAGGTGACACGAAAAAAAAATGAGGTTTTTTTCGAATCCATTTACTCCACCATGAAGTCATCTACAGATTTCATTTTTTGGTTAACGTTTATTGAGTATTTGATTAATATTTTCACAAAAGGGAAACGCGATTGGATGAAATTTTCTCGATAGAATTTAATTACGAAAACACCTCTAAATTGTTTTATTTTTTCCTGTAATTCTGAAATCCTAACTAATTTCATTGTGGAACTGCGTTCAAAATGTAGACATTATGTATTCGCAAAATCTCCTTAAAAACTTTTTAACAAAATAGCGTAGTTTATTTTTAAACAATTTTTCTGTGGTTTATCGCTTTTCCTCCGTTTAATTTCATCATACCCAGACGACAGCCACGTGGTCACCTGCTACAGCATCCTGAAGAAGTGTGAGAAGCGCGTGCGCTGCAAAGACTACACGGCAGAGACTTGCTCGCAGGAAATGGTAGACCTGTTCGAGGCGTTGGATCACTGCGACCACGGCAAGGCGTTCTCTGAACTCAAGTAGACGGAAGATAATAACTAATAACAATTGTGATGATTTAGTACACTGTGTTTTGGCAACAAATATATTGTTTATCAGTTTTGACCCCGAAATATGTTAAATTCACCAAATTGTGAAACATTTGGTGAATTTAACAATATTAGGGCTACTTTCTGTCCGTATACCAAAGCTAACCCCCTGGCTCCTGTTTAACCTTATTCGCATGGCATAAGGTTCAAAATAACGAATCATAACGGTATATCGTAAACTGTTTTGGTATATTTCGAGTTAGATAGCTCACACACAACACACTGGAGTTGAAGCGAAGCGAAGCTAATATAAATTAGGGTGTTTTTTTGGATATATATGTATTTCTTTTAACTTTTTACAAAACTCTTGTCATATGAACATTCAGTTCACCAGAATCCCCAAGCCTGATCCCCAGGGGATCCTGGTGAACTCAGAAGTTCATCAGGATCCCCTTGTGGTAATGCTCTTAGTGTTATATCATGACAGCTAAGTTCAAAGCCAGAGCGAACATAATGGCTACCTCTGTGTCGCCGCGGTTGTGACTCTACCGCTCTACCTACCATGCGAGAGGCTCCGGGTTCGATCCCCGGCTATGGATAAAGAAAAAAGCCCTGGGGGGTTACCACAATGTCTTATGCCGATTCAGATTAGGAACCTAATTTGATCCGCAAAATTACCGTGACCGTCCTAAAGCAAGTCTTGGTATTAGCACAGATACTATAATACTAGTATTAGGTAAATAAAGCCCCTGGCGAATTGGAATGGAAATGGTTGCCATGGTGATGTTCTTGTTTTGAACCTAATTTGAATCGGAAAAGATTGTGGTAACCCACCAGATCTTGAGATTATTAGAATATGACTGAGTTACAATGGCGCCATAGTGACCACATAGTGACAGCAGCAGTCGTCATTTAAAGTAATAGAATACGAAAGTGGCAATTTTTGTCGGCTTTAGGCCATTGCCAGAGCACTGTAAGGTCATGGCCAATAGCGGAATAGGGCCCCAGGTCTTGGATGTTTAAATGTGTGAGATGTCGCTGTTTCTAGTTCCCATGATTCAGGGTATCTTAGTGTGGGGTCAGAAGCAATGTAGCGATGTCTAAAATTCATAATTCATAATTATTTATTGCACACAAATATTTAAAAAGTTACATTAAAAGAAAATGCATGTACAAAGGCGAGTTTATCTCTAAAAGTGATTTCTTGCAGCACACCAGGGTAATACAGGAATTGGTAGGTATCATAAAAAGGGTAAGCAGTGCACAATAAATACTATTACTAAAATGCCCATAGGAGTAAATTAAATACCTATAAAATACACATAGGAAATACAAAATAATTTATACTACATAAACTTTACATATAATAATATAAATACAATAACGTTTACGAAAGAGGACGGTAGTGCTCTTTAATACGTTTCATAAGAGAGAAAAGAATTGGACTGTCTCTTATGGTGCAAGGAAGAGCGTTACAGAGTCGGACCGCCCGTACCGTAACCTGAAAGAGTGTTTATAGTTTATACGCAGCGTTATGCCGCGGCGTAGCTAAAAGTGAGACCGTGTGAGATCTCCAGTGCCGATCTCCCGAAAAGAGATACTCAAAACGGTCTCGAAGGTAGTTGGGGTAGCTCGGATTTTTCAAGATATTGAACAGATAATAAAATATGTGAGAGTCTCGGCGACGACGAATCGGAAGCCACCCCAACTCTTTGCGATAATGAGAAACATGGTCGAATTTGCGCAGTCCGAAGATAAACCGAATCCCGAGATTCTGAAGTCGCTCGAGTTTATTCAGTATCTCTTCGTTTGCACTCGCCCAGGCAACATTGGCATAGTCGATGCGCGGCATGAGAAGGGAATTTACAACGGTAATTTTGGTCTGCCGTGGCAAGAAGTTCTGCAGTCGCCTGAGGGAATGAAAAAACGCAAAATTGTTTGTTCGTTTGTAATGTTTCGGTACATTTCAAACAACATTTTCGTGCTGGATTTGATAATGATAAGAGTTTCATCACTGTGGGACAATGTTGGATAAGTTGGCCCAAACTGATGCATGGTCCTTAATAAGGAAACGGCGCAGTAGGCCGCTCACTGGGTTATCGATGAGAACACATCCAAAAGCTTCGTCAAACGTCACGAATATCCGATTTATTTATTTTTTATTTATTTATTAACATAATTTATCTATGCCTTGACAGCCGAGGCCAAATCGACATAAATTACAGATATATACCAATAAAATAAAATATTTACAATCCAAATTAAAATTCACAATATGTCATCAATCATAAATCAATTAATAAAAAACCAAATTCAATGTTATAATTTGACATTACTGTCATTCCATCATCTCGCAGAACCTGCCACACATTCGCACAATGTCCCTCCATGCATCACCAAACAGATCGTTCAGTGGTGCTATCGCCAACAGAGCATTCAGGCTGTCCCGCGCCCGGACAAGCGGAGACTGCCGGCGCGCCACCGTGCGGTGCGAGCCGCCCGCTAGCAGCTGGTGCCTGCGCCCGCGTACGTAATTGTCAGGCACAAATAACGCGCATACCGCACTGACAAACGTCGCGCAGTCACTGTCGCCTCGCAACAATCGACACACAGTCAGAAGTTGTTCAGTGTTACGTCTCACCTCTAGTGAGTTATATCCAAGCATACCCAATATAAAAGCGGTTGGATAGAGATAAGGGTAGTACCCAAATTTCCTCTTATATAGGTATCGTAAAAAAGCTTTTTGTACCTTCTCGAGCATAAGGACGTATGAGCTTTCGTGTGGATTCCAAACAACCGAGCTAGATTCCAGTTTGGTTCTCACTAGGGCAGTGTAAAGAAGCTGTACCACACCCAGATTACGGAATCCCTTACTATTCCGAATCACAAACCCCAATCTTTTAAAGCATTCCTTGGCTAAAGTGCTCATGTGCTCATGAAATGTAAGTTTAGGGTCAAACGTAACACCGAGATCGTTCATCGAATACACTCGAGTCAAGGACTCCGCGCCGAGTGTATACGTCACGCTAATAGGCCGAGGAGAGCGCGTGAAAGACATTATGCAACATTTTTCACTATTGAATAGGAGTTTGTTGCTCACACTCCATCTATAGACCGCATCTAGATCTTCCTGTAGTAGCCTACAGTTATTTTCTGACATTATGGGAAGTACTAGTTTGAGGTCGTCCGCGTACAGTAGGCATTTAGAATATTTTAGCACTGATTCTAGGTCATTTATCATGATGATAAATAACAACGGACCAAGAATAGAGCCTTGGCTAACACCCGACCGCGTGTGGTACGGCTGGGACTCAAAGCAGCCATGTTGCACAAACTGTTGGCGGTTTTTCAAGTAGTCAGCAAAGAAGACCAACAGCCTTGGGGCAAATCCTATGGCGCACAATTTCTTCATTAGGGCATCGTTATCAACTCTATCGAACGCCTTACGGAAGTCCAGATAGGCGACGTCCACCTGACATCCCCGATCCATGCTCTCTGATCATCTCTCTCGCTGCTACGGAGACATTCCTGGACTCATCCGTTGGAGATGCTGAGGTAACGGCGGGAGGTTGGAGCGTGCTGCTCGCGGCCCGCCCCGGCATCACACTACGCCGATGCCGGGACCTCGAAACAGATCATGGCGAAGATCTTTGGGCCAATTTCACATTGGATGGTGTCCACTTCACAGTCTGTGTGGTCTATGTGGACCCCAGTAAAAAGAAGAACGGGAAACCAATCTCACAGGCGGAAAAAGATGCCCAATATCTAAGCTGGTTCACCAAAACGGAAGGAAATAGGTCAACCTTAAACGGAAACCTTATTATTCTCGGTGACCTCAACATGAATAGTGCATCAGTGTCTATTGTTAATTATTATTGCTATTTTCTGAGTGTTTGTTGTATGTATGAGACGAATGATGTGATGAATGCTCACGGGGGCGTGCTTGATGTGGTATTACTGCCGGAGAGCGTCCGTGGTGTAACCGTGCGCACCTCCGTGTCAGGCAGCCTGGTGCCACACGCTGACGCCTACCACCCGCCTCTCGACATCATTGTGCCACTGTCGTCAATGCAAGGCGCAGTCCAGCGATCCGGCCGCTTGGATCCCAGCAACATTGACGGTCACAATGACTGGAATTTTGCCAAGGGCAACCACACAGTCCTGTACGAACACATGTCTAGCGTCACTTGGGACGATATTGCTGAAGCTCCGGTTGTGGACACGGCAGTTGGTCGTTTTTACGACACCATATACGATATTTTCAATGAGACAGTGCCGAAAAAAACCAGGAAATGTGTATCTACTAGACGCTACCCAGTGTGGTATACTGGGGATATAATACACGACCTGGCCGCCAAGGCTAAATTACATTGTAAGTGGAAGTCGTGTAAGAGACCAGCTGACTACGCCGCATTCAGTGAGCTGAGAGCCAGTATTAAGTGCCGCATAGCTACAGCTTACATGAACCACATGGTGAGTTTAGAAGGTAATATCAGATACAACCCACGCGCGTTCTGGAAACATGTGAGCGGCCTCAGATCGAAGGGTGGTTTCGAACCTCGGGTCATGCATCAGGGGCAAGAGTGTGCCGGAGAAGAAGCAGCAGCCGCATTTGCAGACTACTTCTCCGGCGTTTTCCTCAGTGACAATCCGGCGCTGGCACCGGATCTGGTAAACAGATCCGATGACTCGCGTACTGCTAACTACGTCCAAATTACACATGTTTCCCGTAGGGATATAGAGAAAGGACTGAGGCAACTAAGGCCAAGGAGCGCAATTGGACCGGACAACGTCCCTCCTTACTTCTTAAAGGCCTATAGTGATCAGCTGGTACTGCCTTTAGGTTGTATCTTCAACCTAGCTTTTGAGCAAGGGAAGTACCCCACCAGCTGGAAGCTCTCTCGAGTCAGTCCTGTACCCAAGACTAGTGATACTGCCGATATCCCCACCTGAGAGAAGTGCGAGGTTAGTGTGATGATAAAATTCATTAGGAAAGTTCGAGGCCGAATTTCGAGCCAAGCAAAACGAAAATGTGTCATTCTTAACAGAGGTGCGAGGCCCTAGGCCCAGCCACGTGTGAAAAATCTCGCAATATTAAGGAATCGTACGACACCGCACTAGCCTGACTTACCATCTCATCCGACAAGAAAAAGCGAAAAAGGCCGAGCTATACGCAAACATGCCAAATACCAGAACATTGTAATCGACGCCGAACGCCGAGCCTTGTGTGTTATCGAGAAAAGTATATCTACCACAATTGTGGTACTCGACCCCGGGCCGAGACATGCGTTATAAAACCTCACCACACCTCAGAGTATGCGACGCACGCGAGGATGAAGGCTTCAATTGAGCCATTTCTCCCCTGGAACATTAAACCCTGATTGATCAATATGCGAAGGAAACTGTCAGGTCCGATGTTGCCATGTTTTGATGAAAAATAAATAGTGATACGGTAAATAATGATTATTGTTCTATTGTCTAAAATATCGCTAATCAAAGTACGATTTCTTTAGCTGACCGTATTCTGGGGAATTATAGTACCCATAATTATGAACAACTTTTCCCAAGAAACATAACATATGGTCGCAAACGGTTCGATTCGACATCGTTCGACTGTTTTCCCAAGAAACATCTGGTCGCAAACGGTTCGATTCGACATCGTTCGACTGTTTCCCAAGAAACATCTGGTCGCAAACGGTTCGATTCGACATCGTTCGACTGTTTTCCCAATTGCTGGATCGGCAGAGACGAGCCTATTCCTGCTCGTTCACCAGACCTGACCCCAATGGACTATTTTGTGTGGGGCAGAGCCAAAGAACGTAGCCATCAACACAAAAGAAGAGTTGATTTCAAAATTGATTATTGTTTGCCGTGCTCTTCAATGGTCTGTAAAAACCAAGTCTGATGTAGCCATTCAGTCCACCACAATCCCCAAGCCTGATCCCCAGGGGATCAGGCTTGGGGATCCTAGTGGACTGAATGGACGTAGCAGATGCACAAATCAAGATTTATTAGAATGCTTATTAAGTGATTTATTAGAATCAATTGTAAAATAATCAAATTATTGTTTAGTTTCGCAATGATAATCACTTAACTGTGAAAATCTGGAATTTTTCTTCAAAAACACTAAATCATCAATAAAAAATTAAAGGTAAGACTTCGCCATATTTATGTTTGGCTCAAATGGTTCTAAATGGTTTGTACAAGCTTCAGTTTAAGTCTTTGCATCGATCTACCGGACACCTGTATATAAATATCAAAATATCAAATGTACAAATACATATCTATGTAATTATTTATAACTAATAGTTAACTGGTTTGGTTTAGCAGCACGCCTAGACTAACCATACAAGGCATGATGTACGAGATTTAACTCACAAAAACAATCATCAAGGCAAGAACATCAACAAGAACTATAAATCCCTTCGTACCAAGCCATTCCGTCCCATTTTAAGGGCAGTTTGGGATTCTTCCATTATGTAGGTCGCAGTTTATGTCATAGCTCCATCGAGCACCAAGGATAATGACTATAACTACTTAATTTATGGAAGAATGACCGTATTGGACAATATAGGCTCCGTGGTCTAATGGGTTTCACGCTTGCTTCTCACACAGGTGATACAGGTTCGATTCCTGACCATGTATAAAATACCAATGGGATGGGTTTTTTTATACCAATGGGATAATTAATTTATCTAAAGTACATTATACGGACGTTCTGATGGTGATGGAAAACATCGTGAGGAAACTTTCATTACTCCATAGCTGTGGCGATGGACTAGCCCCCTGCCATGCAAAATGGAGTATTGAATAACTGGCTCAAAGTGGGCACAATTGTGCCTCTGCCACCCCGTATGGGAAAAGTCCTGATGCTATGTTTATGTGTTTTTATGGACATCATCATACCTACTCGTACTATGCTACCTATACTTCTGTAATAGCTTTCTTGTGACCGTAAGTGGGAAGTGTGTTTGCAAGTGGACTTTGAACCTAATCAAATGATATAAAATAAACATAGTAGCTGATGTCATAATTCATCAAAACCAAACAACACGTTGATGAATGAATATGGCCACGGTACGTGAAGTCGCTGAGATTCTTAATTTGGCGTTTAATTACTAGGTGTGTATAGGTACATGAACAGGAAGCCAAGGAAGTAGCTGGGCTGGCCAACATACTAAATTAAGGCTACAATTTAAATAATCACCAAAATATTTTTTTCTTACTAAAATGGATCACCAAAAGTTGCAGAAAATATCAGGGCAAAATACTGCCGTAGCTTAGGTGAAGGGAAAAGGGGGTGAGCGAAGCGAAGCCCCTTTTATCCCTCGTGTTAGGTTGAACATGCAAGAACAACAAAAATACTTAAAACAAAGTTAAGTACCTACACAAAACATAAAAAGAAGTTTGGTGATCATTTATCGAAACACAATTTGGTGATCATTTATCCATTCTGGCAGCCATTTCGAATTTATTGGTAGTAAAATAGGTGCGTTTTTGGTAATCGTTTAAACACAAGCCCTAAATTAAAAATCAGCCCTTCTATTTGGGTAAATTAAACTAATTAATAGTAGGTACCTACCACTACTTTTATGCAAGTAAATCAAATGATTCTCCTATCATGAGCTGGTTTATATTTCATATCGATTTCCTCTTCCAAGACTACGTCAGATTGCAGGAGGATTTGAATCGCTTGTCAGTCTATTACGATATTAACAGGATAAACGTTAATGCAGCTACAACAATTGTAAATGCAATGCCATCTCCTTCACCAGGCGTACTAAGCCAATCGTCCACACTTACCTACTTAACAACATCCCAACCCAGAAGGTGGACTCCGTGAGAGATCTGGGTGTCCTGCTGGATTCCAAGTTAACCTGCGAGGATCACATAGCGGCAATCACTAAGAAGGCCTATAGGAACCTTGGATTTATCTTAAGGGTGAGCAAGCCCTTCATGGATGTGAGCTGTGAGCGCATACTATATTATGCCTATGTTCGAAGTGTTCTCGAGTACTGCAGCACTGCCTGGAACCCGCAGTATGCAGTGCACGGGGACATGATAGAGCGCATACAGACCAAATTTATTAGGCACCTAAACTTTCGCGGCAATTTTGTGAATGATGACTACACTGCATCGTGTCATCACCACAACCTCCACAGCCTCAGGGACCGGCGTAATATCTTGGACATGCAGCTCCTTCACAGCGTCTACCACGGCTATGTTGATTGCCCCGAGCTGGTTAACGAGCTGCTACGACTTAGGGCACCTACTACTCGAACCCGACACGCTGTCTCTGCACTCCTACATGTACCCTTTGCCCACACTAACTACGCGGCCAATTCTCCCAGCTGCCGCCTGCCAAGAACGTACAACACACACTTCGCCGACCTGGACATCTTTCACCTGTCACGCGGCCAGTTCAGGGGGCACTTAATGCTCCAGCTGAAAGACAGCAAACATCAAATGTGTTGAGGTTTTCTCTCTAAAATCAAAAATCAAAATCAAAAATCATTTATTTCCATAGGATGTTGTTACATCACTTAGATCCGTCATTACATTTTTTTGGGTGAGTTCACTAACCCAATGGCGGAATCTGTGGAGAAGAGCTCACCGAAGAAACTCCACAGTCGTCGCATCTTTTGCGTTTCCTTTTTTAAATAAAATATTGTCAAATTACAAAATGAATGCTAATTATATATCGAAACAGCCTGTTACTCAAACAATCTATTCCCACGGACATCTGTCCTCTAAGTAATCAGATATCCTGTAGTAACCTTTTTTATACAATTTCTGTTTTATTATTATTTTAAACTTGTCTAAAGGTAAGTTTTTAATATCAGTAGGGACCTTATTGTAATAGCGTATACAATTGCCTTTAAAAGAATTACTAATTTTATGTAGTCGGCTTACATAAGCAACCAACTTGTCTTTATTTCTAGTATTAAAATTGTGTATATCACTGTACTTCTGAAAATTAGTTATATTTCTTTTTACATACACAAGATTGTCATAGATATATTGAGACACAAATGTCAGAATATTGATTTCTTTAAACTTTTCCCTCAGTGACACTCTAGGCCCTAATCTATAAATTGCACGAACAGCCCGTTTCTGCAGAATAAATATACTATTAGCATTCGCAGCGTGACCCCACAATAAAATACCATAGGTCATTAGACTATGAAAGTAACTAAAGTAGACTAGTCTAGCGGTGTCTACGTCGGTAAGAGCTCTAATTTTTTTAACTGCGAACGCTGCCGAACTCAGTCTGTTCGACAATTTATTTATATGAGGATCCCATTGTAGTTTGGCGTCTAAAGTAATGCCCAAAAAGACAGTCGACTGCACAAGGTCCAATCTCTGTCCTTTTATAAATATGTCTGTAGTTACCGGGTTCACATTGGGTAACACGAATTTAATACATTTAGTTTTCTTTTCATTAAGTAATAAATTGTTAACAGTAAACCAGTTCACTATACTAGAGATAGCATTGTTTACCTCGTCATAATTTGATTGCTGTCTTTTAACTTTAAATATCAAAGAAGTATCATCGGCAAACAATACTAACCCATGTTTTGCTTTAACAAGGTAAGGTAAATCATTAATATATACTAAAAACAAGAAAGGACCGAGAATTGAACCTTGCGGTACGCCCATACTTATTGAAGACCCAGGTGATCTTTTCCCATTAACATCGACCATCTGAACCCTATCTGTTAGATATGACTCCAGAAGGCCAAGTGCCTGATCTTTTACACCATAATGGCGTAACTTCCTGACAAGAGTGTCGTGATGGACGCAATCAAAAGCCTTGGATAGATCGCAGAAGACACCTATTGCATCCATTGCGTCTTCCCAGGCATCAAAAATATTGTCGATTAGTTCAACACCAGCATTGGCTGTTGAACGACCCTTTGTGAAACCAAACTGAGCAATATGAATTAAATTATTGAGATAAAAATGACTTTGCAATTGATTAAGTATGAGTTTTTCAAATATTTTGCTAAGCGTTGGTAGTATCGATATGGGTCTAAAATTGGTGGGGTCTGATGTACTACCAGCTTTGAATAAAGGTATAACTTTACTTAGTTTCATCAAGTCAGGAAACACACCATTATCTATACATTGATCTCATTATACAGTTGCGACTATATGTATATATTTGTATCTATCACTCACACATTGACTTCATACATACATACAAACACACTCCTAAACACATTTCCTTCCCATTCCTATTGATCTGTACCCGGTACTTCTAAATTGTTTTATAAGTTGTTTAGTTTACTGCCATTTTATGTTCGGCCTAAAAAATTAAAGCCTTTAATTGGCCTATGACTAGTTTAAGTTCTTTGTTTATATTATTTTTGAATTTGTGCTGTAGGCTTAGTTAAATAAATAAATAAAATAAATAAATAAATTAAATTAGGCCCCCTACGAGTAAAGCCAAATCTATTGACATTCGAAGCTTCAAGGGTGTGTACCTCGATTTGCTTAAAGCAAATGCCTCATCTGTCGATTGGACCCATGTCGTCACTGGTGAAACCGTTGATGACAAAATTCTGAACTTATACTCCATCGTCCTGGGGCTGTTTGACAAGCACGCACCAATAAAAAACGGTCAGGGTCAAAAACACCGTCTTCCTGCCCCTTGGTTGACTAACGCAATCAAGGCTTTAATGGCAAAACGAAACCGTGCCAAAGGCCTTTATAAGAGAGATCCAACAAATGAGAATTTCCTTGCATTTAAACGACTTCTAAACTTGTGCAACCGTGCCGCGAAGCCAAGTGGCGCCACATTTATGATAGCGATGCGCAATAGTTAATGATTTTGTGTGTCGAATAATCCGACAACTACTAAACTATTCGACTACAAAATTAGCGATCGCTAATCCTAATAATCGAATGATGACCACTTATTTCAATTCGAATAACGAAACCAGACATAACCACTGTAGTTTGTATTGTACTGTAAAATATCGACCATAGGACTGAATTTTGCTTGCAGCCGAATAACCGAAAGAAAAGCAAGCGAACATATTGAATAATCGAGTTGGACCAGTTTTGATGAATGATTTCGGAATCCTTAATCGCTAATATCTAATGGCTTTGCTTGCAAGTCGGACAGTCGGCCTGTTGTTTGAATGATTTTGTCGACTGGCGAATACTCATTGCGTCGATTAATATTCGTCGATTGCTGTCAGTCGCAGTTCGTTGTTGTAAGGTGTCCATTCGAATGATTTAGGTGTTCCATTTGAATACGTCGAATGATTGCCATAATCGAGTGATTTCATTAGTGTCATTCATAATCGCGCATCGTTAATTTATGAGTGCATAGTGATGTACACCCCAGCCCAGGTCTGGAAGTTTTTCAAAACCCTTGGTGTTGGCAAGTCCCAGGAATCTGCTTCAGGTAATGTCGATCTCAACGGTCTCAACCAGTTCTTCTCTTCTCCCCCTGTTACGATGAACCCCGCCACAAAGGAGGCAACCCTTCGTCGTCTACGACTAAGTCTGCGCTGCAGTCTGTACCTCACCGTTCAACTTTAGTCTCGTTGGAATCGGCGCAGATAGAAAAGCAGTGCAAACTATAGCCTATAGCCTCCAAAGCCATCGAATGATCCACAGTGTCCTTGAAGAGTTGCTTCCGCCTATTGCCCACATTATTAACCATTCTCTATCGGTCAGCTCTTTCCTTGGTCTGTGGAAGAAAGCGCTCGTCAACCCACTGCCCAAAATTACCAATCCCTCCTCCTTCAAAGACTATCGGCCCATCTCTATTTTACCTATCCTTTCTAAAGCCCTTGAATCTAAGTCCACTCTCAGCTCTCCTCATATCTTTCTTCAAACAACTTACTCAATCCGTACCAATCTGGGTTCAGACCAGGGCACAGTACATACCACAGCACTTTTAAAAGCGATGATATCCAGCTGGCCATTGACCAGAAGTAAGTCACTGTGTTAGCCCTGCTTGACTTCAGCAATGCCTTTAGCTGCGTCGATGTTGATATTCTTGTTGCGGCGCTGGGTTCCTTGAATATGTCCTCACATGTGATGTGAATCACTGGTTCAACTCTTACCTGAAAGATCGCCAGCAGCGCATTAAGTCTGAGAAGGTGGTATTCTTTCTCCTCTCCTTTTTTCAGTCTTTATCAACTCCATCTCCGACGTCCTATCTTCTTCGTATCATCTCTACGCAGATTATCTCCAAATCTATCGCCAGTTTTCCCCCTGCGATTTAGTTTTATCCGTCAAGATGTTGAATGTTGACCTCGAGAATGCGAAGGATTGGGCCTCGTTCCACGACGGGCGGTTACCCGGTAAAATCGCAAGCAATGATTATTGGAACCAAGCACTTTCTTTTCTTATTACAAAAAACTATTGTTCCTGTAACTTATTATGGTAATAAAATAGAGTACACTGCAAAAAAGATGACCCCAAGGCGAAAAGCCTTAGGGTCATCTTTGATAACCAGCTGTGTTGGTCTCCACATGTCTGCGAGGTCAGCAGACGGGTTCCTAAGGCGACTGCAGAACTTCTTGCCACGGCAGACCAAAATTACCCTTGTACATTCCCTTCTCATGCCGCTAATCTACTATGCCGATGTTGCCTGGGTGAGTGCGAACTAAGAGAAACTGCGACTGATCTTCGGACTGCCCAAATTCGACCATGTTTCTCAATATCGCAAAGAAGATTTGGGGTGGCTTCCGATTCGTCGTCAACGAGACTCTCACATTCTATATTATCTGTTCAAAATCTGTCTCTTTTGAACCGTATTAAAGAGCACTATCTCTCTCTTTCGTAAAAGTTATTATATTTATATTATTATATGTAAATTTTATGTAGTATATATCGGTAATTATTTGTATTTACTATCTGTATTTTATGGCTATTTTTTTCCTATAGGCATTTCATTTATAGTAATTATTTATTGTGCAGCCTACCCTTTTATGATACTATTCCTATAATGCCTTGGTTTGCTTGAAGAAATCTCTTTTTAGGGATAAGCTCGCTTTTGTAAATGCATCTTTTAATGTAACTTCTTAAATATTTGTGTACAATAAATAATTATGAATTATGAAATTGCTTACGCTCCATCTATTTCCTCGTTGATATCCTCATTGCATTGGCATCTATTCACGATTTATGAACCAGGATACTATCTAACTATCGATGTTTGTATGTAGCAACCTACTAATAAAGATCAAACACATTATTTGGGTTCAGTTGAGTTGAGTTAGTTAAAAGTCCAATCCCCGAACGAATGCAAAATGTCCAAAGTATTATGAGCCATACAGGGTGACTGGTTAAATTACTCTTATTAAAAGTAACGCGTCTATTTCATATTTTTGAGTGTTTCGTGTCTTTAAAAGGAAAAATGAAACTATTATAGGAGCACTCGTGTGTCTGTCCGTCCGTGTGTAAGTAATAGATTGTTTACCAAAGGGAGTAAAGAACTAAATAAAGCGAGAGTGTTTTTTGACTTCAAAAGGTTTCAAATAGCTGGAGACAACTTTTTCACCATCAATGAGAAAATGAGTAAGTTAAGTTAATGATAAGAATAATTTAATTGCAGAATTTTAACTTTTTATTAAGCTCGTGAAATGAATACAAAAATAAAGTAAATTCATGTATGGAGGGCAAATCAGAAAATATAAGTTTTTAAAACGTGTGACAAGTGACATGTCATATTAAAAGGCTTTACGCACCACCTGCTCGAAAATGACACATTATAGCTCTAGGCTTTAGCGGTGACAAAAAGTTGTACTGAATTTCATTATGTCACAACCTGGATCACTCCAGGGATTAAAAGATTTTCACTTCTCATAATCCTTATTGCTATGGTCTTAAAATCTAATTTCGTGGAATACGCACGGCGCGCACAGTCCCGCTCCCCGGGGGCGGGAGCGGCGGCGGAGCGTAGCGTGGCTTAAACTTATACGAAAATCGAACACATTTTAAATAAACAAAATCCGCGATTTTTGCAAGGCGCTCCAACTGGAACAATATATTTAACATACATTTTCACATTAATTAACTTTCATAAAATTGTTTTTTTAGTAGTCTTACTTTTTAAATTTTCTCGCAGCAAGCGCCAAAAGTAGATTCTCCTCGGGGATAAATCTGATTTTTTTCTTGGGTACGCTTGAATCCCTCACTGCACTCAGGAACCAGTCTTAACACCCTCGCTTCGCTTGGGAGTTAAATCTGGAGTCCTTCGTTACCTTCAGGATCCAATATCGCGCCCGTGACATTAAACAGTGCCTGATCCCCTTGGTGCAAAATCTATAATTTTACGAGGATCACTTTTTTTTATTTAGCATTAGTTACAAAGGCTCAATTACGTATAAAAATCAAAATAAAATTTAGACTTTTATAGGTAATTGAGTATTGTATGGTTTAAAATAGGGGGGGGGGGGGGAATTGAGGGTAAACCAGTTTTTTCCGGTGATACGTGCGAGTCCAACTTTAGTGTGCACTTAGTCGGTTTTTTAATGAACGTAAACATAAACATTTACATACATGCACATACATAGCTTCTGGCCCCACACTAGGATACCCTGTGTCGTGGGAACCAGAAACAGCGACGTCATACACATATAAACATCGAAGACCTGAGCATTTTTTATTTAGCCGGGGATCGAACCCGGGACTTCTCGCATGGTGGGCAGAGCCACAACCACAGCCACAGAATATTGATATTTATTTTATTGATATTTATATAATTCATCCAAACTTGGTCAGTTAGTAACACGATGTCTTAAGAAGCTATAAAAACCATGTTATATACGATATGATTTAAGTAGAAAACGTTCGTTAAATGCATGAAACTGTACCGTCAGTACCTAAGCAAACCAAGGACAAAGCGATCAAAACCGATTTAAAAACCAGAAAATCTAGTTTTGCCCGCTTTTTTAAGAGTTTTTCTCGTCAACAAAAAATATATAATTAATATATGAGACAAACAAACAAATGAAGACGTGAGTCTATGACGGAGGTAAGGTTAAGTGCCCATTTATTTACTTTTTGCCAAAATGAAGGTGATTTTGAGTCCCTTGCTATAAACTCGCATTACAGAAACACGCCCAGAAACAAAGATACCCATATATGTTCTAAAATATATATGTATAAAGGTGAAATGAATGAAAGACGGCTAAGGCTTTTTTTATACTTTCAATGGTTAAGAAAGTTTTAAATTAAATCACTTTTTTTTTTCAAAATACCTTAATAACAATCACAAATAAGTAAATTTTTGACTCACCTATCCTTCAAAACGCACAATTTGAATAAGTTCAAAATTACGTAGAACATATACTACTCAAAAGAAAATAAGGGCCACTTACATATTTCTATTTTTGAGTAAATTTTTAGATGTAAACTAATTAATAAGTGACTAATTAATGATGTCCGGCCTCCTTCAGTATCCAACCTCTTTAATGCTGGTGTTTAAGTCTTACAGCTGGCCAGAAATTGAAGCAAATAAAAAAAACGAGTTTCAGGTCAAATTCCTTTCAGATGGAATCACAATTTTATTCTGTTAAAAAACTATTTCTGTCCATCTTTTGCTTCTTTTAACATCTTTTGTTAATAATGGCACGTCAACGAAGACATATGGATACCATTACTGCCACCAGAGCCGTTACATTGATTGCTGAAGGTCATTCACAGCGGTCTGTAGCTTTTTGGTTGTGTTTCTCTCGCCGAGCCATCCAAAATGTGTGGGATCGGTTCCAAGAGACTGGCAGTGTTGCAAGAAGGCCTGGATCGGGCAGGGTGCGAGCGACTACGGCACAAGAGGATCGCTACATCCGATCGAGTGCCCGTCGAGAGCGCTCTGTGACGGCACGTAAGTTACAAAATCGCCTACGGTTGACAACGGGGACTCGTGTTAGTGACCAAACGATACGTATTCGACTGCATGAAGACCAGTAAAGGTCCAGACGCCGAGTAGTACCAATTCCTTTATCTAGGGTTCAACGTGGAAATCGTTTAAGTTTTTGCCGCGAACATTCAGATTGGAGCATGAATCAATGGGGTATGTTGCTCTTCACAGATGAGTGTAAAGTGAAGCTTTGTAGTGAAGATCGGCGGATTAGAGTATGGAGACGACAGGGTGAAAGATTTTCCGATGTCTGCATCAAGGAAATTGACCGCTTTGGAGGTCCTAGTGTGATGGTTTGGGCTGGGATTAGCTTACAAGGCAAAACTGAGCTGGTTTTCTTAAATCAAGGCACAGTAACTGCACAACGGTACATCGATGAAGTCATCAGGCCTCATGTGATTCCATTCTCACAGCGAGTGGGGCCAGGGTTCTGGTTAATGCATGACAATGCCCGCCCACACACAGCTCGGGCCACTCAGACTGTACTGGATGACTCCCATATTCGTGTCCTACCATGGCCAGCGTATAGTCCGGATTTAAATCCAATAGAGCATATGTGGGACCAATTAAAACGAAGGGTTAGGGAGCATGAGCAAGAGGTTCACTACCAGCAACAGCTTATGGATGCTCTGAAACGTGCGTGGGAAGAGATACCTGATGAAAACATCAGAAACTTAATCGAGAGTATGCATTCAAGGCTCCAGGCGTGTGAAAACAGGAGAGGAGGACACACCCGTTACTAAACCATTAAAAAAAACAGCTTGTGTCAGTTTTTGTTTTGTTTTGCAAAGAGTTTCTGTTTAGTTTTTGCTGTTGACAATGGACTAATTATAAGTGAAACAATTGATTACACAATTAAATGGTTATTAGCATAAGTTAAAACAAAAGCCTTGTTACATGTTATTTTAATAAATATACATTACTGTTTAATATATTTTTCACGTAGCAATCAAAATACTTAGTGGCCCCTATTTTCTTTTGAGTAGTATAGAATATTCAGAAATTAAGAGTGAAATCAGAAAGCTGATAAAAAAAACTCGTGCAGCACCACAGATATCGAGAGATAGGCCCTTGGCGATAAGCTTGTACCGGAACCAGTGTCGCCGAAAATTAAGAACACACACATCTACACCTCTCAACATCAATCCTTCCGCATTTATTGGTCAGTGCAATGTCATGCACCTATCGTCCGAACACACCCACATTACCGCAGGTACACTAGCTAGCCGAGCTAGTGCTGGGACATTGCATTGATTTATTTCCGTAATAATGTTTATTTCTTGTGTTTTAAGAAGAAATAATAGTTGGAATGAGACTTACAAGTGATATGTTACTCCGCCGTTCTTGGAGTTCACAATCCCGCTTCTATTTTTGCACATGAGTATTGCACAGGTCGGCATTTTCCAAAAACAGCGGAAATGAATTCGTCACTACGCTGCGGTCGCCCGGTGACTACCGAGAATTTTTAATATGAAGACTATCGGGGCTAGATTTGTTCGCACGTGCAATGCCCCTCAACCTATCTCTCGATATCTGTGTGCAGCACAGTGCACATCAACACAGCAGAACTCACTCACTCAAAAAAATTTAATAGTACATTACTTCAGAGGGAAGAAAGTGACAGTTCCATACCGAGATTATGGCATTTGCGCCACGAGCTTGCGAGGGGCGCAAATGCCAAAGGTGCAAAGGTGCAAAACACAAAAATAAATGTTAAATCAATCAAAGTTTTTGCGAAAATGCGCGGGCTTTTCCTTTTTTTATTCGCCCGTTTCTGGAGTAGGCTAAGATCATAAGGTCATGCAGCCTTCCGTGATTCCGCGCGTTTTATATACAAAAATAATTTCGTTTTTAATTTTCTGTATGCACCAAGGAGGTTGGTAACTGGTAAAAAAAAACTGTATGTGGCCAGTAACAATTTACTTGAAATTTAATTAGTAGACAGTTAAAGTCTCTTTGCAATATGGCTAACAAATAAAAATAAAAAAACCGGGTATGTAATGGAATTTCATACATACTTCCCACCCTTGGGTCGGAAGGATTTTCATACAAACTTCCATACCTTGGGATGAAAGGATTTGAAGGGCGGGATAAAGGCGTTTCTTCCCTCTAATTGGTATAATTAGTATGTATTTTCAGAGCAGGTGTGATAAAAAAATAATAATAAACCACGTATCAAAGAAACGAAGAAATAGATAATCAAGAATAGGCTGCTTGGTCGAAAGACTTTGGCCTATTCAGATGTACGAAGAATATTTAAAAAAAAATGCGCTTCTTTCGTTCGTAGAATTTCCAACACGGCTTGATTTAATAAAAATATGATGATTTTATTGATTTATTAACTTTTTCACAGCCTGATTCATTTTCAGTTTAATATAATCTGCCCTGTTAAAAAGCGTTTTAAAATCACTTAAAAAAAATCGGGATCCGCCGATAACAATTGAAATGCAATATTATAAATTACCCACTGATGAGAGATTAAATACATTTTACCCCTCCATCACAAATTCACAAATCACAACACCACTTGAAGTTCTACTTCAATAAGTTTATGAACAAACTTTGATAAAACAAGTTTTTTTTTAAGATTAGAAAGGTGTAGTCAAATTTTAACCAACCAACCTAGTCACGGCTTTTTCCATACGGGTGGCAGAGGCACGGCTGTGCCCCGGTTTAGCCAGTGATTCATTACTCCATTTCGCGTGAGCGAATCGCCGCAGCTCAGGAGTCATACCTACAAATGGTTTTATAACGATTCGAAAGAATAGCCTACGTGACCGCAGAGATGTCCAACGATTAATTAATGCTTTAATATGGGTAGAGTAGGTATCCATTAACCTTCCCTTCTAGTGGGTAGCTACAGAATAACTTAAATAAGTATGATGACCCGTTCGATTACCGTATTAATGGCCGAGTCGGCAGTGACGCTGCCTACGAAGCCAAGGGTCCCGGGGTCGAGTCCCGGTGGGGACACATATTATTTTGATGAGGATGGATGTTTGTACCCTAGTCATGGTTGTTTATCTATCTCAGTTAATTTATCTATATAAGTATGTCTATCGTTGTCTTGTATACAGGGAATCCTAGTTTAGTTGGACGCCCCGAATGTCCCAGTCGGCAGTGAACCTGCCTACGAAGCCAAGGGTCCCGGGTTCGAGTCCCGGTGGGGGCACATATTTGTTTGATGAGAACGGATGTTTATACCCTAGTCATGGTTGTTTATCTAATCTTTATTTTATTTCTCTCCAAGGAGGTTGTTTTACGGCACGGGCCTAAGCCAAGTTCATAGTGATGATAGAGTGATGATATTATGATAATGATGAATTACCCATGAATTTGCGGACGGTTCTGCATGTGTTCAAAATAACGGCCTTTAGTAGTAGTGTAAATGTGGATGTATGTAAGTGAATTGTTTTTAAGTATGATTGTAATGAATTAGGAATGACGCCGGTGGTACTGTGTTAACTGATTTTACTTTCCATTTGGGCTTTGATTTCTATTGACAGATCGGTATTTCGCTATCTTTGTAGCTTAGGTGCTATTGAGATTGTGAGTATTGGGTACGGTAATTTCTATAAGGAATACAGCTTTTTTGATTTTGTCCAGCACGGTTATATCAGGTATATTGAAGTGTATTGTTTTAATCATTATTATTATTACTTATTCTGTGGTTCTTTATCTCTCCGTCTCGCTCGCTCTCTGTCCAGATCATCATTTAGTATTAATTTTCTTGCCATACCGACGTAGAAATACAACTATTACAAGTAATACGTATTACCCTAGCTAGAATATATACTTGTCTTATACTTGTGTGCTATTCTTTCTGCTTGAGTAATGATATGATATTCTACCTACCCTATTATGTCTCGTGTCTACTCGGCCAACCATGACCGTGTGGTCTTGTCGTGACAATTACGTTTCCATTATGGCCACAGGCGACCATACCACAGGTAAGGAAGGTCACGTTTAAATGCTCGTTTTATTTTACTACCATGGTCATATATCCGTCTGTGTCACGTTTTTTAGAACACTATCTTATATTTCTAGCGAATTGGAGCTCTACTCATTCTAAGAAATAATAATAATAATGATTTATTCAATAAACATTTCACAAAAATGACAGAATGACAAATGAATACAGAATAAGAAAGGTACAGTTTCATTTTATGTAAACTTAACTAAAGATAGATAAGTACATCATCTGTTTATGAGATTAGGTGTTGGTAGTAAGCAAAAGTAACGTCAAGAGTCGATACTCCCCAAGGTAGGGTTTCCCCTGTGTTTTGGGATAAGTAGCGAGGCTCTTCCCCTAAAGATATGAATGAAGAAACATTAGCTGACCAAATCAAGTACTTTTACATGTAGATGTCCATCACATCCCTGGTCTGCTGATTTAAAAGTCACCTGTAAGTATTATTTAAGGGCAACAAATATAATGAGCACCAAAATATTTTTTTCCTACCCAAGATGGGTAAATGCTACCCAAAATGATCAAAAGTTGCAGAAAATATCGGGCAAAATTCTGCGATGGTTAGGTGAAGGGTAAAGAGGGTAAGTGAAGCGAAGCCCCTTTTATCCTTCGTGTTAGGTTAAACATGTAAGAACAACAAAAAATACTTAAAACATAAACTTAAGTACACAAAACATAAAAAGAAGTTTGGTGATCATTTATCCAAACACAATTTGGTGGCCGTTCACTAATTATGGCGGTCGTTTCGAATTTATTGGTAGAAAAATAGGTGCGTTTTTGGTGATCGTTTTAACATAAGCCTTATTTAAACCGAATGTGGGATAGGAGGTACAAAAATGTATTAACTGTGGGCACACGTGCTGCCCGGAGTCAAGACGTTCTCTTATGTTAATGATTTTAAAATCACTCACCTTATTTGGGTAATACCCCCGAAACCTGAAAAACCGGCAATATCGCCGTCACTGTAGAACTGTATTTTTTATTACACAAGCTAATAAATAACAAAATTACGTCACACACATCATGAGAATCGCACACTACGTGGACCCGAATAGCAAACGTGCAACTCAAAGTTGACGGTCACTCAGACTCTTGCTGTCACTGTCTCTCGCTCGGGAATTGACAAGGCTGGTATGACATTTAAGCGGCACTTAATTTGAGCAACAGTCAGCCGTGCATGCTATAATCGCATTATCTTACCTTTCTTTTCTTATGTCATATAGAGACCTAAGAAACTTATGTAAGAAGTTGGTGTTCTTCGCAATCAGGATTTGATCCGAGCGAGCGCGTAATCCGAGCGAGCGCGTAACGCGCGTAAAGCTGTTTTAGCTTGGGCTAAAATGCTTTCGGATGTCTCTCCGGGTTTCCGGCTGTCTGGATGTTCTCCTCTCCAGGTCTAAAACTCTCAATTCTCAACCGATTCTCATGGAATTTTATGACCTTTCGATAATTAAATAGGTTTTTGTCGATTCAGTTTTTTTTTTTCAAAATGGCGGAGTATGGGGTCACATAGTTGATCGTTACATTACAGCTAAATTCATTCTCTATGTATGGGTCAATCAACTTTTAAACCAACAATTGTAAAATGGGTCGATAGATTTTTTCGTAATAAATAATTTATTACGAAAAAATTATGATATGTTTTTTACTTTTAGTCAATACGTTCCTGCCCGAAAACTATTAAATTTACAAATCCTTGAAGGGGCGCGTTTTGACAAGTTAATAATTCCAGAGTTCAAAAAATAAACCCAGATGCCAATATATTTGTCTACTGGGTAACCATTACTACCTTTCAAATAAAACAGCACTAAAAAGGGTTTTCATAATTATTTATTTGGGCAAAGGATTAGAAAAAAATGTACAACTATATTCTCCCTATTCGGTCTACAAGGTGAGATTCATTTACGTAAGAAATATTGAAATTATTGTCACTGGCGTTACCATGAGCGTTTAAAAGTCCATTTTTTTCGTTTCTTCAAAAATAAACAAATTTTAACGGAATTCGACCATCATCATTGGTATATCAAGAATTTACTTCCCTTTTTTATATCATTTATTAAACTATAAATCTATTTTTGATATGATAAACAGCCAAAATGATCTCAGAAAAAAATGGGACAAAAGTAACTCCAGATACAACTTTGGTAACTCTAGATACAATAAAACTGCCACGAGCTAACTTCAGTCACACTACAAGGCTTACGTTCACATTGTACTAACCCGCCACGTCTCGTCGCCACTCCATACGAATATCTTTTGTAAACAAAATAAGATAATAGGTAGAAGTATCTTATTTCCTACGAATTTCTGGCCTTCTGTGCACCTATTTAGGTACATAGAAGAGCATAAATCCGTAGAACCCTGTATTAAGAAAAAAAACATCATCAGAATCATCGTTAGCCTGTCAGGGAACTCTGTTGAGTCTACTCTGGGATGTGGTGGATATTTTATTGCACATGGCTCTTTCGTTCGGCTTTGAATTTCTATGACAAATAGTGGAGTGTTCATAGCGCTTAACTCAGCCCTTGGTGTCGTATAATTTTTTAATTATCATGTGGCTCGGCCGACGGCCTCATTCATTCACACCTCTATTAGTTGTGGTACGTTTTGCTTTAGCTTGGATCAACCTTTAGCCTCGCACATTTGTGTATGTTTTCGTTTTTATTTTCTCGGCCTCCAGCCTTGCCTGTGAGCCACGCACTTTTCTAACATATGTCATGTCATGGCTGTTTATCTATCTAAGTATTAATATTTATCTATATTATTATTATATGGTGCAGTTTTATTACACATGGAAGGTTATAGACAACATAAATAAAAGCTTCCAAATAAAATAACAATGCGAAGCCGGAGTTTGCGAAGTTTTTGTTATAATTTGCTCAGCCTTCGTCCTCTCATTCTTCTGTAAAATGGTGTCGTAGTCATGACACTTGACTCACCTCTTGATGTCGTACTATTCTTAAATAAAGTATGATTTGTATGAATTTTTAGCACATGGCTCGACCTACGGCATCACACCGGTGTTATATGTGGTGTGTTTTCGTTTATTTATTCTCGGACTTCAGCCTTGCATTCTGTTTTATTTCTCACACATGGCTTTGCCTTCAGCATTGTTCTATTATATAGTAGGTTTTTGTAATGCTTGGCTTGGCCTTTGGCTTTGCATTTTCTAAAAAATTCTGGTCTGTGTCTGACATTAGACTCTTCTCTTAGTGTCGTACTGTTGATAGATGAATATAAGTATTATGATTTTTTAACACACGGCTCGGCCTACGGCCTCGCTTCTCTGTTATTTGTTATATGTTTTCGTTTTGCTTAGCTCGCGGGTCGCATAAGCGGAAAAAAACAAGTAAAAAAGCCTTTTTAAAACAGACGATAGAGACATCATACCGCACTTTGTCTATGAAGTTACCGCAAAAGTAACTCAGTATACGAATAACGCCATAGACATATAATAATATAAACATAGAATAATCAGCTGCAATTTTTATGCGTAACCATTTCACTGACCGTTAAGAACATCTTAACCTCACTAAAATTGTACAATAAACAAGAAGAAAAATAATTAGCTTGCCGGTGAAAATTTAGTCACTCAGCAGACGATGAATAAAGGTACGCGATCGCCGCGGCTGCCTGTGGTTAATTTACAAGCCAATCATGCGCCGTAAAGGACCAAAATTGACACGGGCAGGAAGAAAAGGCGATAAGTTTTCTGTGGCCAAGCGCCCGAACTTCATGCTGTACCTTTTGAACAAATAATCTACAGTCACTTCGCAGACATCAGTCAATATAAACAGTTTGAGACAGTTGGAAAACTATTTTAGGAAAAATAACTAGTGTGATTTTAAAGATCTAAGTAGCTGTAACTTAAGAAATAAGGACAAAACAATGAAATGGTTTTATTAGTTTTACAGGCTTAGAGCCCAAATTTTCAAAAAGGTTCTATGCTGCGATAGATATGCACTATAGGACACTGCTTTTTTTATGGAGCAAGTACTTTGTAGAAAAATTGTCAGCTGAGTTACCGAGGAATTCTAATATTAGGTACATATGAAATTGGCGTTTTGCTTGGGAGGAACATAAAGTGTTTTTTTTAGGGTTCCGTACCCAACGGGTAAGAACGGAACCCTATTACTAAGACTTCGCTGTCCGTCCGTCTGTCACCAGGCTGTATCTCAAGAACCTAGCTAGCTAGAGAGTTGAAATTTTCACAGATTATGTATTTCTGTTGCCGCTATAACAACAAATACTAAAAAACAGGATAAAAGAAATATTTAAGGGGGCTCCCATACAACAATTCTTTCAATACCCCATACAAACTTATGGATGCACCTGGTTACGTACATGGAGTGTGAAAGTAACCGCACCAATAACTTTGTAAACAATATTTTGCTGTGTAAAATCCAAACTATTCACTCCACACCATCGCTTCCATTGAACGGTGGTACGGAACCCTTCGTGCGCGATTTAGACTCGCACTTGACCGTTTTTTTTAATATAATATATTTATTTAATCAAAGTATGTACCATTGCTATCTATACACTTTTGGCATCTCATAGGTAGTTCTTCGATCCCTTTACTAAAAAAAACATTCGGACGTTAATCAATAAAATCTTTGAAGGCGGTTTGGACTGCCCCATCGGAGTTGAATTTTTTCCCTTTCAAGAAGTTATCCAAATTTCGAAAAAAATGGTTATTTGTTGGAGCAAGGTCCGGAGAGTACGGTGGATGTCTTAGACATTCCAATTGAAGCTTGTGCAGTGTGTGGTCTAGCGTTATCATGAAGCAGCAGTGGCCTAGAGCGATTGACCAGCCTCGGTTGTTTAGCAGCTAGCTTTTCCATCATGATTTGTAGTTGCTGACAATAGACATCTGCCGTAATCGACTGGCCAGATTTAAGAAAGCTGTAGTGAACGACACCAGCTCACACCATGGCTCACAGTTAATTCTTACTAAGACAACTGTTAAAACAAAGGGGTTGTTTTTAGTCCGTATACCACACGAGCTGATGCCCGCTCAATATGTGGGGACCCGGACATAGCAGGGAGGTCTGACTCCTGGGCATGGGTAATTCCATTTTTTTCCCCTCCAACAAAAAAAAAAAAAGACACCAGCACTAGTCCACCAACCGCTCACAAGTAACTTTTTTGGAGTCAATTTTCGCTTGGGGCATGGTTTGGCTGGTTCGGCAGGGTTCGGCCAAACGATGCCATTGCGATAAGAACTTCCGATTATCGTACAGGATCCACTTGTCATCGTAATGATTCGATTTAAAATCCTTTCATTATTGTGCCGGGTGAGTAATGCAACGCAGCAGTCAACGCGCATTTGTTGATTTGCTTCACTCAGTTCGTGAGGTACCCACCTTTCAACCTTTATCACCTTCCCAATTTGCTTCAAGTGGATACAGTTTTATCACTAACACCGCAGCCTGCAGCTAACTCGGGCGTGATTTGCGATAGATCCGCTTCCACAATAGCCTTCAATTCTTCATTATCAACTTTGGTCTCCGGCCGTCCATGGGGCTTGTTCTGCAGGTAGAAATTTCCAGAACGAAAACGTTGGAACCAAAAACGCACTGTGTTTTCTGTTGCGGCACCGTCGCCATACACATCATTAATCCTTCGAGCCGTTTCTGCAGCACTGGTGCCACGGTAGAACTCATAAATAACGCGATATTTCAAGTTTTCCATTTTGTAAGCTGAGTGACGCAAGAAATAAAACAATTGAGGAAAAAACAAATGAATTATAATTTTAGAAACACAAATACATGAAATAGATGTATAAATTTGAATTTGGAATTCCTAACCATAGAGGAGATATTTGAGATCAAAGTGGCCAGTACGGCGAAACGCCAATTTCATATGTAAGGACCTAATATAATTGCCTAATTATCTGAAAACTAAAGATATAATTATATTGTTGTTGGCTCTAGTATGCATACATTACGTAAATATTTTGTGTGAAATGTAGTTTTTTAAGCAATTTTATTTTTTTACCCCGAGGGACACTAAAATGTCGGTTTAAAAGTTGATAGACCCGTATACATACTCCATCCACATACAAACCAGATGCATTCATAAGTTTGTATGTGGTATTAAAAGATGGTGCTGTGGGGTTATTTTTGTTTTATATTTTTTTTTGTTAAAAATATATTTACAAAAACGTTTTCAATAAGATTTTCGTGGCGCCAATCGTTTTTTTTTTCATTTTTATTTCATTTTCATTCTCTTGCTGGCCAAGGCGATCGTTTTAAAAAGAAAACAAATTTATAGTGTTACTTTTAAGCATTTTGCAGGGGACTTGCCTCAAACATGAGGTCTTGAAAAACAAAGAAAGCAGCATCATTCAATTTTCAAATTTACTACCTCCCTAGAGAGGGAATCGCATTTATCTCCCATTAATGATGAAATAGTACTTTTTGTAAGGGTTCGCAGAGGCTTTTATTTACGAACCGAGAAGTTTACGACACGAGCCGAAGGCGAGGGTTGTAGCGATGTTCGAAAAGAACACATATATAATTTTTCCGCCTGATGACGCCTCTTTACTTTGATTGTACTTTTAATACCAATACTACTTCATCATCTATAAAACAGTCCACTCTCTTCTTTAAAACTCCCTGAGCATAATCCTTTTTGATATCGATAGCTGATCGTATCAGTTACAGATTACGGATTGCACGCAGAACTCCAAACGATGCTTTCAACTATTGAAAGAAACGTCACAAACACACTCCATATAAACATTTTGCTCCCAGCTATAGGAAGTCAGAATGATTTTATTACGTACTATTTTATTAACTTCGCTTAGAGATTAACTTAACACAAGGAAAATCGTTAGTACCTACCGTAATAGTACTCGGATGAACACTATTTATGGTCTGAAGCTGAAGGCCGACAATTAAGCTTCTGAGAAATTCTAGCTACTGTATTACTGGATAATTCTGAGATAGGTACCTACTGGTAAGTATATAATTATGTATGTTCACCTATAGTTTAAAACTCGAAATTCTAAATATCAATACTATTCTAATACGGTATTTGACTGCTAAACAATAAAGATACTTTTTAAGAACTGTCAAAACTGTAATTTTGTTCACGAGTTCTATGATATCTGACGTGATAGTCAAAAGCTGTCTTTTTAACACAAAATTGAGTTTATAGAAAACAACTGCTCGAAATATACAATTCTGATATTGTCAAACGTTTCTAGATTTATTAGACTACCTTGTCAAATACCGTATTGTAAACATATGGTAAACCAGTATTTTGAGTTTCGAGTTCCATATCATACCGCAATCGCAATAAATCGTATAATATATACCTAGGCTTTTTTCTCATGGCTGACACGATGAGATGACTGAGCGCCGACTGTGATGTTTCAAAACAAACGGAAACAGTCGCTGACTGTCAGCCGTAATGACAACATATGTCTACTACTGACAAAGTTTACTATGAGTAAATTCAACTTAAAATCATATAAATGCAAACACGTTTCTAAAGTCGTACAGTACGATTAGACTTACAGCGACTAAAACCGAGACGTATCTGGCGGCAAAGTTAAAATAATCGTACCGTACCGTACCTACTTATGTTTATATTTAATTTTAGTATCTACACTCTGTGACTGGCACTTTATAAACTCACCTTTTTTAGGTTAGCAATTTTTTGTTTTTCTTACGCAATGCTACTTTGGCAGTCATCATCATCATGCATGGTGTATCATTATCATTGAAAATTATTGACATTAATGAAACTTTTTTTTATGCAGATACGACATACAGTGTGTGGCCCCTCGTTAAGATATCACTATCTACCTACTTTTTCATGCATGATTCTTTATTGTACGGTAAATATATGGAAATGTTACATAAAAACTACGCAACCACAGCTTATCTCTAAAATGAGATTTCTTCCAGTATCTCTGGGTTGGACAGGAAAATAAATATGGTCCTACTCAGTAGGACCTACTGGGACGGGTCATTGGCACACCAATTCACACAATGCATTAATTAACTGTCTAATTTCAGCGGATTGATCTGCTTTGAACCAGTATTGGACAGAGTCTAAAATTGCAGCAATTTTCAGTTTAACTGGCAACTTTTTCTCCATAGCCGTAGTACATTTTGGGCGAGTCTATATATCTGGCTAGATAGTAGAAAGACCAATTTCCTACTTACTTACTAATTACAATTATCTTTATGTGCCCTTACCACAAAATAAATGATAGCATACATAGCGTCACGCTTTTTCTCATACGGGGTGGCAGAGGCACAGTTGTGCCCATATTTAGTAGCCAGTCAATTAATACTCTATTTTGCGTTATATAGGGCCAACCCATCGCCGTAGCATTGGAGATATGACGGTTTACTTACGATATTTTCCATCATAACGGGAAATATTAAACTATATCAGGGCAAAATGCTGCGGTAGCTTAGGTGAAGGTTCGTGTTAGGTTGAACATGCAAGAACAACAAAAAATACTTAAAACATAAACTTGAGTACACATAAAATATTTAAAACATAAAAAGTGTTTTGCTGATCCTTTTTTTGATTTGCAAATCAGTATTTTTGATGTGCGATCAAATACTAGCCCACTATCACGTTGTTCAAGTTCACTGATAGAAGGTTATGTCAAACCGTATTTGTCTGCATGTCTATTTGTCACGACACGAATAACTTCCTATGTAGAGATTATTTTTATCTATGTGATCTTTGTAACTACAACCTTGAATTGAAAAATGACTTAGTTAATAAAGTAGATTAATCATGCCACACACATATGGAATAAATATAGCTTATTTTTTCATACACACACACATACAGCAACATACATTTTTACACTCAAAGGAGAATCTTCCCTCCCTGTTTTATTCATATAATTCTTACTTATCAACTGCCTAATCAATAAACCTTATTGATACCGAATTTAGTGATAATTCATATAACAAAGAAGAGCCCTTAATTGGCAGTGTAAAATATTATTTTCAAGTTACCTTTAAACTGTATCACCTACGCTCTGGACACAGTTCCCAAATAAAGAACAAAATAACTTCACAAGTTCGAACAAGATTTTCGATAAACGAGATCTTTAGTAACTTATAATATTAAATAAGTGTAAGTAAACATAATTAACTGAGTCAGCTTACCTACTTATAATTAGCACGGTGCCCGGCCCATCTAGTTATTTTTCTTATTATACTTAAATGTACACGTGGTAAGCAAGTACATTCCCTGTACATTTTGAGTTACGTATGACGTATTATTAAATCAAAATAAAACTTACCAACAAAAAGAATTGTTCTTTTAGATGTTGTCCAAAATCGTCCTTTTCAAAACTAACACAGTTCTACTCACAACACTGTATTTTAATGACAATCTGATTAAATCCGGGCCCGATAACGTAGAAAGTTTTTCGCGCGTAAAAGCAAAACAAGTTTCAATGCACTGCTAGGAATCACGTATTTAATTTATAATAATTATCGTACACGCTATTTTCTCTTCGACTCACTTGTTTTGATGAGTATAAATCTAAGATAAAATAAATAAATCATGGGCGTCCTGCCCCACTGAATAACAATAACAGAATAATACGCGAATCTCGTGTCGTCGCCGTAAAACATTCAAGTTTGTTTATATCGACCATTAATGAATCTAACAAATACAACGTGTAGCGTTATCTATCGTACCGCCATGGAACTAGAAGATGTTACGTAGATGGCGCTTGCTTTTATTGAGACATGCAGGTAATATGACCCTGTATACTATAATTATTCGATTTTCAGAGCCAGGTACGTTAGTGTTGTCGTCTTAAAAGTGTATTAAATAAAATGTGGTAAAAACAAACGAGATACATCGCTGCCGCTGCGGTGCCTGGGTGTGCCAACAAGGACACCACGGCCTGCCCTGCAACTACAGCACCGGTCTTTATTATTATTTTTGTTGGAGGGGAAAACAATTGGATTACCACGCCCAGGAGTCAGACCTCCCTGCTATGTCCGGGTCCCCACATATTGAGCGGGCGTCAGCTCGTGTGGTAACCGGACTAAAAACAACCCCTTTTCTTACACAGTTATCTGTGTATGGCCACAGAATACATTATATATAGGATATGTATGGCCTCGGTATATGCTGAAGGCTTTCTACCTGCACTTTGCCCTTTTGAGCGATATATATGTGTATATGATATATATATGGGAGAAGTTTGCCTGCTTACCCGATTTTACGAGCAGACATCAGCTCATAGTCAAAGGGCTTGATAGGGGGGCAGATAGCCCCCGCTACTATGAGGTACAGCGCCAGCCATTAAGCCGTTCCCTGATTAATTTAATATTACCGGAACCATGGACGAATAAAACTAGACGACAAACAAGTACAAGACAGTACTTTGAAGCGTAATTCGATTTTTAGTTTAAATGTATATTGCTAGATAGAGCTACTAGTTCAAAAGTTCTTTCTAGTATACGTAGTATCGTGGTGGCGCGCTTAATTTAGGAAAGATGGCGGTATTAACGTTAATTTCCTAAGAAGAAACAAAGCTTACGCTTACACCATCTCTCATTTTTCGTCGATAATACTATGGATTATACTACGCCGTCACCCTAAGCACTCAGCATCTATTGCATGGTACAGCGACATCTATAAATAATACAGGATTTTAGCTTTCTAGCAGGGTACGTTTTTTATATGACGTTGTCAGTCCTCTAGTTTTGTTCGTCCATGCCGGAACCTAAACTAGAAATCTACAAAAAAAGTCCATATTATAAGTAAATTTTAATTTACAATAATCTACCAAATAACATAAAAAACGAACAAACTATTACTTCATTCAGCCTCCGACTAAAATAACTGTTAATAAGCAAAAGTTACTATAGTTTAACTGAATTTATGACTGATTTTAAGAAATATAGATAAATATAACTCACTCAGTCCTAAGTATATAATTAGTTTTTAATTTTATTTTATTGTTAATTTTGAAATATTTTATTTAGATATGTAAGCAAACATTGTAATACCCTTTCAGGGTGCATTTACTTTACTTGTATTTACACCTCCACCTGTAACCCCCCATGTACGTGTTCACAAATAAATATATGAATATGAATATGAGATTGCGAAGAGACTGAATATGAGATTGCGAAGAGACTCGTGCATTAGCCACGACCCTCAAGCTGTAATCCTCACCATTGAAACCTTCATGAAAGTGAAATTTGACACTGTTAAAAACAAGTCCCGAAATACTCATACATAGCAGTCCACAAAGAAAGAGACATAGTCCACTTATAGTTTCGAAGTTATAGCAATAGGTTGGTGCAGCTTGACGTCGAGCTGTAAAGGGCTTTGTGGACTTTTTGAAAAAAATGTCCTTAAATCCCTTTCCGGCGTTACAACGATGTGATTATGTATCAAAATAAAGACCACCTAATTAGTTCTTTAAAGGATGATGCAAGACTTTGGTACCGAACTCCAATAGCAAAGCATGATACGTCGTTGGATAGCTCTTAGTAACCTGATTAAAAGTTACTATGGAGCCAAGTTACGATCGTTAGTCCATTTAGAGTAATACGGTACTAAAATGTTATACTAAGAATCATCACCTACTTATACTCATTTTATTATTTTCATATTTCCTTACGTTTTTTTTACGTTATTAGAGCAAGAATATTATTATTGTTATATTATAATTAATACAAACAATAATACTATTTCACAACATTATTGTACATGCTTGACTGGACGACGTACTGTAGGTACCTGTGCTCACATTGTATCTATCGTGTGGTACTTGGGATTCGCTAGGCACGAGGGATTTGTAGGGCCGGCCTTATTCCTTAATGATGTATTGGTTGATGACGATATATAATATAATTCTCATTTTCATGTGTTAATTATTATATATTGTAATCTCACTTATTAAGCTGCGCCTGTTGAGTCTATTTTTACGTAAGATTTATTTGTGTACTATTAACGGTAAAAAATAATAATAAACAAAGGAAACACAATCGTATTTCATTATTTTTTGCTTGCCGAAGCGTCCTTAGGGCGCCTTGGCAGTCATGCCCCGCCGAGCCAGATAATATATTATGTTAAGCTATTATTCAGTTCGGACTATAAATCAAGACAGGCGCCATACCAATTCTTGTTCTATAAGATAATACCTTTCCAATGACATATCACACGTCACTATTGGAGCGGGTACCAGATTCCATACAAACTCTTGCATCATCCTTTGACTCAAAAAGAAAACCTTGTAAATAAATGGAAAAGAAATCCCCTTCGCTCGGCATTGTTACGCCGGAAGGGGATTTAAGGACAAAAATTGTCAAAAAGTCCACAAATCCCCTTCGCAGCATTTTTCTACTGGTCGCCCGCGCGCGTTGGACGAGTTAGTTTCGCCAACTGTTGCAACAAAGAAATCGTTAAATGTACTTGATATTACTAACGGACATTGTATAGTTTTTTGGTTTACATTTAGTCGAATATATTTTAATTGTTTCTTAGTGGTTTTGTCAAATTTTTATTTATAATTTTCCACATTGTCTTTATTTTTTTGTCAGAGTTTTTCATTTGCTTGATATATTCATTCTTGATAGATTTTTATAACATTCTTTAAAATTTTGCTGAATTTAATACACATTATATTATATACTTTCCAAACAGATCTTAGGATTGGTTTAAAAAGTATTCTAAGCATTCTTTTATGTGTGCATGATTTTTTCACACCATTTGTTAGCCAGATTTTTTGGCTTTTTATGTTTTATTTTTATTCGTTTTATAGGTACCTATTGTTTTGTTA
The DNA here is from genome assembly GCA_949825045.1 of Argyresthia goedartella. Lineage (NCBI taxonomy): Eukaryota > Metazoa > Arthropoda > Insecta > Lepidoptera > Argyresthiidae > Argyresthia > Argyresthia goedartella. The sequence continues at coordinate 26,986,667 of OX463831.1, forward strand.
AGAGCAGTTTGTATTAACTGAGCAAAACTTTCGAAATTCTTGCTTTCGAAATGCTTTTGTCTTTATTTATTGAGCTTTCCCAGTTTGTGTTATTTATTTATTCTCTAAATTAACGTATGTTATTGTCTGAGAATATTCATTTGTTTATAAACCACGTTTTCGGTACGTAACCAAAAAATATATATAAGATTAAAATATATATTACACCACCGTTATTAATGTTCAATTTTAATTAATAGCATCATCGTTATTCTAAGAAAGAACTTGTAGCAGCAACACGTAGGAGCAAGAAGCTCGGCAGCTTCTTCGTCAACGACCAGTTAACATAAGTAAGTTTATACACGTGCATGGTCGACTGATGTTAACCTAGTAGACTGATTATACTTCAGATTTTAACCTATTTTTTTATAGCTACGGACCTACTTAAGACAATCCGTGATCAATGGTATGACAAAGTGGGAAGGTAATAGTGCCAGTTAGTAACACTGTTGCACAAGGGTGTGACAAAATGGGAATAACATTCTACTTTCATTCCTAGTTGGTAAGAGTGTTGACAAACTAGGAACACTAGCAAGCTGGCACCATTACCTCGCAGTATAGCGAGGCTAATGAAGACCCTCAAGCTGCAATCCTAAATTTCCTAAAAAGACATTGAAACCTTCATGAAAATGAAATTTGACACTGCCAAAAAATAGTTCACATGCCAGCATGTTGGGCACCCTGCCACACGACGGCGGCGAACTGAGGGATATATGTATTTTATTTTATTTAATGATTGTACAAACATTAAATTAAACTGAACTTTAAATTAAACTGAGGGATATTTTTTATTTAATTGAATGTTTGGACAAAAACATTTAGGATTACAGCTTGACGGTCGTCATTAGCCTCGCTAAACATGCCTCAACCTAACACATGTAATGGTACATGTGTTAGGTAGGTTGAGACTTTTGTACTTACATATTAGGTTTTTTTTGTACTTACATGTACTTACATATTATATTTTATTGTAACATGTCTCCAAATTGCATTAATGATTGTTGTAAATAAAACCAAGCGTGTTATAAAATATATTGTTTATTAGGAGCTAGGCGATTACTCGCATTTAATTTTTAGTGTTATTGATATTCTTAAAACTAGACATTTTTGGTACAATACTATTAGAAAAATAAAAGGACAATTGGTGGAGACAAAATTAACCAAGGTAACTGAAGCAGCTCGAAATACGACGCTGCGCCCGGTTTATTCCTCGTTCAATGGAGAAACGAATCTAAAATGGCGTTCATTATCATGGTCTCACTTGCACAGCATCGCTGTCTCTACTTGCGATTGACGGTACTGTCGGTACTGCTTGCAAACAAAGTAATCAGTCGGAATTTGCTCTCACGCTCTGTCGACATTAGAAATGTTCTTACTTCCTTGTTGTTGTTATTGCTAATTTTGACATTTTGTTACGCGTCTGGCGAATATTCCTCGCGCAAACGAGGGAAATTTATCCTTAGTGATCATACTTTTTTGCTCTGGTAATTATTATAATTCTTCTTATGCTGTACACAACTTTCAAGCGCGCCCAAACAAAAAAGTCCAACAGTTATATTTGAACGCTTCCAACTAAAGTGTCGTTAAATAATATACTAAAGCCACAACTGCTTTTTGAGGAACCCAACAGCTGACACTGCAGGTAAGTACACGATGCCATTTTAGATTTATTTTTCCGTTAAACGAGGTAATACCATAAGATAGATTTTCGTACTCGTTTTTAATCAGTTTAGTTGAAACGCCTCTGCAATCTCTCTTGTCATTGCGTCTGGAGTAACAATGTACCTATGTAATATTTATATTATTATAATGATTCATATATCCGAACATCTAACATAGACGAAGTCAACTTATGCGAAACAACTAATCAAGTAAATATAAATCTTTGTAACATTCAATATACGTACTTATGCACTTACGATCACTCAAATGTCTATTGAAGTAACATTTTTCCTTTCAGTTACAACTATGGGATATCTTCACCCGGGTGAAGGTGACGTGACGAAGCGGATGGTAATACCTTGTTGGTTATATATATCCTAACGAATAGGGTCTGACGCTGAGCAGGCACACCTACATAGGATTCAGATGGCAACCATTCCATTACAATAAGCCATAACGGGCTTATTGTAATGTAATAATAATAAGACTTGTTTTATGAGGCTTGTGATAATTTTGCGATTCAGTTTAGATTCCTAAACTGAATCAGCATAATACGTTGTCGTAACCTCCCTGTGGTGATGTAGTAACCTCCCTGTGGTGATGTAGTAACCTCCCTGTGGTGAGAAACCCCTCCTTTGTTGATCAGAAAATAACTGATAAATTTCCGCTAAAACCCCACGTGACACCTTCTGTACCTAGGGTAATACTAAGATATGACTATGATTGATATTTACTTAGGTCCACCCAGCAAAGCTGAGCATGTAAAAATTTTGGCAAACCGAACTGTCCGCCATTTTAGAATATCTTTATTTTTGCGGCCGGAGTTGAAATCTGTGTCAATCGATAGAGTAAATTAACACAAATAAAAGTATGCAGTTCTGTGAATTCCGTAAAAGGCATACTTTGCGAGATATCTGAGTTCAAAGTGCAAAATAGGCATCATGCATGGAAGACATCGACATTTGTCATATAAAAATAAACTCAAAACAATGGTTGCAATTAAGTTCTGAGTTTTGAGTTTATTTTTACAAACAACAATACTCATACTCAAGCATATTTCTTTTTTAATACAAATGCCGATGAATGTCTTTCTTGTTGCCTTTTTTCAAACTCAGAAGCTTTGAACCCAGATTTCTTGCACAGTATATCGTAAATGGTATAACTACGCATAATTTTGTTTGTAATAATTTACTCTATCGTTTGGCTATGGTTTCATCTCTGGTCGCTATATTCGTTTTTTAAAATGGCGGATCGTATCATATGTGGAGCCAAGATTATAGGCCGCATTTGACATCTGTAAATAGTAGGGACAGAGCTATGCGTCAGTCTCCCTTCCTTTTCCTCTGTCCCTACTATTGACAGATGTCAAATGCGAATTCTAAGATGGATCCAAGTCTGTAGTCTCCAAACAAAAATGTTAAAACCCTTTTATTTAATTTTTATTACCATATTCTCAATAGTCTCATTAGAAGCATGAACTCCATGCGTCCCTGCTGTTCCATTCTGTAACAAAATCATAATCCGTCATGAAAATACTCAGTAGTCAACGAATTATTATGGAAAGATGAATGTAGATGGAAAAATCGACGCCAACATAACATAGTGTCACGCCTTTTCCCAAACGGGGTGGCGGAGGCACAATTGTGTATCCGCTGCTTTCCCCCGCAACAAGATACCATAAGACATAACACTATGAAAGTAACTAAAATAGATAATAATATAATATATAATAGCGGTTGTCGGAGGTGAAATATTTTTATTTGCCGATGATGTAGCCGCGGTAGTGACTGCACCGACAATAGCAATGCTGGAAATAGAACTTAACTTAGTGGCCAGCCGGATGTGCCGCTGGTTTTGCCAAAATGGGTTATTATGGAATACGACCAAAACGCAATTTATTAAATTTGATCTTTCCGGGCATCAAAGACCTAACTTGGCTGTCGAAGTGGACGGCGTTCAAATTGAGCAAGTCCACAATGCACCATTTCTGGGTTTTCAGGTAGATCAAGCGCTAACGTGGGACGTACACATAGACAAACTGTGTAGCAAACTAGCTAGTGCTTGCTTCGCGCTAAGTCGGCTGTCATCTACACTACCAGCAGAGTCGATGCGCACGTGCTACTACGCGACGGTGCACTCGCTGCTGCAGTACGGCGTGGAGCTGTGGGGGCGCGCGGCGCAGTGGCACCGCGTGTTCGTGTTACAGAAACGCGCCGTGCGTCTGCTGGCGAGAGTACCCACTGACGAATCTGCGAGACCGCACTTCAAACATCTACGAATTCTCACACTACCTAGCCTTCTGATTTTCCAAGTGGCCATTTATGTGCGTGAGAATATAGACCAATTCAAACGACTTGGAGAATGGCATAAATATGAGACACGCAACTCCAACCAGCTGGCTACAATTAAGCACAAGCTTGCTAAAACAAGCAACACGATCCATGTTATGGGTGCGGTAGTCTACAACAAGTTACCTGAAGCTATCACTAGTGCACCGAGTATGCCCATCTTTAAACTGAGGTTGAAAGGATGGCTTACCGAGAAGACCCTCTACAGCTACGATGAATTTCTAAAACTAAATGACTAATTATCAGAACGATGACACAGTTACTATAATGAGTATGTGTTTGACATACCTATATTCCATAAATGTGACATTATTTAAAGCGTAATTTATTAATTTAATTTAATATATTTTTATTATAATTTAATATATTTCCAATGACATGGTAATTTACAATTTATTCAATTTAAATTAATCAATTTTATGATATAATAATTAAGATATTGTAATAATTTTATGAATCCTGTGTAATACTACACTATGAGTTCATGTATAATTTATTATCCCTTACACGACTTATAATGAATATTATTAATAAATGATGTCTATGTCTATGTCTATGTCTAGACTAGCCTAGATGTAGCCACATCCGTGTTTTGTCTGATGTTTACTCAATATACCAGCCAATTTATTGTGTAGGTTTCCCACTGCAATTTGCTATCAATCGTTATTCCAAGAAACTTCGTATTATTTACTTTATTGACTAAAACACTAAACTGGTCAGTTCTTGCCTGACATTTGGAAGTGAGAATTTGATACACTTGGTTTTACCAGCATTTATCAATAAATTATTTACTGTGATCCAATTCAAGATTAAATTACACCATTAATATCATCAAATCTTCTTTTTGTCTTTCAATTTTGAAGACCAGTGAAGTATCATCAGCAAACAACACTATGTCAGTCAATTTCTCCACCATAAAAGGCAGAACGTTAATACATACCAGGAATAAGAAAGGTCCTAATATGGAACCTTGTGGAACGCCAATTTTTACACCCAGCTATAACTAGAATGACTGAACCAAATTTGACTGATATACTCCACAGGTATTCAGTATTTTTTTAAATCAAGTAATCTAAATGTTTTGGCAATGTCCTGGGGATATATATGATAAAATTTTAAATCTACATTACTGACGCTAGTGCTGTTTTTATCAAAGTCTCTTCTTCATATAGAGATGAATTTAGACGCCCTGTTGTGAGTAAGGGTACATTGGTGAAGACTGTTTCGAAAGCTCGGGCTACCTCAGCGTTGGATTTAACAAAATCAAAGCAGAAACTCTTGGTATAACTTTGTCAGTTTCACGGTTTATTATTTGGCAAACCGTTTTCATTATATTATTTGAATGTTGTATTTTCTATTAATGTGTTAAGTTTTAGCAGTTCTACAGACCAGATTGAAAGATTTGGAATATTTTTTTACTTAATCATGGTTTTTTGTTCGTAAAGAGAGATATTGTTCTTACAAGAGAACTCTACTTTTACGAATTCGAATTCGATAACGATTTTACGGTTGTAGTCACTGCCTTTCTTTAATTTAAAAACTTTGTTGAATTCTATTGAAAGTCTGAATAGATTTTGGTCAGGTAATTTATATCTAAGTGTTTCGTATAGGCCTCTTAGTCTATGGGTTGAATAGGCCCATAAAATGATGGATCATTATTTTATCCTTACCAGCAATTGGGAATGAAACTGTTTGACCGATGTCATCGGATGGTAAGCAGTTAATTAAATTTTTACTTGTGAATGCACCGTCACAAAAAACGTTATCTAAGCAAGTTTGGCTGGTAAGTGTAATTCTAGTCGGTTCTAGAAATACATGACATAAATAACGATACCCATGGCCGCGCGGTACTCCGCGTTTCAATGGCGGGGCCACGTTCAAAAACTTATAAGTTTTTAACCATTACATAGACAAATTTATGGTTTTGGGAATCATCTTTTATAAATTTTAACAAAATCTTGGCAGTTTTTTCAAAAAATAAAGCCGTGGTCGCGTCAATGAAACGCACACAATTATTAAACGCAACTCCATCAAGTTTGGGCTCGTTCAATTGGCTTGAGTTCTTTTACAACTAATAAAAGCTTTTTTTTTTAATAAAAATGTAAAATGATTTATTTGTAAGCATCTACAGTAATAGAGAACGTTCGATTTTGATATTGTAGGCGTGCTTACCTATGTTGCTCAACATCGGGCAGGTGCTCCTCCAACGACCACTCAGCCTGCATGCGGGCGCGCTTGTGGTCCGCGCACGACAGGTGCTGCCGCAGCGCCGGCCGCCCCGACACCACTAGGTTGCAGAAACCGCAGTGGTAGACCCCTGCTCGGACCTGACGGAATATGTACATTTTTTTTACAAACCGGCACGTAAATTGCTTCTGGCCCCACACTAGGATACCCCGTGTCGTCGGAACACATAAACATCCAAGACCTGGCTTTTTTTTTCTTTATCCCCAGCCGGGATCGAACCCGGGACCTCTCGCATGGTAGGCAGAGCCACAACCGCTGCGCCACAGGGGTCGACAGACAACTGGGGAAAAATAACAATAAAAGCATAGTATTGAGGGGTTTGGAACATATGTCGCAGTCAGTTGTTTAAATCAAACACTCAACTAACTCTCTAGACCGTTAATTAAATACCGAGGTTTAACCAAGTCTCTAAAATTCCGTCAGACAAGTGAGTGAACGAAACGTTTAACGCGTTGTCTAAATGTTCCTAGGCAACAAGACATATGCAATATATATATATTTTTTATGTGTACTTCAGTTTATGTTTCAGTATTTTTTGTTGTACTTACGTGTTCAACCTAACACGAAAGTACACCTTTCACCTAAGCTACCGCAATGTTTTGCCCTGATATAAGCTGTGCAAATTAGCTGTTGTCATGAACGCCATCTTGTTTTCCAACACGCCGGCTTTCGGTAAGACAGATTGTTAAACGTTTTCGACGATGCTTTATTTAAATCAAAATGCTAGTGACTTGTTCAACGTCGGTATTTCATTAACGGTCTAGATAATTAGTGAATTGTGTGATTTAACTAACCAACTGCGACATATACATCCCGATTACTTTCAAATACATATATCTAATTAATTTAATTAAGTTTCTTTGAAATACTAGTTTTGTCTTCAAAATTACTTAATTGTCCACTGAATTTAATAGGCACGAACAAATTTTAAGCGCCTTTATTAGGCTACTATCTATTGAATTGTAATACATAATACAAGCTACGGTTAATATAACTCAGCATCGTGATTATTTTAAAGCAACTAAATTTGTAACTTGCCTACACATTGTAACTTGCCTACACATTGTAACTTGCCTACACATTGTAACTTGCCTACACATTGCCAGATTCTAATAAGTGTTTCAACTGCATCTAGGTATAAAATAATTTCAACGACCTCTATTTCATGTGGTCACCTCTATTTTTTATACGTTAGCATAAGTATTGATGAATCTACTATACAAGATTCTCATTATTATTTCGAAATCGGTGTGTTTTATGAGCCGGATCTAGGGATCCGGCTCATAAAACACACCCTAAAAGATTATCCTTAAGACTGCCTAGAAAGGACTGCTTAGGAAGTGGGGTGCTCTGATTCGCAAGATTTTCTATTCTATTCGATCTAAGATCGTCGAAAGTCCAGGATAAACATGCTAATTTTCATGAAAAAAATATCTTATTGATTTTGTTGTTGAATAAACATTTTCTACGACTAATTTAGATGCTAGAATTAGATTTTATTATCGGAAAGGAATTGCAGAATTTGATGCTGAGTTATCAATTGATTTTCATATCTAATTTTGACGTCTAAAATTTGACGGAGCTGATTGAAAGGTTTCACTCTATTATACTCAAAATATATAGATTGGCAAAATATGAACAAAATAACAATATGCAGCGTCAGTCATTGCCTAAGCTAAGACCTAAGCCGTCATGGCTTTTATTCATAGTATTCATTCAGCGACAGGAATGATACCATTAGAAGTCTTGAAGATATACCGACTCAAGAGATGCCTTTGATGCAGATTTTGGTATATAGATTTATACTGTGTTACAACAAAAAATATTGAACAGCGTTTAACCTCAAACCCATACGTTTTCGTTTTTAAACAAGTGTTGAACACTCATTTATTTTTTTGTGGTAAGGCCCATACATTTTTACTCAGTTCCGCAGTTTATGCAGTCAAAAAAATCCGTCTTTTTACGGTGTGGAAACAGCTAGACTAGTTTACTTCAGCTACTTCCATAGCATTATGTCTTACGGCATACTGCTGTGGGGGAACGCTGCAGACATTAACATAATATTTGTGCTGCAAAAGAGGGCTGTTCGTGCAATCTACAATGTGGGTCCCAGAGAGTCACTGCGTTGTAAATTTAAGGAAATTAACATTATGACAGTGCCGTGTCAGTATATTTATGAAAACCTAATGTACGTCCACAAAAATATTGATAAATTTCCTAAGAATAGCGACAGGCACAATGTCAACACTAAAAATAGGAATAAACTAGCTATACCTACTACTAGGCTCCATAAGGTTAATGTATCTTTTAAAGGGCAATGTCTTCGCTTTTACAACAAAATCCCAACTGAGTTACAAGAATTGTCTGTAAATAAATTAAAAATGTTGTTAAAAATTAATTATGTAAAAAGGCTTACTACAAAATATCAGATTATTGTAGAAGACAAGAAAGATTGGGAAGGTGTTTGCTCCAATTCTGTAAAAAATAACGTATAAAGCTGGAGGTTTCTAGTCGCCTCTTTGCCTCCAGCATCTAAAACATTGAGGTGACGGAATTCAAATTGAGATCTATATTTCCCTATACCTTATAAATGTTTTAGTTTAAGATTTGGCATTCTCCAAATGTAAACTATGTGTTTCTTATGGAAATAAACTCTTTATGAATTTTTGAATTTTGAATTTTGATAAAAAATACTTACAACAGTTAGTTCAAGATCACGCGAAGAAAAATAATTATTGTATGAACATTTGGCCTATAAACTAACACAAGGAATTACCCTTTCCTTCATCAAAAAGAGAGGTGGTCAAGCCACTTTCCTAAAAAAACAGGAGACAAAATACTCGCAAGAAAAGTAAAAAACCGGTCAAGTGCGAGTCTAAATCGCGCACGAAGGGTTCCGTACCACCGTTCAATGGAAGCGATGGTGTGGAGTGAATAGTTTGGATTTTACACAGCAAAATATTGTTTACAAAGTTATTGGTGCGGTTACTTTCACACTCCATGTACGTAACCAGGTGCATCCATAAGTTTGTATGTGGTATTGGTGGTGGCCCTCTTGAATATTTATTTTATCCTGTTTTTTAGTATTTGTTGTTATAGCGGCAACAGAAATACATAATCTGTGAAAATTTCAACTCTCTAGCTAGCTAGGTTCTTGAGATACAGCCTGGTGACAGACGGACGGACGGACGGACGGACGGACAGCGGAGTCTTAGTAATAGGGTCCCGTTTGGAACCCTTCGGGTACGGAACCCTAAAAAGGCGTTAAGATAAACCTTTATATTCCGAAGTCCTAATGACAGATGAAATAGACGAAACATTGCGCTAATTCAAATACAAAATCGCGAAACCAAAGTACCGATTAAAAATATTAATCCTCCGCAGGAATCAAGTCGACCTGGCAGCGGCCATCATAGTCCAGCTGCAGGCCCTTCAACTGCAAGACTTGAATAATTCTATTGGAGCTACAAAAGTTGACCCAACGTAACAGATGGATCCTCTACAGCACAGTTAGTACGATACACTCTAGAAGATGTACCAACGAAGATTTTCGGCAGAACGTACACGGAACATATATGCTTACATTAGATGATCCATGTGAGATAAAATTTGGAAATATCTGAAGATGCATACAGCAACAACTGAAATGGCCGTTTACCCGAAGATGCATATTGTAAATCTACCTACTCTACAAATCCCAGCGAAGTATATTCCATCGAAGCCCATAAACCTGGAAGACGTGGCCTCACGGATATCAAAATAATCACAGATAAAAAAAAGAGCTAAAATTGTACACTTTTATTTACAAAATGGGCTGAGCAATTTCTTACCTCTCTAACAAACTCGTCGACTAAGCCACTCAACACAAAAGTGTCTCTCAGACCTTGATCGTGCCTCCTCGTCTTGACGTGATCGTTTATATTGCTCATAGTAAGCCCAACATCACACACTTGGCACCGCAACCTGAAATTAAATAGAAATTATGATTATTATTATTATGTTTTTTAATAATAATTTCGTTTTTTAACAGAAACAAGCCTAGGTGGAGGTTTCTCTGTCTCCCAAATTAGGATAACCTGTGTTTTGGGAGACAGAAATTCAATCAGGCGTCAATAATTCACCAAAATAAAGACTTCCAAGCCCTTTTTCTTCTTCCGCAATCGAAAAGAGAATCCATCGAAAATTGCATTAAATTTTTGAAAATAAAATTTTGTTTCTATATTAAAAATAACGGAATAATTGATGTCATCTAGGTAAATGAAATTGCGTATTATTGCTTTCCTGTCTTTTCAGTGGTGATCACAGGGTAATCAATCCAAATGGGTCAGTAGGGAAAAGTCAGAAACTATTTGAGATAGCGGCATTTGTTCTTAGGAACCATGGCTTCGATTTTAGATTTAGTTATGATGGCATTTGTTTTTTTATCTCGCATACATAACCGGGAATCTAACCTGGTCGAAGTCTCTGTAAACAATGTTAGGTATAAATTCTGCAAGTCTTTTCGTTGTTATTGTTAATGGCGCGAATCATAAGTCACAAGGAAGGATTGTTACAGTAATTGAAATAAATGCCCAACAATAACATGATTATTATATTTCAGTAAATGTGATTGATGTGATTCATAATGATGACCGATTCATATTAATGACGACATTTTGCAATTTATTCAAATTGTGGGCAGTTCAGTCTAATGTTTACACAAGATTTCATAGCAAAATTTGGGGCTTTTACTTTCAGGATCAATTATACAAACAAATAGTACACGCGATTACATAAAGAATATTGGACAGGTTCGTTTCCCGGTTATGTATGAGTTTAAAAAAAAGTTTGAATGTCATTATCATCAAATCTAAAATCAACGCCATGGTTCCTAAGAACAGATTTCGTTTTCTCATCTTCATCTCTTTTAGTTTTTGACATCTCCATACTGACCCGTTTGGATTGATCACCTGTACATTCGTTTAAGTCGTCTTGTAAACTCTGCAGCCTCGTTTTCGTATAGACGGCATTCGCATCTCGACTAGGAAGGAAGCAATATGGCTTGAATTAAGTTTTTAATACTTGGTGAATGGAGAAGAAACTGTCAAATTCGTTCCACATAAATGGCGCTAATGGTGGATTCCACGTAAATGGCGTGTTTGTAACAAACACAGAGTAAGACTTACTTAGTAAGCAAATAGTTTCGATCATCTGGGGTTTCAAATGAATCACAGAGTAAGTGAAGCAAGTTTCGAATCAGAGAAATGAACTGTCAACATCCATAGAATGTAGCTGTTGACAATGTTTGACATGTTACAAAAATGTTGTGCGTAATCTTCCCCATTATTTATTACAGGGTCGAGATACTGTGTATGTATTGTAATGTAAAAGAACATAGCGTCACGCCTTTACCCATACGGGGTGGCAGCGGCGCAGTTGCACACACGTTCAGCCAGTTATTCAACACTGGGGGGCTAGCCGAACGCCGTGCCTATTTGACGAGGCTATTGGATACCTAACGTTTTATTTTACCTGTCCCCGTTCTTCGTCACCATCATGAAACTTAATATATTGAGGCTAAACTTGTCGTTGATTATCGCGAGGTGCTGGTAAAAGTTTTTAAAGGTGGTGACTTCTGTGCAGTAATCGTCGAACGGCGTTTTTTGGTATTCAGGATCTTCTGGTTCATTCTTCTTGACTTTGCATTCCGGAGTTTCTTCCTGAACTACTTTCTTAGCTTGCTGTTCCGGTACTTCTGGATTCTTCTTCGTTTGGTGGCCCATTCCATTAACATGCTCTTCCATACTCTTCAACGAAGATGGTACTTTGAGTTCGCAAATACGACAGAACGCTTTCGAATTGTCGCGATTATACGTCAGATCATTGGCTGAGGCAAATTTCTTGGCTTGCTCATACTCGAATGTTTTGTCTTCTTTCTTCACTTTCTTGACATCAGTCTTAACGTGACTTTCACTCAATTTCGGGTACTTTTCGCCAGTTTCTGAGGCTTTCTTATCATGATTGAGAATGTGATTTTCAATGATGTCGATACTGTAGGTCAGAGAGAGTGAGCATTTAGTGCAGAAAGCCTTATCTGTAATCAAGTCAATGAGGACGTGATTCTTCTGAAAGTGAGGGATTGAATCGATTATCTTGGGTTTCCCTTTAGAATATTCAGGCTCAGACTCTTCAATCTTTTCTGGTTCTTCTTCCTGGGCTAACTCTTCTACTTCTTCTTGATTCTCTTGTATCTTCTTTTTCTTCAGTTTCTCTGCCCGTTCTTCTTGGAGTTTGATCAAGGTCTGATGATGTTGACCACTTACATGTTTGGGGACTCCAGAACGTTCGATCGTCCACCCACACAGAATGCAGTCAACCATAATGCCTGTAGGATCTGAATCCATGTTGATATAGTTTCTTAAGCCCAATGCCTTACAGACGTCGACAGGTTCGTTTTTAGGAGCGGGGTCCTTTTTTAATGATGCTCGATTCTGTGCCGCGGCAGTTTGTTCCTTTTTCTGGGCAGCTTGTACCTTCTTTGGAGCAACTTTTTCCTCCTTTGGGACTTCTTGATCTTTCCTTGAGGATACCTCCTCTTTCTTTGGGGCTGCTTGCTCCTTCTTTGATGTTTCTCGCTCCTTCTTTGGTGCTTCTTGATCTGTATTACCGGCTTTTTTATTGTTTCCAGAAACTAGTTCAGGTTTGGCAGCACTTTTGATCTCCGGGATCTTGTTCAAATCATGTTTCTGTGCTGCCAATGACTTTTCCATAGCCCGCTGAGCTTTTTGCCGTTCAATGTAGAGCTTTAGGTGTGGAGCTTCATCAAAATGGGTGGCAATCTCGCTCGATGTTATCACAACGTTGCAAGTAAGACATTGGAATGTTGTGTCATCAATCTGTAAAAAAAAAAACTTAATTATATGACAAATAATTAGTAGTAATTTACAGACATTAAAATAGTTCAATACGCGGTTTTCCGGTTTAATAGTCAAATCCCCAAATGAGTGAGTGTTAACGAACCTTTAACGAACCTCTCAAATGTACACACATTGAGAACAAAATATTCCGTGCTTGTCGGAGCGCAAACGCTGTGCGTGGAACGCGGAAGGGGTCCAAGAGCAGTGTTGGGTTTTGGGCCTATTGATTGCTTTTAGGATGTTAATTATTTTATACGATGGCAGCAGCTAAACGCAATCGTTCGCAAACATTGTGTTTTCTTCGTATATATTTATTGCACATAAAACAACATAAGATATAATAAACAGAAAGGACATCTACAAAGGCATGCTTATCTCTAAATAGAGATCTCTTCCAGCAAACCCAAGGTTGATAAGAATAATTTAATATACAGGATAGACCTATGTGCTCTGATAAGATACATACATATATTACGGAACTATTGAACTAACTGCTAGATACACTACATACACAAGTACATAAATATTATATAAAAATATAAATACACCTAAATAAACTTATATATACAAAGCTTAAATCTAGGATAGAGAAAGATAATGCTCCTTCAAACGATTCTTAAAGACGCGCAGAGATGGACTATCTCTGATAGTGCAGGGAAGCGAGTTCCAGAGAGTGATCGCCCGCAATCGAAAACAGTGCTTGTATGCGACGGTATTGTGATGAGGTATAGAGAGCAGGGAAGCCGTGTGAGTTCTACGTGGACGAGCCGAAGGGAGAAATTGAAAAAGCCCACGGAGAAAGCTAGGGTTTTTCATAAATTTTGGGCCGAGCGGCCTAACGATTAGTATTGAGAAGTCAAAAATAAAGCAGATCACATCGGTGTCTCAGAAAAAGTCAGTCTTAAAGAAACTTAATAATTTATATAACTTAGTTTTCTGCTTTTACTGAATTATTCTAGTTTACTTTATATGCAAGCGCAAGTACCCTGCTCAACGATTAGTTGGACCCTCATATTTTTCGCACCTATCTCAATTCAATCCACCCAAATAAGTAATAAAATAAATAAAGTTAAAATCTAATAATAATAGAAAATAACGAACAGGGTAATTTTTATAAAAATGCGCATGCATATGTGCAGACGCACTCGATGGGATTTGTGCACAGCACAGTGTACTCACAATACACTGTCTGTGCTGTACACATCATACAGAGCGTGTGTATTCATCATTGTAGTTGTTAGCAGTTGGCCCTATCTATTATGTTACATGTGGATGATGTTGTGGGCTCCACAATTATATATAATAAGTTCCTACCATTGTTACAACTGTATTGTGCGGCTGTTTTTCGTCCCAAATAAATAAAATAAAATAAAGTCGTTCGGACTGAAGTCCCTAACACCCCCTACATTATATTGCTACACCAAGTTCGCGCCCGATTTCGGCTTCGCTGCCACAGTATAAAATAATCTTCATCTTAATAGCAATCAAAAGGCGTAGATTTAGGGACAGAGGGACTCCATACTAAATCGCCCAATATTATTTTCGTGTTCAACTGATTCGGTCACTAAAGTCGTACCTTCCGGTAAATTGTATCATTTCCGACTTGCACTTTCGCTTGCATCAACCTGATGATATGGTCCGTCTCCACTCGATGCACCTCTGGCTCGCTGAACTCCTTCTCACAGACGATGCAGGTGTTCTCATCAATGAACCCTTGCCAGGCCTCCGAGCTGATTAGCACGTCGTCGAATGCTATCACTGGAATATGAATTCGTAATTTCGAAGTTTCGTAATATCATAATTTCTGTATTGTACTACACAAAATGGACAGAAAGAACCGTGACGAGCGTTTAAAAAAAACACTTCGTAAGAACCTTCCAGAGATATCGATGAATAGTTTTAAAAAGTTCATCCAAATCGGTCCAGCCGTTTGCGAGTTGTACCATTACCAACCAACACATTTAGCGTTTAATTTTTAACCCCCGACACAAAAGAGAGGTGTTATAAGTTTCAAACGTCTGTCTGTCTGACAGTCCGTGGCAGTCGCGCTCAAACGGCTGAACTAACTAAATTAAATGCGGTTTTTTCTATTGGTTTTATTTAAATCTGTTCAGCAATTCAAAAATTATCAGCCTAAATAGGAAACAAGTGAACCAATATCTGTATCATCGAGAGTTCCGGAATTCTGGAACAGGCAGTCGCGACTCTGGTTCGTACAATTCGAGGTTATTGTGAGCCCTCAAAACCAGGGGGACGAGTACAAGTATCAGCTGGCCTTATCAAAGCTTCAACAAGTCCCGCATAACCCCCGATTTTTTTGGTCAAAATATATCAAAACTGCAACAAAAATACTGACTGCACCTCAGAATTTACCCACAAAACAAACTCAATTTTGCAAACTGTTTTACTACTTATGTAAAACCGTTATAATAAGTGATTATCTGAATGTAAACCTAACATTTATTTTATTAACTGCAAAAATCTAAACCCAACTTTACTTGAACCAAGCACCTATTAATCTTTGGGGCACTTAAGTTTTTTATAATGAAAACACCATTTAATCACTCATTATTATCTAATCAATCAATCCAAAAATCACCTAAATGCAAACATAATAACAACAAAGAACGATAAATCAGATTTTGAAACATATTTGTTTGCTGTTGTAAAACAAAATTTAATCAGGTAGTATTGAATCGCACATCAAATATGTCCTATTTGCACAGCAAAAATGTTCAACAAAACACTTATGTTTCTTATGCTCTTGTTCAAATATTTTATGTTTCTTTTGCTCTTACATGTTCAACCTAACAAGAAGGATAACGGGGGCTTCGCTTCGCTCACCCCCTTTACCCTTCACCTAAGCTACCGCACCACTATGCCCTGATATTTGCTGTGCAAATCAGTATTTTTGATGTGCGGTTTTAATATTTCCTAATTAAATCTGATTAAAGCCTCAAGGCAGGTCTTGCTTTAGCAGGGCGTCCGCGATTTCACTTTGTGCCAATAATAGGGGATGTTTTATATATAATTTTCATTTAAAAAGATAAGAAAAAAGAAATTTAGCTATATTAGTAAGCTTTTTAGATGAAATAGTGATAAAATTGTTTAATATATTTAGATAAAGTAAACATTAAAATTAGTGTGGTGCAGCAAAAGAAACGAGTTTTCGAAAATCCGTTATTTATATGGAGAATTTTGAGCGCAAGTCAGTATTTTAGAGTGACTAAAAATATTTTTGTATTGAAAACGGAATTTGTGTTCGACAAGCCAGATATCTGTTGTGAAGTGTGTAAGAAAGATTAACTGGTTTTGTTAGGTTTTATGATTTTGTTGGTGGTGCTTGTTTTGTTAATCAAATGGTTTATTTGTAGAGTTGTCAGTTTTTTGGTATAGGGTAGGTTAATCAGTGAATATAATTCGTTTGCATAATTTTATTTTGAGCTACATATAAATATTCTCCGTTTTTAAGCCGCCAGAAACTGAGAAGTTCAAGACGCTCAAGCTCTCAACTACAGCCGACAAGATGGTGGAAAATTTAGCAAGCTCTAATAAGGTAGCATCGGTGAGCAGCAGTGTCTACGCGCAGACGTTTACAGTGCACGAGGTTATGGCATCTGTAAATAAGTTGGCGCTTGAAGTAGCTGCTCTACGCGGCGATATGGAGAACATAACACGTCGTTTCGAGAGGAGAGGAAGATCTACTTCGAGAGGCAGATCCACTTCGAAGGGGCCGATCCACTACGCCATCAAGGACACCTGACAGCTCAGACTGGATGTGCTGGTTTCACTACAGACGTGGCCCTAGGGCTAGAGCCTTGCGCATGGAAAAAGCGGCCTTAGGAAAGACGGAGGGTGATAGCAACAAAGATTTAGCGAGGAGAGTGAGGCAAATGTCATACATAAGCGAATTCACCACCGATTAAAGGAGACAGACCTAAATATAGTCACGGATACCTACCATATCGCGAGTTGAGTCGATATAAGGTCCCACGTTGATCAGCTTTGCTGCGATGGCTATAGCACAGGAAACAGGCGAGAAAATTTCGTTGCTGATAAACGGGTCGAGCGCGAAAAGCCGTTTACCGCGCAAGCCTACGCGGTAAACGGTCAATTTTGCTTGAATCAAGCATGCTTGTCAAGGCCTACGCGGTAAACGGTCAATGTTGCTTGAATCAAGCATGCTTGTCAAGGCCTACGCGGTAAACGGTCAATGTTGCTTGAATCAAGCATGCTTGTCAAGGCCTACGCGGTAAACGGTCAATGTTGCTTGAATCAAGCATGCTTGTCAAGGCCTACGCGGTAAACGGTCAATGTTGCTTGAATCAAGCATGCTTGTCAAGGCCTACGCGGTAAACGGTCAATGTTGCTTGAATCAAGCATGCTTGTCAAGGCCTACGCGGTAAACGGTCAATGTTGCTTGAATCAAGCATGCTTGTCAAGCAACATTGATCGTCTCCGGGACGCTTAAGGTGCTACGAAGAAAAAATTGGGTTTTTTTCGAATCAATTTAGTCCAGCATGAAGTCATCTACAGATTTGGTTTTTGGGTAAACGTTTATTGAGTATGTGATTAAGATTTCCACTAAAACAAAAACGCGATTGGATGAAATTTTCTCGATAGAATTTAATTACGAAAACACCTCTAAATAGTTTTATTTACTTAAATCCCAACTAATTTCATTGTGGAACTGCGTTCAAAATGTAGATATTATGTATTCGCAAAATCTCCCTAAAACACTTTCGAACAAAATAGCGTAGTTTATTTTTAAACAATTATTCTGTGGTTTAGCGCTACGTTTCTTAATTTTTTCCTGATTCCGTCCCTCTCACACTGCGGGTCTTTCCGCCTGGAGTAACGGGGACCTTTGCACGGTCGAGGCATCGCCTTAAGTACATTCGTTGCGCTGTTGCGCTGCTGTAGGGAGGAACATTGAAATACTGTGGTAGTGATATCGCCGTTATCACGACAATAGTTCGAAGGAGTTTAATTAAAGTTTATTTTTCTTTTATAACATTATGTATATTGTATGTATTGGATTTCAAGTCGGCCATTAAAACACATGTATTTTATTTTGTCATACAAAAATATAGAACCCAGGATAACAATATTTTTGTTTTACAAATGTATGAGAAAATGTATAATGTTTTTTTTAAATAGTTAAATAGGCGGGTCATACTCATTTCAGCTTTGTATAACGTTTGTGATGAAGTAGTTATTTCAACCCAGGATATAATCAATTAATCAGATATGTTTCGTTAGTCAATAAGTAGGCAGAAATGTGTTGCATACTTACTTGGAACTCTGTTGATTAGGTAACGTTATATTTTGTCACAGGAACTTAGTCAGCAGCACATACTTTGAACGTGGGTAATACTCGTAATTGAGATGTACTAGCAAAAATCCTGATGAGTAATATTGTATTATTTTTTTTGTTACTATGGGAGACGCATTTTTTTTTTCATTTGCGACCATATCTTTCTTGGGCAAAGTTGCATATTGATAAGTTCTATTCTATCATTCCATATATCTTTCTATAACTTCAAAATCTATAAATGGGCATTTTTTATCAATTTGTGGACCATTTCTGAACTTTTTAGTGTTTTCAAATTACATTTTCGAGATTTCAAATCTAAGGATTACAGCTTAAAGAACATACAACATCAGTATACATATATAAGTATTAGTACTGATGTTGTATGTCCTTCAAGTTGTAATCCTAAATGATGCTAAATGTGGGCCCAACAGTGCCCGTATGGGAAAAAGCGTGACGCTATGTCGATAGAGCGCTCCGTGGTCTACGAATATAAATGGGTTTCAGGCTCGCTTCTTACGCAGGGGATGCAGGTTCGTATCCGGTGCTGACCATGAGATAAGATAAATTATCCTACCCACCGCTCTGGGGCATTTCTGATGCAAAGGATCTCCCTGGCTGTGCAGCGGGGACGTGCTGCCAGCGTCATGGGAACCCTAGCCTCGGCAATCTCCCGGGGTGGTTCATTCGGGTAATTGACGACCGGTTTAGCCTAGCGGGTAGTGACCCTGCCTATAATGCTAAAAGTCCCGGGTTCGAATCCCGGTCAGGGCAATTTGTGTGATGAGCATGAATATTTGTTTCCTAGTCTTGGATGTTTCCTATGTATTTACATAAGTATTTATCTCTTCAATGTATCGTCGTCTAGTACCCATAACATAAGTCTTATTGAGCTTACTATGAGCCTAGTTCGATTTGTGTAAGATTGTCCTCTAATATTTTATTTATTTATAATTGTTTTATTTAATTTTTAATAGATTTTGTGTTTAATTGACCGAGCGAGCAAAGCGTCCAGTTTAGAGATTGGCCAAAAATGCATTTGTCCTTCTGTCTGTCTGGTCTGTTCTCGCCTACAGGTACAGGCGCCTACGCCTACGCATTTTTCAAGCGATTCCCGTGAAATTTGGGAGCAGGTTCGATAATTATATAGATTTTTTTGACGACTCAATTTGTTTTTTTTTAAATGGCGGACTTATGGCGTTACAAGGTTATTGGTGCGGCAACTTCCATATTCCATGTACGTAACCAGGTGCATTCATAAGTTTGTATATGAAAGAAAATGTAGTATTTTATATATAATAATTCCAGTTGTTCATCCCATAAAATTCAAGGGGTCGAGGGTGTGTTGGGGGGTTTGGAGGGGGAAAAGGGTGAGATTTGCTGTACCAAACGTATTCGTTATAGCGGATTTCAGTTTTTAATTTTATTTCGGAAAATGTATCCTCAAAAAAATATGGAAGAACCGCAACATCACCAAAAGCCACAAAGACCCGGCTGGTAAGAGCGCTTGTGTTCCCCATATTCCTTTACGCTGCAGGGACATGGACGCTTCGGGAAAACGAGAAAAAGAGGATAGATGCTCTTGAGATGTGGTGCTGGAGAAAAATGCTTGCGATATCGTGGACAGAGTTCCGTACCAATGACTCCATCCTGCAAGAACTAGGCATCAAGCAGCGCCTATCTTCATTAGTCCAGGCTCGTATCCTCACCTTCTTTGGATACGTATCTCAACGCGGCCATATGTCCATCGAGCGACTGGTGGTGCAGGGCAGAGTAGAGGGCACCCGAATGCGTGGCAGATCACCAATGAGATGGACAGACCAAATCAAGGCAGCACTGGATGACCCCCTGTACCAATGCACCAAAAAATCAGCCCTCAGAGACGAATGGCGACCAATTGTGAGGCGGGTTACTCGACCGAAATGACGACCACGACCGCTCTGTCAAGAGTGCTACGACTGAGAAGAGAAGAAGATTCCTAATCAGAGTACGCAGTCCTCTCCGCCTTTACGAGACAGACCCGTAGACACCAGATTTGACGTCCTAGGGCCAAGGAAACGCGACTAATTGCCAAAACTTTTACCCCTATTTTGCTCGAAAGTCTACATAGTAATTGGAAAATTCAAGCACCTGAAATTCAATTAAAAATTGGACTTTCTTGGTTAAATTCTTGCGCAAAATAAACTTGTACCGCATTATAATAAAACCTTTTGTCCGCCGTGACAATATGTTTAAGTATGTATGTATGTCGAAGGGCTCGCGAGGTCTACTGTTCAGTGTTCACACAAAACCAGTAGTTTTTTAATTGATTGATTGTAAATTTTATTATACTTAAATTTAAATTGACGAAACTTGTCTGGATGTATTTTTGTGTAAACATTAATATAAATAAATGAATATATACATAAAAAAAATATTGGTATCTTATGTTTATGTACGTTCCGTGTTTCGGGTGACTCGTTAAGCTGTAGTTCCCGGCTATTATAGCTACTTGGTGGTAGTAGTCATTAATTCGTAAGTTATGTGTACTTCAGACAGTCCGGTTGGCTCCTAACCTCCGCCACTAACCCGCACTGAGCCTATGGCTCAATCTTACTCGTGTCTGGTCAAAGGCATCTGCCTCTAGGTGGGGACATTTATAGGCTATATTTTTATGTCAATAGTGGACTAACCTGCTTCTTTCACCCACTTGAGGAAGACTAGTGGTTTCTTCTGGTTGCCACCCTCTGTTTTATTCAAGTTGTGCTTGTCCTCTTTTATGTGCAAATTCACTTTGTTCTTGTACGGCAGCAGAATGTTGCAGAATTCGCAGTAGTAGCGTTTGTTCACCTGAGGGTAGTACAGGGTACAATGAGAAAATGATGGAGAAAAACAGAAAAGAAAATAAAAGATACCATTATGTAAACAAAATCAACCCAGAGGAAAGAATGAGGAGTCGACTGTCAGTTCCACTTCCATGGTGTTTCGAGTCAACCACAATCAATGGATTGCGCTTCCAACTTCCATATAGCTTCTCAATGGTCTAATCACTTACTTTATTTATACAACTTTTAAAAACATTTTAGGACTTAAAGACTACCTTTTTTTTCCATAGTTTGTGCATACATACAGTAGGTTTAGAAAAATAAATAAATAAAATTATAGTTCATACCTCCCTCACTCTGTCTTCGATGCAGCTATCCACATACTTGGTCTGCAGCAGACACTTGAGATGGGTTGGCAGCACAATGTGATTGTCTACATCCCTGTCTGACTTTAGCAGAGCCTCGCAGGCCAGGCAGAAGTAGTCGATGCTGCCCTGCATGACCGAGTTGCCTCGGAGCATTGACAGCATTGTGGTGGTGTGGTGGGGCTTACTAATGAATAAATCACTCAACACAATAAAATAATCATACACTCACTGTGACTTAAATAAACTTATTAAACCACTACTTGCAAAACTTTCAAAAAATATATTTTTTTGGGTCGCCTCAAAAAGTGATATTTTTTGAAAAAGCTCAAATTTTGTTTATTTTCGGTATACCTATATGAAAAAAATATTTTTGCCTATTTTCTACATAAGACCACCGTGGGGGCACAAGGGAAAAGAAACTCCCACAGATTTTTAAGATCTCTTTTAAAAATAGGTTGTGTTAACTATTACAGATTAATAATATAATAATTATATATAATAATAATTATTATTATTATTAGCCTACATCATCCCACTGCTGGGCAAAGGCCTCTCTTCCCCTCCTCCACTCTTCACTCCCCTGGGCTACCTCCCACCAGTTGGTGTTTTGGTACCTCAATTCTTCACTCCAGCGCTTCCTGGGTCGATCATTTCCCCTTTTCGCTTTTGGGATCCAAAGAGTTGTTAGTTTGCCCCATCAGTCTGTTTGCATAAGGGCAACGTGGCCTGCCCAGTATTCTGCCATTATATATAAAATGCCAGAATAAATGGAATTACAAAACTATTAAGAGAGTTGTATGTTGATTAGATTAACAACATACACTGTTGTCTTTTATGTAATCTTGAATATTGTAATATCGCTTTTTAGGTGAAGTAGCTTCTACATGGCCTTTAAATTGCTCAAATGGCAATTTCAAAATCTACAGAGGGATCCTGTTGTAGTAGAGAAAATCCCTAAAATAAATATATCTAATACAACTATGCAGTGCATCAAATATGCAAAGCTAATGGGAAATCTGTTTGTCCTTTTGGCCGTCGAGATCACTGGGGTTTGGGGTTCTCTGGGTAGGACCATCATCAGGGACATTAGGTGTTGCTTGAGGGACTGAGGTTTTGACAACCACTCTGGGGCTTTCCTGGCCCAGATGATCTTGCTGTGCAACACAGTAACACAGCCAGTAATAGGCACTTTGATCAGGGTGATTCTCAGGGTGGTTTGTTTGTGAATAATTTATTGAATTTGTTATTAAATTATTATTTTAGTTATGAAGAAGCTTTGTGTGGATTCTTGATATAGAATTAAATTTACTTTAATGTGGTGGTCAGAGTGTCGATAAGGGGGCGGAAGCCTCCACTTGTAAAATATACAAAAAATGGGTTCCGCCCCCTTTTCGACACTCTGACCAAAAAATGTTTTCCTTGGCGCCCCCTTATTTACACTCTAACCAATAAACTTAAAGGGTAGTGTAGGATATAAGATTTCAATATACTTACTTAAAACTTTATTTCACAGAGATAAATAATTTAATTAATATTTATGAAATCAATACTATTTATCAGAGTATGTATTAAGATCGACAAAACTTTTAAAGTAATGCTGTATGTGCTGTTATTCTTGTTAAAATAGTGCTGTAATAAGTTAACCTGAACTCGTTTGTTAAGTAGGCAGATTAGTTATCATTAGAGATGGGTAAGTAGTTTAACTACTAATGGATTGTTTACTACAAATGGTTACCAATAATAAAAACAGATAAGAATATATTTGGTCAGTATCGATAAGGGGGAAGTCTTTTTTCCTTTGGCGCCCCCATAACTAGACTGCAATCCAAAAGTTGGAATGTAACACAAAACTTGAAACTTTAGAATAACTTACATTTTTCACAAGCAACCACTACGTACCTTTGAAATGAAAGAAAAAGAATGAGCTTAATATATTAATGAATGAAGAGGCAGGCAGAGGGACCAGTGCACGCACACAACAAAATATACGACTGTCCAAGGAGCGCTGTGTTGAGATCTCAACTTGAGATAACTCCGCAAAATAACGCGGGTGATCCCCGTTCATAGAATTTTAAAATATGACAACTCAGCTGTCCTCAGCTGTGAGCAGTGTTGCCAACCCTCACCAAAAAATTTCCCCAAGCTATTTTCTAAATCCCCCTAAAAACCCCTAAATCCCCAACTCAGATGATGAGTAGACCCGGAGAAATTGGAGGGGGGGGGGGGGTTAGGATGTACTCGAGGTTGGGATGATGATAAGGTAGTCGTAGGTAAGTAAAATAAAACATTACATATTTACTTACTATTTTTTATACCATATTAATTATTTCTAGAACCGCATTATCATGCCGTACCTCGTTAACATTTGACGTCTCGTTTTTAAAATCATACATGCGTACGTATCTACAGTAGGTTCAAATTTTATACACGATTTTGAATACTTTTGTTTTTATTTTTTGTTTGCTTCTTTAGGCATTATTCTTTCGCATGTACTCGCTCAAAACTATACGTGTTCGTGTCGTTCGTTATTTACGGTTAAATAGAATAGAATAGAACACAATAATCATCAGCACACACAAGAATGGAAGGAATGAATGAAAAAGTCAGCGTTGTGAATGAGCAGTGTTGGATTTGGGTACGTTGAAAGGGATAGCACAAAAATACAAAAAGGATAGTATTTTGTCAAAAAATATAGTACGCTTTAATACTAATTTAACAATGTTTAAAATATTTTAAATCAATATCAGATGAGGCAAAATTTACTCCTCCTCTAAGTTTATCAGCTCTTGAATGTGTGTTTCAACCTGATGAGAGTTTAATCTTGTTAACATATCCTCAGAAGGAATAAAATCAGTGCAATTTCCACTTTTACTACCTTCTTTGACAGCGTCACAAGACAACAAAATGGCGTCTATAGATTATGTTGCCAGTTTGTTTCGTATCTTAGTCTTCGTTAGGTTTACTTTGCTGAATATTCTTTCGCAATCGGCATTAGCACGTGGAAGTACTAAGCAATCTAGGCCGAATTTTGATAATTCTTTAAATGGCCTATGTTCTGTCAAATCATGCCACTTATATAGTTTATTCCAAAATACATCAGTTTTTTGTTCAGATTTGATTTCTTCCGGTAGTATCGCTGAAGCTAATGCACGCCACTGGTTATCAAGCAGTTGTATGTTATCAATATTTGTTATATCAGTAACTCTGAGAAAGGCAGAAGCAATTGGTAAAATCGATGGGGTAATCTCTCGTTCACGTTGACTAAGTGCTTTCACGGGACTCAGAACTGAAATTAAAAGCAGTGGCTTGCTATTAAAATCATATCTCTTTCTGATCTGTTGAGCAAATTCCACCAAAAAATCTTTGCATCTGCTAAGAAATTCTTTACGTCTGACGATATCTGCTTTAATCTCTGGTGTGTCAATTTTTGAAGCAACTGCTATTCCAAGGTACATCTGTTCGTCTGGTAAATGCCATGCAGTGTCTGCAGGATCAATGTCACATATTTCGGTGAGATTGACGTAATTTCTTTGCATGAAGCAAAACAGGAAATCTTTGTAGAGCTCTTTAATTTTTTGGGCTAATTCAGTCACAACTACTTCTTGAGACTGGAAATGTAAATTCAAGTTAGTGAATTTAGGCAGTGCCCATGTCATAAATTCGTAATAAAGCTTCATGTATGGGTCTCCTAGCAAATCAATAATTATTTGACCAGATATCAAACGCTCTGATAGTGCCATGTCGGTGAAATAGAGCTTAAGAGCTTCCCAATTGTCCAAAATTCTTTTTACAACTTGAACAAGCGAAAGCCACCTTGTTTGGGATGGATGTAACATTTTCTGTGGTTTTAATTCCAAAAATGTTTGAAATTGAACCAGTTGCGCACAACGTTTAGAGCTCATCTTTAGAAAACGAAATATGCCTCTTGCTAGCTCCTCGCATCTGTTGGGTAATTTTTGGCACGCTGCGCTGGCACAAAGATGAATGGAATGGCAAGTACATTTCATTATTATTATTCCGGAGCACTCTTCTTTGAATCTACTGGCCACTGAGTTTTCCGAGCCCATCATGACATTGCATCCGTCGGATCCAAATCCAACAATATTTTCAAGTGGTATGTTATGTCTAGTAAATGACTCAATTAATTTACTGTAAATATTGTTTGCAGTTACTCCTTCATTCGCTTCGTTATGGTTGTCACCACTGAATAAATTATGGAGGTTCCAAAATTTACTTTTTATTCTTCCTTCATCTTCGTCAAAATAACGGACAA
Organism: Argyresthia goedartella; assembly: GCA_949825045.1. NCBI lineage: Eukaryota > Metazoa > Arthropoda > Insecta > Lepidoptera > Argyresthiidae > Argyresthia > Argyresthia goedartella. Next base: position 27,012,618 of record OX463831.1, read on the forward strand.
CTACACATGAGGCTTTATTGGTCGAAATATCCGTTGATTCATCCGTCATTACACTAAACTTTGATGTTTCAAGTTTCTTGGCTAAATTTGCTTTATGGCTGGGACCAATGGCTTTATAAACTATTTTAGCATTCTTTTTCCGAGTGAAATTCATCTCTTTTATTACTTTAGAGTCCGGTATGCATTTTTTCAAAACCTTGCCTAGGTGGTCTGAGACATTTAATGCTATGTTGTGTTCGGCAAAAAAAACAGATAACTTCATTTCTGCAATTCTAGCTAATTTTGTTGTGCTAGGTTCCTGTTTCGAAGAAGTTTTTGCCTCAAAAAAACTCGATACGTTTTGGGTGCCTCGTATAACAGACATATTTTTTAGATGTTTCTGACCTTCACTGTGTTTTGTGATTATGTGTTTTTCTGCAACTATTGAAACATCACAAACTTTGCACCTTGCTTTATGAATATTTTTAGGGTCTTGGGTGAGCCATTTAGTGAACCTGTGGTCCTTTCCCAATCCGGCCTATACTTTTGTAGACGATGTTTTTGTTTTTCTACCATATCACCTCTACTCAGACAATTCTTCTTTGGCGTGGATACTCTCGGTCTTTCGTCATTTTCTTGGCCGTCACTGCCACTTTCCATAATAATTGAGCACTACAGACGTTATAATCTACACAAAAACTCGCAAACAATTAATTATTATCACTTATTCGTTTCAATAACGAATGAGAATGAAAGAAATTAAAGCACTCATGCAAACGCATGCACTCGGGCAGATGCGAGACGAGGCTACTTTATTGCACAGTCGTACCATCAGAATAATAAATAACTCGCAGTACTATGGACTCTATTGCGAAAAGCTTAAAAGGCAATATGCAAAGTTGTTGTTCGAACAAATGAGTATCGAAAGAATAAGTTCACGGGAATTCCCGTCAAAAGACAATAGGCGTTTTTCCATACGCCGCCGGCACGGCACCGGCACCCGGTACCGCATGCCAGACCGGATGGAAAAACGGCTAACTACAGACGATAACTAAAATTGTAGTATTTTGTTGTACTATCCCTAGTTATGGATAGTATATAGTACGAAGCATGAAATTATAGTATAAATACTATAATTATAGTACGAAATCCAACGCTGTGAATGAGTGACGTGGATGAATGAAAGAACAATATTTCAAGATTGATTGATTGAATAGGAAACAACGCGCCGCTCATTCACTCATTTCGTTCGTATCGTGTCGTGCCGGTGCGTCCCATTCTATCTACGCACATATCTGAAAAAAAACACCCGCTTTGTTTTCGATTTAACTGCAAGTTTTTTTGAAGCCCCTAAAAAGCCCCTAAAAAATTCCAGCCCCTAAAAATGTCCCATTTAACACTTCAAGCCCCTAAATTTGGGGGCAAAACCGCTAAATTGGCAACCGTGGCTGTGAGCTAATGAGCTAACAGCTAAATATCGTTCGTTATGTATAGTAGAAAAAGGAGCGACAGAACTATGCTCAATATGCCAATGTATAAAGGGGATTTACACGATCCGTTCGCAAGCCAACGCATGGTGTAAACCAAAGAGGACTCTCTCGGGACTTTTATGCATGACAAGGTTAAAGCGCCATCTAATATTCAGAGTTAGAGCTAATTCATATATCCATATCGTATACCAATATATATATGTCGTGGAGGGTGGTTGAGTCTGACAGATAAACCACAAGACTGTGTTCCGAAACGTCAAGCGATTCTTCAACTGTCAAATATCGCTTGGGTGTGGTCCGCTGTTGGTCTGTGGTTGCTCGGTGTTGTTCGTGACGAACATGTTGGATGACGAACATCGTCGGTAACGAACATGGTTGGTTAATCTGTGGTGCTGGATGTGTCTTTATGGTTCTGTGGGGCGAACACAGTTGGTGATTCAGAAAGGAAGAAAATGGTGACTTGTCGAGCAAGCAGACGCAACAGCGGAACTCGCCTCGTTTCATTTTGAAATCGGTGTGAATCTTGTAAATCACGTTATTGTTTGAAATTCTGTTGATTGCTGATTATAAAACGGATCAAGATCTTCACGCCTGACTTATTATTTCTAAAATTGGAGAAGCATCATTGTCTGCCTTGGAAGATGTCCGACAGTGATGAGCCTGCCGATATCTGCTCGGATCCAGCCATCCCTGCCGTTCCCCCGTCATCAGAAGTGGGATTCAATCCAACTGCGACCTGCTCTGGACAAGGAAACACAGGTGACAATGAGGAAAAGTGGCGCCTTATGATGGAACAACAAAATAAAAACTTTCTGGCGCTAATCAAAGCTATCAGCGTGCCACAGCTACATGAGAAGCTTCATTTACCTGCGTTTGATCCCGAGAAACATGGCGATGCACGCGCATGGGTAACTACCGCCGATTTATGCATGAGTGAGCGAAATCTTCATGGAGCTTCGCTAGTGATTGCGTTGAGAAAAGCTCTTAAAGGGTCTGCCTCGACATGGCTCTCGCAAGTAACCTTCCCTGGCATGACCTGGCTGCAGTTCAAGGACCTTTTCATCGCGAGATATGATCGCCAAGATACTCCGGCTGCATTTCTAATAAATCTCAACAACAACCGGCCGAAAGAAGGGGAAACCTTAGCAGCCTATGCAGCTACAATGTTGACGACGTTGGTGTCTCGCTGGAAAAAGATGACAACTGAAGAAATAGCCATCTCAAGTATCCTTGCACATCTTTCTCAATTTGCTGAGCCGCGACTACAGCGCCTAGCGTTTACAACGGAGATACTAACGCGTGAGAAAATGCAAAAAGAGCTACAAGCGATGTCATTTCTGAAGAGGAAGTCCTCCGACAATGATGGACCTGACCAGAAGCGATTCAAAAGTGGACCTACAACTTCAACGAGCTTGAAATGCTACTCATGTGGAAAATTGGGGCACAAATCCGCCCAATGCAAGCAACAGCGACGAAGCTTTACTCCTGCACGAGATGTACGAGCGCCGCCGCGAGATTCAACGTCTTCGGTTCCGCCGCCAAGACCGGTCATTACCTGCTTCAACTGCCGTGGTGTGGGGCACTACGCGAAGAACTGTACAAGACCTTCAGGTGGAGACAAGACGACCAGTGGTGGACAAGCTGGTGCGTCTCCGGTCAAGAGAGTCGACCTGTGTGAGGTCACTGGACCTTCTGGACGTTTGAGACACTCAGGTGAGTCGTTTTCATTCTGCTATGACTCAGGTGCAGAGTGCTCGCTCATTAAGGAGTCCGTTAGCGGAAAATTCAATGGAAAACGACAAAATCAGGTGGTCACTATGACTGGCATTGGACAGACGAGTGTTTTCAGTACTTTTCAGATTCTCTCTGTGGTAGAGATTGACGGCATTTGTTTCGAAGTGCTTTTTCATGTCTTACCAGACCATTGTTTGCGACAAAATATCCTGATTGGACGTGAGGTTCTTTCACAAGGACTAAGTGTTATTATGACTGCTGAAAAAATAGTGTTTTCTAGAATAAAGATAGTTAAAGTTTGTAAACTGAATAACAAGGACTTAGACTTTGACCTTGACACTGTTGACACTGACATTCCCCATGACGCTAGATCGAAACTACTTGAAGTTGTGAATGATTTCAAGGATCATTTTATCACGGGTATTCCTGATCACCCAGCTCAGACTGAACCGATGCAAATCCGGCTCATTGATCAAAATAAGACAGTTTGTCGTAGACCTTATCGTATGTCCTCAGAGGAAAAGATGGTAGTCCGAGAGCGAGTTGACGAACTCATTAGTGCTGGCGTTGTTCGTCCTAGCTCTTCGCCGTTTGCGAGTCCCATCCTTCTAGTCACTAAAAAGGACGGTAATTACAGACTTTGCGTGGACTATAGAGAGCTCAATGATAACACAGTCCCTGACCGATTCCCTTTGCCGTTGATTTCGGATCAAATAGCTCGCCTGCATGGTGGAGTTTATTTCACGACTTCAATTCATCCTGACTCTATCGAACGAACGGCCTTTGTGACTCCGCAGGGTCAGTTTGAATACGTGACAATGCCTTTTGGCCTCCGCAATGTACCATCTGTGTTTCAGCGCGCAATTAGTCGTGCTTTGGGAGATATGACCAATTCCTTTGTTGTGGTGTACATGGATGATGTCCTTATTGTAGCGTCTACAATTGAAGAGGGTATTGAACGACTCACTACCGTTTTGAAGGTTCTCACCGAAAAGGGCTTCTCATTAAACTTCAAGAAGTGTGCCTTTCTAAAGGAAGAGGTTGAATACTTGGGGTATATTGTTCGTCAAGGTGAGATAAGACCAAATCCCAAAAAGATTCAAGCCCTTACTGCTTTACCACCCCCAGAAACCGTGACACAGCTACGCCAATTTATTGGCCTAGCGTCTTATTTCCGGCAGTTCGTTGCTGGCTTCTCACAGATCATGGCCCCGCTGTATAGTTTAACGTCTTCAAAAGGGAAAATCGATTGGGGTCCTAAGCACGAAGCTGTTAGACAGAAAATTATCTCAGTGTTGACCAACGAACCGGTTCTCATCATCTTTGATCCCGATTGTCCCATCGAGTTACACACCGATGCGAGTGCAGTAGGCTATGGAGCAATCCTATTCCAAAAGAAAGACGGAAAACCTCGTGTTGTTGCCTACTTCAGCAAGCGCACTACTCCCGCTGAGTCAAAATATCACTCTTACGAGTTAGAGACGCTCGCGGTTGTTAATGCTATCAAACATTTCCGGCACTTCCTACATGGCCGCAAGTTCCTTGTTGTAACGGATTGTAATTCGTTGCAGTCATCACGCAAGAAGCTGGATCTCACTCCAAGAGTCCATAGGTGGTGGGCCTTTTTGCAATCCTTCGATTTTGACATCATACACAGGAAGGGTGACCGTATGTGCCATGTCGACTTTTTCTCAAGAAACCCTTTGCCGGCACCAGCACCTAAGGAGGTAGTTAAAGTCACGCCAAAACGGGTAGATGTTGCTGAGCTTACTGACAACTGGCTAATGGCAGAACAGCAGAAAGATACCGAGATCGCTAAAATTGTAGAGGACTTGCATGAACACCGACTGACTGATGACTTAGAAAAGACCTATGAAGTACGATCTGGTATACTATACCGCAAAATACAACGTCACGGAAAATCACGTTGCCTGCCAATTTTGCCCCAATCTCTTAGATGGTCTGTCATAAATAACACGCATGAGACCTTGATGCACTTGGGTTGGGAGAAAACGCTCGAAAAACTGTATGATCTCTATTGGTTCGAGCACATGTCGAAATATGTTAGGAAATTTGTAGACAATTGCGTGACATGCAAAGTTTCCAAGGGTCATTCAGGAAAAATCCAAGCCCAACTACATCCAATCCCCAAAGTCGCCATTCCGTGGCATACGGTACACATTGATGCTACAGGTAAATTAAGTGGCAAGAATGATAGGAAGGAATACGTTTTTGTCCTCATTGACGCATTTACGAAGTACGTTCTCCTGCATTATACTCCCAATATAGACACCGCGAACAGCATCCGAGCTGTTAAGTTTGCTTCCTCTCTCTTTGGCGCGCCTACGCGTATTATCGCCGACCAAGGTAGATGTTTTGCGAGCCGAGAGTTCCGAGAGTTTTGCGAAAGCTCTAACATAACACTTCACTTGATAGCAACTGGAAGTAGTAGATCAAATGGACAAGTAGAGCGCGTAATGAGTACGCTTAAAAATATGCTGACTGTTGTAGAGTCCGGAGACAAATCGTGGCAAGAAGCTCTTCCCGAGGTACAATTAGCGCTTAATTGTACTCAAAGCCGAGTCACTCAGTCGAGCCCCCTAGAACTGCTCATTGGTAGAATTGCTAGACCCCTTGACATGATGTTTGCGACAGAAGAGAATACCGTTGACCTCGAACACGTTAGGTCCCAGGCTGTCGATAATATCGAAAAGAACTCCCAATACGATAAAAGACGATTTGACTCTAACAAGGCTGGACTTGACAAATTCTCAGTAGGTGACTTTGTGCTGTTACAAAACGAAGAACGTAATCAGACCAAACTTGACCCAAAGTATAAAGGACCGTTTAGAGTGCTTGAAGTTTTAGACGGCGATCGGTACATGCTAAAATCCTTAAACTCTAGGAGAACATACAAGTATGCTCATGATCGCTTGCGAAAAATGCCTGAAGGTTACGTGGTTATTTCTGATGTAGAGTCTGATGATCCTGAAACTGAAGAGGTCGCTGGGCCTAGTCCACATATTGCTTAGCTTGCATAGCATACGAGGGAGGTGCTGAGTATGTATGTTGCGATGATAGTATGCTCTAGCTCGATATAGGCGAAAGCGTACTTTGTGCTCGATGGAGGCACTGCAGATGGATCGCTCGATGGAGGCGTGGCCATTAGGGTTGTGCTCGATGGAGGCACTGCAGATGGATCGTTCGATATAGACGATGCCATAGTATAGTGAGTCTTGTGAGTCGCTCGAGAGAGGCGACTACGTATTTGACTATACCTTGTGTGTTTGACTAAGCGTGGCAATATGTGTGATGTAAATAATTGATTGAGTTGATTTGTTCAGAGATAAACCAAACCGATAATGCAAATTAGAAAAGATTTATTGAAACCTTCAGATATTTTCGCGTGTGAATACTTAGAAGATGAATTGTATAGAGTGATGTAACTTTGATTGAAAATGTTGATCCAAATGTGAAAGGTTGATGCCTACAATGTTTATCATGACTGTGAATAGATGTGATTTGTTGTAAGTCTGTCAGGACCCTCTTATTGTTGGTCAGGATTGACCGAGTGTATATTAGAGTACCTGCAGAGTATTTTCTTTGCAGGCGCACACGAGGACGTGTGATGCGGCAGAATGGCCGTGTCGTGGAGGGTGGTTGAGTCTGACAGATAAACCACAAGACTGCGTTCCGAAACGTCAAGCGATTCTTCAACTGTCAAATATCGCTTGGGTGTGGTCCACTGTTGGTCTGTGGTTGCTCGGTGTTGTTCGTGACGAACATGTTGGATGACGAACATCGTCGGTAACGAACATGGTTGGTTAATCTGTGGTGCTGGATGTGTCTTTATGGTTCTGTGGGGCGAACACAGTTGGTGATTCAGAAAGGAAGAAAATGGTGACTTGTCGAGCAAGCAGACGCAACAGCGGAACTCGCCTCGTTTCATTTTGAAATCGGTGTGAATCTTGTAAATCACGTTATTGTTTGAAATTCTGTTGATTGCTGATTATAAAACGGATCAAGATCTTCACGCCTGACTTATTATTTCTAAAATTGGAGAAGCATCATTGTCTGCCTTGGAAGATGTCCGACAGTGATGAGCCTGCCGATATCTGCTCGGATCCAGCCATCCCTGCCGTTCCCCCGTCATATATATATAATATATATATATATATATATATATATATATATATATAAGTACATTCAATTCTTTCGATGGGTGGGTAAGTATTTTTCAGTAATAAGCTAATTTTAATGTGTTTTTTTGTTGCAATGCACATAAATATAACAAAGAAATTGCAACTAGAAAAATAACACACTCATTGCTCATTACTGGAAGAATGTCATGTCAAACTGGCATGCTTGATAAAAGTACTAGTAATACTACTTATTAAAATAAAACAGAAGTGTTTACTGGAAGAATGTCATGTCAAACTGGCATGCTTGATAAAAGTACTAGTAATACTACTTATTAAAATAAAACAGAAGTGTTTTCATTTTCTAACTAAATCGGCAAAACTGTTTTCTTGTGAAATTGTGACGTGTCATTGTTGCCAGTAAACATAATAAACATTATTTTTGGGTGACCATATAGAAAAATATACCTTTCGCTTTGACAAAATCTCAATTTTAAATTGCGTCAGCCCTCTGAAACCTTTTATTGTAGTTTATTAAGTTAGATAAATATATCCGCACTTTGTTAAAACGACACAATCTTGAATTAATTATCTGAATTATAGCAGAGAGTCATCTGTTGACTATTTGAAGAAACTTTAAAGAACTAACTTCTACCATAATTAACAGATGGTGACTCTTTCTTTTATAATATTCTCGTTCTATAGGATCTCTCTAGGCGCCGCCCTCAAAGGGGATTTACACAATCGGTTCTACCGCATCCGTTCGCAAGGCAACGCATGTCACTAGATAGAACCTCTGTGTGAATGAGCCTTTATGTTGGTAGCAATAAAACCAGTGTTGAAAAATCTGTTACCTACCTAAAAATTTGGGAGAAAATATTAGAACTATTTAAATCTTTACTAAATAAATGATTATGAATGGTGGGCCGGCCGTTCCGTGAAAATTTGTGCCGCGAAAAAGGCATTATCACAAAATTTTTGGAACAATTTTAAATGACCTCCCCTATCCCGATCTTTATTGAATTATACACCGTAAGTAATTAGAAGTATTCATTAGCTTTAAATAAACGTATGACATAAGAAATAGTTATTAAATTTAAAAAATATAAATAAAATTAGGCAACAAAAAGAGGCATTCTAGCATGTCACACAAGTCTTCTTGTGAATTTAAAGAAACCAATTTTCACTGTTTTTTTTTTAGGTTTAGCCATAAGTTTAGGGTATATTTTTAAAGATTTTAATGCCTTGGTTAAATAAGAGATTAATTTAATTTCACAATCGTACTTTGTTCCACCAAAATCTCTAAAATATCTTTAACCTAATTATTGGCCGAGCGAGCGAAGCGAGCGAAGGGCTCCATTTCGAAAAGATAGGAGGCCGATTTTGCTTTCGTCTTTCTCTATGTCTGTGTGTCTGTCAGTTCCGGTCTAGGGGCCACAGTTTTCAAGCGATCCTCACAAAACTTGGCACACGTGTTCCTTGAATTATAAGACTTTTTTTGTCGAGAGCTTTTCTCGATTTTACCCTTGGGGTTATGTTATGACGTCATTAATTTTTTGTATGGGGTTTTTTTTGGTATTGGTGTGGGGCATCAAATTAAAGGGCTTCATGAGCCGGTTCTAAAATATACTACACCATTACCTTTCGGCCCCCTGTTTTCTAAAAATCCAAGAAATATTTTCAAAACATACCAAGTTTCGACTACTCGAAGTAGGAGACGGATTAGTGAAGAGGATCTATACAGACCATGAGAGTGAGTGAAATAGACTATAACTAATTTCGTCAATAGATTGTATTTTAAATCGAAAATTGTAGTTTACAAAGTTATTGGTATATATGTTTATATATGTATGTATATTATATATATATATATATATATATATGGCTACTTTCGTACTCCAGTACGTAACCGGGTACCTACATAGGTATTTGGCATATCCTTCCCTTATTTTTTTTATATTTTGGAATAACCCTTAGTGGCGAAAATCCTTCGGTAGCGAGCGTGGTATTGTAACTTTATTTTTTCGCCTACAAAGAAATACGTTTATTTTCATTATATAGTAACTCGATCATCAGACGAACATTATTTATTATATATATAACATTACAGATTTTTTAATTTTCCGCCAGCAGATTTGGGAGATTTTGGATCAAGTATTATGGCAACCCTATATTTCGCTATACACAGGGTTCCTTTTTTCATAGGTAACCATGGATTTTGAGGCGAAGAGGGGTAATTATAGTCAGTTTTGGGGTGGTTTCGCCAAACCCCAACATCAATGTTTGGGCCACTTCAGTAGTTTATGGAGCATCCAATGACATCGACTTTGATAATTTTGAGTTGGACAACGTGTTAAAGTGCGGGGATTGCTATTATAGTCATTGTTTGAGAAAATTCACCTACGAGCAACTATGTTCAGATGATCTCCTGTCCCCGATTCAATTGAGTGGGCGGGAACTTGCTCTTTTTAATGATTGTATGCGACTGTACCCAGATAATAAAAGCGTTAGCAGTTATAATTTTGATAGACTCAAAGGCCTTAACCACAAAATAAATAGGTACAGAAATCAATCTACATACAAGCGCGCTCGAGCAACGCACACATAGATACTGCTCACGGACGCGATATCTCAGAGCAGTTCAAACCAGTGCGAGCGTGAGTGCCATCCGCTTGACGCGAGCGTCTGTTAATGCAAATAATGCAACAATGGAGCAACGAAAAAAAAATATAACTGTTCAGCAACGAAAAAAAAATATAACTGTTCAGTGGACGGTTGTTTAAATTCAATATTAAACTATGAATTGGCGTTTTTTAAGCTACCAGTGGTTTCGGAAAGTAGCTATCTGCCTTTATTTCGATGGTTCGTTTTAACGTTATATGTATAGAACAGTTAAGTAGGTAGGTAAGGTCCCCGAATAATATATCTAAGATCGATTGAAATAAATAACAGTTGCCTATTTTTCAATCAGTATAATAAAATAAGTATAAACAAAATTTTTGTTAGGTAAATTCACGCCACCTTACTTACGTAAGTTGAAAACATGTTTTTTTGTTTGTGTAGATATTGTGTTGTTTTTCGTGTCATTTGACAGGTGTAGGTCTAAAACGGACAGAGCAATAGAAATTTTATAACTCGGGTAGTCTGTTTAGAAGTTATCAGGGATTTTCGATAGTGAAAATTGACAAACGTAAAATTGTGTAGGTATTTTTCTGACCTGTAAACCTTTTGTATTGTAATAGTTGTGTGATGTTTTCATTGTTCTCGTTTCATTCTTCATAATAAATCATACAACTAGATAGGAGCGCCAGTACCACGATAGTTTTTCGTGTACAAGCCGTAGTTGACAACCCTAGAGCGATCGCCGAGCGTAGCTATGAAAAGTGAAGTACAATCGGCAAAGAAGTTCGGTTTGCAGGGCACACAAATGCCACTCTTTGTGTGCGTAACGTTGCGACACGAATCGCTGACTTGAATGTGTGTGCGTTACATTGGTCGTCACAGCACAGTCACAGATATTATAATACTGTCTGAGCATACAATCACTATGTGTCTTCGTTGAATATAAGACTAGTTTTTACCGCTTCCTACAGAGTGGACGATAGCCCAACGGGTTAGATGCCAGACTAATGACTTTGAGGTATTGAGTTCGATCCTCTATCAAGGAGGGAAAAAGCATGGTGATGTTTTTTTTTAGATACTTTTTTTTAATTATTATTGATCAGACCAAATATTTATTCTAGATTAAGGGCCGGTTTCACCACTGCTGATGAAGCCTATCTGCCAGTTAAACTTAGATTTTTGTATGGCGTTATTTGACAGATAGGCTTTATCAGCATGTGGTGAAACCAGCCTTATTTTTTTCATAATAAAACAAAATTATATTTCGTCCTAATAATAATTTATTACTAGTTTGTTATAATAAACTACACTTAATTTACTTATTTTAGTTTTAGTCAGACAAGGACAGATGTCGCAGTTGATGATATATAAGCTATGAATCAACATGCTAAGCAATTAGAAATTATGTGATAACTTCTAACCTGAAGTAGCAATAACATCATAGACATATAAATCACCTTATCTTATGATAACACAAAGCTTTCACATATTAATGGTTATGTTTTATTTAATATCTTAGTGGAGCTCCTTCTCTTACTATTATTTGTTGTAGTCTACTTCTCATGCCAGTGACCATATTCCAACACATGTCAGTGCCTCGCATTATCTCCCAGGTTGAAGTAACAACTTCATCTAAATTAGACCTAGATCTCACATTCGATGGATCCCAATTGAGCACCATATGTCCCCATAGATTTTCGATGGGGTTTAAATCAGGGCTTTTAGAAGGCCAGTCAATAACTGTCAAGGATTCTTGCTTGTTAAACCATTCTTGCACAATATGGGCGCGATGCACAGCGCAATTGTCATGGACAAAGTATATATGCTCATCCGGATATACAGTTCGTACGGTTGGTAACATGACGTTCTGTAAAATATCCAAGTATCCTTGAGCAGTGTTGCGAGCACTCACTTGCACTAATTCACCGGGGCCCATCGACGACATCCATCCCCAATATCCCAAAGTAATACGGCCACTACACCTGCACGGTAGAATGTTTGCTAAACTATATCGTTCATTATTTCTTCTCCACAGTATTTTACGCCCATCCTTGTCTGATCTAAAAGTCTTTTCATCACTAAAAACAACAACATTATTACACCAATCAAAGTCCAAATATTCACGGGCAAACCGCACTCTGTCTTCACGATGCTCATTAGACATCATAATCTTCTTCGCTGGTCTCCGACATCTTAAACCATCAGCTCGTAAGTGATTGCGAACTGTTTGTAGTGTTACATTATGAAGTGTCGCCGTAGACCGGGTGCTGGCAAACGGATTGCTGTTATGCGCTGCAATGATGTCGCGATGGCGATCAGATGCAGCTGTGTAGGCTACAGGCTGTGGGCCTGGTCGACGACTTTCAACATGTCCAGAATCTGCATACCTATGAACCCACAGTTGCACTGTTCTTCTCTGTAAAATAAGAAAAAAATACAATGAAGTAGTAACACAAGGTATAATTATAATCATAATTTATAAAAAACCTTCAAATTTATTTTTTATATGCATAACTCACCGATATCATTAAACGTCGTGCTATCTCGCTAATTGAAATGTTTTGTTCATACAAAACAATGATTTCCGCCTTTTTAAAAGTGGATAGATGACTTTCCATGATAGATAACAAATCTCAATCACAATTTACAAGGAACGAAATGCAATACAACTAATGCTGAGAGCGCGCAGACGCAAAACAATTTTAAAGAGGGTAGCTGTTACATTTTAAATAAAGAAGGTAGACTATGGCCTTTTTACCGGGCAAGTTTACAACTCTTCGAACTCTAGTTTGGTTAAACAATTGTAATCAATTTATATTCGATGCTATGTGAATTTAATAATACTCGTAGCTTCTAAAAAATAATTTCCTTTGAGGGATCGAACCTTTATCTACATATCGTAATTCTAGCACCTAATCCACTAGGCTATCGACTACTTTGCATAAAGCTGTGAAAACTTGCGTCATAATCAATGAATGTATGGGATCAGAAAAACGCACACAGACGCGACATTAACACGAATACTGTGTTAGTGTGCATTGCTAATCGTAGCTATTGGCAACGTTACGCACACAAAGACTGGTGTTTGTGTGCCCTGCAAACCGATCTTCTTTGTCGTGTGTACATACATGTGGTTGACTTCTGTACCTATTTATTTTGTGCCCACCCGCGACACCCGAATACCGAACTCCTAGCCGGGCGTTGCGCGGGGATCTGTCTGCTCCGATTACCACGGATGACTGCTGCAGCTGATGAAGGGGCCCAGCACGAGCCAGACCTACGAGCTAGATCCCGACCTGCACCTGGGCGTAGATAGGGCGGGCTACACCTCCGATTACGGAGAAAATTTATTGCCGCGCAACGCAGCCTGCCTCTTCCAAAGGGGCTGGTTGAAGTTTGATGTTGACGAATTTAAACGATGGAGACAGTTTATAAATACACTGCTTTATTTGAAATGAAACTAGGGCCCTGTACAACTAGGTATGGCAAATGAAATTTACGCACTCCGCCTTGACAACTGAGACTACAACACAGAGTACCTTACTACAACCAAACACACGACCGTCCTAGTCATAGATAAAAAATATAGTAGGAAATGGTCCTAAAGTGTTCGCCAGCTAAGTTTGCACATAGGTATGGCGTGCAAGTCGTTTTCTTTGGTAGCCAGTAATCATTTTATTGAAATATCCGGACAAGCTGGAAATATATAATGTTATAATGAAATTCATTTTATAAAACATCAATATAATATATTTTATAATAATAATTGGGTCTATTAAGGGATCTGTGGGATCTGGGAAACGACACCAAACACGGCCTAGTCCTACAACTAGGCCAGCTAGAGTGTGTTCAGTTCTATCCGAAGAACCTTCTACACTTTAATCACAAAGTGCAGATTCCATGACAAGAGGACTACTATGAGGAGGCCTGTGTCGTAAGATAGTCAAAGTCAAAGTACTTTATTACAGTCGATATTGACGTATACTTAGCAAACGTCATTTTTTGCCTCTTCTCTACATTGGACCACTGTGGGAGAAGCAGGGCGTAGAAACTACCACAGATTGATTTTTAGATCTCTTTTAAAAATAGGTTGTGCTTAACTATTACATATATATATTTTTTATTATTATGATTAATAAGCAGGAATAACTAATTACAAAATTATTAACAGCAAGGTCTGTGTTGAGCTAGATTAACCCCATACAGTCCTGTCATTTAAGTATTCTTGAACATTGTGATATCGCTTTTTCGAAAAAGTCGCTTTAACATGCTTTATAAATTGCTCAAATGGCAATTTCAAAATCTCCAGAGGTATCTTATTAAAGTAGAGAATGCACTGACCCTTGAAAGAATTGCTAACCTTCGCGATTCTAAATCGGGGCGCACATAGTCTGTGATTATTTCTTAGGTTAACATTACAGCTATCGCTAAATTTAGGAAATGTTGTAAGGTTCTTGCGTACGTACATACATCATAATTTCGAAAATAAATTGACTAGCTACAGTTAGTATGTCAATTTCTTTAAAAAGCTCTCTTAAGGAATCTCTTCGTTTTAAATTATAAATTGCTCGAATAGCTCTTTTCTGTAAAATAAAAATAGTTTGAATATCCGCTGCTTTCCCCCACAACAAGATACCATAGGACATGACACTATGAAAGTAACTAAAATATACTAGCCTAGATTTAGCCACATCCGTGCTTTGTCTGATGTTCCTAACAGCGTAGGCCGCAGAACTTAATTTACCAGCTAATTTATCTATATGGGGTCCCCACTGCAATTTGCTATCAATGGTTATTCCAAGAAACTTCGTATCATTTACTAATTCTAACGTGCTGTTGTCTAAGATTTAACTGGTCTCAACTTGCCTGACATTTGGAAGTGAGAATTTGATACACTTGGTTTTACCAGCGTTTAACAATAAATTATTAACTGTGAACCAATTCAAGGTTAAAGACAATACACCATTAACATCATCAAAATCTCCTTTGTCTTTAAATTTTGAAGACCATTGAAGTATCATCAGCAAACAACACTATGTCAGTTAATTTCTCCGCCATGAAAGGCAGATCGTTAATATATACCAGGAATAAGAAAGGACCTAATATGGAACCTTGTGCAACGCCAATTTTTACACCCGATCCATCAGATTTAACGCCGTTAACTTCTTCCTTTTGAATTCTATCGCTTAGGTACGATCTTAGTAGATCCAACGCTTTATTTCTAACTCCGTAATGATTTAATTTAATTAATAGCGTATTATGATCAACACAATCAAACGCCTTCGACAGGTCGCAAAAAACTCCGATAGCGTCCTGTGTGGCCTCCCATGCAGCATAAATATGAGATATAAGGGTAATACCTGCATCCGTAGTCGATTTACCCCTAGTGAAACCGTATTGTTTGGCGTGGAGTTGTTTTGTACGGTTGAAGTGTGAGAGCATTTGATTGAGTATTGTTTAGAATGATGAAGAAGACGAGAACTATTGTTTAAAATATTATATTTTTAGTACACAGAAAACCAAGACATATCTCTATCGACAGCTAATGACATAATCAAACCATAGTAAAAACGTAAGCGGCCAATATAAATCTGCAAAGGTTTGTAACCTCAACACGCCTCCTTAGATTTATATGGCAACATTAATCTACATTATTAAGATTAACAATTAAAATGGCAATATCAAATCAAGTTATATTTAACATTCCCCTGAATTTAAGGAATTTAATGTTTCCTAACGATTTGGTAAGAATGTCTGCAACATTATCTTCCGAATCAACTTTAACTATATCAATGGTTCCATTCTTAACATTCTCGTGAACATAATGATAATGCACTTCAATATGCTTCGAGTTCTTTGTGAAATTACCATACTTCGCAATAGCTACAGCATCTGAATTATCTTCGTAAATGTTTACAGGAGCATCGAAAACTATAAAAACATCATCAAGTATACTACGTAGTAAGCTTATTTCAGTTACAGCTTCTGACAACGCTATGTATTCAGCGAAAGTGGAAGATTTCGTCACAGTACTTTGTTTCTTTGAAATAAAATGAAATGTGTTTATTTGCGTAAAATATGGTACATACAATATAGATGGTAGAAGCCAATAGGTTCAACATATTTCGTCACATAGTGGCATGCAAATATCCGATTTCTAAGATAAATTACAATCATAAAATTAATATTAGTATGTAATTTATAAAATGTCTGATAAATTGTAAAATTATTATATTATATATCTCTGTTTAGAACCGTGCCTTACAATTAAAAAATTCTTTGATATTGTAGAAACACTTTGTTATTAGCCATTTTCTCAGCTTATGTTTAAATATGTCAAATGGTAGGTCTTGTAACTCTATTGGAATATAATTAAAAATTTTGATCGCCATCCAGTGGCAGTTTCGCTTCAACAGTTCTGTGCGCGGCATTGGTATGCTCAGCTTATTGGGAAACCTTGTATTGAAATTACATGTTGTTGATTTTCTTGTAAATAGGTCCTTATTTTGCTTAACAAATACACAGATTTCTAATATGTAGATCCCTGTTATAGTGAGGAGATTTAGTTTTTTAAAAAGTGGTCTACATGATTCAAGAGGGCTCACTCCGCATATTGCGCGCACACATTTCTTTTGTATAATAAATAAAGTTCCGACTTCCACTGCGTTGCCCCACACAACTATGCCGTATCGTAGGGCAGACGCGACATGGCCATGATAAGCAAGCATTGCTGTTTCATGTCCTGCAACTTTAACCAACCTGTAGAGTACAAACACAAACCTATTGATTTTTTTAATTATATTTTTAATATGTGCCCCCCATGATAGTTGCGAGTCAATCGTAATACCTAAGAATTTCATTTCATTGGATTCCTTTATTTCTGAATTATTATATTGGACTGTCACATTGATGTCAGGCTTAATTTTATTATAAAATGTCATATAGGATGTTTTGTCAATATTTACACAAAGATTGTTTATGTCTAGCCAGTTAACTATTTTCTCAATCGTATTATATTTGTCAGTTTCAAAATTAATAGCATTATTATATTTAATTATTATGGATATGTCGTCGGCAAATAGAGTACATTGGTGGTCTGTTGCATCTGGAAGATCGTTTATATATAGGAGAAATAGAAGTGGCCCCAGAACGCTTCCTTGTGGTACTCCAAATCTATTCTCTCTCAGTTTTGAGTGTGAGGCTTCCATTGTTAGTTCTTGATTTAATTTACTAATTTCAACTATTTGTGTGCGTCCTTTTAAGTATGATTCGATCCAGTGATATGCTGGACCGCGGATTCCGTATTTTTGACACTTTCTTAATAGAATATCGTGATGGACAAAATCAAATGCCTTAGTCATATCAAAAAATACTGTTAGGGTAGGGATCTTTGAGTCAATACTTTCTGCCAGTATTTTTACCATATTGAAACAGGCCAGTGTCGTAGATTTGCCTTTTTGAAAGCCATTTTGTTCCTTTTTAATGATGTCGTGTTTTGTTATGAAGCCGATCAGTCTATTATAGAATATCTTTTCGAAAATTTTTGATAAGATTGGTACTAGTGTTACAGGTCGATATTTGCTTATGTTTTCCTTGTCGTCTTTTTTGAATATTGGTTTGACGACGGACATTTTTAGTTAAGCAGGGAATTTTCCTTCTTCCAGTGATTGATTTGTCAAATGTGTAAGGATCGGGGCTAGTTCTGTTGCGGAAAATTTAAGAATTTTTGTGTCAATTTCGTCATATCCAGTAGCAGTTGTGTTGTTCAAAGACTGTATGGTCCTAAGTGTTTCTTTTTCATAGCATGGGGTTAGAAATATGCTAGAATTTTGATTAGCCATATTTGATATAGATACTGAGTTGTTTTATAGACTTAGGGATTGATATGTGTTTGTTATTGTGTCTATGAAGTAATTATTAAAAGCTTCAGCTATGTCATTGGGATTGTTAATAATATTGTCATTAATTTTTATTTGTTGGATTTCTCCCGTTTGTGGTTCGTTACTGTCTTCGTTTTTAATTAACTGCCATGAGGCTTTACATGTATTTTTTGAGTTTCTAACAAAGTTTTTGTTGTGATTTTTTTGTGACCATTGTATGCATCTACGAAGAGTTTTACTGTAATTGTTGTATTTTGATTTATTTGTAACTGTCTTGTTTCGGTAGTATTCAAATCGTAGGTTTCTTTTTGTTACGCATGATCTTTTTAGTCCCTTAGTAAGCCACTTAAGTTTACCGTTCGAGTTACCTCTATTCAAAATCTTATATCTTGGGAAGCAGAGTTTATAGAACATTGTAATGTTTTCATGGAATATTGCGAAACTTTCTTTGAAGTTTTGTGCATTATAAACCTCAGTCCATGTGAGACTTTGGAGGCATTCCCTGAATTTCGCAATGTTTTCTAAACTATAGTCTCTTTAACCCTTTATAGGGCAAACATTTTTTTTTGGAGGATTTGAATTTTTGGTATCGGGATAGGTTCAGGGGTCCATAAGAACTAGAATTAGTGTGATTTTGACTAGTTGACTCTTTCGGGTTTGGCTGGAGGGGGTGGTTTCATTTGAAACCATGACCATTCAGGGAAAAAGATTGGTGGTTTCATATGGAACCATGACCATTTATCGATAAAGTTTGTTAATAAAACTAAATCATTATTTGACCAGTATTATTTATTCTAATCACAAAACCAATAATTATGTTAATAATTAAAAGTACGAATTGTACTATGATAACAAAATGGACATATTCGTGTCATAAATGTAACAAAAAATCACTTCTAAATAATATTTTTTTCATAAAAAACTAATAAAAAGCTCTCATGACAAACTATAACTATTTGTTAGAATGTTTCATAGCATATCTAGGTATTTCTTACTACAAAATCAACAACTTTAGGACTTTAGTCTCAAGCAAAATCAGTCTTACGATTTACTAATTCAATAATTAACGAACACCATCATCATTGCGTGATTTCCCTTTTCTTACAGTCTTAGTTTTAGGTATATATTACAGCATAATCAGTCTTACGATAAACTAATTCAATAATTAACGAACACCATCATCATTGTGAGATTTCCCTTTTCTTGCATTCTTAGTTTTAGCATAATCAATCTTACGATTTACACATCTAATAATTAACGAACATCAAAATAATCAAATGAGTGATGAGGAGGCGTGACGCAAAGAATTTCATTCCCAACTGACAACCCTCTTGCCATAATATTCAGTGGTAGATCATCGTCAGGATCGGAGTCCCCCCCTATATCAGAATTTTCGGCCTGATCATCACCTACACCCTCGATCAACTCCACCAGCTGATCATAGGGCATAGTGTCTAGGTCTATTGTCCGAAAAGACATCTGAAACAAACAAAAAATACTGTACTGTAACGCTTCAGTTAGGTCGCACTTATCGCACAAACCTCACCGGTCTCCATACCTACACTTTGGTACCTAATAACATCTTTGTGCAAAAACATGTATATAATCTAACTGTTGTCCGGCCTTTAGTAATAATACAACTATGCAAAAGTTTACCGTATGAGTCCCTAATACATAAAACAAACAAATGAGAATCTAAAATATGAACTTGTTGAAATCCTAACCTAAAAGTCGGGTTTTACAACCTCTTCAGTTCAAATCGATATTGTACTTTCAAAATACAAGCTGAGATTATAATTTATATACCAAATGAAAGGGGAATAACTAAATTTACTTACCTTGATACACGTAAATTGCACTTAAAACCACTAAAATAATTAAAAATATACGAGACGAAGTCATAATCGCAAGTCGTAATGGCTTATGAGGCAGAAGTCAAATATGAAACCACCTTTTCGTTGCAGCCTACCAAAGTCTTGTGACTAACTTCACTTTGGTGGTTTCAATAATTGCTTGCGCCCATTCATTGCCCACTCATATAATCAATAAGGTTGAATACCAATGCAATCCTAAATGAATTTCAATCCTTATAGTCAACCTTGTCGGGTGGTTTCAGCCGCCATACAAATTTGGCTTATGCCCTATAAAGGGTTAAATGTAAACCACTGCTTAACAGGTAGCTTCTTTTTTGTCATTGGAAGAGTGAGAACTTGTGCTGTGTCGTGATCTGAGATTCCTAAACGGTGTGTTTTTCCTTGGGCCCCTTTGATGTTGCTGGCTATGTTGTCTATGCAGGTATTTATTCTGGTAGGAGTATTAATGTGTAATTTTAGTCCGTGATTTTCCAAAATACTACGTAGTTGTCTTGCCCTGGGGGAGTCAATCATAGTGTCTATGTTGTAGTCACCTGCTATAATTACTTTATTATTCTTAATTTTGTGACGCAATTTGTATAATAGTAAGTCTAGCCTATCCAGAAACGCTGTCTTATCTGCTTTTGGTATTGTGTATAAACATATTATTATGCAGTCATATTCTAGAATTTCAACACCGCAGCATTCGAAGAGAAATGGGGTTGATAAATCTGCTACAATTTTAAGCTCCTTTGTTTCGATATAGTTTTTAGTTAAAATACAGACACCTCCACGGTTTTTATTAGTACGGCTGTATGAAGCATCTAATTTAAACCCTTTAATCTGAATATTCTTTTCACACCCTCTCTTTATAAATGTTTCAGATAGGCAGATTATATCAATATAGTTATCCATTTCTTCAAGTTCCTGCAAAGCTATCTTTTTTGCTTTTAAATCCCTCTATATTTTGATGAAGTAGCTTTACATAGGACTTATTGACGAAAAAACTTTTTTGACATCTTCTCCGACGGTATATTGGCCGTATAACTTTGCTTTGCATCAAAGTAATAGGGTATTGTACCTTTTCTTAATCTAGAATTAGTGTTTACAGACATCGTTTCATTTACTTTTGTTTGGCTTTTTACATTCTTGTTTTTTAACCTGCTTATGTATTTACTGATGTTAATGCGGATTGCTTGATTTAACACGGATTTTGGTAACTTTTTTAATGATTCTACAAATGTACAAGTACTAAAATTATTGCTTATTAACTTAAGTCGTTGATTTAGTGCAAATTCGTTTAGGTATTGGCTCATTGCTATGCCAAGTATTATAACATGTAGTGTCTTTAGGATAATACTAAGTTCCACAGTTAGCTTACTCGGGTTGTCGTCATGTTGGCCAAGGGAGAGAACCACTATGTCTTCTTCCGTCATTATCTTACTATCAATTGATTCCACGATATTTTCGGCTGGAGCAAACGGTTTGACGAAGGAATTAATTTGATACTCCTCCGAGACCTCTTTACTATTCACTAGTTCTGTGGCAAGTCTTACACATTGCTTTCCTCCATATATGTATAAGTTTTTGCGTTTATTGTTTTCTTTATGTCTTACAATCTTAGGTGCGTTGTTGTCTTTGGAGTCTTCTTCTCCTGTTGTGTCTTGGGTCGTGATTTTTTCATCTTTGGTTATTTGTTGCTCTCTTCCGCTGTTGTTATCCAAACTCTGGTCACTTTTGTCACCCTTTGGTATAGTGGGTGTCACTGTAGTGACATTATGTTTCGGTTCATTACAGTCGAGGTCAGCAGTGTGTGTTACGGATTTGTTTCCGTCCTCAGACATCTCTAAGCGTTTAGCACGAATGCGCCGTTTTCGAGAAGAGGAAGAGGAAGACGCCGTCAATAATTTCTTGGAAGACGAAGATGTTGGTCCTGTATGTATTTTTCTTAATAACTCATATTTTTTCTCCTGTTCTTGCAGTTTATTTCTAGCTAAATGGTTTTCTTCTAATAACAGTTCGATTTCTATGTGTGCGCTTTTTAACTCTTGCTGGAGATTATCTATAACGCTTTTTAGTTCTTCTACTTCTTCGTTGTGTGCACAGGTGGAGAGATCTGGTAAACTCGATGCCTTTATTGAAGTTGGCGTCGATTCCAGTGAGTTAAATTTGTCTTCGTCTAGAGAGTAATTATTATTTTTTTGTTTTCTTATTGTTATGTTTTCCATTTTTCTCTGCTAATCATACAGTAGATTAAAGTACATTAAAAAGAAGTTAAAAAAGAAAAAAAAAACCCTGTAGGATTTGAACCAGTGTCGTTCAGGGGGATTCTGGTCAGCCAATTGATAAAAATGAATCTTTTTGTACTTTCCAAGATTAGAACCATGGACCTTCTGCATGAGAATCGACGGTCTTACAAATCACGCCATTCGAGCTGTTTGTAATATCTGCGAATTTGTCGTACAGTATCGTCGATGTTGTCCAAGTAAGAGTTGTTGTTGATGGCGTTGCTTATGCTGTCCTTGATGCGTCATATGAATTTGGTTCTCAACGGATTATAGATGTGTTTTTTGGTTAATTTATTGTTCTTTATTTGGTTATTCTCACCGAAATGTATGTTTATGTCAATGAGTCAGTTGGTATTCAATCAATCACACTTTATTTATAACTGGTTATACTGCAGTTGTTGATTAATTTTGGTTTATAGCTTCAGATATTTTTAGCACTGATATTGATGTAATTATCACTTCTCCGGTCGAGATAACACTCACGTAGGTCTATTGTCACTTGCACTTTGAATATAGAATAAATGTTGAGGTAAATTCAGTAGAATTGTATTTTAAATTTGATTTAAACGTAGATCATCTTAGAACTGCTTGTTTACCTACATTACATTTCATTCTTTGACTTCCAGTACAGTATTACCAAATAATCGAATCACAAAACCAGTAGTTGATTTGCGGTCTACAATATCTCCGGCCCAATCGGCATCTACGTAACAGTCCATTATATTAGCTTTTAAATTCTGTAAATATGTGAGCTTCAGACTTTTTGTCAAGTATAAATATTTTAAAACTCGCAATGCATATTTGAAATGAATTTCACCATAGCAGTTCTGAAACCTGCTCAAGTAATTGACACAAAAGGCAATGTCTGGTCGAGTGCCAGAACTAATGTATAACAAAGCTCCGATCAAGTTCCTGTATTTAATATCATCATTTAATTCACATTTTTTAAGTTTGGCATTAATCTTCATAGGTGTTTTAAATAATTTTGAATTCTCAATTTTATATTTTTTGGCTAACGTCTCTATATATTTTTCCTGACTTAAGGTCAAAGTATTAGCTTTTGCATAGTCATACTCTACATCAATACCTATGTAGTTCCTAATCTTTCTTGTCCTTCATTCTAAAATGAGTACTTAATTTATTTTTAATTATAGCAATCGTGTGCACATCTTTGCATACTATCAATAAGTCATCAACGTATACTAAAATATATACAGTAAAGTTACTGTCTGTTTTGACATAAAGATAATGATCATATTGGCTCCTTTGAAAGCCAATAGTTGTTACAAAATCATTAAAACATTCGTAACACGCACGCGGGCTTTCTTTTAAACCATAAAGAGATTTGTTCAGTTTATACACTTTGTCAGTACCGTCTTCATAACCAAGAGGCTGTTTAACGTACACTTCTGATAAAACTCTACCATTTAAGAATGCAGTCTCTACATCCATTTGATGAACATGTAAATTAAATTGGCAGCAATACGATAACAGTAATTTCAAAGTTTGCATCCTAGCAACAGGTGAATACGTATCGTCAACATTGGTGGTTTGTTGAAACCCTCTAACCACTAACCTGGCTTTATAAAGATCATCAGCCTTCTTTTTCTACACCCATTTAACATCTAGTACCTCTGTTTCCTTTGGTGCATTTACTAAGGTCCAAGTATCATTATTCACTAGGCTGTTCATCTCACGGTCCATAGACTCTTTCCATTCTTCAGAATCGTCACATGTACAAGACATGTAGTCGCCTCCTGAAAAGTATCTGGAATCATCGCATCACAATAATTAACAGTTATACAATAGTAGCCAAATTCCTCATCAAATCGCTGTGGCGCTTTAATTTGTCTCTTAGAGGTTCTCTTTTCATTATTAATTATCTCTTTACTGTCATTATTATTCAGTATAATGTCTTCTGTTTCAATTTCATCTAGACTATCTTCCCATTTTTCTTCTTTATTATCGTCAAATGCAACAAGCTTAACATCTTCCTCAATTATATCCACGTGTCTTGCAATGACTACTCTATTATTGATCAGTACTTTGTATCCAACATCTGTATATCCTAGTAAAATTCCCATCTCTGCTTTTTTGTCCCATTTTGTCGCTCTTTTACATTCAGGTACTCTTACATAAACTTTACTACCGTACATTCTTAAATATTTTGCAGTTAGTTTCTCATGAAAAACTATTTCAAACGGCGTCTTTTTTTCTGGGGTATTTGTCATTATACGATTTTTTTAATAAGCAGCGGTCTTGATAGCTTCTTCTGTTCAATAACGTTTATCAACCTTTGCTTCGGCCAAGAGGCATCGTGCCATATCCATTATCGATCTATTAAATCTTTCTGCAGTGCCGTTTAACTCGTGTACGTATGCTGGGCAAGGCTTAATCATTATTCCTTTTTCTCTTGCGAAATTAAATATTCTGCTATTTATGTACTCCTTTCCGTTGTCACATCTTAGTTCTTTGATCGTTTTTCCTGTAATATTTTGCATTTGATTGACATATTCTTTGAAGCATTCATATACTTGTCCCTTTGATTTAATGCAATACACTCTCGCTATCTTGCTATAATCATCTACGAATGTCAAAAAATATTTTTCTCCTTGGTATCATCTAACTGATAGATAGATAGATAGATAAATTCATTTATTCACTGAAAAGGTACACACACAGACACATAATAAAAGAAATACAAAATAGAATAAAACCTGGAAGAACATAACACAAAACAATTTACAAATAAATAATCATTTTCACTATGTGGTATTGTGAATGTACCGCGACAATGAAATGGCCCTGACTCAGCAATGTCACAGACGAATCTGTGACGCTGGTATTCTGCCAGGGCCAAAACTGCCAATATAAATCTGCAAAGGTTTGTAACCTCAACAAGTATAATCTTTTCAAATATTTTACTTAGTGTTGCAAAGGTTTGTAACCTCAACAAGTATAATCTTTTCAAATATTTTACTTAGTGTTGGAAGAACAGATATTGGTCTGAAATTTGAAGGATCACCCTTATCTCCCGACTTGAACAGAGGTATCAGTTTACTGTGTTTCATGAGGTCTGGGAAAGCCCCATCGTCAACACATTTATATTGAATATATAAGCTAAGTGTGGGGCTATAACTAGAATTACTGAACCAATGACTTTGAATGATATAACCCCACAGGTCTTCCGTATTTTTTAAGTTAAGTAATTTAAACGTTTTAACAATGTCCTGGGAATATACATGATGAAATTTTAATACTTACGACGCTATTGTTATTTTTTAATAAAGTCTCTGCTTCATATGGAGATGAATTTAGACGATCTGTTGTGAGTAAGGGTACGTTGGTGAAGAACGTTTCAAAAGCTCGAGCAACATCAACGTTGGATTTAACAACATCATCACCTATCTTTAGGCAGAAATCATTGTCCCTTGGTATAACTTTGCCAGTTTCACGGTTTATTATTTGCCAAACTGTTTTCATTCTATTATTTGATTTTTTCTATGAATGTGTAAAGTTTTTGCAGTTCTACAAACCAACTTGAAAGTTTTGGAATATTTTTTAACATAGTCATGAAATTTTCGATCAAAGTTATAGGTTTTTTGATCATAAAGGTCATACAAGATAACTCTACTTTTACGAATTCCAAATGTTGCCCAGTCATTAAATTTAGATTTACCGTTGTAGTCACTGACTTCTTTAATTTAAAAACTTTATTGAATTCTGTCTGAATAATGTTGAAGAAGTCTGAGTAGATTTTGTTTGGGTTCTGTTCATTAAAATCCGGTAGTGGCAAATTGATATCTTAAGTTTTTCGTATATGTCTCTAGTCTATGGGATGTAATAGGCCTATAAAATGAAGGACCAGTCTTATCCTTAATAGCAATTGGAAATGAAACTGTTTGACCACTGTGATCAGTCACAAAAAACGTTATCTAAGCAAGTTTGGCTGGTAAGTGTAAATCTAGTCGGCTCTAAAAATACATGACATAAATTAAACGATTTGAATAAAGTTATTAATCGTTGTGTCATTATTGTTCCTAGAAGCAAATCTACATTAAGATCGCCACAAATAATTAACTTTTTTCTGTTATTACATAGTTTAGTGAGGAGTGATACAGCGAGAAGAGACATACTATAAGAATCAGAACTTGTTATTCAAACTGTAAACTCGGAAATAAACTTTGAGTAATAATGTATAAATACTAGAGACGCTAGCTCGAACATCCCTATATAGTCTGTGGCTCGAACAAAATATGTGCCCGGCCTCTTGACGAGAGCAGGCGTGTCAGTTGTCATAGATAAAAATCTTTGCGCTCAGATGCGACATGCCGAAGACGTACAGTCGCCTTTGCCCAAAAGTATACCTATCGAGTGAATCCTGCCTATACTCGTTGCATAGTATTAAGCGCAGGCGACATAAATTGTGAATAATAATTTGGGAATAAAATAAAAAAGAATATGCACATATCCAATATTTTAATGGTTTTTTTTCATCGGTTGTGATGTTGCTAGTCAGTTTAATAAATTAATTGAAAGTTCTTTAAATTTTCGTCAGATGATAATTTTCATTAATTAGTCTACCAGTCACTGCTATGAAATTTATCGTAATCATCTTGGGCTCTCTGGAAGAAATCTCTTGTTAGAGATAAGCTTACCTTTGTAAATATCTTTTCCATAAGTTTGTAATGTGAATTTTCATGTGCAATAAAAATTTACAAAATATATGACGTGCTTTTGGTATTGGAAAATGACACATCTGCATGTAATAGTAGATTGTTAACCGAGGGCTGAAAGGCACCCATTCCTGACGAGATGTTTTGGCGCTCGAACGAAGTGAGAGCGCCAATAGTTCGAGGCAGAAATGGGTGCTATCACCCGAGTAAAACACTCTACTTTTCATTACGAATACGAGGAAAGTAAACACAAGTCAGTTAAAATCAATAGTAGATTGTTAACCGAGGGCTGAAAGGCACCCATTCCTGACGAGATGTTTTGGCGCTCGAACGAAGTGAGAGCGCCAATAGTTCGAGGCAGAAATGGGTGCTATCACCCGAGTAAAACACTCTACTTTTCATTACGAATACGAGGAAAGTAAACACAAGTCAGTTAAAATCAAAATTATTTTATTAAAAACAAAGTCACTTGAAATCAAAATTATTTTATTGAAAAACAAACAACAAACTCAAGTTTAAAAATACTACTCATAAAAAAAGTAATTTCGGTGCCCCCGTTGATGTCTTTTACTTTGAGCATAACATTAAAAAAAATACTTCCGTTTTATGGCTGTATAGGTTACTACCATTGCGTTGTTCAATATAAACTGCGATTCATATATTTTTTTTTTAATACTTTTCTGCTTTAGAGCAGGCATGTACCACTTTCAGCACGGTGCCTGGATGAACAATGACCCCCTTTCAGAGTATGAGTAATGAAAAATTATTTTATTAAAAACAAAGTCACTTGAAATCAAAATTATTTTATTAAAAAACAAACAACAAACTCAAGTTTAAAAATACTACTCATAAAAAAAGTAATTTCGGTGCCCCCGTTGATGTCTTTTACTTTGAGCATAACATTAAAAAAAATACTTCCGTTTTATGGCTGTATAGGTTACTACCATTGCGTTGTTCAATATAAACTGCGATTCATATATATATTTTTTAATACTTTTCTGCTTTAGAGCAGGCATGTACCACTTTCAGCACGGTGCCTGGATGAACAATGACCCCCTTTCAGAGTATGAGTAATGAAAAAATCTTGTTACTCTTTGATTTTCAAAGAGAAAACATGGCTGTCGCTTTGTTGATTTTTGTAATTCACAAAATATTATTGAATATACGTATTTTACTGATAATACAGGGTAATTAATATGAAAAGTTATTCCTCGGCTTTTTTGTTCTGTACGGTATAGTTTTTTCACACCTTTCATTCGGAAAAGTAAGTTTTGCTCCACGACGAGAGGGAGCAAAATGCTACTTTTCTGTTCAAGCTACTTTTTAATTTATTCATTGGCATGCAGCTTTTACGCAATGTGCCAATTGAACACAGATTAAAATAATAGAATGTAATTATGAAATTGTATTACAATCGACAACGATGACGTAGTCGATTAAAAACGAACATGGTTCAAGTTTTAACTTTAACAACGTTTTAACAAAATTTATGAATTTTTCATAATATTTAAAAAAAATGTTACAATAAATTATATGTTTTACTGAAATCAAAACTATCGATGACTGTTATTGTGATATAATGAATATTGATATCCGAAACCATTGTAATATTCGATTCGATTATTTTTACACAATAGTAAAAGTACACAGGAACATTTAATCTGTGGTGACCTTTCCCTAATCCTTCACAATCCATCATTATATAAAAAATAATGTTTACGTTGTTCGATTACTGTAAAAGTGGTAAAAGTATAATTCAAAGTATAGTTTTTTTTTTTTAGAGCAATTAAAATTTTCCTCATAGTCGCTGTGAAAAGTTGAATGTGTCACTCAGGAGCAAAATTATTTTCGTCATGGGCGTTAACGCTTGAATCCTTCGTTACGCTCAGGATATCCTTCCTTTCACTCTGGATTCAATGTACCGCCCTCGCCGTAAATACATCATTTTGCTCCCTTGTGACACAAATAACTATTACAGTACCGCAGAGCACATGACGGCATTATTTAGTTTCTTACCCTCGCATCAAAAGCGTCATGGCTCGGCAAGCGCTTGGCACAGACACAAAGTACTCTGTGTCTGCACAGACTGAATTGGTGTTGAGTGAATTCACTCTACTTATAGCTGCAAGAAAGTCAGTTTGCGCGCCTACTCTAGTATATATACATTAATACTCGAAGGAAATAAAGGCTTTTATTATTATTGTCTAAAATTTGATTCACTTGTTTCCTTGTTTATGCTGATCACTTTCGAACCACTGAACGGATTTTATTAAAACAAGGCTAAGTCTAATAACCATTCCATTGAAATTTATTGTCAAGAACAAAACCTTCCAACCGTTTCAGAGCTAGGTTGCCACGGCAAACAGACACACATGCAAGGACCGACAGAACTTATAACATCCCTTTTTCGTTGGGGTTTAAAAATGAAAATAGCTATACAGGAATGAAGTTGTTTATTCTGTAGTCTGCACTTCCAGATCGCAAAACAGGGCCAAGACTTACAACTAGGACTTAATCATTGGTATATATTAAAAACTAAAATAGTTCACTTTCCAGCGGCTGTGGCGAGAGGGTTTCGAAGGACAAGGATGACTGAGTCCCCACGAAGGAACATCTTTGAGATAAACCTATCCTTGTTCACGGCTTTGCCCTGAAACAATGTAAAAATAAATTAGAGAGTTTGAGAGACCATGTCTATTCAAAATCACCTGGCAATGGCACCTAATCTAAAAACCTCATTGCAGATAGCGCTGGTTTAGTTGAAGACTGTCTCTATCTGTCAAAGCCGTCAAATTCTATTGACTTCTTTTAATAATAGGGCATCCTAACCTCATTTGAGGTACAAATTAAATTTCTTTTTAGCCAATGTCACATGTTTTTATAGATTTCACTGTATTTGGACAGAGTGTGGATTTGTTGATCCTTAGTTCTACCCGGGAGGATGTGAAGGGCTGTAGGTTACAAGTATATCCTTCGGACCTGAGCATCTGCCTCCCCATTTGAGGTTCATTTTGCCAGTGCCAAGTGTATCTGAAAGATCGCGTGGAGAGTTTTTGAACCTAACCTCAGATGAATGAAACTCTTTGCCTCCAACTACCCCAGCATCACCAAGCGGCAGCAAAGGCAGGGCTAAGGTGCCTTGCCACTTCCACTTACCAACTAATTTGGGTATTTTTGAGCACACCCTAACAAAATGAAGCTTGATTTCTCTCTCTTTTCATCATCATCAATCAGCCCATGTTCATCCACCGCTGCCATTCCAGTCTTCCATATTTTGCGATAAAAATATGAAGGGGATGTAGCGTGTGAGTGTGTTAATTGTCATTGACTGCTTGAAAAACTGAATCTCTTATTGTGGTTCATGTCACACGACTGGGGTTGGCTATAGATATTTTTCACACAATTTTAATTATTATGTTAATGGAGGGAGGTTATTTGGAAGCCCCTTGATTCCCTAGCATAGTACATGATGCAAATATGCAACCCGTAGAGGGTTGGGGGAGAGCTTTCTATGCGGTCTTGTGTCATTTATTAAAAAAATAAACACTGAAGACTGGGTTGGAGTGTAGATAAGGGGGCGCGAAGGAAAAAACAATCCGCTCCCTTATCGACACTCTGACCGAAGACTGAGTTCAAGTAGCATTATATTTATTGAGACAAATTTATTATGGCTACAGTAGGTTATTATATTGTAGGTTGTGGCTGAATTTCAATTGGGTTATAGTGTTAAAAAAGGTTTACAGTGTTCTATTGCTTATTTCTATGCAGTATTCTATTCAGTACTGCCTAACCAGGCCACATGCATTCTTTTTTATTGTTTGTTTATATATGTCAATACTGTCACTATAATTTTGAATAAATCGATCCACCTGAATATGGTAGCAGATCTCGGTATTTTGTCAATAAATTCAAAATGTATTACTTAAATATATGTGTTGTGAGCTAGGAAAAATAATTATCTCTCTATTGTGAGTAATTTTTCTGAACAATATACGTTTTTTAAGCAAGAATTTTCAAATTCTAACGGAACCTGTCAATATGGCTACTCCAACCAGCTGTAAAGTTGATATTGGTAGACTAGAAGGTAAAGAAAATTGGCAGACATGGCGCTGTAAAGTACTCCTACTGCTGCGAGGAACTCCAAGAGGTTTGGATACAATAAGCGGTGCAACTTATTGCATTGCAACACATAAAATCACTTGAACAACAGCTTGCAGAGGCACACCACGAGCTTCAAGTTTTCAGCGAGCGGGAGGAACAGCGAGACAGTGCTACAACCAGGGCCTTCTATAATGAGGTCATGAGCCAAACTGGCATACCAACTATTGACCTAACAGCTTGTGATCTCACGTGTGATAGTCCAGATCGCAATCAGTAACCACTATGAGCTGTAGTAAAAATAAATTAAAGAAATATGTTAAATTGAATAATTATATAAAAAAAACACAAAAACTAGCTAATAGAAATAAAATATTATGTAAAAATGTAAATTGTAGCAAGGAACGTGTCGAATTAATTAAGGAAATCGATGATTGTAGATTATGTTTGGAAAAAACTACAGAAAAGTACGAATGTGACACACGGCGACTCCAGTCAGATATGCATATTTTAAACTCATCATTACAAAGTATTACACGTAAATATGAGTCAGCACAATACGAAATTAAGGAATATGTGTCGGCTATGAATAGTTTGTTGGAGACGTGTAAGTATAATTATGACACTTTCATATCTTTGACCGACAATCACATCTGTGATTGTAAACAAGCTCCAGCGGACTGTTCCGTGCCGACCGTGTGTCCCGCCGAGCAGCCGGCCGAACAGCTGATACTGAACCAGGCGCCGCCGTCAGTCGACTTGAGTACTAATAGTGTTATCAATAACGCCTCCTTCTCTCGGACCAAAGGATAGGTATATAATGTACAGCGATGAACTTGGAAAAAATATGGGTTTACAACTTAGTCAGCGCGTGGGCCAGGCAATATTAAATAACTGTATGCCTGGCGCCACATATTCACAAATATTAAACAAAGTGTTGTCATCGCAGTTTTTAGAACCAACCACCCTAATTATTTTAATTGGTAGAAGGGAAAATGTATCTAAAAAACGAATTACTAAATACTTTTCCAAATTAAATTCTTTACAAAATGTAGATAGAATAATCTTGTTTGCGTTTCCCTTCAGCCAATCTTTGTCACAACATGAAAATCATATAAGACATGATTATACTACATTTATATACACATTGACATGTCGTCATACTGAAAAATTTCATTTCATAGACACCAATATTTGTATTGGAAAATATTTTTATTTGACTAAGGATAGGTATTACCTATCTAGGTTTTATACAAAACAGATAGCACAGTCACTATCTTATTTTATTTTGAACTCAGTCAAGTTTTTGACTAATGAAACGCCTGCTTCTATTGAGCAGTGTAATAATAATGACATGTACTCCTTGGAATCTGTTCCAAGCTCTTTAAATTAACCCATAGGACAACAGAGAGTAACTCTGGCAGTAATATTAATATTTGTATAAATATACCTTCATCTTGCCATTAAATCAAGTTACTAGTAATGAAAAATGTAAAAGTAAGAATATTTTAAACGTGGTTCATCAAAATATACAGGGCATGTTAAGTAAAGAACTGGAAATTGAGTTATTCATGAACTGTAATAATATTGATATTTTATGTATAACAGAGCACTTTTTAAAGAGTTATCAGTTCATGTTCAACTTTAATAACCACCACGTTGCTAGTTCGTTCAAGAGAAAAACAGCTGATCGCGGTGGCTCCTTGATACTTGTAAATAATAGTTTTAAATATAAGGAACGAGTTGACATAGTGAGCCTGTCTGTTGAGCGTACCATGGAAATAGCCTGTATTGAACTTAAACAACTTATTGTAATGAGCGTATACAGACCACCAGATTCATCCTTTGATTTATTCGAAAAGAAAATGGATGAAGTGTTGATTAAAATCAGCGATAAAAACAATTTTTTTATAATTTGTGGTGATTTTAATGTTAATCTGTTAGAGGATAATAATATTTGTACTAGATTAAAATCTTTATTTTTATGTCACAACATGAACTATCTGTTTTTGGAGCCTACTAGAATTACTGCAACATCTGCTACCTGCATTGACAATATATTTACTAACATTACGCCCATTTTCAAATCGGTCATCAATAAATTAACCTCTGATCACTCTGGTCAGATAGGTATATTCAATATTAAAATAAAAAAGGACCAAAAAGAGGATATTACATGTGTGCCCGTTAGTGACACTCGGCTTGAACACTACAGGAATAATATTTTAGATAAACTATGGGAAATACCATACAGTGACGATCCAAATTTGTTGTACAACTCAGTATTTAAACTTGTCAAAAATGAATATGATACGGTATTTAAATCAAAAACTATAAAAGTTAATAACAAAGCTTTGTTTAGTGATTGGGCGACAGTTGGAATTCATAGGAGCAGACGAAGATTATATGAACTCTATGAAGAGAAATCATATAACTAAAATACGGCCTTTCTAGATTATGTTCGTAGTTATTCAAAAATGTTTAAACGCGTTTGTGCCGTAGCTAAATCTAATTTCATTAAAAACAAAATTGAATCTAGTAGCAATGTAATGAAAACGACTTGGCAAATTATAAACAGAGAGACTGGAAAGGCCAAAGCTACACATAATAACTTCAAGCTTAAGATAGATAATCAATTGCTAAGTACAGACCTAGAAGTAGCAAAAGCTTTCGAAAATTTCTTTACGGACATTCCAGTTTCAACAACCAAGTCTTTAAATTCATCTCCCGCTGCTGCTGAATCTATACTTAAACAAAACTTTGAGGATTGTAAAACAGATTTAAAATTTAGG
Organism: Argyresthia goedartella; assembly: GCA_949825045.1. NCBI lineage: Eukaryota > Metazoa > Arthropoda > Insecta > Lepidoptera > Argyresthiidae > Argyresthia > Argyresthia goedartella. Next base: position 27,046,169 of record OX463831.1, read on the forward strand.
CACGTAAATAATGAAGACATTGTAAAAGCGTTTAAATCCCTGGAAATGAAAAAGACAGCTGACGCCCATGGTCTATCAGTAAAAATTATTAGTTCCATTGTAGATTGTATTGCACCTCACCTTTATTGTATATTTAATCAATGTATAGATAATGGTGTGTTTCCTGACTTGATGAAACTAAGTAAAGTTATACCTTTATTCAAAGCTGGTAGTACATCAGACCCCACCAGTTTTAGACCCATATCGATACTACCAACGCTTAGCAAAATATTTGAAAAACTCATACTTAATCAATTGCAAAGTCATTTTTATCTCAATAATTTAATTCATATTGCTCAGTTTGGTTTCACAAAGGGTCGTTCAACAGCCGATGCTGGTGTTGAACTAATCGACAATATTTTTGATGCCTGGGAAGACGCAATGGATGCAATAGGTGTCTTCTGCGATCTATCCAAGGCTTTTGATTGCGTCCATCATGACACTCTTGTCAGGAAGTTACGCCATTATGGTGTAAAAGATCAGGCACTTAGCCTTCTGGAGTCATATCTAACAGATAGGGTTCAGATGGTCGATGTTAATGGGAAAAGATCACCTGGGTCTTCAATAAGTATGGGCGTACCGCAAGGTTCAATTCTTGGTCCTTTCTCGTTTTTAGTATATATTAATGATTTACCTTACCTTGTTAAAGCAAAACATGGGTTAGTATTGTTTGCCGATGATACTTCTTTGATATTTAAAGTTAAAAGACAGCAATCAAATTATGACGAGGTAAACAATGCTATCTCTAGTATAGTGAACTGGTTTACTGTTAACAATTTATTACTTAATGAAAAGAAAACTAAATGTATTAAATTCGTGTTACCCAATGTGAACCCGGTAACAACAGACATATTTATAAAAGGACAGAGATTGGACCTTGTGCAGTCGACTGTCTTTTTGGGCATTACTTTAGACGCCAAACTACAATGGGATCCTCATATAAATAAATTGTCGAACAGACTGAGTTCGGCAGCGTTCGCAGTTAAAAAAATTAGAGCTCTTACCGACGTAGACACCGCTAGACTAGTCTACTTTAGTTACTTTCATAGTCTAATGACCTATGGTATTTTATTGTGGCGTCACGCTGCGAATGCTAATAGTATATTTATTCTGCAGAAACGGGCTGTTCGTGCAATTTATAGATTAGGGCCTAGAGTGTCACTGAGGGAAAAGTTTAAAGAAATCAATATTCTGACATTTGTGTCTCAATATATCTATGACAATCTTGTGTATGTAAAAATAAATATAACTAATTTTCAGAAGTACAGTGATATACACAATTTTAATACTAGAAATAAAGACAAGTTGGTTGCTTATGTAAGCCGACTACATAAAATTAGTAATTCTTTTAAAGGCAATTGTATACGCTATTACAATAAGGTCCCTACTGATATTAAAAACTTACCTTTAGACAAGTTCAAAATACAAATAAAACAGAAATTGTATAAAAAAGGTTACTACAGGATATCTGATTACTTAGAGGACAGATGTCCATGGGAATAGATTGTTTGAGTAACAGGCTGTTTCGATATATAATTAGCATTCATTTTGTAATTTGACTATATTTTATTTAAAAAAGGAAACGCAAAAGATGCGACGACTGTGGAGTTTCTTCGGTGAGCTCTTCTCCACAGATTCCACCATTGTGTTAGTGAACTCACCCAAAAAAATGTAATGACGGATCTAAGTGATGTAACTACATCCTATGGAAATAAATGATTTTTGTTTTTTATTTTGGTAATTTAAAGCCACCAACCTCACCAGACTCTACAGCAACCTCAAATGCTATTGTGGAATACGATAAATCTCTACAACAGTATAATGAATACGATAGTGCAGCAATGCTTATATTAATGGCTAATATGTCAGATAGTACACTACAAAAAGTGATGAGATTAACCAGTGCAAAGAAAACTGGGATGAATTGCACACTTTATTTGATGGCACTTATGAGGATAAAAGCTATAATCTGTGCTACAGTTTATTCAGTTATCGAAAGTATCCCCTTCATGACATGTCTACGCATATATCTAAGCTGAAAAATATATGGCATGAACTAAAGGTAGAACTACAAAAGGATGAAGCGAAATATGAACTTCCAGAGATTTTACTCCTCATATGTAGAGTTAGAGAGTTACTTCCCGTTAAAATCAAGCTGGATGCTCATGACCAAAAAGGATCGTAACATTGACAATCTGACAGCTCAGATTTGTAGTTATGAAAGATCTTTGACAACTAAAGATGCTGAAAGTTCAGACGCGCAAGCACTATTCATACAACATACTTCACATAAATCAAAGAAGAAGTGTGGGTATTGTAAACTTTTCGGGCATAACGTCAAACAATGCCGCAAGTGGATTTCGGATGGGAAACCTCCCAAACCATCAAAACCATTGACAAGCGAAGGTATTCATAATAAAAACTGCCACCCGACTTTAATGCAAGTTGAGACAAACGAGACAGAGACGACCCATGAAGTTCTTGACAACTGGTATGTAGATAATGGCGCTACAAGTCACGTCACACATCAAAATGATATATTCTTCAGTTTTCAACATTTCACAAAGAACGAAACGGTCACAACTGCTAACGGATCGACAACGAAAGCCATCGGAAAAGGAACAGTTCAATTGATATTGCTTATGTCCATGGTCAAGAAGAACGGATTACACTATGCGATTCCTGAAATAAAGAGAAACCTATTCTCTGTTCTTGCTGCTCAAGATAAACTTGAAAACAGTGTGTTCACTTCTGAAAGATAATCATGTCAATAGTCAATAGTCAAAGTACTTTATTACTGTAGATATTTACATATACTTAGCAAACGTCATTTATGCCTCTTCTCTACATTGACCACTGTGGGAGAAGAAGGGCGTAGAAACTCCCACAGATTGATTTTTCGATCTCTTAAAAATAGGTTGTGCTTAACTAATACAAATATGAAAAATTTAATTGTTATGATTAATAATCAGGAATAAATAATTACAAAACTATTAACAGCAAGGTCTGTGTTGAGCCAGATTAACCCCATACAGTCCTGTCATTTAAGTAATCTTGAACATTGTAATATCCCGTTTTCGACAAAGTCGCTTTAACATGCTTTTTAAATTGCTCAAATGGCAATTTCAAAATCTCCAGAGGTATCTTATTGTAGTAGAGAATGCACTGACCCTTGAAAGAATTGCTAACCTTCGCGAGTCTAAAACGGGGCGCACATAGTCTGTGATTATTTCTTAGGTTAACATTACAGCTGTCGCTAAGTTTGGAAAATGTTGTAAGGTTCTTGCGTACATACATTATATTTTCGAAAATAAATTGACTAGCTACTGTTAGTATGTCAATTTCTTTAAAAAGCTCTCTTAAGGAGTCTGCTCGTTTTAAATTATAAATTGCTCGAATAGCTCTTTTCTGTAAAATAAAAATAGTTTGAATATCCGCTGCTTTCCCCCACAACAAGATACCATAGGACATCACACTATGAAAGTAACTAAAATATACTAGCCTAGATGTAGCCACATCCGTGCTTTGTCTGATGTTCCTAACAGCGTAAGCCGCATAACTTAATTTACCAGCCAATTTATCTATGTGGGGTCCCCACTGCAATTTGCTATCAATGGTTATTCCAAGAAACTTCGTATCATTTACCAATTCTAACATGCTGTTGTCTAACACTAAACTGGTCTCAACTTGCCTGACATTTGGAAGTGAGAATTTGATACACTTGGTTTTACCAGCGTTTAACAATAAATTATTAACTGTGAACCAATTCAAGGTTAAAGACAATACACCATTAACATCATCAAAATCTCCTTTTTGTCTTTCCATTTTGAAGACCATTGAACTATCATCAGCAAACAACACTATGTCAGTTTATTTCTCCACCATGAAAGGCAGATCATTAATATGTATATACCATATATGTCAACTGATAAATAATAAAAGAGTTAAACTAATTGGCACAAGGATCAAACATGGAGGTCTCTACAAGCTAGATGTAAAAACTCTCAGGTGTCCAAATCCAGAAATAAATATAGTATCAACAGAAACACTTTGCAGTTGTTTCATGAAAGATTTGCTCATCAGAACAAAAGACACCTAAAGCAGCTGATTGAAAAAGAACTTGGTATCAAAGTGAAACTCGACTCTGAATTATGTACAGGATGTATTTATGGAAAGACACATAGGCATACATTTGGAACAAGAGATAGAGCTAAAGAACCAGGTGAAATAATACATACTGATGTGTGTGGCCCATTCCAAATTCATTCACGAAATTGCGTTAATTTGTACTGTTTAAAGATGACTACACCAAATATCGTAAAGTTTTCTTCATGAAACACAAATCCGAAGTTAAAGGTAAGTTAGTACAGATGATAAAAGAAGCTAGAACGGCTGGTCATATTATAAAAACAGTCCTAAGCGACAATGGTGGAGAATTCAAAAATGAAGCTGTTGAGAAAATACTCCAATCGTACGGTATTCAACACCGCTTTACGATGCCGTATACACCGGAACAAAATGGGTGTTGTAAAAGAGAAAACAGAACTCTTATCGAAGCTGCACGTACTATGATGCACCCGCAAGAAGAACTCCCACTTGCCTGTTGGTCCGAGCTCATCAGCACGGCTACATACATTTTAAACAGAACTGGGCCAACTTCTGAAGAAGGAAAGTCACCATTTGAGCTATGGTTTAAGAAGAAACCCTCCATAAAACACATGAGAGTTATTGGAACAGAATGTATTGCACATGTACCTAAACAAAAGCGAACAAAGATGTCCAAAAAAGCTCAAAAATGTATATTAATTGGCAATGACGGTGATGACGGCTATCGGTTACTCGGCTTTAACAAAAATAACGAACCAACATTGATCAGGACCAGAGATGTAACATTCAATGAATCACTAATCAGATCTGTTGGATTAGGATTAGATGCTCCAGAAGCAGATGATCAAGCAACAACTGAAATTGAGATTGTCTTAGACACAAGTAAATCACCCCATCTTTGATGCAAGGGAGGAAATAGTACAAGATCCTGAAATATCTTCTGAACAGATACAAGTACAAGATCCCGAACCTGAAGTATCTTCTGATGATATACCTCAAATACAAGATGATTTACACAGTCAAGATGAAGAACATGAAATGTATGATATGGAACATATGTATTGTCTTGACTCTGATCATGGCGGAGATCTCGAAACTGCACGCTCTACTTCTGGAATACTGTCCATGTATGCTGGTGGAGCTGTATCATGGGCAAGCCGCTGTGTTCGGCGCTACATCAGTAGCAATATCAAGCACTGAAGCGGAAATAGTAGCCGCGAAGCAGCTCGTGAAATAGTTTGGCTCAAACGTCTATTTCAAGAAATTACTGTCTTGAAAGAAATTCCCACTCTGCAGGTTGATAATCAAGCAGCTATTAAGCTAGCACAGAACCCGGAGCTTTATAGAAGAACCAAGCATATCGCTAAAAGACATTTCTATGCCAGAGAACTTGTGAGCTTTAATTAACTACAAGTAAAATATGTTCCGAGTCAATATCAATGTGCTGACATACTGACAAAACCTGTGTTTAGACACAAGACTGGTATTTATATGTGGCATTATGGGTTTAACCCTGTAACGGCTATAACATTCACCAAAACGGGAGGATGTTAAAAAAGAGGTTTACAGTTTTCTATTGAACTCTATGCCTAACCAGGCCACATGCATTTTTTTATTGTTTGTTTATATATGTCAATACTGTCACTATATATTTTGAATAAATCGATCTACCTGAATATATAGATTAGGTTAGAACTTAGAAAAAGAAAACCGGAGTGAAGCGAAGCAGAGATAAAAACAACATTTTATGATATGAATAGATTTTTTTTGGTTGGATGCTCTGCTATGTACCTATCGCCACCACAGCCCTGTAGTAGCCGGAGCTAGGGCAATTTTGGACATCTCAAAAAAGGGGGAGGTCCCAGGAGTTTCAGGGGTACCGTCCCTCTCCCCTGAGGTTGCTTTTTGTCACTTTAATAGCATAAATTCTGTAAATATTACCTCAAATTTAAAAATTAAATAATTATTTCTCAAATACTATACATTTCCTCGCAACAAAAACTATACTATGGGGACAAAGGGAGCTCCCTCCCCACTCTCAAATTAAGGTGAACGATATCTAGACCCTAACCTCAAAACTGTACACCATAGATGCACAAAAATTGATTTTTAGGATGTTGAATGGTATTACCTTCTTTCCCTTGCCAGTCCTGGGCACTTCAGTCCACATTTCCTTCACATTCTCCAGAACCATGTTGCAATGCCGGTCAAATGCCTTCACTCGACCGAGAAGCTTTTTGTTGTTACGGCAGTTGATTAGCACTTGTGTGTTGTTCTTCACGGACTGGGTGAGCACGGAAAGAGGGCCGGTGCTGAATTCTTCCTCCTCAATCTTTGCTAACTCCTCGAGAGTCATCTCCGAACGGGGCTTCGCGGGAGCAGCCCTGTGACAAGAAAAATAGTGGGATGTATATGATATAAGAGAGTCGGTGTTAAAATTGTGAGAGATGCCATGGTTGGGATGTTAAAATACTTACATTTTGAGGGTTGGTAACTAGGATTTTCTGAAAATAGGCTAGGTAGATATTTAGCACAACAGCACGCGAACGATGCTTCCGTGTTTTTTTTAAAGTTTTTTCTTAAACATAGGGTCGGGAAATTCTGTCGATCAAAATAATAACGGTTTTTGTGTGATCTATTAATCTGTGAACTTTTACATTCACTCACCCTCTCATTCATTCATTACACTAAATGTCATTGATTTGATTTCACTCATTCATTGCAGTTGTGCGCAAGTTGTCTCAGGGGTAGGGCTTCTCGTGGACTTTTGTTTATAAACATTTTCTCAACTTCATCGTTTATTTTCTGTGAAACACAAAATGTAGACTAGTTTTTCTACCTTACAAGTGTCGTATGTTGTTATAAAATGACAGCATGCCCTTCTGTTTGTGCTAAAATGCCGCTGTGCGTGAGCGGTAGAGTGTTGTGTGTTCCTTGGTTTGTGTACTTGGTGATTTTATTAGGGCTCACAAAGGACACTGTGGAAGCTCAACAAATGAGTAAGTCCCTCTAATTATACGATTTATTTGCGTCAAGGCTTTATGTTATTCCATTGCGGGGTTTATAAACTCCATTCAAGTGTGTTGGATGTTGTTACGTTATGATACAGGTACTGGCTATGCAATGTGCCTTGGTTCGTCATCTCGGCAGCTTGGCCCATATTTAGATGACAATTTGAAACACGGAAACTGAATTTATCGCGTCCTCTTCGTTGACAAATATATAACTTTGTCGCTATTGGTACGAAATATTAGTCTTGACTGTTTTACAGATTAGTTGGCCAACTGAAAGAAACACAAATGTAATATTTTATTTACTATGTAATAACTCGTCCAACTTCTTTGTAAAGCTAAGAAAGTCTTATCACCAGTTTTTTCGATCTCAATGGATAACGCAAAGAGTTTTGCAACTTGATAAACATTCCAGGATATCTGGAAATTGACAATGGCCAAATTTCTGAAAGCTCATAAAAAGAAGATAAGTAGTTGTAATAAGATGATGTTGGTGAGACATCTTTTTTCTTTCAAAAGATGTGTATAGTGGCAAGAAATGCTACTTTCATGGTGATTGAGTTAGGCAAAGCTGCACCCGTAGCATGCAAACCCTACGATGGGTGTTGACACGGGCATGTGAAGGACAGCACTATACACTATATATATATATATATATAGTGCAGAGCTTTAGCTCTGTCCCTCACGTTTCATGACGAAAACCTTCCGTGCTTGGCAAGCTGCGGTGCTGGTCTGTGACAAAAACTAAATTTTGTTGTATTATTTTATATTGAAAACTTTCTCTTCATGTTATCCTCTGTTTTGTGATTATTACTACCATTGACCTCAAACTCGTGTCGCATGTGGCATGACAATCTGGTTTTTCTTTCAGACCTTTGTGACCTATTTCCTTGACTGGTTTTCAAATCGGAATCAAAAGCTAGATCAATGGAAATCATAGAAAAAATATTCATCATCCTTTCGTCGCTCAAATCTGAAATTAATTGGTACTCACATTTCCCCTAGTGATGAACATTGAAGATTAAGATAGGTGCAAGCAGTTGAACAGGTAAAGCATGAATTGAACATAGCAAGTACTTGTGGTTCTCTACTCTTTGGTTATTCATTTATCAAAACCAATAAATGAAAGCCACACCAACACACACAAGTCAACGCCATCTGTCACAGCTTTCAGAACTTTTTTATTTTTTATCCTCTTGACCACCATACATTAAAATACAAAATGTGTCACTCATACACCAAACATGATTGCTATGTAAATGCAAAAATACAACTTATTTTTTTTTTTTTCTCCTAATTAATGGCTTTCATCGTTTTGATGATTTTGCCAGTGTCAAAGTATCGGCGATGGCACGGAATGATACTGAGGATTCTCCGGTGAAAATCTGAGGATTTCCGGAACCTAGAAAAAAAGGACAAAACAATAGATACATAAATATATAATACTGTTAGTTTAATTAAATTAGTCTACAACAGGTACACAACTACAGTTAGAGTTTGATGTTATTAACATTAATGAAATTACCCAGGGTTTGGATAAATGGGGAGTTTACATATAATAATAGAGATTTGAAATTGGAAGGTCTGGGGATGAAAGGAGGAAGAAGATTGTACAAGGAAACATTAAGATTAGGGCATTCAAAAAAGATGTGATCAACAGAGCCCTCTGCAAGACCACACTCACAAAGAGAGTTATCCCTGACCCTAATTTTAGCCAGGTGCACCGGAGTACAGGAATGACCCCAACTTAATTAATACCAGATAGGGTTTCTTTTGATATAAAAATTGTGTCGGCTAGCTGATGTAGTGCTAGTGGCACGACTTCCAGTTGTCGTTCTGTGAGAACTGAGGCGGTAAAAAGGTTAATTAGCTGTCAGAAAGCCCCCTATTTCATTTCTCTGTAAGATTCATTTGTAAGAACCTCAGATGAATGAAACTTTTTACATACTTGCATGTTTATGGTCTACCAACTTTTAGCTTCCTCTATGTGTTACTAATTTGATTTTTTGCGGCCACATTGATGGTGTCCTTCCTACCTAACAACTTTGAGAAACATTTGGATAACATTGAAGCTCTCTATCATTTGTAAGAAGATTCTACACAATCAAGACCCTTTAAATACTCAACTCAATATTGGTTTGATATATATATTTTTTTATCTCGGTAACAGCGAGAGGTTAATATAGCAAACGCCACACAACAACAACTATTCAATGCATTTCCCTGAGTTAAGTAATGCATATTTTATTCTTTGATTACACTTATGGACATAAACATTGTTGACGGTCCGCACTATCACTTGCCCTTGTTAAGCTTATTGCAGTCAATATACCCTGAAGTGTATCTGTACTGTAGTCTGTCTTATCGTATTTGTAGCTACTATTTATTTGTGATTATTACACGTCCCACCAGGTTTCCCTCTGGGGGGGGGGGGATCCGCGCATAGGTAAAAGAGAGATGAATACATTTGTGAGAGAGAGTGGTGACAGCTCACTCAAAGGCTATGAAACCTGTAATGTTATTTCTGGTCTCTCCGGCCTACTGCACCCGCTGTTGGTTCAAGCAACTTTATTCATTGATTGATCAATTGAGCCTCTATAGCCTCAAGGAATGGAAAAGGGTAAGAGAGGCATCATCTCAGGTATGGGAAGATGTAGCTGATAAAAACGCGAGGTTTCAGCCAGAATTTTTTAGGTCAAGTTAAAATTATTTTTTACTTGTAAATATAGGTACTACCTTAAGTAGGTATTTGTTGACCTTAGGGCAGGGCACTGCTAGTCAGCAACATCATCGTACTCAGGCCACATCGATTCAACCCACTTCCGGGCACAGGCCTCATCTCTACTCTTGCCGCATAGTCCTGTGCCCACCGCATACATTTAGATCCTGTCGACATCGATTTTTAAATCGACGCCTGTCGACTTTATGATCATATTGTTGGACTGTTAGTCAGCCCCTAACTAAATCAAGTCCACCGAAAATTGTGGAAAAGAAAAGAGCCAGTTTTCCGATAATCTGAATGTCCATTTGATTTGGCATATACACGATAGGCAGGGGGGCGTCCATGCATTACGTGAGGTGTTTTTGAAGATTTTCTGAGTCCCCCCAGTGAGATTTGGCTGGCCCTCCCCACCCCTCCCAATCTCAAATGAGATTTTTCAAAAATATATATAAAGTCCCTCACCTAATTAATAGACGCCCCTATGGTGCGACGATTTTGCTCAAGATTTGAAGCGAAAATGGGGGCGGGCCATATATTACTGCCTCGTCGTATCACCGGATATCCCGGCGGAGGCGCCACTGTCGCCTTTCATCCTGCGCGTGCTACTGACCTCCAAACGAGGCTGTGGCCGTCACCCGAACTGTCAGTCTCAAGCCGAACATAACAACCAACTATAGAAGGCATAAGAACAAAAATAAACTAAAATCTGGGATTAACCTGGTGGATTTTCCATTTAAAAATGCTACTTTTGTCTATGGTCTCTATGACAGATAACATTAAACCTAATAACACTTGACTTACGTTTCATAGTCACATCATGAGGTTTTGAGCTAAAGAAAAGATCTTAAATTTGAGTATTGGATAACTGGCTAAAAGTGGGTACGCCCATGCCTCTGCCAACCCGTTTGGGAAAGGCGTGACGCTATTACGTTTTTTTTTTTTGTAAAGATGATGACAGTTAATTTTGCTAACTTTACTCGATGCGTAAATATTCGTGCCTACATCACAGTCTACTGACCGGAACAACGGCTACCTATCAGAGAAATAAAATAATGCGAGGGCGATGTATGATAAAACAGGAAAAAATGCTGCTGTTAAAAATGCTGATGGTGACTCAGTGCATCTGTATGACACATCTCTAGTGGGCTACAATGTTATATTATATTATAAAGGTAATTTGGGCCCCGGATACGAGTAATATTGAGCCATACTCGACCACGCTGGCTCAGTGCGTATTGGATGGACTGCCAGATGTTTTCAAGCTGCCCTATTAGGGCCCCTAACCAGCTTTACGACTACTACCACCGAGTAGCGATAGTAGCCGGGACCAACAGCTTCACGTGTTGTCCGAAACACGGCAGCGCCCGAAACAAATGCCACATAGAAACGGACACCTATCCAGTACCCGTCTCAGCCAGATGTTGCTACCCGCACGATCGTTTCCAATGTGCGAATACCGCTAGGCCACGGACGCTTCGTTACCTTTGCAAATGTAGGTAGGATTCTTTAAAGTATTAGGTATTTTGGAAACACAGACATTGTTTGTTTAGGTAAAATAATAAAGTCAAAGTACTTTATTACTGTAGATATTTACATATACTTAGCAAACGTAATTTTTTCCCTCTTCTCTACATTGGACCACTCTGGGAGCAGTAGGGCATAGCAATAATAATAATAATACCTTGGACACTATTTACACACATTGATCTATCCCAAACTAGGATTCCCTGTATCTTGGGTACTAAACAACGATACACATACTTTTGTATATAAATATTATACTTAGATAGATAAACAACCATGAATACAGTACAAACATCCGCTCTCATCAAACAAATATTTGCCCCCACCGGGACTCGAACCCGACACCATTGGATTCGAAGGCAGGGTCACTGCCGACTCGGCCATTCGGGTTATCATCAAAAGATCATTGAACTCGTTGATCATTGAATGTGGAAAGGGTGAATGAAAGGAGATTGACGAAACCAGATTTAGCATCACTCAAAAAACTCCTTTGTCGTTGGAAGAAACAGATTTATCCGGTGTGACCGGAGCTGTGTGACGGGTGATAATCTAATATTATGGGGTAGCAGAGGTACTTACAGGTATATTGGTCTGAGTTGATGTGATGATGACAGCAACATGACAACGTAATTTTGAAATCTATGTCCTAATTTGCAGCGACAGCAAACTCAGCGGAAAACTGCAATGAGCAATAAAATAAATCACGTAATAAAAAATAAAAATAAATCCAGATTGCGGTAGGTTCACTAAAAAGCACAAAACAAGCAGATAAAGATAAACGTACGTGTACTCTATTAGATTTAATTGGTCCCGCCTGATTTTTAATAAAATTTAACAATTACCCTATAATAGTTTTATTGGGGGTTCTTAACAGTAGTTTTAAGCCCGTACATTAAAGCGCATAAAATCCGCCACGTAAACTAGTGTCATTGACATGTAAATCGTACAGCAATTAATTACCTTTTGCTACCAGTACATCGTGCGAAACCATTTACATCAACTTAGACCAAACTATCTATTTGCATATTTATACCCGTGTCTAAGCAGTTCAACTTCCCTTTTTGCGTGACAGGAAGTCAGCCCAACGCCCTCGAGACAGCATATATGAGCCCATAAGACCCTTGAGTCACAGACGGATAGCCTCCCCCTTTACAACTCACAATAAATTAAATAGTACTCGTGACGTCATAAAATATCCTTTCGTGTCAAGGGAAACTTATTATGCAGGTTTTAATATAGAGTGGAAGTGTGGATGTCTTTCCTGGCCATCTAACGTTACTCTAACTTAAATCTGATATAACGTATTGGCTAAAAAGCGAATTGCAATTAAGACATCTGGTATAGTTCGCGCCAAGTGTCTTTTCCTCTGAGCGAGCTCACCTCCGACCTCTCACTCTTTCACCCCACCTAAGTGAGAAAGAGGTCTCAGCTCGCTCACGGCCTAAGAAACTTGCTGCGGCGTCTACACACTGTATACTCGTAAAACTTATAATTATTCAATAGGGTAGTCAGCCCAAAATATCAACAATCTGAAGAGATCGCTGGGGTACAGGACTTTCTCTAAAGCGCCAATGCCGCCAATCCTCAGTCCTGTGCCAGCCGCATCCAGCGAGATATCGTCGGACGAACATCAGGCAATAGCTCAGTCTGCAGGTATTTTCGACCTGGGCACAGTGACCAATTTAATGGTAATTGTGTCCAGGTCGATTCCCAGTTGAAACCCCCAAGTCAACACAGGCTCATTGAGGTCACAAACTGAAACTCCAAACCTCATACTATCAAAGCAATATCCGGAAATTTCATCAAATTGGGTTTCGTGTCCAGGTAGAGACCTCTCATTTTTGCCTGCCGACTGTATCACAGGTATATGATGTTAAGCTAACAACTAATATACTTACTCAATCACTAAAATTCTGTCTGAGCCACGAAGCCGCTGAAGGGTCTGTGGCTCAGTTACTAAAACAGTCGCTCGGTTAGTTAGATTTGCTAGTTTAACATTTTTATAAATTTGTAATCTTTCAATAGTGGGGAGGCTCTTTGCCCAGCAGTAGGAAACCCCGCAGGCTATTTGAAATGATTATAGAGGTTAAAAACTAAAAACACTATTTAGAAATCACTAGGTCTTGTTAAGACGAATTTAATGAGCCCAAATTTGATGGGTTTACAAGCAAGAATGCCAGTCTTTCGTCTACCACCTTGCAGCTCCGTCATCAGGTGATGAGAACATCACCAGGAAATATGAAGAGGACTTGTTTTCAAGTTAACATCCTAGGGTTCCCTGTCCCACCTCCGAGCTCCATCATCAGACCAGCTCAGTGGTACCATATTGCATTGCCACTTAAACTACATACACAAACCAAGCTTCGTAATGATAGAAAAACCTGAAGTTGGCGAAATTTCATTCCTAGATTTGTTGAAGACGATATTTAGTAACAAGTGGACCTCATAATATGAGGTCTTTGAGACTTTTTTTAAACCATTATATCATAATGGTTATGTTAAAAAAGTCTTCAAATGTCCTCAGAATGCCCCAGTGGCGATGGGGTTATCCCCCACGACGTTTTATCATCCTAAAATAACAAGCGGCCTGCGAAACAATTTTAGTCGGTAAATATCTAGCTTCATGCGACTCGTCTGTAAATATCTAGCTTCATGCGACTCGTCTGTGATTAGTCGGTAAATATCTAGCTTCATGCGACTAGTCTGTGGTTTGAATTTTAATCTGAGAACAGTTAAATACCGTGCCACAAACTTGGCTGGCTCAGTGGCAGTGCCTCTAACGACTCGAATGACATTTCATACCGTCGACTTAAATTTAAGTTTATCCTACCCCCTATTAAGCCCGGTGGCCCTAAGAGCACCATGGTCTGGTGGGTTTCACGCTTGCGTCTCACGCAGGAGATGTGATATTTTCCCCTGATATTTTCTGCAACTTTTGGTGATCATTTATCCATTTTGGTAAGAAAAAAATATTTTGGTGATCATTTAAATCGTTCTCATTCATAAGCACATTATCGGACGCTCCGTGATGCGGATGACACGTTAAGTTGTAGGTCCCGGCTTCCATCGCTCCCTGGTTAGTAGTCGTTAAACGTTAAACCTTTCCACCAACCCGCATTGAGTCAGCGTGGTGGAGTATGGCTCAATTTCACCCGTATCCGGATAAAAACCCGTGCCCCTCGGTGGGGAAATTAATAGGCGAATGATTGAGATAACTCGATAATTCATAATTTTATCTAATCAACAACTGCCAACTTTCATGATGATGCGGCATTCTTGAAGTTACTTAAATTCAGTCGTTCTTACGGTGATGGAAAACGTGAGGGGGAAACCGTCATATCTCCAGAGATGCGACGATCGGCTAGCACCCTGACACATGCAATTGAGTGTCGAATAACTGGCTGAACGTGGACACAACTATGATTAAATATACATATTTTCTTCCCAAATTAAATTGTCTCCAAAATTTTACACCCGTTTTTATTCAAAACTACAAGGAGTCACCTCGCTCCGCGCCGCTTCGCTTCAGCTCTAGCTTGTATTATAAAGTAGTGGCCTAAAACTATTATCCTAAAGTTATAACAATGCTAACTTTAGTATTCGAAAGAAAGTCACTACCAACTAATACGGTTCTGTGAAACTACATGGCGCGCTAAATTTGGTGAACATTTCACATATTTGGGAGTCAAAACTTATTTGTGAACAAAATATCTGTTGTATTATAAGTGTACCGAATAGAGGCGGTATAATTTCGGATATAATACATCCTCCGTCCGTTTTGCATGCCATAAAGTTTCCTTAATGAATCACGAATGATTTCCGATCGTTCCGATATGTTATTTGCATGCATGAGTCATATCAGCTTGCCATACGTCGTCGTACGGTTTTCGTTTTGCATGGTGGATTGTATGCACGAGTTACATGGACTTCGGTGTTTCTACATCAAGAGTAATCATTTTTAAACGACTTGTCATCTGTTTTTTGTTTGTTTGTTACGCGATTATTCCCTCAATTATGAATCGATTTTGATGATTCTTTTTTTGATCGGTTGGTCATACTTCAGAGGTGGTCCCGTATAAATTTTATTAAAATGTATTTAGCGCATTTTGAAAAAATCAACAAAATAAAATATAACGCAGATGACGTTTTGGTTTGTGGCTCCCTTCAGGATAAGTTACTTTTCTTGTTTAAAGATGACATTCACATCCCAGGGAGGAAGAAATAGGACTTGAACTTGAAGTCGGTTTAATGTTTTCAGCTTGGTGAATTATTATAAGCGGTTGTTAAGATCAAACTTTTACGATGAAACCGATTTGATCAGAGCAACTTTGTTTTTCACTTCTCCATGCAAATCAGCTGACTCTCCAGCCCAAAATGCAGGCTGGAGCGGTTTCGGTTTCTAAGCGAAAGTTGTTTATAAAGATGTCTCTAAAATATACACCTTTCTGTTTCACCCTGTATCGTGATTTGTCAGGCGTGAAAACTGAAAGACCAAGTAGAATTAGTGTAAGGTATAAAAATATGCAGTTTGTAAGCATCGCAACAAACTTTGATAAATTACAGCTAGGTACCACAAACTATAAAACAGGGATACAAATGTATCATCTCTGACACCCCAAACGGGAAAATATTGTAGCCATTCCTTGGTATTCCTGTCTGTATTTTATATGTATTTAATTTATTCCTGGACATTTTATTAATACTGTCTTCCCTTTAAGATACTATTTCCTGTAATGCCTTGGTTTGAAAATGACGTTTGCTAACTATATGTAAATATCTACAGTAATAAAGCACTTTGACTTTGCTGGAAGAAATCTCTTTTCAGAGATAAGTTCGCCTTTGTATATGCATTTTCTTTAAATGTAACTGCTGAAATATTTGTGTGCACTAAATAATGATCAATTGGTTTCATCTTTGAGATAAAACGTACTCGTAAGAAATCCATAACTATTTCCTAAGAAATAAAAACAGTCTCTTGTTTAACTTATTTTTTTAAACAACAGCACGTGTGAAGCGTCAAACGTAAATCAGCCAACCGTTTTTAGGGTTCCGCACCTCTCGGCGATTTCGAAAGTGGCTTCTAAAGGTAGGCTAGACAATGCTACTTAAAATATAAATATTGGTAATAAACCCTTTTATCTACACACGTATCATAAACCCTCTTTACTGCGTCCAAAAACCGCACGTTACGACCAGCATACTGTTATACTACTTGGTAAAAACTAATTCCTTATCTGCATAATGAATCAATTTTCGACAAATTATGACATTCAAATTTCGAACGCCGACGCCCGCCTGCGTGCCGCCCCTAGTTTGTCTCTGAAGTTGGTACTACTGAACAAGTTAAACAATTCCAGAACAATTATCAATGCCACGATGCCGGTCGAACATGCGGTTCCTGAACACATCAAAGAGAGTTTGTCATATGTGTGTAGATAAACTATTGTATGTAACTGTACATAATTAGGCATTAAAACTCTCCAGCGAAATTGTTCATAATGTGTTTATGAAAGTTTTAATGTCCCATTATGTATCAGTCACATAAACTACTATTTTCTATCATTTCTTGCCAAGATGTAAGTACATGCCAATTAATTTCTCACGGAACCCTCAACCCTCGTGCACACGTGTCACCTTTTTATATAATTTCTTGTGAGTAATTTTGAAATTAGAACCGCGTTCACATCCGCTTATGACTGCATTCAAGTTTCGTGTGAGCGCATAATGATGCATTCACAGAAGGGTGTGTGTGTTTATTTTTGAGTTTTTATAGTTACTAGTCGACAGAAACTTTTATGGGCGTAACTGGGTGATGTTATGAGTATGACAGTGTGTTGTGCTTTTGTCAGCGTTTGGATTATTCTTTAAAAGTTGGCTCTGTTTTCCTTCAATCGTAAATGTATATCTTTAAAGTTAATAAAGTAATTTAATTGACGATGCACTTTGCGGATTCATTATAATGTTTGCTTACATGTCTAAATACAACTGAATTATTAAAGTGTCTTATATATATGTACATTAAAAAAAAGAATTATTAAATACACTATTTCATGCTCGTATTGATACTGTCAATTTCAACTTTTTGTGTACCTATATGCTCTTTTGCGAACATATGGGCATTTCTCCACTAAATGGAAAGTCGCTGTCCTAAGGTAATTTTATGTAATAAATCTTTAAATTTCTCATTTTTTTGTATCAATACCGACATAGTATTAGGTATTCTTGGCACGCCACAACTTATAAAGTAATTTAATAATTGAATATTCGAATAAACGAACCTCAAACGTGTCAAAACACAGTCCCCTGGTACGTCCCTTTTCCAGAATTACAAATCTGTTACAAATATTATTTTTTCTGCCGTTGATAATTGAACAAAAAATATCCAAATACATTAACAAAAACAGTAACCATATTTATACATCACAATTATATTTTTACAATCGATATTTAATCAAGATATCTATGTGCGAATGCTGTCCTCAAATTATTCAAACAGTCCCCTGTTAAAATTTTAAAACCGCGCTGAAGTCAAATTTAGTTTCTGCGCGAAGCATTAGATCGTGAAACGGAACGCAATCGGTGTGAACTTCGTTCGGTTGTGTAGCTAAGCGGGCAGCCGCCATCTTAATTTTTGCTACTATTGCGTCAGCTGGTGAACCACGCGTCTCGGCCGTTAGCGAAAACAGTCCACTGGTAAGCCTTTTTTTTACTATTTAAAGAGTGTTATTAATGACAATTCGTTTAAAATAATTGATCATCTAGTACGTAGCCACATCTGTTTCGTTTATCTGACTGTTTTTAAATGATATTGTTTTATTATGTATTCATGTAAAAATGACAGTCCCCTGGTCAACAGTCCCCTGTCAATTCATAGCACAGGGGACTGTTCATACCACAGGGGACTGTTTTCTTAGGTTATGACCATTAAAAGTATCGTCTCTTTCGTAGGTATTATCTCAAAATGCCACCGAAAAAGAAACCACCCAAAACAAGAGAAGAAATACTGGAAGAAAAACGTACTGCTGAGCGTTTGAGATACCAAAGACTCAAAATTGACCCTCAAAAAAAAGAAGGATTGAAAGAAAAAGAAAGGCGGAAATATCAAAAGAAAAAAGAAAAAGGCCAAAGAAAATTAGTTAAAGATATGAGTCGTCGTGAGCATAAGGCTGTAAAAAACGTTTGGAAAGAGCATTGTTCTAAGTATCGTGCAAAAAAAAAAGTCATGAAAGACGTAACAAAAACTTTTGCAAGGGAAAATACACCTGATTCAGAGGATCCCGCAGAAGAACCTCAGGCACCTTTAAGATCATCAGAAAGTGAAGTAGTTAAAACAAGAAAGAAAAATGCTAAAAAGAGACGCGAAAGGGTACTGAAAGAAAAAAACCTTATGATTAAGGAATACAAACGGAAAATGGAAAAGTATAAAAAGAGGTTACAGCGGTTAGAAATGAAGGTTAACAATAACAGTAAAAATGAAGAGACACCTAACACAAAACTAACAAGAATGTGTGATACTCCAGAAACTCGAAAAGATGTTGTTAAAAAGGCGCTTTTCGGGGAAGTATTGAATAAACAATTAAAAAAGAACTATGCAGACTTAAAAACGCAAAAAGAGAAGGATATTTTTGGAAAAGTGGTATCTGGTGCAATAGTAAAAAAATATAAGTTATGGAGGGTTCAAAATAGTGCTGTATCGTACAAGAGAGTTCAGCAATCTAAAAATCACTCTTTATTACCAATGAAACGCACTCGACTAGCGTTAATTTCGAAAGAACACTTGAAGACAGTTCAAAACTTCTATGAAAATGATGATAATAGTCGAATTGGTGCAGGAAAACGGGAATGTGTGACCAGAAACGGAGTCAAAAAACAAAAAAGATATTTATTAGATACAATATCTAATTTAAACAAGAAATTTCAGAATAATAACTCTGGTCGAATCAGTTACCAGACTTTCTGTCGTTTACGTCCTTTCTGGGTGGTAACACCTAAGATAAACGAACGGGATACATGCCTCTGCATTAAACATGCTAATATTGATTTGAAATTGACTGCATTGCATTGTCGAAAGATTCTGCGTTACGATAATCACAATAAATTGCTCGAAAACACTTGCTGCGATCGTTATGATGAGAAATGTTTATCTCGGGAATGCCTGCGTTGTGTCAACAAGAATCCCGATTACGAAGAATTTGATGATACAAAACCTATAACGTTTTAAAAATGGATAGCCGAAAAACAAGATTATAAGGATCCTAAGTTGAATAAAGTACGATCTATAACAAAGTATGTAAAAAGAATTCTAACGGTACGTCCGGTTGAACTGATAAAAGAACTGCACGAGGAATTGGATGCGTATTATAAGCACGAAAGAAACATATCGCATCAGTACAAAGCCTTTAAGGAGTTAAAAGAAAATCTTAGTGATAGCGAAGTTGCAATACTTATGGACTTTTCAGAGAATTACTGTACCAAGTATAATGAAGAAATACAGGCATATCATTTTGGAGGGTCTAGGCTTCAGCTCAGTCTCCACACTGTCGTAGTTTACACAAAAGACTCGACGAAATCCTATTATGTACTGTTTCGAAAAACACCGCACATTCACCAGCTGCTATATGGGAAAACTTGAAGGCAATTTTCAAAACTTTATCGACGCATATTACCTGCATCCATTTTATAAGCGAAGGACCCGTTACCCAGTATCGGAACAAAACTATGTTCCATATATTGGCTACAAGGCTTTATGAAGAGGTTCCACATATACAAAAGTTTTCCTGGAACTTTTCGGAGAGTGGGCATGGCAAGGGTGCCGCAGATGGTGTTGGAGCTACATGTAAAAGGACCGCAGATGCCATCGTTGCTGCGGGGGGTGACATTGACAGTTTGGAATCTTTTATTGAATCTGTGCAACAAAGATGTCCTGCAATTACCATGTTTGCGATTGACGATGATGCAATTAATAATATGACTAACGGTATTCAGAAAGACGCTAAAAATCTGAAAAGTTTCAATGGTACCCTCAAAATACATCAGATTAAGTGTAAAATATCACGATGCCCTTTGGGATTACCGAAAGGTGCTGAAAAGCTTGTAATGAAAAGTTTAAGCTGCTCTTGTGAAAAAGAGTGTCAGCATTTTAATCTAGGTGTTATGAAGTACCAAGTGACGAAACTTCGCGTTGAGGACGTTTACACAGACTCAGAATCCGATAGCGAAACCAGACTAGCCCATAATTCGCCGGATAGTAACATTATTACAGAAACTGAAATTACACGACCGTGTGACAATATCAATACTGATTCTGAGAATAGTGCAGGGCCCAGCACAATTAACCAACAGCAGTACAACAGTGGTGATTACGTTCTAGTCAAGTTTAACGTTAGAAATACAGAATATCGTTATGCTGCTGTTATCACTAAAGTTGATAATGAGGAAGGCGAACTAACGGTAACTTTTATGAAAATTTGTGATAATAAGGGCCACAAGTTTAGAATGGACGAAAATGATATTTCTGATGTCAGTTTTGACCAAATATTGCAGAAGTTACCAGATCCAGATCTAAGTCTAAAAGAGAGAACATTATTTTATTATATCCCTGTATCAGTACCGGTCTTTGAGAAAAATTAGTTAATTTAAATATTTTCCCCTAAAGTACAATGTTAAGACTGATTTGTTTGTAATGCGTACAATTAATGTTAATTACTTAAGTTACTCCAAAAGTATTGGTTGTGATAATTAAAAAGTTATTTTATTAAGTTTAACGAATAGGTAAGATTTGTTTTCATACTGTTTATACTTAAAAAAAATACATAATTTAAGACTGGCAAAGAAAAATAAAGACTTTAATTACTTAAACAAAAATACTAATTGTTTTTGTCCATAAAACATTCCCCTGGATGGTTACAACAGTCCCCTGTCACGGTTTTGCAAAAATTCGTCCATAACTCAAAAATCAAGCGGATAATGTGTGGGCTTTTTTAAGATATATATTTAATTTATTATTGCCCTTCATTTTATTAACAAACATTCTCAACATTTAATAAAATTACGTCAGGACAGTCTTGTATGGACGATTTTCCAAATAGCAGAGAAACACCCATATAAGTATTTATATCTCAATTTAAAGTACAAAATTTCTCCTAAATCCCTCAAGATCCAGAGGCGAGCTTACACCTGTCATCAAAATGGAGTACTGAATTTCTGACTAAAAGTGGACACAATTGTGCCTCTGCCAACCCCTATTGGAAAAGGCGTGTGATACTGTTTGTCATAAGTTATAAGTGTTTCCTTTGAAAAAGAGCTACCTCAGAGTTTCTTGTCCTGTCTTCTCTGAGAAGTATGTGCTTTTGGAACGTACACCTAGTATTAAATGAATGAAAGACATATGTAATTGTCCAACAGAATAATAGTACCTTTCGTACGAGTTCGCAAGGGCTCACATTTACCAACCGAGACGTTTACGGCACGAGCCGAAGGCGAGGGTCGTAAAGAAGCCTTTTCGAACCAGTTTCGAATAGATTTTTTTCACCCGAGAACCCAAAATCAAGCGGCGAAGGTGCTATTTTGAGGTTAGAAGGCGGAAAATAATATTTGTTAGTTTAAACAAAAAAGGCGACGAGTTGCCTCGACATAGAACATTCTACGGTTCATTTAATAAGGCTTGTAACTAACACGTCTATTAAAATAGACCTCACCGAAAAAACAATCACATCAAAGTCACTTCTCTCCCCCTCGAAGCAGCTGTATATCCCACCAGTATACCTAGATCCGGCTCGCAGGACCAAAACGTTCAACACCAACTCCCTAGTTGAAGCTCGGTTGTAACTGTTTGTGTTATTTCTGGTTGCCACTGCAGTGAGTATGGGAATGATGACTTCCCTAAGAAGTCGTTGGGGCTTCCTTTCGTGACGTCATTTCCTGATTTCATTACTATGAGTATAAACGAACGCGTGGAATGAGTGTTGAGATTAAGATTCTCGAGTCGTACAGTGTGGAGGGTGTTTGTAACATTTTGAGAATTTTTAACCGGGCGCAGTCCCACGGAATTAATCACCTCACGGAGTTAATGGACGCCGCCTAACTGCCATCGGTCGCACCAGTATGGTCGTACGACTGGGTAATGTTGGGTAATGCGTGTATTTAATATGTCCTTTCGAGAATTTTGTATATAGCCTGTCAACCAAACTGTCATAGTTATATTGGTAGAGTTATTGATTGTGGCCAATCAACACTGGCATTAAGTATACCGTTTAGATTCTGATAAGGCATCGGTGTGTTACTAATTATGAGAGAGCGGCGAATCCTACAGACTCATTGACCGAGTTATACAAACAACCGTGAGCTTGATGCTCCTTAGCGTGAATTTAACTGGAAAATCTCAAGAACAAATAATAACGATTAAGACGTGATGCCCGCCCTTCACTTATTACTTGACTGCTACATAATGGAGAGCATTAATACTCGAGAGTGGGTTTATATGGGCATAATATCCCTGAGAGTTTTAATGGCTAATTATGTACAGTTACATACACTCATCTACACACATATCATAAGCTCTCTGATGTGTTCAGGAATCGCATGTTTGACCGGCATTGTGGCTCTGCAGTTGTTTAGCTTGTTCTGTAGTACCAACTTCACAGACAAACTAGGGGCGGCACGCAGGCGGGCGTCGGCGTTCGAAATTTGAATGTCATAATATGTAGAAAAAGTCTCGAGTGATATTATTAAGAAACTCGCCTTCGGCTCGATTCATACACCCACTCTCGAGTATTAATGCCCTCCATTATGTAGCAGTCACATAAACTACTATAAAACTGCACCAAATTTATATAAAATAGTGCATTTTCTAGTAATTACCATATGTTAAAAAATCGAGTCAGTATTTATGCTACTTTGCCCAAAATTTCCACTTAGCGGGAAATTGGGCTTATCTCACCCAGGAACATTCCCGGGAACCGGTCAATAGTCCCGCCCAAAGCGTTCACGTATGGTTACGTGATGTACTTACACGTATTTTTTTTAAAGCGAGGTTTTAAAGTGAAACATTTCCAAATTACCTGTACGTGTATCTGTGCTAGCTCGTACGACAAATCAACTGGTGGTTTGTCCCTTTATCACCATATCCAAGTTTTCAGACCACTAACATCTTATTTTCATACGCACATAACACTGTTACCTTGCTGTGCTGACGGCAATACCACCACACTAGGCCTGGCGACAAAACAATAAAACAATTTAGGTTTTCATGCCAGCAACGTAAGTAATTCACTTGTTGTGTACATGCGACCTAGAATTGTAGGCTCCAGCCGATTAACTAGATATAGTGACTACACTATCAGGGTCAATGACACTTGCAAATTGTGGCGACCAAATGACGAAACACTTTTCGCCAATTTTCGTCTATATGCTGTGTTTACGCAGTTACGGTCTAATGACGATTGATGCAAGGAAGTTATACGGCCGATCCTAAAGGTGATGGAAAACTTCAACACAGCTGCGGCAATAGGCTATCCCCCTTTGAGGATTGAGTAACCAACCTGCCTACCCGTACGGGAAAAGGTGTGACGCTGTGTTTTGTTCTTTGTTGTGGCATGCGTCATTGGAGCTCTGAAACATTATGAAAATTACCGTCATTCCTCAAACAATGAGAGACTATTTGCTTAAACTGCAACTGATTATTCACACTTTGGGTACAAGTCTTTCAGATGACTTCTCTTTTCATGGAATTTTTATGTCTAGCTGGTCTTTAAGGTATTACTCACTTCCTAAACACATTGGGCCTAGCCACAAAAAAATAAACTACTGTACAACACTTGTTTAACGTTTGTTTTGAAGTTAAATGCTGTGCGAATTTAAAACACATGATCATAGATTAGCATGTTTGTGTCAAAGTCAAATAGATTTCGATGACGACCTCTGTGGCGCGGAGGGTGTGGGTCTGCCTACCCTGCGGGAGGTCCCGGGTTTGATCGCAGGCTGAGGGTAAAGAAAAAAAGAAACTCCAGGTCTTGAATGTTTATGTGTGTGACGTCGCTGCTTCTGCTTCCCATGACAGGGTATCTTAGTGTGGGGCCAGAAGCAATGTATGTGCCTGTATGTAAATGTTTATGTTTATTACCAATTTAGCGATAGAAACTGGTAGCTAATAGATATGATTAGTCATGAAGAAAAAGTCAGTCATAAACACATTCAGTTTATTTTTACTTTGCATGCTGGAATTGGTATCATAGAATCATTCGTGAAACACATCATTGATTAGCAAGTGTCAAAGTCAAGGATATTTCTATTAGAGTGATATAATATCGAGAAACTCTTAGCTATAATAGATATGATTAGGCATGGAGGAAAACACTTGTGATATTGTGATAGCACAAAAGTAGGGATCTATATGTCGCAGTTGGTTGGTTACTCAGACACTTAACTAACATTCTAGACTCTAGATTGTTAGTTAAGTGTCTGATCTAGAATCTAGAGCGTAAATTAAATACCGACGTTTAACCAAGTCACTAGCATTTTGATTTAAATAAAGCATCGTCAAAAACGTTTAACAATCTGTCTTAACGAAAGCCGGCGTATTGGTTAAATAATGTAAAACAAGATGGCGTCACGACATCAGCTGAATTACACAGCTTGGGCAAAACATTGCGGTTGCTTAGGTGAAGGCTAAAGGGGTGAGCGAAGCGAAGCTCCCTTTATCCTTCGTGTTAGGTTGAACATGTAAGAACAACAAAAAATACTTAAACAATAAACTTAAGTACCTACACATAAAATATTTTTATGTGTACTTAAGTAAATGTTTTGTTGCCTAGGAACGTTTAGACTATTTGTTAAACGTTTCGTTCACTCACTTGTCAGACGGAACTTTAGCGACTTGGTTAAACGTCGGTCTTTAATTAACGATCTAGGGCTAGGGTGTTAGTTAAGTGTCTGCGACATAAACATGGGCATGAAATTATAGAAAATAAATAATGGCAATATTTTCAGTTTTCTGCGTGTTTTTTTATGAAATATTTGGTTTGTCTATATTTAAGTACTATTTTTAAGGCACAAGCCTATACCTATAATAATACATTGGGTGCACGACGCGGTAGTCCGTTAATAAGTCACTATTCTTGCCATCATACATTTTCTATCATTAATTCGATAGAATTGTTATCGTTGCCAAAAGGTCGTTATAACGATATTTAGGACCAGACAAGCCTCGCCCATTTACTAATTTACTAAGACTTTTGCACAACGTTCTGCTATTTAATAGTGAAATACATAGTACTAAACAACAATTATTAACATACAAAGGCCGCCTAGGCACGCAATAGGGAGACTGAAGTCACAAATTAGGTGCGGATGGTTCGCCATTAGCTAATTGATCTGGAATTGCGATCGAATGAAGAAAATTACATTTTAGCCATTAGCATAGAAATTTATCTAACTTATTGCCTTTGTTTGGTGAATTATGATATTAAACCGGGCGCAAGGCATTACAGGCCACAGCTAAGCAAATGATTTGCAATGCTATTACGATTTGCTGCAAATCGTTTGACACCATTTATGAAGTAACTATTACAGCTATTGGTTTCAGCTTCGACATGGTGATTTAATTTCACGTATTGAAATCTTATTATCTAAATAAGTTTAAAAACTAAAATAAATAAATATATATTAGAGGACAACCTTACACAAATCAGACTAGGCCAATAGTAAGCTAAATATGGCCTGTGTTATGGATACTAGACTGACGATATATTTAATAGTGATACATACTTAAGTAAATACCTGTGGTATATACATAGAAAACATCCCGGACTAAGAAACAAATGTTCATGCTCATCAGACAAATATTTGCTCTTACCAGAATTCGAACCGAAAAAGCTTAACCGGTCGTCAGTACCTAAAAACTACAGTAGTATTGGTACCTTAACTAACTCGTATATCTGAACATAACTTGGTTTCATAGCGGTGACCTACCTACGAAGAAAACATACATTGACAAAGCGAAGAACTGCTTTAAGCTAACTATTTCGGCCATAATCTGCCGGATTCCAGTATTTTTTGCTC
Source organism: Argyresthia goedartella (assembly GCA_949825045.1). Lineage (NCBI taxonomy): Eukaryota > Metazoa > Arthropoda > Insecta > Lepidoptera > Argyresthiidae > Argyresthia > Argyresthia goedartella. The sequence goes on from OX463831.1 coordinate 27,072,629, forward strand.
ACAAAACGCACTCATAAACAAAACGCCGCTCACCGCGACCCATCCCTTTCCCCTCTCCTAAGTAAGCATTATGAATGGCGCGCGTAAATTAGTATTTGAAAAAAAAAACTCGGAATGTTATTTTACTATGTTCATTGTTGACGCTATACAATAATTATGATAATTGTATAGTCCCCAGGAGATGCTTATCACACGGAAAAAAACCCATGTTGTGATACAAATTAGCGTTTTTTGGCGCTTTGTCGATTTTGTTACTTCCTTAATAGGGTTTTGTCACGAATATTTGCGCCTCAGAAAGTATTATATTTTCTTATACCATCTTTTAAACAACTCTCCACCAGCACAGCACCTACACAAAGTTTCATGCGTCTAAGCCAATTTTCAAAGCACCTTTTCCAGTATGCTCTGATACCTCTTCTAAAGCTATCTCGAACACCATGAGCGCTTCTTCTGGCGGTGAAAACAGTATCTCTTTGAGCTGATCTTATATTTTTCGGAACCATAAGGAGCCACTCGGCGTCAAATCAGGACTGTAATTAACATAAACATAAACATTTACATACAGGCAGAGCCACAATCGCTGCGCCACAGAGGTCGTCGAGGCGGATGACGAAAGTTTAACCGGCGTTTTGTCTAGGAAGTCCCTTGCCTTGATCTCGGAGTGGGCGGCGCGTTGTCGTGGTGTTGGAAAAGTCCTCGGAGCCCCGTGCTGGGTCACTTATTGTTCGCAGCAGCAAAAACTTCTGGCAAGCATTTGGTTTGTACCCCTCCGCATTAATGCCTCTTTGAAGGAGAAAAAACTGGCGATCAAATTTTTTACAGCGCTTCTGGATCGCTTTACTTTCGTGGGCGTTTGGTTCGTTTTGAAACAACCATACTGTGGACTGGCGCTTAGTTTCTGGATCGTATTGATAAATCCAAGAGTCGTCACTTGTTGTGATGTCGTAAACACAGCGGGATGAACCTGCTTCGGATTTATCAATCATATCGCGGCACCATTCCACGCGCGCGTGTCAGATTGTGTGGTACCCAGCGCGAAACAATGCTCCTCATGCATTCCTTTGTTTGTTCTCATTATGGCTGAGAGAGCTTAGCTTCCTTAAGGGGATACCTCGTCCGTGCAAGGGTCCGCGTTACTCCAGGCGGAAAGACCCGCAGTGTGAGAGGTACGGAATCGGGGAAAAATGTCATAACGTAGCGCCAAACCACATAAAAATTGTTTTAAAAATAAACTACGCCATTTTGTCACAAAGATTTTCAAGGAGAGTTTACTAATACATAATATCCACATTTTGAATACAATGAAATAAGTTAGGATTTCTGAATTACAGGAAAAATAAAACGATTTAGAGGTCTTTTAGCAATTCAATTCTATTGAGAAAATTTCACCCAATCGCGTTTTCCTTCTGTGAGAATTTTAATCAAAAATAAAATATGTAGATGACTTCATGGTGGAGTAAATGGGTTTGAAAAAAACACTTTTTTTTCGTATCACCTTAAAAGGCTCTGTTCAGATAGCAAATCAAAAGGGAATCAAATTAATTGCGAATAAAAAAAAAATGTTACGAACGCTAATATCTAACACAATTATTGGCTTCATGGGAATCGAAATACATTGTTCCACTAAACCCGATTGTACCTAAGTTTTTCGAGCGTAGGTATTTATGTGATGTGTGTATATATGTATGTTTATAAGTATATTTTGTACCTCCCCCTAAATAAACAATTTCAATAGTTGTTTGTATGTAGGTATGCAATTTACGTCTGTATGTCAATACTTTGATCTCCGGAAGTGCAATTTCGGTGAAACATTACCGACAGGTCATTGAACCCAGTATTTCCAGAATAACTTTGTAACTGTCTTTTGTTTACAAGCTTGGCGAGGGGAATTGGCTGATGGGGCTGGCACACAGCCAGCTTGCATGGTGGACACTTCTGAGCGTCTTAAGTGGCAAAGGAACCGCTCTTTTCGGTGCGCCGACCCACCAGGGCCATGGCGATCCTGGCAGCCTCCCGTTGGCTCTGACAAAAACTACTGACTCTGACATAGACTTGGACCGATTTGAGCTTGACATCTTTGGCTCAGATAACAGACAGCAGCGGCGGAAACCTCTATTGTGAAAACAAAACACCCCGACCTACCCCTCTAGACAAGGGGAAGTATTTAAATGTAAAACTGTAAATCCAGTTTTTGCTTGGGAAAAATACTGGTTTTGCCCGACTGAATTACTGAATAGCGACAAAAATGAGCGCGACTAGAAATAGTCGCGCTCCGGTCGAGTCGAGTCCCGGTGGGGGCAAATATTTGTTTGATGAGAACGGATGTTAGTATAATATTTATACCCTAGTCGTGATTGTCGATCTATCTAAGTATAATATTTATGTATATAAGTATGTGTATCGTTGTCTAGTACCCGAGATACAGGGAATCCTAGTTTGGGGCTAGATCAATGTGTGTAAATAGTGTCCAAGGTATTATTAAGGTAATTCGAGTTGGCGGGTAACTGTCTGGACGGGTTACATGTAGAAGAAGTAGCATATATAAATTGGGAGTGTTTTGGTAGAAAATAAACAACTAGTATAGTTTGGCATGTCAACGAAAGGGCTTTTTGCGAGGATCGGAAATGCTTAGAAAAAAATATTGAAATTTTTTTTATCCCGCCACCTCCCATCTCTAAAACTACTGATCCTAAAAACTTTGAAAAAAAAATAGATAATATAGATAGGTCTTTACTTAAAGATTACAGGGAAAATACAGAGTAAGTATGGTTTAAATGGGGGGGGGGGGGGGGGGCAGAAATTTAAAACCACATACAAACCTATAAATGCACCTGGTTACATGCATGGAAAATAAAGGATACCTTAACCCCATCCAATAAACTTGTATACCATAGTGCGGTGGTACGGAACCCCTCGTGTGCGAGTCCGACTCGCACTTGACCGTATATTTATAAATATAAAGCTATTTGACGTCAACACTGTACTTACTAACTGTTTTATCAGAATTGTTGATTGACATTTGCTTTATAAATCCGGGTAACTGCAGGGTTTTGAGAACCGGTTCCACAAGGATGCACTATTCCTAGTGACTTGAGAGTATTTATGTTATTAGTGCTCGGGTATGATTACTTCGAATGGATTACTTATCTTAAAGGTTTAAGGCTGGGCACCCCGGCAGCGGAACTTAGAATTTTACCTTTAGCTTTTTTTTTGTAAAGTATTTCCAAAAGCACGTTCCAAAACACACAAGAAACTCTGAGGTAGCTCTTTTTCAAAGAAAATACGTATAACTAATAATATATAAATTTAAACATCAATAAAAAAATAACAAAACTTAAAATTAACCTTACAAACCGTCCCGGGACATTAACGTGCCAAAGGTCAAATGATAGAATATTGAAGGAATATTCAAATGTTAAAAAAGCTGATAATCGATATATAGAAAACTAACAGAGCAACATAACGTATATATATATATATTTATAAAGATTAAATTAACAGTAAAGAGGGACGTAACTTCAAATGCGGTGCGAAATTGTAAAAATATATGTTGTGATGTTTATCACAACATATATTTTTACAATTTCGCACTGTTTAGATTTTATAATAATTTTGGGAGGCTTTTTTATCCAGCCAAAATAATATAATTACGTTTATACGTTTATGAATGCATGCTCATACTCATGAATTGCCGTTGGTTACTTTACCAGCTTGTTTTAAAGAAACCAACAGCAAATACACATTTTTTGCGTAACTTGAGTTTTACACAAGCCTGTTTTGGCCTAGTGCGCCGCCTTAATAGAAGTTAGATCTTCTGTAGTAATCGAGTTGAATGGTAACGAGATTTTCTTATTGATTGATCATAAAATATTTAGATTTTAAAGAGTTGATTAAGTTTAAAAAAAAGTTAAGTTACTCGTAGTTATCGTCATTGTCTAATGGCATTCAAACTAACTAACTAAATTGTAAAGGTTTAAAATCTGATAGCCCTTGTCAGGTTGCCATAATTATAAGTCTTATTTTATTGACAAATATTTTTTTATTAGTTTAATAACGACGCCTCTGGAACCAGTTTCCTATTGACCTGGGAAAAAAACCAGAGCAATATCAGCAAACATAATTTGTGCTAAAATCACTTGTCTAACACAATGTTCTTAAAAACGTGAACAAAACACACTCCCACACACGCCCATACCATTCAATTTTGAAACGTAAGATTTAAACTAAATTAAACTCTACCACATTGTGATAAACGATAGCATTAACACCCTGTAATGATATGACACGGTTCTAAGTAGATAATAGTACGGACATTCCTTTGATTCTACATTATGTAATGCCAATATGTAGAAATAACGGGTTTGGCATCATATCATATCATGTATGGCCGTGAATGAGCAACGGATGTTACAGAACACATTGTTTATTAGAATTAAAATATTTATTCGGTTTAGAATCTAATTTGAATATAACGGACTGTGAGTTGATTTGATTCGCAATTTTAAGTTTAAGTAAAACTTAAAATTGTTAATCAAATCAATTCTCATCGAGTAGCGTCGATTTTTTTCAAGCCATGCACCGTTCCCTCGTTTATTCAATACTTCAACATTCTTTTATTTTTAATGTACATACAAATAATGCGTATACACAGCGTCACGCCATATTCCATACGGGTTGTCAGAGGCGCAATACGCTATTTGACTGCTAGTCAAATTTGATTCTTTTTTAGAAACTGTCAAAACGGTAATTTTGTTTATGAGTTCTATGAATCACTAGCATGTGACGTCATAGTCAAATGCTGTATTGTTAACACAAAATTTAGTTTATAAAATACAACTGCTGGAAATATACAATTCTGATATTGTCAAACGTTTTTGTTGAAATAGGTTCAGCTTGAGACACGTTTCTAGATTTATTGGACTACCTTGTTATGACGACCCGAATGGCCGAGTCGGCAGTAACCCTGCCTGCGAAGCCAAGGGTCCCGGGTTCGAGTCCGATTTGTTTGATGAGAACGGATGTTTGTACCCTAGTCATGGTTGTTTATCTATCTAAGTATAATATTTATCTATATAAGTATGTGTATCGTTGTCTAGTGCCCAAGATACAGGGAATCCTAGTTTGGGTCTAGATCAATGTGTGTAAATAGTGTCCAAGGTATTATTATTATTATTATTATTATAAAAAAGAATTGTGCCTACTTTTAGCCAATTATTTCATCCTCATTTTATTTCACTGACAATTAACATAGATCTGATCTGTGTTTTTCCTTCTTAGTTTGTCGTGAACTTCGTCTGAAATATGCAATCTAGAGTTAAAAAAGGAATGTAGGTCACGAGACTGCAAAAACCCGTTGTCTTTTTGCTGATTCGGTTCTTGCGCGCAAGAATGATAGCGTTGACCTTTAGTGCTGGCTTTCCGGAGATTGGATCAATGCCTTTAGCTTGATGGAAAAAAAAGCCTCTAGCATTTAATCTGTGGGCTGGCTGTTGGTACAATGGAACCACGCGCTAGCTGGAAATTATCCTAATTTTGCGATTAAAATTAGGTAATTGAATTAATGATGAATGAATGAATAAAAAATTAAATATTTACAATGATAACAACAATGTCAAATTCAAATTCCAAATGTCTTTATTACTGTAGATATTTACATATACTTAGCAATCGTCCTTTTTTGCCCCTTCTCTACATTGGACCACTGTGGGAGAAGAAGGGCGTAGAAACTCCCACAGATTGTTTTTTAGATCTCTTTTAAAAATTGCTTATGCTTAACTAATACAAATTTTATAACATCATAATTAATAAGTAGGAATAAATAATTACAAAACTATTACAAGCATGGTCTGTGTTGAGCCAGATTAACCCCATACAGTCCCGTCATTTAAGTAATCTTGAACATTGTAATATCCCTTTTTCGACAAAGTCTCTTTAATATGGTTTTTAAATTGCTCAAATGCCAATTTAAATATCTCCAGAGGTATCTTGTTGTAGTAGAGAATGCATTGACCCTTGAAGGAATTGCTAACCTTCGCGAGTCTAAACAAGGCGCAAGTAGTCTGTGATTATTTCTGTCTAGGTTAATATTACAGCTATCGCTAAGTTTGGCAAATAATAATAATATAATAATAAAACATATATTTTCAGAAAACACGGTTCCATAGTATTGTTAGTACAAAAAGAGAATTTCCTAATCTATGTTAGTTACACCTTAAAATAAAAATAAATAAGTAAGCAACTTATGGCGGATAGCGAGTCAGAGAGGAGGAGCCTGTACCCAGCAGTGGGTAGGTGTGGGCTGATTGATGATGATGATGAGCCTATTTATCCAGCTAGGTGCCGGTCACCACGTTTATCCAGTGCTTTAAAATAGGTCCATCGACCCTATCTGCTATAACAGTCAGAAGGCACAAATCAGAAATATCGACACAGCCAAAGTGACAAAATTATGTCAACACCCTCAGAGTTAACTTGGATGTTGACATAATTATGTCACTTTGGCTGTGTCGATATTTCTGATTTGTTAAGTGGTGTAGATCTTTTTGAGTAGCTAACCTGCTCACATATATCTGATGCTGACTGTACATACATCATGTTTTCGAAAATAAATTGACTAGCTACAGTTAGTGTGTCAATTTCTTTAAAAAGCTCTCTTAAGGAGTCTGTGCGTTAAAAGGGGTGAGAGCTCCTTTGTCTTTCGTGTTAGTTTGAACATGTAAGAACAACAAAATCCGACGCTCGTTTTGTAATTTTTGTTATTCGAGTTAAGGTTCTCAAGTTGCTGTTTTTATATGTTAGTCGCGAATTTCTGTAATTTTGTCAGTCGACGACAGTATTTCTCAGACGCGCTCATTTTGGTCGCTATTCAGTAATTTAATATAAAGTTAGATATCTCTACTGTGTCTGTGTGTGTGTGTATTTGCAGGTGAGTGGCAATAACTCACTATGAAGGACAGCTTATTTCACGCCAAGTGTAAACCCAGGTGGTCTACTAGCTAGGCAATGTACTCCAATATCGATTATTATCTTTCGACCTTGTTGCATTACCAGTTGATACTATAAACGGATAAAAATAACCACACATGGACACAACGTTCCCTCTGACACCGCGTATGGAAAATGGTGTGACGCTATCTTGTTTGATAGATAGATAATCCATTTATTCACTGTTAAAATAGACATAAATACAGTTTTTAACACAAATCACAAAGCAAGTAGATGTAATCTTTGCTAGTACCGTAGTGTTATAATTTATTCTGTGTCACTACCGCTCTAAACGACAGATGCCTCATCTCGATGCATTTTTTGTCGCCGATCTTGTATGCGCATGTGTGTTGCAGTTTTAAATATAGAACGTCTCTCGTCTGCCTACTGACAGGCTGACGTTCAAGAATAGGACCCGATGGGTTTCGTTGACCTAAATGCGTGAACGATGTTTGGTAGGCGTTCGTTAATTATCTCATTGGCACATGATCAGGAAATGAACCTGCATCTCCTGTGTGAGAAGCAAGCGCGAAACCCGGTAGACCACGGAGTACTTTTCTAGAATTGATCATTTCATGAAATAGCTAACCGTTTTATGATCTGGCCGACCATTTCATGAAATGGTCAGAAAGGGTCGAATTTGGTGAAAGATGTTAATACCTTGGACACTATTTACACACATTGATCTAGCCCCAAACTAGGATTCCCTGTATCTTGGGTACTAGACAACGATACATATACTTATATAGATAAATATCATACTTAGATAGATAACCAAGCATGACTAGGGTACGAACATCCGTCCTCATCAGACAAATATTTTCCCCCACCGGGACTCGAACCCGGGACCCTTGGCTTCGTAAGCATGGTCACTGCCGACTCGGCCATTCGTGTCGTCGTCTCGTAACCTCTCAAAAACCGCAAAAAAAGCACTTTTATTCAGTACTACCTAATGTTTTTTTGTGATATACATGTCAAACTTACACGAAGACTATTCGGGGGTTCCGCTGCGCTCGCCCCTTCAGTCTTCTCCAAAGCTACCGCAGTGTTTTTCCCTAAAAGATGTCTTCGTTCAATGAAAGTTCTAATTCAACCATGGTTGCCCATTTCATGATTTGGTCAATTCTACGATATAGTTACGACATATCTAAACCTGTGTGTAAATGCCAATCCCTACAATGGCTCAGGTTAAGGGAATCGAACCTAAACCAGGGCAGAGGAAATCTCAATTTAACCTAACAGTCCAATTTTAAGACAAGCACTTCCTGCACGATTACCGGGCTTGTACCTAGATCAAGTGGCTTGAATTTACTGGGAAGTGCCACTGTGACGTTTCTTTGACGATTACAGAACCATAGCTCGAATCTGTAAACATAACATAAACGTAGACATTTACATACAGGCACATATATTGCTTCTGGATACCTGCACTAGGATACCCTGGAACTCAAAACTCAAATCATTTATTGCAAGTAGACAAAATAATACACAGACAAGTCAAACACTTACTTAGTTTCATTTACATGGAAAAAAATAAATCAAATATGATCAACTAAACAAATGAGTACATAACAGATTTGAGTTTGAAAAAGGAAATTTCCCCTTCAAGTGGTGATTCATGGCTGAAACTCGCACAGGAAAAAGAAACTCCATGAACTCTACCAGTGCTTCGGAAATACGCGGATGTCACTTTAGAAATTTTCGTCATATTGTTTTTTTATTACACAATGTACGATATAAAAATTATCTAATCTAATGACAATATTGTAACATCGTATCCATAGCAATCTAACAAAATTAATAAACAAGTACAAAGACAAGCTGTAATGAACAAAACATGATAAAATGTCGTGGGAACCAGAAACATCGACGACACACATATAAACATCCAAGGCCTGGGGTTTTTTTTCTGCATGCCCAGCCGGGGTTGAACCCGGGACCTCTCGCATGGTAGGCAGAGCCACACCTATATCCTTGATAGATCCTCAAATTCAAATAACAATACGACCCGAATGGAGTCGGCAGTGTCCCTGCCTACGAAGCCGAGGGTCCCAGGTTCGAGTCCCGGTGGGGGCAAATATTTGTTTGATGAGAATGGATGTTTGTACCCTAGTCATGGTTGTTTATCTATCTAAGTATGATATTTATCTATATAAGTATGTGTATCGTTGTCTAGTACCCAAGATACAGGGAATCCTAGTTTAGGACTAGATCAATGTGTGTAAATAGTGTCCAAGGTATTATTATGAATCGCTTTAAACGAGAGCTTATTGGTCAACGTAAGTTTGAAGTAAGTTGACCATACTGCTGCTTGATCAAGTGTCGCTTAGATGCCAATGAGGCGCTGTCAGTTCCTGAGCGAGTGACAGTGAAAGCATGACTTTGAGTGTCCGTCAGTTTGAGTTGTCGGTTGCGCATACGCCTTAACACCTTAAAAACAGCTCGAGTTAGGCCAACGCAGTGTTTTGCCCTTATATTAGCTGTGCAAATCAGTATTAATCATATTCACCACGGACGTGTAGTGATTATATATACTAACCGGTTAATGTGATAAATCTTGCTTTAACCATCGATATTGGTAAGTATGAATACCCCGCTACGTAATCACCGGATCATTATCTTGACCGTATAGCATTTACACTAAGAAATACTTACATACTGCCTATAATTCTAAAGGGAACGGTAATGCTTTTAAATATAGCAAGGGAAGGACTGTATCCAACTTAGGCCAATCGAAAGTTATTCAAGACACCCACAAAATCTCTGTAAAAGACATAGAGTCACCGCTTTTCTCATACTGGCTGGCATAGACACAGTTGTGCCCACGTTCAGCCAGTTATGCAACACTCCATTATCTTCTGGACACCTGGACCTGGTCCAGGTATCGCGATTTGGAAGCTCGTGCCATGGTAATACAATTCAAATCTAGAACGGGAAATAAACACAAACACTTTCATACAGACACATACTTTGCTTCTGGCCCCACACTAGGATGCCCTGTGTCGTGGGAACCAGAAACAGCGAAATCACACACGTATAAACATCCAAGACCTGGTGTTTTTTTTTCTTCATCCCCAGACGGGGATCGAACCCGGGACCTCTCGCATGGTAGGCAGAGCCACAGAGGTCGTAACATCTTCTTTGGAAGTCATCCGGCGTTACGAGGCAGTTATTATTGTGGATTGCAGAAGCTATCGGGCGGAAAAGGGAGTGAAAGCGTTACTGCTTTACTTCGGCAGGTTTCGGCAACCGAGACCGATAATGGACGACTTTTCGTGTCGTGATTCGTGACGTAACCCACTGGGCTAAATGCATGGAGGGTCACTTTAATTCACTGACCTTTTGAGGAATGATTGAGCCGAATTGCTCAACATTAAAAAACATCTCTCCGCATTTATAAACGGGAAATCTTAAACTGCACATCCATAATACTGATTTGCACAGGAAATATACTGATTTTCACAGCAAATATCAGGGCAAAATACTGCGGTAGCTCAGGTGAAGGTATTAGCTATTCGTATTAGTTTGAAGATGTAAGAACAACAAAAATACTTAAAACATAAAAAGTGTTTTTGCTGCTCCTTTTTTGCTGTAAAAATCAGTATTTTTGATGTGCGATTAAATACTAGCCTTTATAAACGTAAGACGACCGGTTCAGCCTAGCGGGGTAGTGACTCTGCCTACGAAGCTGACGGTCCTGGGTTGGATTCCCGGTAAGGGCAAATATCTGTGTGATGAGCATGAATATTTGTTGCTTAGTCTTGAATGTTTTCTATGTATTTACATACGTATTTATCCCTATTAAATATATCGACGTCTAGTACCCATAACACAAGCCTAGTTGATTTTACTATGGGCCTAGTTCGATTTGTGTAAGATTGTCCTCTTATATTTATTATTATTATGGTTGGAAACTAAAAAAAATGGATCTTCTTTCATGATCTTTTTCCGCTCACTGCTAGGTATAGGCCTTCTTCCTTTATAGGGTTCCCTATTACAGGCAGCGCCAAGTTTCTTTGGCTGTGTGCGAGTTTCTCGCATAGGGTAAGATAGAGTGAGTGAGATAGCGAGAGAGTTGAGAGCTCGCTCAGAGCCAAAGAAACTTGGTGCGAACTGTACTGAGCCTCCGCTGTCTTTCTGTCCGTCTGTTTGTCTGCCTGTCAGCTCAGCTGTCAGCTCAGCTGTGTCTCAGGAACCGTGGTAGTAGGTAGACTGTTTTGAATTTTAGAGGACAACGCAAAATTCAAATTTCGAATTGGATACCCCACACGTCCTCCGCCATCGTGAATTCTCATAGAAAATGCCTATACTAAATGATTTTCCGTTTTTTTGCTTTCCCTGTGCGTTTCTCAAAGTGTTCTCTATATCAGAACCTTTCCAAGACTCCAACGAGTAATTTAAAGAAAAGTTGATCCAAATCGGTCTAGCCGTTTCAAACATTCGACCTTACCAACACATTTTGGTATTAAATTTTAGGGTTTTGTACCCGAAGGGTGCCAAATGGGACCCTATTACTAAGCCTCCGATGTCCGTCCGTCCGTCTGTCCCACAGGTCTGTCCCCAGGCTGTAACTCATAAACCGTGATAGTTAGACAGATAAAATTTTCACAGAATGTGTATTTCTGTTGCCGCCATAACAACAAATAATGAACTACATGCATAAATTGAAGGACGTTCCCATACAATATATATGGGGACGAGGTTTTCCGTCACTAGAACTAGCTAGAACGTCCGTATTCTGTGTCATTTACTTGTCTAGCCTATTCAACACTGACTCAGCGGCCTAAGTACCCTTTCTTACGAAATATCACAACCACCACTACGTTCAATAGTATTTTCAATCTTCGGTCTATTATTTGAAAGTTGGTTTCCCAATGAAAGTCAACTAGTTGAGTGTGCGTGAAAAGTATCATTGTCCATAACTACATAGTTAGCAAGATTTGTACATTGTGCAGTATGTAGCGTAGGATATGTTTTTTTCCTGGGTAACCAAGCAAATTACGTATGAATTTCGAACGATGTCATCATCATCATCATCAGCCTCTCAGGGGCCCCACTGTTGGGTATAGGCCTCCTCATAAACACGCCATTCAGAACGGTCCTGCGCAACCCGCGTCCATTGCTTTCCCGCCACCCTCGCCACGTCGTCGGACCATCTGGCAGATGGTCTGCCGACCGATCTTTGGCCTCCTCTTGGCCACCACTCTGTCACCGATCTGGTCCATCTTCCGTCTTCTCGCCTTGCCAAGGGTCCTGCCCACTTCCACTTAAGGCGTGCTATGCGCTTACCCACATCAGCGACGTCACATAGCTTATATCCAGCGGACGATCAAAATGCTTCTGACAATACTATCCGCTAAGTCTTCGATGACGTCGTATCGTCCGTCACTGTTTTACAGACGCGTTGAGGGCTAGAGCAAGCGATAGAGGGGAGGAGAGACCGCATTCCTCGCGGGTGCCAAGTTAGCTGCGGCGAACACTACCTCATTTGTCGAATTCTGTCATGTCGCTTAGGCATTCTGGGGAAACAGACGAACATACAAACATACCGGAACGAATCGTAACTGTAAAAGTGTTGATGGAGGCCCGCCCGGCACACAACAACAACTAACTGAAAGTATGATAGACAGTGCTGTTACTGTATCTTGTCATAGAAATGAGGTTGGTTCACGAAGCAGTCAACACTTCGGTGAAAGCATGCTAAAACTATTCAGTATTCAGTATCTTTATGGCAACAAATATAATAATAAAAATAATACCTTGGACACTATTTGCACACATTGATCTAGCCCCAAACTAGGATTCACTTTATCTTGGGTACTAGACAACGATACACATACTTATATAGATAAATATTATACTTAAAACAACCATGACTAGGGTACAAACAGCAGTTCTCATCAAACAAAGTGGGGCTCGAACCCGGGACCCTTGGGTTCGTAGGCAGGGTCACTGCCGACTCGGCCATTCGGGTCGTATCGTATAATGATCACCAAAATATTTTATTCCTACCCAAAATGGGTAAATGATCACCAAAAGTTGCAGAAAATATCAGGGCAAAATACTGCAGTGAAGGGTAAAGCGGGTGAGCGAAGCGAAGCCCCCTTTATTCGGGAGTTTTGACATCATTAATTTTTTGTATGGGATGTGTTTTTTTTTATGATTTTTTTTTTCTAATACCTATCGTGTGGGGGATCAAGTTAAAGGGCTTCATGAGCCAATTCTAAAAATATACTACACCATTATCTTTCGGCCACCTGTTTTCTAAAAATCCAAGAAATATTTTCAAAACATAACATTGGTGCAGCTACTTTACTACTTGATTTTGATTGAATCTAAAATACTTACCTGTAAATTGGTTCACAGTCCCCCCTGTTAGCAAGGTCTACTGCCCACAGGGCCACTAGTTTTAAATAACGTTAGCTCAGATTTATTTTATTTTCTTTTGACACTCGCGCGAGACGACCCCTATAACACAATACATATTTCAAGAAAAAATGCACTTTACTGGGAATGACAAATTGATAACAGTCGCTATTGTTTTTTTTTATCTGTACAACTAGTGTTTGTTTTGTCTGTTATTCATGTTTACATTGTACTTGATTAGTAGTTACAGTTTATGGACATATAATAAAAACAACTCTTCATAAAACGATTCTAATTTATTTATTTACCAGAGCAATAACAGTTACATGGTCGTTCTACTTATGGTCTCCACACTATAGATATAACATGTATCTCATTGAACCTTATCGACGAGGAAGGAAGTTTAGTGTGATGCTTTTTGTGGTTAATTAAATGGTACAATTTAATCCTTTCCATTTATTTTGGATAACCATAATATACTTTCCAAAATAAATAAACACTCATCCAAATAATTGAACATTTTGTATTCGATATTCTTTTTGCCTAAATAATACGTATATACTCATCAAATATTGTTTTACTGAAACAGTAACATTACTACCAAAAATTGCAGTCATATGTCATTGCATGCATATCCATATTCTTTATTTCACCGAAATAATAAAATAACAAAAAAATGAGCAAAGGCGAGCTTATCTCTAAAGAGAGATTTCTAACAGCAAACCTAGGCAGGACAGGAAAAGTTTATTTATTTTATTTCTTTATTTATTTAAATTAGGCACATCTACAGCACACCATATAATAACTATTACAACATAAATAATGTATAGGAGGGTTCTTATATGGGAGCCTTTTACAGATGCGCACAGCATTGGTGAATACAAAAATACTTGTTTTAAATGAAAGCTAGTGACAATAGATACATATAAAAGGTCCCTAACTTACTAACTTACTAAGCTACATTAAAACTTAACTACTACTATACCTTTATTATGTACACATTATATTTGGGACATCAAGGATAACAAAAGAAGGCAAGTATACAATATAGGCAATTAATTTGTGTAGACTAATTTTCTTTCAGGTTTTATTCCTGAGAGCAGGTAAGCGATCGTGAAAAATTTCCGTGTTTGATTTACTACTACATTTTTTTTTTTTTGGGTTTTGAGATGGGATTCCGAGGATAATTGTAAGGAACTGACAATCTAATTTGGTTCAGTATATTGCTGACATCCAGCCGACTGTTACACCTTGTGTAAGAATAGAAGGTCCTGAAGGTTTCGTCGGAAGCTCAGCGTGTTCATGCCAAAGTGTGACAACCGTCGCTCGTAGGTGTCCCTGTGGGATATTCCTGAATGGCTGTAAGCTAGGTGTCTGTTGAATGCCCGCTGGATGCGTACTATTCTGTCTGAGTGAACTGCGTAGACGGGGTTCCAGACAACAGACGCAAACTCAAGATGGCTACGAACTAGAGCATTGTAAAAGAGGATCTTGGTGCTGGCCAGACGGAAACCTTTCGTGTTCCGCTTTATAAAGCCTAGCATTCTTGCGACTTTTCCCACAGCAGTGTTGATGTGGGATTCAAACATTAAGCCAGACTCCATCAATACGCCAAGGTCACGAATTTCACTTAAGACCTGAAGTCTGTCTCCGTTTAGGGAGTATGAAGAAGTTTGCGTTTATTGGTGAAAGTGATGTGGTAGCACTTTGTGGCATTTAAGAGCATTCCGTTTTCGTGGCACCAGCTCGTCTAGATCATTTTGCAGCAGCTACATGTCCTCTGTCGACGTAATGGTCTTATATATTTTTAAATCGTCTGCGAATAAGGAGTACTTACAGAGTGCGATGCGGGATGTCAAGTCGTTTATGAATATCAAGAATAGAAGTGGTCCAAGGTGAGATTCCTGAGGTACTCCGGACTTCGCATAGTACACTTGGGATGCGTGTCCACTCACCGTCACCGTCTGAGGTCTTTGTGACAGGTACGACCCAAACCAATCCAACAATGTGCCGTAAACTCCGGATGCGGCGAGCTTTTTTAGTAGCAGTAAATGGTTCACCTTGTCAAATGCGTTGCTGAAGTCTTTATACACTGCATCTATCATGTGTTTTTTGTCAATTTCACGGGACAAATGGTCCATGTACGAGACTAAGTTAGTTTCCACCGAACGTCCACGCTTAAAACCGTGTTGTTCAGGTGAGATGATTGTATCGATGTGCTGAGTGATCAGTGGACAAATAAGGGACTCAAAAAGTTTTGAGAAACAGGAACAATTCTCCCTTTTTTCAATACTCCATTTTACGTGACAGGGGGCTAGCCCATCGCCGGAGCTATGGAGATATGAAGGATTCCTCACGGCGTTTTCCATCAAGTCCGTATAATGTACTTAAGACCAATTGCATAGCTCGTTGGTACATGGTCAGCACCGGGATTCGAACCTGCATCTACTGCGTGAGAAGCATGCGTGGAACCACTAGACCCCGGAGCTCATCACTTACACCCAACCAGATAATAGAGGGTTAGGGGCAAAGCCCATCGTCGGAGTTACTATTAATAACTTTGACAATTATTTTTGTTTTCGAAGTCAAATGCGTCATCTTAACAGAACTCGCACAATATCATACGAATGAATCTGAGAAAATTGCCACAATCGCGGGGAAATCTTTAGTCATCTTGAATGAGTCAGTCATGTCAACCTCCAGTGGTTATTGAAAACAAATAATATAAAAAATGACTTATCACAAATGTTTGACTTCCTAATGCTAACAAAAATACTTGATAGTCATAGTTAGTCATAATCATACGGCGTGTGTGACCTTAGTGAGCACGTTCTTTGCGGAGCACGCATAATTAATCTAATTGACATTTGAAGCACTTAGTTTCACACTCTCAGTGTATATACAGTCTGCACATGAACCTTTCCATTTTTGATATTGCGTTGCTGTAGTAGCTATTATTTATTATGAAATCAAAATCAAATCAAATATTTATTTATTTCACAAAAAGCAAACAATTTTAACTATAATTTAAATATTATGTGTAAAATTAAGATTAAACAAAAACAGTACTTGTGATCCCCACACTAGGCGAGCCTGTATCGTGGGGATCCTACAGAGGAGGGACTGACACACAATTTCAATCATTTAGATTCACCTGCACCAAAAATAACAATTGCAATCAGCGCGTTACTCACAACTAAGTTGAACATATTATATACATTTTGACAGCTGCTAAGTAGAATTAGGACGCTAATCGCAACTAGTGTCCCCGGCGCAAGACGATCTTTTTTCATAGTTTAGGCGTAATTCAATTGAAAATGTATACATAAGTAAATGTAATGTAATTATATATCTGTATACTATTTACTATAGCCTATCTTCTGTTGGTATTTTTGAGAGCGGTGTTTTTCAATACACTTTTATTCATGCATATTTATTTAGTCGTACAGTCGTTTCGTCAAGGTTTTTAATTTTAACCCATTGCGTCATTGGAAAGGGTGAACAGAACAGCAGCCTTATGGCGAAAGTCGTCTGAGCAATGAACTTCATATAGACTTTTACGTTTGACACCTTGCACCAGCTTCATCTGTCAAATTGGTATCACGGAAGTAGCATCATAATGGAGGCCAAACCCAAGCTCATTGAATGAAGCCTAGAAGCCTTCGGTGATACCCCGCAATCGATGAAATTGTATGTGCATGAGATGAACCATAGACACACGCTATGAACTTCACGCCATAAGGCTGCAGGTCTGCTGGGCCACCATTATATTTTCTGTGAGGACAGCTCCCAATTATATGGTTCTTATCTTGAGACTAAGACCCGCAGTCGCGAGCCGATGAACTCCTCCATCCACATCGGCTCATGAACTCTCCGGTGCCGCCATGTCCATTTCAGAGTCGGCACCAATGTTTCCTTGGGAGATCGAAACCTGGCTTTTGTGTTGGATCAATTTTCATTGGGAGGTTTGGGGGAGTGTTAGCGCTCCACTGTTGCTTCCACGCCTCCGAGATCATATACACGATACAGTAAATATTCTGGTATTTTGATTCACGCCCTACTGGGAACAGAGGTTTAATAACCAGAGGAATAAGGTAGAGTTATTTATGTACTTGCATCGAAATGATGATTTTAATATGGATAGTTCAGGGATTTCTAATGGACAATCCCGTGTGTCCAATAATATTACAAATAAATAATAATAAAAACCTCAGAGATGGATAAGACTAATAAAACCAAGATAATTAACATCCAATTTATATTAGTATATGCATTAATTCACAATACAAATTATTAAGTCTTAAGCAAATTCTCATACTTATACTTTGCCTTTTTTATAAATACGAGCAAATACTTTTGCGTCAAGCCTAGACTCGTGAGCTTTTGCTTATTCAATTGGCCCATCCGAATCTTTTTCCTAGTCCGATTCATTCAGAGTATCACTAAGATTTGAAGTGTTCACTTCCGACATAACTGTATAACTTTTATGGGAATTGAAGTATATAACCATTAGTTTTTCAATATTTTATGGCTTCAATGAATTTCTCCGGACGGCTAAAATCAAATCAAATCAAAATCAAATATATTTTATTTCAAAAAGAAATGTACAGTAAGCAAACAAAGTCAAACAAATACGTAATAGACCTTTTAGTACATTTAGTATGTGAGACCAGCTGGTATCCTGGTAGCTAGATTATGTAATAATCTGTATTAAGGAATACCAGGCCCAGCCCCTTACATAGGGTGATTAGAATGTTTTAAAACATATCTTATTTCAAATCTCTTTTGTTTATTTTAATATTTATGTTTACTTACGATTTTACTTTTATTTTTGTTTATCTTTTACATTTACTTTAACAATAACCATAGATTATAAATTTAACTTATTAAAATTTAACAGAGTTTGTTTTATACAAGGTAAGCTTGAGTGTGTGTATGTGTGTGTGTGTGTGGGTGTGTGTGAGGGTGTGTGTGTGTATGTTGGTGTGTGTGTGTGTGTGTTTGGATGTGTGTGCATTCGGTAGTGTATGTAGTGTGGATGATCTATTTAAAAGGTGTAGTAATTATATTTTATTTATGAATGTACGAATGCTTCCGATTCCTCATAAGTTAAGTTGACAAGAAAAGACTGGACTTTTTGCCGACAATTTGTCTGGGTGAGCCCGCATACAGGTAAGCATGAGTTTATTTTGTTGTAAAGAAATGGACCGAGGTATGGAAAAAATCTTTTAGTGAAGGTGAAATGTGGCATTATAGTACAGCAAATACGATCTTTGCGTCGCTTAGTGATTTCAATGTAGGTAGTATTAGTGTGTTGAAGAATAACTGTGCTGAATATAAAAAGTTGTCTTACATTTAGAACCTTGCACTCGCTATAAAGATCGTTTGTAGGATATAGGATAGGCCGAAAGGTCGTAATTTTTAGAATAGATCTCTGTGCTATCTCAAGCGGTTTTAAAGTGGTTTTCGTTGCTCCTCCCCAGGTGACAATACAGTAAGTAATTAGAGATTGGCAGAGTGAAACATAAACCATATAAATTAAGTGATGATTAGCAACGTGTCTTAAGGTTCTAAAGATATAGATCAATTTTCGGACTCTCCCCGTGAGTGTATTTATGTGGGCCTTAAAATTTTGTTGGTTATCTAAAATTATTCCAAGATATTTGATGGAGTGTGTAAAGTTTATGTGTGGACAGTTGCAGTTTTCCATTTGTACATTGAAAAAGATCGCTCTACGTCTACTGAGTGAGGTTAGCAAATTTATACAATTCCTCCTCCTCCTCATTAATGTAGGAAAAAATTGTGTACTTATGTAAAACTAAATAACTTTTTTACTTAATAAATCAAAGGATTTTTTCTGCTCTTTAAAATTAATCCCGGGATTTAAGGCATACCCACTTTATTCTTTCGCTGTATGAAATCAGTGTAAGTACACAAATAACTCAACCTAATTCCAAACTCTGTTAATAACTTCGCGTCTTAGTCTAAGACAGGTGACCTTGATTATCATACCTGAATCCTTTCATACCCAAACGGTCAAAGTGTAAAACTTGAATTTGTTCTCGGCTCTGCGAACGCAATCACGACGCACCGTTCCGAATCTGGGTTGCGTTATCATTATCATGGAAAGTGGGCTGGCGCGAGTTGTGGAGCCGGCACTTGGTGAATGAAAGTGAACCGAAAGACGTACAGAGCATAGTTAACTTACCCGATGGCTATAACGAGTACTAAAGTCAGCATGAAATATTATCTTCCACATAAGAAAGAAAAGAGAGCGCAAACAATGCGCTCGACTCAAACTTAAATAAAATAGCGCTGAACCACATAAATATTGTTTAAAAATAAACTACGCTATTTTTTCATAAGGATTTTCAAGGAGTGTTTAGGAATACATAATATCCACATTTTGAATGCGATTTCGCAAATAAATTAGGTAATTAATCAAATACTCAATAAACTTTAACCCACAAATCAAATATGTAGATGAGTGGAGTATTTTTTTGGTATTGCCTTAAGTTTTTTCACTGTAGCAGATTACCTATTACGAGTATTGCATTCCTCCGATTTCTGAATTGAGAATTTAACTAATCAAATACCTAAGTATAATTCTGTCTCTGCAAATTTCACAAAAAAGAACATGACAGATAAGTATTAACATAGTGGATTTCTCAAGTCAGGCACCGGCGTGTGTGCTCCATTTAAAGAACATGACAGATAAGTATTAACATAGTGGATTTCTCAAGTCAGGCACCGGCGTGTGTGCTCCATTTAAAGAACATGACAGATAAGTATTAACATAGTGGATTTCTCAAGTCAGGCACCGGCGTGTGTGCTCCATTTAAAGAACATGACAGATAAGTATTAACATAGTGGATTTCTCAAGTCAGGCACCGGCGTGTGTGCTCCATTTAAAGAACATGACAGATAAGTATTAACATAGTGGATTTCTCAAGTCAGGCACCGGCGTGTGTGCTCCATTTAAAGAACATGACAGATAAGTATTAACATAGTGGATTTCTCAAGTCAGGCACCGGCGTGTGTGCTCCATTTAAAGAACATGACAGATAAGTATTAACATAGTGGATTTCTCAAGTCAGGCACCGGCGTGTGTGCTCCATTTAAAGAACATGACAGATAAGTATTAACATAGTGGATTTCTCAAGTCAGGCACCGGCGTGTGTGCTCCATTTAAAGCTGCAGACGTTGTGTGACGCTTAACGCGATCTAAATATAGCCTAAAATGAACAAGCCAGAGTAGACGTTTTAGTTATCCTCCAGCCAGAGGTCCCTGGTTCGAATCTCGTCCGCGGCGCAAATCGATATATCAATTAGATGCTAGGGAATCATTAAGAGAAAAATTCAAAGAAATTAATACACTTACGGTTACCTATCAATATATATACGAGAATATCATGCATGTAAGAAAAAACATAGCTTTATTTAATACTGTAGGTGATAGCCGTACAATTAACACTAGAATTAGAAATCGGTTAGCACTACCATTATTTAGACCAAGTAAAGTAGGCACATCATTCATGGGGCACTGTATTCGCTTCTACAATAAAATACCACAGGAATCATTGATCCTTTCTGAAAAGAGGTTCAAAAACTATGTTAAAAATGAGCTGATAAGAAAGTCCTATTATAGTATTAAGGAATACTTAGATGACAAAACTGCATGGTCCATACCATCTCAGCGCACAGAAATTCGACGAGGGGTGATGGATCAAGTCTATCACTCGCCGGCGAATTTCCTTTGTGAAGTCACTTTTTTAAAAGAAGGTATAGGGGAGTTTCTTGCCGTTTCTTCTTAACCCCGAAGCCCAATTTCCGAAACGGCGTAGTCTTTTTTTTATATATAAAAAAATATACTTGTAGTTATAAGTATCTATAATTTTGACGTTGAATAAGATAATTTATTTATTTATATTCAATAAAAAAATAATCTAAATCTCAACCTGAAAGGCACCCACGGTGAGCAAGAATTTCAGCGTTTCCTTTCTGTTCTGTTTCCCCATCGGACGGTCATCTTTTTTTTGTAATTTCCATTTATTTTAGAATTTTTATACCTTGAGTACATGACAGTTGCATTGTAGCAAAAGGCAACTAATATAATTACTACCAAAATATTTTTTTCCAAAATAGGTAAATGCTACCCAAAATGGGTAAATAATCACCAAACGTTGCAAAAAATATCAGGGCAAAATATTGCGGTAGCTTAGGTGAAGGGTAAAGAGGGTGAGCGAAGCGAAGATAATTGGTTTATGTACTTAAGTTTATTTTTAAGTATTTTTTGTTGTTCTTACATGTTCAACCTAACACGAAGGATAAAGGGGGCTTCGCTTCGCTCACCCGCTGTACCGTTCACCGCAGTATTTTGCCCTGATATTTTCTGCAACTTTTGGTGATCATTTACCCATTTTGGGTAGGAATAAAGTATTTTGGTGATCATTATACGATACGACCCGAATGGCCGAGTCGGCAGTGACCCTGCCTACGAACCCAAGGGTCCCGGGTTCGTAGGCAGGGTCACTGTCGACTCGGCCATAACACGAAGGATAAATTCGAAATGACCACCAAATTGTGTATGGATATTAATCCAAACACAATTTGGTGGTCGTTTCGAATGTATTGGTAATAAAATAGGTACGTTTTTGGTGATCGATTAAATATAAGCCGTAGCAAAATACAAGGGTTTTCCTCTAAATTATCTTCATAAGTCCCTTTCTAAACTTACCAATAATGAGCGATCTCACTCCATGGCTCCGACAGTTAACTATTTTCGCTACCCACATTCTTAACTATTATATCTAATTTACTAAATACAGCCATCCTTTTAGATGCGTTTCGTACATATTCCATCAAGATATGGAAAATATCATCAACCACACCACATGTCATCACACTTTAGGGAGGGGACTAATTTCAAAGGAAATTAAAATTTATTTAATGGAGTGTTTGAAAGGTTTTGTACCAATTCCTATTTCACGAAACCCAACATCAAAATCATCTTCACCATCGGTAATGTTTACAACACTTAAAACATTACATTTGTATACAGGCACATACATTGCCTCCGGCCCCACAGTAGGATACCTTGTATCGTGGGACGACAACAGCAAAGTCTGTCACACACATACCGAGTATGAACATCCAATACCTGTCTGCCAATTTCAGTGCATGATATAGCTCAATGACAATTTCATGACGATTACGGTCAACTTTAGATATCCATTATCTGACGATTTTGTAATCCCGTTCCCTTTGTTGATTAACTAAATTATTATGCTTACCAATTGACTTAATTTTCAGCATAATTGCCTAAAAAATATTCTCCAAACGCCAAATATTGGACATCTAATGTTGACCCTAATCGTCATGAAATTGTCATGGCGCTGTCATTGTGTACCGGAATTGGGTCCCTGGGGAGTTGTTTTTTCTGCCTTCCCAGCCGGGATTCGAAACCAGGACTCTTGGGAGGCAGAACCTCGAACCGCAACACCATTGAGGTCTTATCTGACTCAAATAGGGTATTTGACCAGGTAGTCCAATACATCTAGAAACGTGTCTCAAGTTGAAACTATTTGAACAAAAAGGCTTGACAATATCAGAATAAGATATTTCCAGCAGTTGTATTTTATAAACTCAATTTTGTGTAAATTAGACAGCATTTGACTATGACGTCACATGCTAGTATTTCATAGAACTCGTGAACATGATTGCCATTTTGACAGAACCTAAAAAGTATCTATTTTGACTAGCAGTCAAATACCGTATTTGCCGAAAGTTGAGAACAAGTAACAGATTTGCTATACCTTCCTTCCGTACATTGAACCCCAAATTCACAATCCCTGCGCCGATTTTGGGGCGATGGGCTAGCCCCCTGTCACGCAAAATGGAGTATTGAATAACTGCCTAAAAGTGGGCACAGCGCCACTGCCACCCCTTATGGGAAATAATAATAATAATAATAATATAAATCCTCGGACACTATTTACAAACATTGATCTAGCCCCAAACTAGGATTCCCTGTATCTCGGGTACTAGACAACGATACACATAGTTATATAGATAAATATTATATTTAGATAGATAAACAACCATGACTAGGATACAAACATCCGTTCTCATCAAACAAATATTTGCCCCTACCGGGACTCGAACCCGGCTTCGTAGGCAGGGTCACTGCCGACTCGGCCATCCGGGTCGTCACTACTACTGAAGTACTACTTAAGTAGGTACAAGCCATGAACTTGATTCAACAGACATCGTTCGTGTATCGTTCTCACAATGGGAGGAAGATCACAGACTGTGCGTCATGCGGCTCAAATAAAAAATAAACGCCACAGACACCCACGGTCTGTTTGTTTTTTTCACCCCTCGGCATGGAACTGAAATGTGTGTTAAAAAAGTTACCGCGTCCGCTAAATACGGATATGGGATGGATATGTTATTCGGTTTGGTTGGCGTCTTCATTCTTTGTTGCTCTCTATTTGTAGGCGTAAAATGGAATAAAATGTTCTTACAAATATATTATGAACAACCTAACAATGATGGTATCTGCTGCGATGGGCCTGCTCCCTGAAAATGAAGTCTTGAATAACTATTAGTATTATGAAAATGGTCAAACATACACACACACGCAACTTACATAACGTTGTGTTGGCTGTCCTGTAAAACTGTCAAGTGTCAATAGTTTTCGTGTCAGTCGATAACGCAATGTACCTATTTATATTATAGTTTTTCAGTTTTATTATCGGAAACAACCAGCGTCAAGTACAACTGTTGAAAAGCTGTGAATAAGTGATGTCATTATAAAATAAATAAAAAAATATAAGCAATCCATTACTCGAAATATTCAAATTAGTTTCATAATATAGCCTAGAATTTTATAAAAATAAATAAAAAGTAGAACGTATCTTTTAGCATGGCCCATTGTTCCCTCAAAGTTAAATTCACTTATTACTGTAGATATTTACATATATTTACCCAACGTCTCATTTATTGCCTCTTCTCTACATTGGGCCACTGTGTGAGAAGAAGGGCGTATAAACTCCCATACATTGATTTATAGATCTCTTTTAAAAATTGCTTGTGCTGAACTAACACAAATATTACAATATTAATTATTATAATTATAAATTATAATTACAAAATTATTAACAGCAAGGCACAGTCTTAAGCTAGATTAACCAAGAGATTAACCCACCCCATACAGTCCCATCATTTAAGTAATCTTGAACATTGCTCAAATGGCAATTTCAAAATCTCCAGAGGTCTTATTGTAGTCGAGAATGCACTGACCCTCGAAAGAATTGCAAACCTTCGCGAGTCTAAACCTGTCTGCAACTAGACTGTGATTTGCATTAAATAACTCATGCATGCACCATATAAAGGTACATACATGCATGCATATGCTCGCAAAACATTACCTTTCTTCATGCGAAGTCGAGTAAAACGTTGCACACAAAGCCCTTAACGATCCGTGAACGTGTTAAAATACACCCAAAAAACGGACAATAACACAATGACTCAAATATTACAGTTAACTTTTAAAAAGTTGTAAACAAACATATATATATAAAACATTAGGAATTGGACAATGGCTTCCCATCGTTGCGCTCATGCATTTCAATGCATTGACCCTGGGCTTTCAATAGGTGAACTAAGACCCTCTTTACAAGGGCAGTAGGTCCAAAATTGACTGGAGTAGAGTTCTGGTTGACTGCCAGAATGCACAATGCGTTTCGGGGTACGGTTAGCGCCAAGTTTCTTTGGCTCTGAGTGAGCTGTTACCTCTCTCTCACCCCACCTTACCCTATACGATAAAGATAAGACACAGCTTGCTCAGAGCCAATGAAACTTTGCGCGGCCTGTAACTGGGGACACGCCCTGTTGAAGTTTTTGTGGTGCTAAAAGTTAAAGGAGTTATTATGACAACATTCATATCT
Source organism: Argyresthia goedartella (assembly GCA_949825045.1). Classification (NCBI taxonomy): domain Eukaryota; kingdom Metazoa; phylum Arthropoda; class Insecta; order Lepidoptera; family Argyresthiidae; genus Argyresthia; species Argyresthia goedartella. The sequence continues at coordinate 27,097,930 of OX463831.1, forward strand.
CCATAGATCTAGAGATGGGCTAGCCCCCGTATCAAGCAAAATGGAGTGTAGTAACTGGCTAAACGTGGGCACACCGTGCCTTTGCCACTCCGTACAAGATAACTATAAATTAAAAATTTAAAGCACCCACGACCCGGCACATCAACTAAACCTTACGGCAAAAATTTTGTTTACTTGTTTCCTATTTAGGTTGATAACTTTCGAACTAGTCAACCGATTTTAATAAAACCTTTTCTCGAACCATCGAAAGAAAGTCTACTGCCATTTACATCATTAAAATCAATCCACCCGTTTGACCGCTAGGGTGCCACGGACAGACATACAGACATACAGACATACCGACACACCAATCGTGAGACGCTTAACACTAATAACACCCATCGTTTGGCCGGCGGAGGTTAAAATACCGTGAGGCTAAACGTGAGGTTTTATTGTCGTTTTAGAGATAAGCTCGCCTTTGTATGTGTATGTGTCACCGTAAGATAGTCAAAACCGTTGACAAACTATATACAGATAGTAAACCAGACCGACAGGGTTTAGAATTTACGTTTCTTTTGTTCTTACATGTCAACCTACCACGAAGACTATTCGGGGGCTTCGCTGCGCTCGCCCCCTCTAGTCTTCATCTAAGCTGCCGCAGTGTTTGCCCTGGTATTTCGTTTGTGTAATTCAAGTTTAAACCAATTTACTATTTAACGGTTATAACCGTTACTTTATCAACTAACGCGTCATATAAGTAAGCAGTACGCTACAGTTTACTATCTGTCGATAGCTGACCAACTAACGAGAAGAAAACGTTAGTTTATCGACTAACGGTTTTGACTATCTTACGGTGACATATATATGTTTTGTGTAGAACCTACAATAAAGGAATTATGATAATTACAAATTTGTATTGAAATCTAAAATAAATGTCGAGTCCAGCGAACTTCATATTCGTAACATCCTTTTCTCTGATATATCATCATCAAGTTTGTTTAACCCGCCACGCCAGGATAACCTGTTGGGATCCAGGAGCCAATATGATTTTCCCTCTTTTTCCTTTGTCCCAGTGCTTTTGTCTATTTTTTGCGTTTAGATATGTATTTCAAGTCGGTGACATGGCGTCAAACTTGTAGTCTAACTAATAAACAAAACTAGCTGCTGGAAATCCGATCAGTTTTTTAAGGTTTCCATAGCTTCTATTCTCGAACTTGTTTTTAAATTAGTTTAGTGGTAACGCCTCTGCAATCGGCCTGAGTGTTTATTATTTATCGGTCCTAAATACGGTAGCATAATAACAACTGCACTGTAACTGTTTCAAAAGGGAGCCAAATACTAACATTAATGAGTTTACCACCTGGCCCTACACAGTTGCACAGCTCAGTTTAGAAATCAACAAACAACTTATGAAATGTGCCCTTTGTTACATGTTGTTGTTTCTGGCGTGAAATGTTTTCAACAAAGCAGTTTGTAAGTATATTTAAAACCATACGCTTAAGACGCCATACGCCTATCTTTGTAGGCGTTATTTCATCGTAAGGAGACTCTTTCCAAATCCCGAAAAAAATACGTTGTGAAAACATCCCTTTTCCTCAGTCTCTGTGTTGGAAAACATCACATTGCAATGGGAACTATATGAAAACAAAAAGATGTTTTCACTTAAAACTTGCTATTTCTTGAGATCTAAAAAGAATATTGGTATGGTTCCTGCGTCAAAGGATAGGCATTCAAAATGTCTTAAAACTGTGTGTTTGGAGTTAGGAGTTGTTTTGAAGAATTAAATAAAAAAATGCAATTTTCGCAATGTTCTGCCGCAGCAACTGACGTCACAGCCATGTTGCATGTTATGAACTTTATTTTATTATGCTTTAGTCCAAAATTTGGAACACCACGAATCGAATAGCTAGTTTTGGGGATAGAATATATAACAATAGAGGATATTAACCGAATACGAGTAAGAGAGCCGTATTCCACCACGCTGGCTCGGTATCTTTCCTTGCCTTTCTCAAAATCTTTTACTCTCTAAAACTTAACGGGGAATAATAAAAATAGCGGATAAAAACGAATTGAGCGAATCACAGCGAAATAACCTGGAATGAGCGACAAAAACACTGAATTGCGCGACAAATTTACAGAAAGCCAACGCTTATTGGTTAAATAAAGACTGTCTGGGCGAAGTGGTGGATCAGGGTACGGTTATAAAGGTTATCCTTCCTATTAGGTTGAACATGAATACAATGCTGTTTTTCAGATTTCAAGTCGCGTAATTCACTAATTTTGTCAGACGAAACCAGTATTTCCAGTCGCGCTCAGTCTATCGATCAATTCAGTAATTTTTGTCAATCAAAAGCTAGATTTACGGTCATACGTTTAAAATACTACACAAATTCAACCTATAAAACTTATCAACAAAATAGCGTAACGTCACACCTTTTCCCATATGAGTTGGCAGAGGCCCAGTTCAGCCATTTATTCAATACTTCACGTGACCATTGCCGCAGATATTACAATATTTTATGCAAAATGAAATGCCAATTGACCGTTTAGTTACATTATACTACTTTACAGAAATGAATCATCTAGATAGCAGCTGAAGTAGCTAATCTTAGACAGGCTCTGCAGAAACACAAAGAGCTAAGTCTGGCTAACTATGAACGTAATCTTAGACAGGCTCTGCAGAAACACAAAGAGCTAAGTCTGGCTAACTATGAACGTAATCTTAGACAGGCTCTGCAGAAACACAAAGAGCTAAGTCTGGCTAACTATGAACGTAATCTTAGACAGGCTCTGCAGAAACACAAAGAGCTAAGTCTGGCTAACTATGAACTTAGACAGGCTCTGCAGAAACACAAAGAGCTAAGTCTGGCTAACTATGAACTTAGACAGGCTCTGCAGAAACACAAAGAGCTAAGTCTGGCTAACTATGAACTTAGACAGGCTCTGCAGAAACACAAAGAGCTAAGTCTGGCTAACTATGAACGTAGAAAGGATGTCCTTGTTGCTACTGACGACCGGTTTATTAGCCTAGCGGATACTGAGTCTGCCTGCGAAGCTGACGGTCCTTGGTTCGATTCCCGGTAAGGCTAAATATTTGTGTGATGAGCATGAACGTTTGTTTCTGTCTCGGGTGATTTCTATGTATTTATCTCTATTAAATATATCGTTATTGAGCTTATTGAGCTTATTATGGGCCTAGCTCGATTTGTGTAAGAGTGGCCTCTATATATTTATTATGATATACTTATTACTAAGTGTTACAAGAGCTCCGTGTTCTAACGGGTTTCACGCTTGCTTCTCTTACAGGAGATGCAGGTTCGATTCCTGACCAATGAGATAATTAATTTATAATAATAATAATGATAAAAAACCTATCGTGTGAGGTATCAAATGAAAGGGCGTCTTGAGCCGGTTCTGAAAATATACTACACCTTACCTTTCGGCAACCTGTATTCTAAAAATCCAAGAAATATTTTCAAAACATAGCAAGTTTGGCCGCCTCTAGGAAGACTGGTAATTTTTTGTTAAACATACGCCAAATGTCTCTTAATATACTCATTTCAAACCTCAAAAAGGCTATATTAAAATTTCAACAAACGGACCAGCCCACATAGGGTTCTGTACCACGAAATTGGTTTGCCATTAACTGTGCCCCAAATTTCAAATTATTATCGAAATATACTATATTTTTCGAATATTCCGCCTCAGCTTCTGTATAACTTTTGCTACAAATAAAAGAGCGGTATTGTTAATACCTAGGTAAACAAAATCTCGTAACTAATCAGAGGCTAAAAAATAGAAAGTTACCGCAATTGGTATTGTGCGATAGCTGTAATGTTAACCTAAGAAATAATCACAGACTATGTGCTCCCCGATTTAGACTCGCGAAGGTTAGCAATTCTTTCAAGGGTCAGTGCATTCTCTACTACAATAAGATACCTCTGGAGATTTTAAAATTGCCATTTGAGCAATTTAAAAAGCATGTTAAAGCGACTTTGTCGAAAAAGGGATATTACAATGTTCAAGATTACTTAAATGACAGGACTGTATTATCTAATCTGTGGTATGGGGTTAATCTGGCTCAACACAGACCTTGCTGTTAATAATTTTGTAATTATTTATTCCTGCTTATTAATCATAACAATTAAATATTTCATATTTGTATTAGTTAAGCACAACCTATTTTTAAAAGAGATCTAAAAATCAATCTGTGGGAGTTTCTACGCCCTTCTACTCCCACAGTGGTCCAATGTAGAGAAGAGGCAAAAAATGACGTTTGCTAAGTATATGTAAATATCTACAGTAATAAAGTACTTTGACTTTTGACTTTTGTGACAATCCCTTTGACAATTTTTGCAGGCCGGGGTACAAGGAAGTTGGTTTTTCCTGCATGACCATCGGTTGGAGTGCCATCTAAATCTTGACTGACATCCACACCTATCCAACTCCTCGACTGCCTCACATCTCCAATGTAGCTATGTCCAGTTAGGCGGAAGAGAATTGACATTCAGTCTCTCTCGACAGGCACATTACATTGCTTCTGGCCCCACACTAGGGTACCCTGTGCCGTGCGAACCAGAAACCGTGACGTCACACACATAAACATCCAAGACCTGTTTTTTTTTTATTTATCTCCAGTCGGGGATTGAACCCGGGACCTCTTTCGTGGTCGCTGAGCAATGTGCACAGATTAAATAACACTAATGATAAACACGATGATCATATCTGGCGGCGCGGCGTCACAAATCCGTCGGCTTATCATCGCCGCTTATCACAGGTTTATCTTGTTAGGGATGTGGATTGCTCTCACTCAACTCTCACTATGCTGGGAATATTTTATCGTTGGGTGGTTTTATCTGTTACACATTTTAGTAAGTAGAGTGTTTGTTTGTTGTATTAGGTGCTTAATTAAGCCTAGTATTTAATCGCACATCAAAAATACTGATTTGCACAGCAAAAAAGCATCAACAAAAACACTTTTTATGTTTTAAATATTTTATGTGTACTCAAGTTTATGTTTTAAGTATTTTTTGTTGTTTTTACATGTTCAACCTAAAACGAAGGATAAAGGGGGCTTCGCTTCGCTCACCCCCGGAGGAGGCTTCGCTACCGCAGCATTGTGCCCTGATATTTGCTGTGCAAATCAGTATTTTTTATGTGCAGTTTAATATTTCCCCTTAACCCCTTAATGCCTGCCCTGATCCGAAATGGATCGCTATTTTCAACCTTATGTCTTGGTAATAAAGTTCAAAACCTATGAAACCATCTATGGGTTAGGATGCAGTAAAGGGTTAATTAAATATTATAACCTCGGACTCTTGATTGATTGATTAGTTATATCATGTTTCAAATAGTCAAAGCACATTTAATTTAAGTCAGTACTTTAATTTTCTCTTAATTATAATTTGTGTTTTATTATTATTACTTGGGGTCGGATAAGGACCCAGTGTTTCACTTCATAGCGCATGTGGTGTTTACTTGTAATTGATTTATGTACTCAGCAACCCTGTATACTAGATTAATCAAATGTTATGTAACTAGTGCATAAATTGTTAGTAGACCTAAATAAATAAATAAATAAATAAATATTAGTTGTTATCAAGATAAAATTTTCAGTTACCCTAAAGTTAAGGGGATCTGTAAGTTAATAATCACACGTTACTTTCGAAATGCGATTTAGAAGTATTTAATTTTTAACCGGCTTCAAAAAGGAATTATTCTCAATTCGACTGTTTTTTGTTTGTGTGTTTGTTACGCGATTATTTCGTCAATTATGGATCGATTTTAATTATTCTTGTTTTGATTGGTAGCTCATACTTCAGAGGTGGTCCCATATTAATTTTGAAAAAATCAACAAAAACAAAAATGACGTTTTGGTTTGTGGTTCCGTGCAGCAGACGTTTTGATGAGGACTTTTCGTGTCTGAAGACGACATTCGCATACCGAACGGGGAGGAAGAAATAAGGCTTGTACTTGGAGTGAATTATATTGGGAAAAAAAAACACTGCGGTAGCTTAGGTGAAGGGTTAAGGAGGTGAGCGAAGCGAAGCCCCCTTTATCCTTCGTGTTAGGTTAAATACGTAAGAACAACAAAAATACTTAAAACAAAAAAAGTGTTTTGGCTGATCCTCTTGTGCTGTGAAGATCAGTATGTATTTTTGATATGCGATTAAATATTAGCCAATTATAAACATAAACATAAACATTTACAAACAGGCACATACATTGCTTCTGGCCCCACACTAGGATACCCTGTGTCGTGGTAACCAGAAACAGCGACGTCACACACATATAAACATCCAAGACCTGGGGATTGTTTTTTTTTTTTTTTTTTTTCATTACCCCCAGCCGGGGATCGAACCCGGGACCTCTCGCATGCTAGGCAGAGCCACAACCGCTGCGCCACAGAGGCCGTCGATTATATTTAAAACATTGCAACCATTATGGTATATTTTAATGTGGATTATCGCTTGCCACACTTCATTTCACGGGCCAGTGGTCCGGAATTCGAATCTGCCAATTACCAGTATGAATAACAACAAAGCATAAATCGCGATTATCGACAAATAAACAGCTGCTTCGCACGAAAGCAGTTTATTATTAGTCGTTGTTGGTGAAATGTGTGCGCTTATTTTGGCTGTCGGATACTTTGCGTGTGGCCACTGGGCTTCTAATTAAGTTGACGGGTATAGCTTTAAGGTGATAATAAAAATTTGGGTTTTTTTCCGAATCAATTTACTCCACTATAAAGTCATCCACAGATTTGATTTTCGGGTTAACGTTTATTGAGTATTTGATTAAGATTCTCACTGAAGGAAAACGCGATTGGATGAAATTTTCTCGATAGAATTTAATTACGAAAAGACCTCTATATTGTTTTATTTTTTCCTGTAACTCTGAAATCCTAACTAATTTCATTGCGAAACTGCATTCAAAATGTGGATATTATGTATCTAAACTCTCCTTGAAAATATTTTTACCAAAATAGTGTAGTTTATTTACGTACTTCATTTTAATTTGAATCGAGCGCAATGGTTGCGCTCTCTTTTCTTTCATAGTGGAAGTAATTAAGGGCTGAACATAGGCCAATGGCATTGAGAATCAGACAAAGAAAACAAATACCCGTCGCATCGCGTCGAAGCAGACTGACGCATGCTCCCGCGCAGAGCATGGCAGCCGCGGGGCAGCCCGAGCTCCGAGACCGAGAAAATTATAGAAAATATTACTAAACTCCTGTAATAATAACATTAAAAATAAAGTAAAACAACCAAAAATTTTCCCCTTTTTTTACCTATTTTTGCGAGTAAGTTTTATATAGGAAACTGATTTCGTCTCCGAACGCTTGTTCATTTAGTTGAATAATAATGCATTGCGATAAATATTTTTAAGTATTAAATATAACAGATATCCGGTAATTTTAAAAGTCCATTCTTATCTCTAATAGACCTTTTATAACATATATTTATCCTACATTTTTATGTTGTCTAGTTAAGCCAAGAATTGAAGCTAAAGATGCATTTCTGGCCATATTTAATCCCTTAACGCTGTCACTTTCGTTTACATTCGTATTCCTTTTATATATATATATATTTTCGTATCACCATAACAATAACACAGCGACGACTACTGGCGTTGCTGATAGTCAAAATTAGTTGATCAACTATCGTTATATAGTAACACCAGACCGACAGGGCTTAGAATTTACGTTTCTTTTGTTCTTACATGTTTACCTAACACGAAGACTATTCGGGGGCTTCGCTGCGCTCGCTCCCTCTAGTCTTCACCTAAGCTACCGCAGTTTTGCCCTGGTGTTTCGTTTGCAATTCAAGTTTAAACCAGTTTACTATTTAACGGTTTTAACCGTTAGTTTATCAACTAACGTTTTGTCAATCTTACGTTTCAGTTTCAGTTTATTAGTTTCATGAACAATTTACATTGTGTTTTAAATTAAGTTCATGGTTTAAAAAAATAATATATAATACAAATTACAATCAATTATTTGCGAAAAACTGTCGAAAAATGCCTTATCATCATAATAATTTCTATGCTTACCATCTAATTCCATGTCAGTATTAATTAAAACAAACTTAAGATAGTCACTAGAAGCATTTTAAAACATACAATAAACAAAAAATAAAATAAAATATTACTTTATGTTATTATAATAATGAATAAAAAAATGTATGTCAATTTTATTTAGTAAAAAAATCATCAATGCTGTGAGGGCACATTTTTAACAAATATTGTTTCAGTTTTTGTTTGAAGCTGCTGTGTGTGATTAACTGATTAGTGTGACGGTGACATATAAAAGGAATACAAACGAAAGGAAGCGTTAATTACTAAATAAGAGAGAAAAGAGAGTGTAAACAATGCGCTCGGCCAAACCACATAAAAATTATTTTAATATCAACTACAGTAATTTGTCAAAAAAAAAAAACATGGAGATTTTACGAATACATTATATCCAAATTTGAATGCAATTAGGATTTCAGAATTACAGAAAAAAAGAGGTTTCTTCGCAATTAAATTCTATTGAGAAAACTTCATCCAATCGCGTTTTCCTTCAGTAAATTCCAAATTCCAAATGTCTTTATTACTGTAGATATTTACATATACTTAGCAATCGTCATTTTTTGCCACTTCTCTACATTGGACCACTGTGGGAGAAGCAGGGCGTAGAAACTCCCACAGATTGATTTTTAGATCTCTTTTTAAAAATTGCTTATGCTTAATTAATACAACATATAATATTTAGTCATTATAATAATTAATAAGCAGGAATAAATAATTACAAAATTATTAACAGCAATGTCTGGGTTGAGCCAGATTAACCCCATACAGTCCCGTCATTTAAGTAATCTTGAACATTGTAATATCCCTTTTTCGACAAAGTCGCTTTAACATGGATTTTAAATTGCTCAAATGGCAATTTCAAGATCTCCAGAGGTATCTTGTTGTAGTAGAGAATGCATTGACCCTTGAAAGAATTGCTAACCTTCGCGAGTCTAAACCGGGGCGCAAGTAGTCTGTGATTATTTCTTAGGTTAACATTACAGCTATCGCTAAGTTTGGGAAATTTTGTAAGGTTCTTGCGTACGTACATTATATTTTCGAAAATAAATTGACTAGCTACAGTTAGTTTGTCAATTTCTTTAAAAAGCTGTCTTAAGGAGTCTGTGCGTTTTAAATTATAAATTGCTCGAATAGCTCTTTTCTGTAAAATAAAAATAGTTTGAATATCCGCTGCTTTCCCCCACAACAAGATACCATAGGACATGACACTATGAAAGTAACTAAAATATACTAGCCTAGATGTAGCCACATCCGTGTTTTGTCTGAAGTTTTGTCAGTGAGAATCTTAATCAAATACTCAATAAACGTTAACCCAAAAATCAAATCTGAAGATGTCTTCATAGTGGAGTAAATGGATTCGAAAAAAAAAAACATATTTTTATATCACCTTAAGTCTTACTCCGCTTTCTAGCTAGTGGCACTAATTCGCTTACGTTTTCGATGCGTGATTATTCAATCTTCTAGCTAAGTGTCGGTATCTTCTCTCGAGTTCCAGCCAGACCGAATATTTCCTTTGAACCATTTCATTACACTAATCAAGAGGTACAAAGTGGCAGTTTTAATTCGCCGTTTGTCATGGCTCCTGCATATCGTATGTCGTGTGAATCACTCGACATATGATACAGGAGCTTATGAACGGCGGAGGGAAATTATTAGTTGAGTTTAATTTGCCCTTTTAATATGCAATTGTGACGTCATTGGATAAACTGCGTTGTTTCATGTATTTGACAACTGTCTATTGGTATCTTATTGTTTGTTTGACGTGTTTCTTCAAAGGAAATTAAGTGTTTTACCATTAGTTTATGTGACTGATACATAATGCCTAATTATGTACAGTTACATACACTAGTTTATCTACACACATATCATACACTCTCTTTGATGTGCTCAGAAACCGCATGTTCGACCGGCATTGTGGTGTTGATCATTGCTCTGCACTTGTTTAGATTGTTCAGTAGTACCAACTTCGCAGACAAACCAGGGGCGGCACGCAGGCGGGCGTCGGCGTTCGGAATGTCATAATTTGTCGATAATTGATCAGACAAGAAATTAGTTTTTACTTAGTAGATAACATTATGCTGGTCGTAACGTGCGGTTTTTGGACGCAGTAAAGAACGTTTATGATATACGGTGTAGATGAAATAAATAAAGATATTCGATTATTATTTCTTTACCGCCCGACAATTCTCGGCAGATCGGAAGAAAATATACTGTGCTGCATATTCATCACAAAACTAGACCTTATTTACCTTAAAGTAGAAAAAACGTAATGTACCGAAGTCACAGTTTAGACCTATACATTACATATAATTACATCAGATGAGTCACTCGCACAATCAATATAATGTAAAATCCTTAATTGTCAAAGACTTACAATTCAAAACCCATGGATGAATGAAACTATTTTTTTTACTTACTTACTCTGTGTCAAGACCCGAAAAATGTCATCTCTTTGTTAGAGCATAGTTAAAATCTGTTACCATTTGTCTTGTTAATGTATTGTGAGTAATGTCTGAGTTTAATAACGAATTTCAGACCGAGAAAACGGAGAAGTGTCGAACGGAATAGAAAAAATAAGGGAAATATTAAACTGCACATCAAAAATACTGATTTGCACAGCAAATATCAGGGCAAAATGCTGCGGTATATAGCTTAGGTGAAGGGTAAAGGGGGTGAGCGAAGCGAAGCGGCCTTTATCCTTCGTGTTAGGTTAAACCATGTAAGAACAACAAAAAATCCTTAAAACATAAACTTAACATTAACATAAACACATAAAATATTTAAAACATAAAAAGTGTTTTTGTTAATCCTTTTTTGCTGTGCAAATCAGTATTTTTGATGTGCGATTAAATACTAGCCAAAAAAAATCGTACTGTACTGTCTGATCATAGGCATTAAATAACTGACCACTTTACGCCGGAGGTCTTGCAAAGATGTCATTTTCCCGTAATAGGTTTTGAATTTATTACCATGACATGAGGTTCTACATCGCGATGCCTCATCACCAGGTCCAGGTCCAGGCATCCAGTGATCAGACGTGGGCACAAGTGTGCTTCTGCCTCCCCGTATGGGAAAAGGCGTGGCTCTATGTATTTCTGTAACTTGCACCTACATATGTTCATAAATTGCAAGCCATGCCTGCAATATGCGAGGGTCTTCCCAAGGAAGATTGGCTACATGAGCCACATGCGGCCCACGAGCGACGTCTACAGACGACAATTTGAAGCGGTCTCCATGACCGCGGTCGGTCCACATCATTTTCATCACAGCCATATAGTAAAGATCTCAACATTTCCCATACGACATGACAATGGCACAGAATTGCTTCTTCGTCTACACAGACTTTCTAGGGCTATAAGTCTATTTAAATATAATTTTCTTCTTAAAATCCATTTTAACAATGATGTCTTTTTCTTTCCAGAAGGTCCATCGTCAGAATTCAGCCGACACAGTGTGGCGCGACCACTCCTGCATCATGCCAGCACGGGGCAAAGATTATCTACCAGCAGACACACAGTAAGTCTTACCACCATACATAGATCAGGCGACCATCAGACACCATACACATACATTACACATTGACGCAATCTACCATACCTCAACCTGGCAGCTATGTCCGCCTGTGCTCCCGCCAGGTGGCGCTGGCATGGTAGGAGGCAAAGAGTTTCATTCATCTGAGGTTATATAGGTTCAAGACAAGTCACGTGTTCTTTCAAATACACTTGACACTGGCAAGATTAACCTCAAATGAGGTTAGGTTGACATATACTTTATCTTCTGAATTGAGTTGAATGTAGCCCATTAATGTCCCCACCGAGGGGCACGGGCCTTTATAAGGATACGAGTAAGATTGAGCCATAATCCACCACGCTGGCTCAATGCGGGTTGATGGAGGGGTGTCGGGCTTGTGGCCAACCCGACTGTCAGAAGTTATCGCTGCCCTAGGGACTCTGAGCAGCTTTACCACTACTACCACCGAGTGGCAGTAGTGGCCGGGACCTACAGCTTAACGTGCCATCCGAAACACGGAAGCGTCCGAAACAAATGCCACAAGAACGGACACCCATCCAGTGCCCGTCCCAACCTGATGTTGCTACCCGCACGATCATTTTCGATGTGCGAATTCCGCTAGGCCACGGACGCTGCATCTTCTGTACTACTACTTCCTTTAATTTGGCGCGCTCACCTCTATTGAGGTTAATTTTGCCAGGGTCCAGTGTATTTAAAAAGATCACAATTTGGTGAGTTTCTCTATCGAGATCCTGGAAATTAACGTCTTGAGAATAATCCTCAGCACTACCCGGGAGGACGTGGTGGGCTGTAGGAACCAAGTATTCCCTTCGGACGTGAGCGACTGCCTCCCACTCCATGTAATACAAGAACCACTGCCATCTGCAATGAGCGCTTGAGATAAGGTGCCATTGAATCGACCTAATAAATTAAAATGATGCGTATGAGACATTGACAATGTTGTCAATGAGGAAGAAAAGTCTCAAATTAGTTCCACTTAGAGGGCAAATATTTGTTGCAAATGAACTGTCACTATCCATAGAACTTTTCAGAAAGAGATCGGTATATATGTCACCGTAAGATAGTCAAAACCGTTAGTTGATAAACTAAAGTTTATTTTCTCGTTAGTTGGTCAACTATCGACAGATAGTAAACTGTAGCGTACTGCTTTCTATATGACGTGTTAGTTGATAAACCAACGGTTAAAACCGTTAAATAGTATAATGGTTTAAACTTGAATTGCAAACGAAATACCAGGGCAAACACTGCGGTAGCTTAGGTGAAGACTAGAGGAGGCGAGCGCAGCGAAGCCCCCGAATTGTTTTCGTGTTAGGTTGACATGTAAGAACAAAAGAAACGTAAATTCTAACCCCTGTCGGTCTGGTATACTATCTATCGATAGTTGATCAGCTAACGCGTTAGTTTATCACCTGACTATCTTACTTTTTGACTATCTTACGGTGACATATAAAAATCTGCTTCGTCAATCTCTTTTCATTCATCGTTCCGATGCAACTTGACCAAACCATCTAAGCATAAGTTGGGCTTATATTAACCGATTCCAACACACGGACACAAACTAAGTATTGAAGAATATTAATTACAAATCGAGTTAGCACCGAGATTAGTGTTTGACTCACCTTGTATCTGCCGGCTAATCAGTAGTAGTCTTATCTTCCCACCAACCCCATTTTGAGGCATCGCGAAATGACCTCTATTGCCGTCATGGGTCTGCGTTGAGGGGTTAATAGGTATTTATGATGTCAATCGCAAAAAATCATAATTGACCAATATCATCGCAAGAAAGGACAGCTCATTTAAAACACTCGTGTCGGTCGATTTTTCAATTGCAATTGATATCACAAATACATAAACAAGGCTAGATTGTTGAAATTACCATAGCAAGCGTCAGAGAAACTACTCTCGTCTTTCAGGACGGCCTCCACCACCGGCAGCTGACGCTGACAGTGGACCTGGATGCCGAGGAGCACGTCCTGGATCTGATACTCAATGAGGAGCTGGTCCCCGGGAACCACATCCTCAGCTACCAGAAAGATGGTCAGAGGGTGCATCATAAACCCAGTAAAGAGGTTAGTCGTCTGAACTTTAATTGGAGTGATTTTTCAAGAATATACTTTTACTGTCAACAACAAACATAATCATATACATACAGGCACCTACATTGCTTCTGGCCCCACACTAGGATATCCTGTGTCGTGGGATCCAGAAACAGCGACGTCAGACACATAAACATCCAAGACCTGGGGATTTTTCTTTTCCTTACCACCAGCTGGGTTCGAACCCGGGACCTCTCGCATGGTAGGCAGAACCACAACCGCTTCACCATAGAGATGGTCAATCAGGTCAAATTTCAATATCTCGTCCGTCATCCGTTTATCGAAACGCCAGCGTCGTTTGTCGAATGGAAAGTGACGAAACGCCGATCAAGGAAGGAGCAGTTGGTGATTTTGTAACACCCTTTTATTAGGTTCATCTGTAACTAATTATGTAAACAAATCTTGCGAGTTAAATTTGACCCACTTCTAGTCCTTTTATCATTACGAAACTTGGTATGTATATTTAGTTCAGATGACAATACAATAATATGACAATATCGAGCTGGTCTGATGATGGAGCTCGAAGGCGGGAGAGGGAAACCCGGGATATTTATTTGTAAACCCATCGAGCTTGAGCTCATTTGATTTGTTGTGACAAGTCCTATTCATCTTTCCTGGCGATGTTCTCATCATCATCACCTGATGGAACTGGAAGGTGATAGACGGAAAACTGGTATTCTTACTTATAAATTCATCGAGTTTGCGGGCTCTTTTGGTTCGCCTTGACAAGGCCTATTGATTTCAAAAGGGTGTTTTTAGTTTTTAAACTACTGTATTTTATTGTAACACTAGCAACTGTATGCTGTGTGCGGTTATGAAGTGAGCCTACTTAGCTGAAATTGGGAAACGGTCTTAGCGTTACCGACGAGTTTTATAAAAAGATGCGCCTTTAGAACGTTACTCTTTGTGACGTATTAATAAACTTCGAAGTATGCTTGTAACGTACGTTATATTTATGTATGGTAACAAATGATGATCACCAAAATATTTTTTCTAACCCAAAATGGGTAAATGATCACCAAAACTTGCAGAAAATATCAGGGCAAAATAATGCGAAGCCCCTTTAGCAGGGCGTTGTCAGTCCGCTGTAACATGCTGGCCCGCAGGTTTGCAAGGTGCACTAAAGAAGTGAAACTTACACTGTTTAGAGCCTACTGTCAAACCTTCTACACCTGCAGTCTGTGGATTCGCTATACGCAGAGGGCCTACAGCTCCCTGCGTGTCCAATACAATAACGCGCTGAGGATTGTGTTGGGGCTGCCGCGATACTGTAGCGCGTCGACGATGTTTGCGGAAGCAAGAATAAACGATTTTTTCGCCATACTGCGTAACAGAGTAGCGTCCATGTGGAGTCGGACTCGCGGCAGCTCGAACTTGATCCTCAGAACGCTGGCTGATAGGGTCGACAGCCCTATGATGAAGCACTGGGTGGATGTGCACTTAAACAGGAATAAGAAGTAAGTGAATGTGTTGTGTGATGAATGTGTAATAGACATAATTATGACAGAATGACGAATGAGTGTGTGGACTTAACTTACATACTTAGATCTTGTTTTCTGTATTACCAATTAATTTATTTTTTGTTTTGTGTCATTATTTCAATTTATTTTTCATTTTACCGTGTTTAATTATGGATGTATATCTGAAATAAATAAATATTATTATTATTATTATTTATCCTTCATGTTAGGTTGAACATGTAAGTACAACAAAAAATACTTAAAACATAAACTTAAAGTATACAAAACATAAAAAGAAGATTGGTGATCGTTTACCTAAACACAATTTGGTGATCATTTACTAATTCGGACAGTCATTTCGAATTTATTAATAGTGAATTCTCGAATATTTTGGTAATCGTTTAAACACAAGCCTTTGTGTTAAGTAAGGGTTTATCCGTCCCCGACATGCCCCCCTGTCTGTGCTTTGTGTTAAGGGTTTATCCGTCCCCGACATGCCCCCCTGTCTGTGCTTTGTGTTAAGGGTTTATCCGTCCCCGACATGCCCCCCTGCCTGTGCTTTGTGTTAAGGGTTAATCCGTCCCCGACATGCCCCCCTGTCTGTGCTTTGTGTTAAGTAAGGGTTTATCCGTCCCCGACATGCCCCCCTGTCTGTGCTTTGTGTTAAGGGTTTATCCGTCCCCGACATGCCCCCCTGTCTGTGCTTTGTGTTAAGTAAGGGTTTATCCGTCCCCGACATGCCCCCCTGTCTGTGCTTTCGGGAGACGTAATAAACAGCTTGTCTCTGCATGCTCAGTTTATATCTTCTTGCTATTTGATTGGTAACCTCTCTTATACATAAAGGTGTAGTCATATTTTAGGACGTTGTTAGGAACATCATTCTGAACAACTTTCACTACGAAGCCGACTTGATCAGAGCAACTTTATTTTTTAACGCTCCATACATTTTGGCCCCAACGGTCAGCTGATTTGTGTGTAGAAGTGGAAAAGTTTCTCTGGTCAAATCGGAGTCATAGTTGTTCAGAACATTGCCTTGACACCCCCCTAAAATATGACCACACCTTCCTGTTAAAACCTGCATACTAAGTTGGTAGTGTTGGTACATGTTATTAATGACGTATACATAAGACATAATACGTGATGAGATATTTCCGCATATCTGTGACGCCCGAATTGTTATTGTTACAGTACGTGAGGCCCGGCACATCAGTCAAAGCCATGCGATATCTCTTTTTAGAGATAAGCTCGCCTTTGTACATACATTTTCTTTTAATGTAAATTGTAAAATATTTGAAGGGAAATTATAAAACGACCGAATGAAACACTAATTGAGAGATTGCCAATGAACAGTTTAATTTCCTGAAATGAGCGAAAAAATACTAAATTGTGTGACTAAATTACTGATTTGCACAACAAAATTAGTGAATGGTTTAACCACCGCTTATTGGCTAAATAAAGACTATCTGGGCGAAGCGGTGGGTCAGGATAGGTGAACGATAAATGAATCCTTTACAAAAGCCAACACTCGATCTGTATTTTATATTACTCGAATTAAGGTTTTTTAGATTACTAGTCGAGCAATTCACTAATTTTTTGAGACGCAGCCAGCATTTCTAGTCGCGCTCATTTTTTGTCGCTATCCAGCAATTCAGTCAGGCAAAACCAGTGTTTTCTCCAAGCAAAAACTGGATTTACAGTCATACCTTTAAATAATGTACCTGTTTGAATATTTTTCTACGTTGCAGGAGCACAATATCTGCCAGTACAGAGGCTCGGTCCGCGGCCGGCCGGGCTCGTGGGCGGCGGTGTCCACGTGCCACGGCGTCAGGGGCGTCGTGCACGACGGCGTCAGCTTGAAGTACATCGAGCCTGCAGGTCGGTACACGTCCCTTTCAGGACGGCAGAGGCACAGCCGTGACCACATCTATCTAGTTCTAGTTGGAATAATTAACTGCACCCTCCTGGCTTGGCTTGGCTTGGCTAGACGGGATGACGGTCGGTGGACCAAAGCAGTCACGGAGTGGTGGCCAAGGGGAGCAATAAGGCCAGTGGGCAGACCAGCAGCCCGTTGGTCCGAAGATATACCAAAGTCGACAGGATCTCAATGACACGTGACCGTAGCGGTTGGCGCTATAGAGAAGAGGCTTATGCCCAGCAGTGGGTTGATGTGGGATGATGATGATGACCTTCCTGCATCACGACGAGTCCTAGCGAGTTCTTGTTCTCTTGAAACAATAAATTGTCTAGTTGCCGCTAGATGGCGTTAGGTGTAAATTTTACAAAATGTCGTAGAAATTGGATTCCGTAACCGAAGGGTGCCAAACGGGACCCTATTGCTAAGCCTCTACCATCCATCGGCGGGCTGTATCCCATGAACCCCATACAAGAGAGGTGTTTAAACACCCTTCGCGATCTAATAAACCATATCATAATTCAAGTATGTTCGTAGATTTCGGGGCTTATCATATGGTTGTGATGCGCAATTGGTTTCATATCGGCTTCGAATCTTCGTTCGGACATAATACTTCCCTACACTCACCAATTCCGTTTTATGTAATATATCTAAACTATCGCACTTTTAAATGTAATTTCGTCTTAGATGTAACTTATTTTAAATGTATTCAATTAAAATTGTCTTTTTAAATCAGATTAATGTAATACATTACTGGTTCTCCATGTTTGCTGTAATCAGCACGGTTATGTAACTAGGAAGAACGCTGAATCTGAAATACAGGTAGCTATGAAATACAGGTAGCTATGAAATACACCTAGCTCAGGTTCAGATGATTCTGTTTTTGTCTGACACAACAGCTCTCTAATAATTAAGTCTGCAATCTATATTGTGAACATTTAATGATGCAATAATTTTTTATTATTATTATTATTATATTGTTTTTGTTTTCCGAGCTCCCGAAAAAGAGCTCCGTGGCCTAATGGGTTTCACGCTGGCTTCTCATACAGGAGATGCAGGTTCGATTCCTGACCATATACCAATGAGATAATACATTTATCTTAAGTACTATCGCTACGTGGTAGTGGTCTTAAAACCCCTCCATCAACCAGCACTGAGCCAGCGTGGTGGAGTATGGCTCAATCTGACTCGTATCTGGGTATAGGCCTGTGCCCCTCAGTGGGGACATTTAATGGGCTACATTATTATTATTATTTTGTTTTATTATTTTAGTCCTTAAGTTTTCTTGTACGATGGTACGGAACCCTTCGTGTGCTGGTCCGACCCGCACTTGACCGATTTTTAAACATCAGCTGTATCTCTTTCTTCTCTCCTCCCTCTTGAAGTAAATATTGATTCATTTATTAACAGTCGTTGTTTTAGACTAATAAATCGATGATAGATCCATCAACGACCAATGACTTTTCCATCAACGATCAATGATGGAATCATCAACGCTGGATTATTGGTCCATCGTCGATCGTTGATTGGTCCATCACCGGTTGATGATTCGTTCATTCATCAACAGTCGTTCTATTTAATTACAGATTACAACATTGACAGCCATCACTATATCTACTCTCACTCTCATCTCAAAGAAGAGAAGCCATGTGGCTATAGCGGCGGTGTGACCAACAACACGAACTATGATCCAGCGCTGATGGCGCAGTATACTAACAGGAAGAGTATGGAAGCACTCGCCAGGAAAAACAGAGTGAGTCGTCAACAGTCACTTTTGATGTAGTTCCGGCTGCTTTCGCTAGATGGTGTTGATGGTGTTGAAGACTTGAAACCTGAGATTTTAGTTAAAATCTTGAGGTTAAAAGCTGTCTGAGACTAATATCATCTCTGCGTTGCGTTTTTCCTAAAAGGCCAGCCCTTACACTGAATTTTATCCCTTGATTAAACATTTTTTTATGTAACAGAGAGCACCTCCAAGCCCTTCTATTTAGCTTGAAGATTACAATACTAGGTCGGACCATAAGTTTTGTCACATACAATCAATAGTAGTTTATGTGACTGATACATAATGGAGGGCATTTTAATGCCTCATTATGTACAATTACATACACTTGTTTATCTAAACACATATCATAAGCTCTCTTTGATGTGTTCAGGAACCGCATGTTCGACTGGCATTGTGGCATTGATCATTGCTCTGCACTTTTTAGCTTGTTCAGTAGTACCAACTTTACATACACCTAGGGCCGGCAAGCAGGCGGGCGTCGGCGTTCGAAATTTAAATGTCATAATATGCGAAATATTGACATATTATGGTCAAATGTATCAATATTCAGATAGGAAATGAGTTTTTACCAAGTAGTATATCTTTATGCTGGTCGTAACGTGCGGTTTTTGGTAGTAAAGAGGGTTTATGATACGTGTCTAGATAAATAAAATTACGGCAAACCTATCAAAGTCAAAGTCAAAGTCAAAGTACTTTATTACTGTAGATATTTACATATACTTAGCAAACGTACAATAAATAAAAACGCAGGAATAAATAATTACAAAATTATTTACAGCAAGGTCTGTGTTGAGCCAGATTAACCCCATACAGTCCTGTCATTTAAGTAATCTTGAACATTGTAATATCCCTTTTTTGACAAAGTCGCTTTAACATGCTTTTTAAATTGCTCAAATGGCAATTTCAAAAACTCCAGAGGTATCTTATTGTAGTAGAGAATGCACTGACCCTTGAAAGAATTGCTAACCTTCGCGAGTCTAAATCGGGGCGCACACAGTCTGTGATTATTTCTTAGGTTAACATTACAGCTATCGCTAAGTTTGGAAAATGTTGTAAGGTTCTTGCGTACATACATTATATTTTCGAAAATAAATTGACTAGCTACTGTTATGTCAATTTCTTTAAAAAGCTCTCTTAAGGAGTCTGTTCGTTTTAAATTATTAATTGCTCGAATAGCTCTTATCTGTAAAATAAAAATAGTTTGAATATCCGCTGCTTTCCCCCACAACAAGATACCATAGGACATGACACTATGAAAGTAACTAAAATATACTAGCCTAGATGTAGCCACATCCGTGCTTTGTCTGATGTTCCTAACAGCGTAAGCCGCAGAACTTTATTTACCAGCCAATTTATCTATGTGGTGTCCCCACTGAACTATGAATTTAGTTTCTTAAAATATTCGTATTTCGAACGCCCACACCTTTTTTTTGGTTCGAAGTCTAAATTCGAAGCTTGAGATTTGTGATAAAACGTATGGCCCGACCCATGTAGATATGCTTAGGCTGTCTTGCAGCAGATATTTGACAGTAGCTGATAACAACACGGCCTCGTTTTATTTATATTGAGTTTATACTCCATTTAGCGGCTGTCAAAAGTCTGCCGCAAACCGGCCTTAGTACTCTTAAATTGAAAAAAATGATCTTCACGTTATACCTCTCTGGGAGAAAAGGGCGCAAAAACTCTCACATTTTTTTGCAAACTAAACTCCGTACTCCTCCCCTACTCTAACTCTTGGCTCTGGCAGAATATCAGCGTCACAGATTCGTCTGTGACATTGCTGAGTCAGGGCCATTTCCTTGGCGTTGCTGTTAATAATTTTGGAATTATTTATTCCTGCTTATTAATTATGATAATGATAATATAAATATATTTTGTATAAGTTAACAAGCAATTTTTAAAAGAAATCTTAAAAATCAATCTGTGGGAGTTTCTACGCCCTGCTTCTCCTACAGTGGTCCATGTAGAGAGGTGGCAAAAAATGACAATTGCTAAGTGTATGTAAATATATACAGTAATAAAGACATTAAGAATCTGGAATTTTCATTGTCGCGGTACAATTAGACTGCCATATGGTTGTCCTGTGTACCATGTGTTATTTTTTTGTTCTGAGTGCAATTTGTATTTATTTTTTGTTATTTATTTTGTATGTTGCACTTTTTTATTGTATGTGTTGCGACGTATAAATAAATGATGAATCTATCTAATCCCCGTTTTTATGTCTATGCAGTACAAACGCTCGACAGACGAGGCACTCGTCCGCGGTCCATACAACTCGAACAAGAACTCCCGCTTCGTCGAGCTGATGTTGGTCGTAGACCACAAGGAGTACCTCGCTTGCCACAGCGACCTGCAGCTGGTTCAGCACAACATGAAGGACGTGGCTAACATCATCAACTCGGTAAGCAATACTCTTAGAGGAGACGCGTCAGCACTTCTTAGGAGAATGCGTAATGTATATGTCACCGTAAGATAGTGATAGCTGTTAGTTTATAAGCTATCGCGTGAGAAACTATCAATTAATTGTGAACTGAACATACTGCTTAAAATTTAACCTATTTATTTTCAATATTTTATAATCTATCATGTATGTCAACTTGAAATTGTGTACGAGACCGGCGGGGCTCAAAATGTTTATTTATTTTCGCTTCGCTCGGCAGCAAATTCTAACATATAATATTGACGATGACAATGTTTTCAGATGTACGCGCCACTGAACATCTTCATCGCGCTAGTGGGCGTGACGGTCTGGTCGGAGCGCGACGAGATTCAGCTGCTGGAGAACGGCGACGACACGCTCACCAACTTCCTGCAGTACCGGCGCGCGCGCATACTCACGAACAACGACAACGCGCAACTGCTTACGTGAGTGATGGCCTATTGATGATCGACGACTGATCCATCAGATCGATGATTGATCCATCAACGATCGATGATTGATCCAACCATGATTGATTCATCGATGACTGGTCCATGATGATACATACATTGTTAATTGATTTATCGGTGATTAACTCATTGATGATTGAACCATTGCTCTTTGAACCATAGTTGAATGATTTATCGATGATTGACCCATCGACGATTGAACCATCATTAATTGAGCCATCGCTGATTGATCCTCTGATGATAGATCCGTTGATGATACGACCGGCGATGATTTATACATCGATGATATGTCCGTCGATGATTGATACATCGATGATGGATGTTGTTTGATCGATGATTGATCCACCCAGATTTATTTTAAACCCTTATTACACTACGCTGTATCAGGGTCTTGAATGAATGGTGGCCGTGCCCACTAATATGGGATCCTTACTGCCTTACTCCTGATTCAGTCTAGTGTAATTGATCTTTGGTTCATCTATTTTCAATAATTGTTTGAAATAGAGCCGCCTAGATCTCTGCATCACTAAACAATCCTTAAAACCTCTTGAAAATAATGTATAATAATAATATATGTGTGTGTGACATCGCTGTTTCCCACGACACAGGGTATCCTAGTGTGGGGTCAGAGGCAAAGTACGTGCAAGTGTACAAGGTGACATTTAATTAGCTGACTATATTTTGGAGATTGATAGCACCGATAATTATGAACAACTTTCCCAAAGAAACATATGGTCGCAAATGACAAATAGTTTCCGTCCCTCAGTACATTGACCCGATCAGCTGATTACAAGTTACTATGGGAGACCCAAAAAATTATTTCGTACGAGCATATGTTTCTTGGGGAAAGTTGTTCATAACAATGGGTACTAACATTCTCCAAAATATGGTCGGCTGATTAAATGTCACCCTGTATAAGTGTTGATCTTTAATGATAACGATAAAGTTGATAATTGTCCACCAACAGGAGCCAGACATTCACGGGCGGAGTGGTGGGCAAGGCGCTGAAGGGCCCGATCTGCACGCACCAGTTCTCGGGCGGCGTCGCCACCAACCACAGCGCCCACGTGGGGCTCGTGGCGGCCACCATCGCGCACGAGATGGGACACAACTTCGGTACGGGTTCAGCCCGAGCCGAGATCAACTACTTCGTGATTCACCTTGACCTTCACGATGACCTTAACTCATCTAGACCTTGATATTGACCCTTTGTCACTTGGGTATTCTACCTTAGGGTCCCCGCCCGCGGACCACAAAACCTTGACCGTATAAATGGTCGGTGGCTGGCGTTTGTGGCGGCGTCTTGCGCTCACTACCCGTGCTCCTATATTCAAGCAAGTCGGACTATGCGACCAGAGGAAGCGAAATCCTCTAAAATTAATCAGAGCTCAGCAACAAATGGGCAAACAGTATGTTTCTCAAAAGTAAATGTTGCAATATAAATAACCCTATTGTTATCCCCTCAGGCATGGAGCACGACACAGTAGAAGACTGCACCTGCCCTGATGAGAAGTGCATCATGAGTCCTTCCAGCACCAATGTGGTGCCGTTACACTGGTCTTCGTGCAGTCTGAAGTCCCTAGCGCTAGCCTTCGACCGGGGAATGGACTACTGCCTGAGGTATGTTCGTTGAAGTCTCCGCTAGATGGCGCTAGCTGCACGATAGGGGTAGGCCATATTTGCGACGATGTGAAGGGTATCACGAGTCCTTCCAGCACCAACGTCTTGCCGTTACACTGGTCGTACCATACCGTACGTGGTCTTCGTACAGTCTGAAGTCCCTAGCGCTAGCCTTCGACCGGGGAATGGACTACTGCCTGAGGTATGTTCGTTGAAGTCTCCGCTAGATGGCGCTAGCTGCACGATAGGGGTAGACTATATTTGCGACGATGTGAAGGGTATCACGAGTCCTTCCAGCACCAACGTCTTGCCGTTACACTGGTCGTACCATACCGTACGTGGTCTTCGTACTGTCTGAAGTTCCTAGTGCTGGCCTTCGACCGGGGAATGGACTACTGCCTGAGGTATGTTCGTTAAAGTTTGGCGAGTTTCCGCTAGATGGCGTTAGCTGCACGATTTAGGGTTAGACCATAATTGCGACGATGTGAAGGGCATCACGAGTCCTTCCAGCACCAACGTGGTGCCGTCACACTGGTCGTATCATACCGTATTTGGTCTTCGTATAGTCTGAAGTTCCTTGTGCTGGCCTTCGACCGGGGAATGGACTAATGCCTGAGGTATGTTCGTTGAAGTTCGGTGGGGTTCCGCTAGATAATAATAATAATAATAATAATAATAATCGTTTATTCTTAAAAAATTTACAACATAAATCTTGTTATTACATTAGGTAAGTAACAAGGGATGATCACTACTCCCTAAAATAGGGCGAACCCTGTGGTATAGGTTAAGTAGTAGCACTTCCCTCCAGTAAGTGACACTTAACAATTTTACAAAATGAACAGAGTAAAAAGAACAGTTTTCTAGCAGTAAATAGTTAAGTGATTAAATGTATACAGGTAGTATGTTTTTTATCTAGACATCGTGATTACTAACTTATTTAGAAAAATATAATAAAATGTATAGTGTGTGTGTGTGTGTGTGTGTGTGCGTGTGTGTGTGTGTGTGTGTGTGTGTGTGTGTGTGTGTGTGTGTGTGTGTGTGTGTGTGTGTATGTGTGTGGGTATGTGTGGGTGTGTGGGTGGGTGTGTGTGGGTGTGTGTGTATGAGTGAGGGTGTGTGTGTGTGAGAGTCGTATGAGTATGTCCATATTTAAAACATAATATTTGGAATTACCAGTATTACTTTATTACGTATGTGCTTAATAATATGAGTTTTATTAGGATAAAATAGTTACGCATTTTTCAGTATCTTCATATGATTGGGATCTAAGCCATTGGTATATTGTTTTTTTTGTTTCAAAGTTAGTTTTATTGTAAATTTCGCTTGCTTTACTCAATTTATTGTATAAAAAGGGTCCCAGAAACTTGAAAAACCTTTGCATAAAATTAGTACGAACCTTTATAAGTGGGCATACTTTATCTTTTCGTCTTTTTGAATAAATTGTATAGTTATTATAATTACTTGATGAGAGTATATTATGTTGTCTAAGTATAGTGATCTGAATGAATATCTGTCTGACAGTCAGAACATCACAATAATTGTAGAGTTCTGTTGTAGGGAAAAGGTACGGTTTGAATGTGCAAACCTTCAACACAGCACGCTGGGCTCTTTCGACGCGTAAAAGTGTAGTCTTATGGGCACCGCCCCAGCTAGAGATGCAGTAGCGTATGAGAGATTCGGCTAAAGCCACATAAATGCGTTTCATAATGAATGGCTCTGCTACATGTCGAAGATGTTTAAAAATATATATTAATTTTCTAATTTTAGTGCTGAGACTCTGAATATGGTTTTGAAATTTTAGGTTATTGTCCAGTACTATACCTAAATATTTGATATTAGAAATCCTTTCAAGCACTCTACATGAGCAAACATTATTTTCTAAAATATTGCATGCATGAGCATATAATTTGTGTTCAATGTTTGGTTGTGTTGAGGCAGTGATCGAGAAAGTTAAACATTTAGTTTTTTCAGTGTTAACCGTCATGGCGGTGGCTGATGTGAAATGCATCACGTGTCCTTCCAGCACCAACAGGTTGCCGTTAGTTTTTCATCATATTGGGCTATGCAACACAGTTTATACTAGCGCAAAGCCCAGGGCTACATAAATAATTGTATTTAGTTTTTAGGAAACACCAATGAATTTATATTATCTTATTTTATCTTATCATAAAAGTAAAAATGGTACACGTGACTCATACGCACAGATTATACTACTTATTTTCTTATCAAGTAGAGTGAAAAATTAAGTGTTTACCTAACGTAAAACAGAAACATAACATATGTGTCAATATTGTACAAGTTTATTCTATAAAGTCTGTCGTACAATACGCAATCCGTTTATTTTGTTACTGTTTCTCGTAGCTGAACGTTAAGATAGAAGATTATAGGTTTGATTGGTTTATTTATTGCTATTATTGCTTATCAGTTATCACAGTTAATTTCAATTCTCTTAAACGAGGAATATGTTATAAATTAGATTAAAAAATAACACACTCTTGATGTAAATACCACTAACAAGTCGTAAGTAAAAGGTATTTGAATAGAATGGCATAATTTATTTGTTAATTAACAAAACAAAGGTTTCAGTAGATACATGACTGGATATAAACGCAGGAATAGCACAATGTATCGTGAATTGCTACCAATATTTATCTTTCGAATCTATGTATTTGTTAAACTTCTTGAACTTTCCCATATGATAGACAGAATCTGCAGTCACGATCTGAAATAAGGAGGGCTAAAATTGTTAACTGATTTGAAATCTCGCATGTCGGGGGCTAGCCCATCGATATGAAGGTTTCCTTACGATGTCATCTACCACCACCGTCAGAACTTCCTAAGAAGAAAGATGACATTAACTTATCTCATTGGAATGAATGAACTTTGATATACTATAAGCACACTGCAGCAGCACTACAAACCTGCAATACACTAATGAAACTTAGTACAGCCAAAAAAACGATCCAAACTCTCATTTTGATAACAATTTACAAAATCTTAAACTAATCTCTTCTGTCAATATTTCTACAATATCAGCGCCGACGTTCAGCTACTAGAAAGAGTAACAATTAAATAGATTGCGTATTGTACGACAGACTTTATAGAATATACTTGGACAATATTGACACATATGTTGTTATGTTTCTGTAATACGCAATGAACTGCTTTCGTCTGGTGTCATTTGTCTGCTTCTCGTGTTTATTCAACCGTGGACAGGTTGTAACTTGTAACAGATAGTAGTGTAGTAGGGGACCACTCCTTCACTCTAATCAATATAAATAAATAACAAATGTAGCCCAGTAATGTCCCCGACGAGGGGCCGGATACGAGTAAGATTGAGCCATTCTCCATCACGCTGGCTCAGTGCGGGTTGATGGGGTTATCTCTAACAAGAGATTTCTTCCAGCAAACCCGAGATGATAAGGATAAATTACATAGCATGCATAGCAGTGGCAGACCCTTGCGCAGAAATACAAGTAAATAATATAAACAAGTGTTTTTACTAAACTACTAAATATATTACATATAGAGGAACATAAATACCTTATATAAAAGTGCATATTATTAATAAACAATACTTAAATATTAAATCCCTAAGTTTACGAAAGAGAAAGATAATGCTCCTTTAGACAATTTTTGAAGATAAAGATATGAAATGTGAAATTTTTATTAAGACATCGTGGACGATGCTGGTTACAAAGTAGGTACTTACAAATTGGTAGTAATATATTTAACTTTTTGGTATATTATTATATAGCTATATTATTAACCATACCACATACCTAAAGTTATGTTTAGAACTATAAACTAAATACACAAGATGATATTGTGGGTATCCCATAAAAATAGTGGCAAATAGGGCATTAAAACTCGAGTGTGGGTTTATATCACTCGAGAGTTTTAATGACTAATTATGTACAGTTATATACACTAGTTTATCTACACACATATCATAAGCTATCTTTGATGTGTTCAGGAACCGCATGTTAGACCGGCATGGTGGCTCTGCAATTGTTTAGCTTGTTCTGTAGCACCAACTTCACGCAGGCGGGCGTCGGCGTTCGAAATTTGAATGTCAGTACCAACTTCACAGACAAACTAGGGGCAGCACGCAGGCGGGCGTCGGCGTTCGAAATTTGAATGTCATAATATGTAGAAAAATTACACATTATGGTCATAATGTGTAATTTTTCAGATAAGAAATGATTTTTTACCAATTATTTTAACATTATGCTGATCGTAACGTGCGGTTTTTGTACGCAGTAAAGAGGGTTTATGATACGTGTGTAGATAAAGTTTATAATATGTTTGATAGTCAAAGTTAATACAATAATAATAAAACATATAATATATTAAGTCATATACATCACAACTTAAGTACAATTAATTATATATAGATACATACATTACATAAACAGTAAAAGTAAAACCTAAGGTACATCTAAAAACCAAACACTATTTTATTACTGTTAGCAACATCTCTGTTCTTTCGTTATTAATTTTACTCAGATATTCAGTTACCAAATTGCTGCACGTGGCCTTTACGCAGTCTCTGATATTTATTGTTTTTCCAACTTTATTGTATAGGTACGGTCCAAGGTAGTAAGAGAAATTCTGGGCAAAAAAAGTTCTACAACCTGGAACATGGTAGACCTGGTTTTGTCTCCTTCTAGATATTACCTGTGAAATTGGTACAGTATGCTGTCTAAGCAATAAAGATGGAATGTCCCTGATGAGGCAGGGAAGCGCGTTCCAGAGATTTATTGCCCTCATTCAGAACCCATGTTCATTTATTGTGGTACGTAGTTAAAGTTAGATGATAGGTAAGAAGAGTATTAACTCCAGCAAGCGAACTACACGCCTGTCAGGCATCTTCCGTCTCATGTCGATCCTGTAATAGAAAGCATAGTTAAGGCTGGGCACAAACACCACCCTAGTGGAATAGGAAATCCAATATTAAAAACCGGTCAAGTGCGAGTCTAAATCGCGCGCGAAGGGTTCCGTACCACCGTTCAATGGAAGCGATGGCGTGGAGTGAATAGTTTGGATTTTACACAGCAAAATATTGTTTACAAAGTTATTGGTGCGGTTACTTTCACACTCCATGTACGTAACCAGGTGCATCCATAAGTTTGTATGTGGTATTGAAAGAATTGTTGTATGGGAGCCCCCTTAAATATTTATTTTATCCTGTTTTTTAGTATTTGTTGTTATAGCGGCAACAGAAATACATAATCAGTGAAAATTTCAACTCTCTAGCTAGCTAGGTTCTTGAGATACAGCCTGGTGACAGACGGACGGACGGACGGACGGACGGACAGCGAAGTCTTAGTAATAGGGTCCCGTTTGGAACCCTTCGGGTACGGAACCCTAAAAACGATCTTCACCGATCTATAGAGTACTAGAGCTACAAAACTTTATTTTTTTCATCGATTAAAAAAATAAAAAGTACATAAATTAAAACTCGCCGCGAAATTGTATTATGTTTTTGTTAAAAACAGATTTTGTTATCACAAAATCACTTCGGGACACTTCTGTATCGAGCAAATACTAATAATAAATAAATAATCAAATTACGTTTATACTTACGTTCACGAGTCCCTGCTGACACCCGTGATCAACAAGCTAGTATAAAGGAAACACTGCTTTAATACTCCTATTATTCGTAATATTATTTGTATTTTACAACAGGCTGTTTTAGACACTTGAAGCCTGAGGCGTCTTAAAGGGCCTCAGGCGTGTGAGCTGTCCTTTAGCGGTTTGCAAAAGGTTCACTCCGCCGACGAAGACGCTGTCCATTGGCTGCTCTTCTGTGCCTAGCTGTGCCTCTGCCGCTTCATATCGGTCATATAATCATTCATTTACTGAACCCGGATCCTCCCCTGCAGGAACAAGCCCTCCCGCCTCTTCGAGTCCCCCACCTGCGGCAACGGCTTCGTGGAGCCGGGCGAGGAGTGCGACTGCGGCGGTGGCGCGCCCTGCCTCGCCTGCTGCCGCCCCGACTGCACGCTGCGGTCCAACGCGACCTGTGCCACCGGCGAGTGCTGCGACCTGCAGGTACGGGATACACCCAGAGCCATCCATTACAAACGAAATGACACCGTGCGCGTCCATATAAACTTAGCGCCGTCTGTTGTTCACAAATGAAACTAACAATCAACCGCGAGATGGAATACACCCAACGCCAACTACCGGCCACCTCTGGAACTAACGCAAGTAGCTTCGTAAAACCAAGCGCGAGTTAGACAATTTAGTGGGCGATGTACTAAGCCAATATTGATAGAGAACCGCAAATCGATGTACAGGATAGTCGTTTGGTACGCGGGAACTTTAGTTTAAAACGATCATTGTGAGCGGTATTTCTTAAAAATATTCCCAATATAACAGGGGGGCAGTAATGACTAATAAGTAATAACGTTATATATTTTTTGTATTGGATTTGAATATTTTTTCCCAGAAACCTATTGTTACCACACGGTAATGAAAATATACTACACCATTATCTTTCGGCCACCTGTATTCTAAAAATCCAAGAAATACATATTTTCAAACGCCAACCAAGTGTGTGCTCCTCCAGGTAGGAGATGGCTTAGTATTTTTTTCTAAAACATACGCCAAATGTCTCATATCAAACCTCAAAAAGGCGATCTTAAAAATAATAATATTCACTAATTCTTTTTTATTTTTTCTTTATTTGATTCAATTTTTTTTTGAAACTTTTCGTAATATTATTTTTCGAAATTGAAAGCGGAAATTAGATGTCTTCTATATAACTTGCTACAAATAAAAGCGCGGTATTATTAATAAACAAAATCTCGTCACTAATCAGAGGCTTAAAAAAATAGAAAGTTACCACACCTCGTATTGTGACAATCCTAAATTTTGCAGGCCTGCATGAGCATCGGTTGAACTGCCATCTAGATCTAGACTGACATCCACACCTATCCAACTCCTTGACTGCCTCACATATCCAGTGTAGCCAGTCTCTTCTATCCCCACTGCTCCGGTGATGGAGGACGGTGGCTATTTAACTTTCAAGTGCACGGCCCCATATGTCTCCAGCCTGATCCTTAGCCCTTTTTATGTGCTCAAGGAGAGCAGCAGCAGTGGGAAGGATCAAAGAGGGTCTATTCACGGGCGATAAACAAGCCTGGCCGGGCTTCGTTTACATTTATCAAATCGCTGCGTGGCCGTACATTTTACTTGTGAAAGACTAGCGATGTAAATGTGCATCGGTTATCTCTTCGACGCTGGGTGGGAGAGCCAAACACTCAAATTCTGCAGTGAATTCATGGTTTTTCCACACAGACCAGGCACTCCGCTTCAATATTAGGTCCTTACATATGAAATTGGCGTTTCGCCGTACTGGCCACTTTGATCTCAAATATCTCCTCTATAGTTAGGAATTCCAAATTCAAATTTATACAGCTATTTACTCATGTATTTGTGTTTCTAAAATTATAGTTTTTTCCTCAATTGTTTTTTTCTTGCGTCACCCAGCTTACAAATTGGAAAACTTGAAATATCGCGTTATTTACGAGTATGAGTTCTACCGTAGCAACAGTGCTGCAGAAACGGCTCGAAGGATCAATGATGTGTATGGCGACGGTGCTGCAATAGAAAACACAGTGCGTTTTTGGTTCCAACGTTTTCGTTATGGAAATTTCGACCTGCAGAACAAGCCCCGTGGACGGCCGGAGACCAAAGTTGATAATGAAGAATTGAAGGCTATTGTGGAAGCGCATCCATCGCAAACCACATCCGAGTTAGCTGCAGGCTGCGGTGTTAGTGATAAAACTGTTTTAATCCACTTGAAGCAAATTAGGAAGGTGAAAAAGCTTGAAAGGAACCTCACGAACTGAGTGAAGCAAATCAACAAATGCGAGTTGACTGCTGCGTTGCATTACTCACCCGGCACAATTATGAAAGGATTTTAAATCGAATCATTACCTGTGATGAAAAGTGGATCCTGTACGATAATCAGAAGCGCTCATCGCAATGGCATCGTTTGGCCGAACCCTGCCGAACCAGCCAAACCATGCCCCAAGCGAAAATTGACTCCAAAAAAGTTAGTTGTGAGCGTTTGTTGGACTAATGCTGGTGTCGTTCACTACAGCTTTCTTAAATCTGGCCCGACGATTACGGCAGATGTCTATTGTCAGCAACTGCAAATCATGATGGAAAAGCTAGCTGCTAAACAACCGAGGCTGGTCAATCGCTCTAGGCCACTGCTGCTTCATGATAACGCTAGACCACACACTGCACAACAGACGGCTACCATATTAGAGGATCTTCAATTGGAATGTCTAAGACATCCACCGTACTCTCCGGACCTTGCTCCAACAGATTACCATTTTTTTCGAAATTTGGATAACTTCTTGAAAGGGAAAAAATTCAACTCCGATGGGGCAGTCCAAACCGCCTTCAAAGATTTTATTGATTCCCGTCCGAATGTCTTTTTTAGTAAAGGGATCGAAGAACTACCTATGAGATGGCAAAAGTGTATAGATAGCATTTTGATTAAATAAATATATTATATTTAAAAAAATACGACTTTATGTTCCTTCCATGCAAAACCTAATATTATCGAATAGGCGAAAGTAATCTAGGCTTCAGTATTGGTACTGCAATAAGCGTACAATTTCATATGAAGAAGGCCGTTGAAGCCGTGCCAGCCATGCAATGCAACAGCTTTATCTCTTCCTAGGTTCTCTGTAGTCATGTGGATTGGAAACTATCGTTTTTTGCAACACTCCCAAACAAACGCCTTTCCTTTTTCAATCCTTGATATATTAACATTTGGTGTATCTTAAACAATAATTGACCAAGCCATCTCCGACCTGGAGGGGCCCAATTTTGGTTGGTTGGATCTTTTGAAAATATTTCTTGGATTTTTAGAATACAGGTGGCTAAAAGGCTTTAGGTAAGGTGTAGTATTATTTTCAGAATTCATTTAATACCGCACACAATAGAGGTATCTGAAAAAACAAACCCATACATAAAATTGATGACGTCATTACTGCCCCCTAATTGGATTATTTTTAAGAACTATCACCCAAAATTATTGTTTTAACCTCTTCACAAAATGGCTATCCTGTACATCGATCTGTGTTTTTTTTACGTTTCTCGACCACTAAATACAAGCAACCCCAACTATAGTCCATGTTATGATAGTTGGTGAGAGGGGAAAAAGGAAGTCGCAGTACTATGACAAAGGTCCTGCGACCTTTGTCATAGTACTGCGCAAGTCTGCATCGACCCTGTTAACCGATTTCGATCTTGCTCACGTTGTCATAGTACTGCGCAAGTCTGCATCGACCCTGTTAACCGATTTCGATCTTGCTCACGTTGTCATAGTACTGCGCAAGTCCGAATCGACCATGTTAACCGATTTCGATCTTGCTCAGGTTGTCATAGTACTGCGCAAGTCCGCATCGACCATGTTAACCGATTTCGATCTTGCTCACGTTTTCATAGTACTGCGCAAGTCCGCATCGACCATGTTAACCGATTTCGATCTTGCTCACGTTGTCATAGTACTGCGCAAGTCCGCATCGACCATGTTAACCGATTTCGATCTTGCTCACGTTGTCATTTTTTTTTTTTTTTTATTTATTTATTTCTTAACTTAAATATTTACATTTCAGTTCCAATGTGCTCTTAAACCACAGAGGTTTTACTGGGCACATGATATTCGTGGTTGTTTTAATGTACAAAGTAGGTATTAGGTAAGTACACATTGGTTAGGCTTATTCTCTAAACACAGCACAGAACAAATTTCTACCAACCGTTTGGGTGTACACCGTACCTAACCCACCTAATTATTTTACGTCCTGTGCATTACATTGATCTAATCATATGAACTATATGATGATCATCTAAGTGTTGAGTAGGTGTAGTTATGATGGGATAGGATTATGATACTTATTGCAGTTATGTACCTCCACTGTGTAAAGGCAGTAAGTACGATGTATAGGTGTTTTGATCTAGGCAACAGGCGGTGGGTCGTGAAGCCAGTGCGCGATTGTCTCGCTCTCACGCCTGTTTGGTTGGGTCGGTATTGGCAGTGCTGACTGACCGGTTGTGGCTTTGTTCAAGAAGTGGGCACTTCCTATGTGATACTTGTGATATGGTTACATATTAGCTATTATCTTGTTATTGTAGTCATTTGCTAAATATTATGTATCATATTATGTATTCAATTATGTATTTAATTTAGTAGGTAGTAATTTTTTATTTTGTGTTTTATATTAGTGATTGTTATTGTTTCTTTTAGGCTGAGGGGTAGTTCATTTATTAGCCGTGGCATTATGTATTTATCCGTTCTTCGACCATAAGTGTTATTGAATCCGGTTGTTGTCATTTCTTTGTTTGTGACTTTTCTTGTGCCTATTTTGTGTTCCACAGGTCGAAGAATGTCACTCCTATTGTATTGTTCTACGAGTAGGCCTACTTTGAACATTTTTTGTATGGGTAAGACTTTGCAGTGTAGAAATAATGAATCGTAGTTTCTGTTACAGGCCATTTTAATATTTTTGTGGACAATAGTTTTTAGGATTCTCTGTTGAAGTGAATGTATTTTGTCTAGGTTCGTTTTGAAGGTACGTCCATAGCTGGTTAATCCATAAGTAATTGTTGACTCCGCAAGTGCTGTATATATATCGCGTAGTATGTTGTATGGTATCCTGTTTTTAACAATATTTAGCTTGGAGAGTAGTGCCCGCAGTTTGTTACATACTTTATCGACGTGAGGGCCCCAATTGAACCTCTCATCAATGATAATACCGAGATATGTCGCCTGGCTGACCTGATCGATCGTTATGCAGTCGTTGCAGTTGCTCCGAGAGTGAAGACAGCTGTGGTAGTGAGCGATTAATTTGACCGTCGTCGTATCACAGCGATTATGGCTGGATCTTATGTGCATCATTTTCGTTTTCTGCGAGTTCTGAACAAGACCTGCGTCATGCGACCACTTACAGAGGGATGTAAAGTCAATTTGGAGACTTTGAGCTGCCCTCGTCAAGTTGGTGTCAGTGGCTATAAGGCAAGTGTCGTCCGCGAATTGATACAGGGAGCAGTGCTTGACCACATTTATGACGTCGTTGACATATATACGGTAATGTAATGGGCCCAGCACTGATCCCTGTGCCGTTCCTATCGTGACGTCTACCTCATCGCTGTGAGATTCACCTACTCTGACCTTGTAACTACGTTTACGTAGATAGTCACTACACCAATTCAGGATTGGGCCTCGGATGCCAGTATTGTCTAATTTCTGTATAAGTTGATCATGTTGTAATGTATCAAAGGCCTTACTATAATCAATAAACACTAGTAGGACGTGTTGTTTTTTATCTAGATAACCATTGATTTCGTTTGTGAATTTTGAAAGGAGTTGAGTAGTACTCTTTTTTTGCCTAAAACCGTATTGTGTTTCCGTTAAGATATTGTTGGATTCGTAATAATGATGTAACATTCCAACTACATATTTTTCAAATATCTTATCCAGAATTGGCAGAATAGTTATTGGCCTATAATTTGAGTAGACATCCTCCTTACCTTTTTTATAAATTGGTCTAACTATTCCTTGTTTAAGACCGTTCGGGTATAGACCTGTTATGACACTGGTGTTAATTAGTTTAGTGATTGCTGGAATAATGTTTTCTCCGGCTGTTTTTATATCAATGGGTCGTATTCGGTCATGTCCTGATGATTTATGTACGCTGACATGACTGATGTTCAGGCTTCTCGGCACCTAATGACCTCGTAGGGGCCCATCAGCTACGAGGTAGCGTAGCGATCAGTTGCCAAGAAGTGTGAACGTCGGCGATTCACCGAGCTAAAATGATTGGATTCGATCTAACCTGGTCTGTGCTTCGGTCCCGTCAACCTCCTGTCTCTCTGCAAGGCCCGGGTGCACCCTAGGCTCTTCTTGGTAGACAGGTTCTTCAGCCAACCTCCTGTGTGACTGGCGGGCCAGCCTCGATCAGCACAGTGTTCCAACACAGGTTATGTTACGTGGTAAAAAACCAATCGGCCACGTAAATGCGAACTTTATCTGGTTCGGGGAACCACAACACACTCAGCTATATAGACAATCCTGAGGGAACCTCGAATACATTCCAGATGGACTGCGATTTAATTTCAATACCCTATCCAAACGCGTTTACATTGCGAGGGCTTTCGTCTGTCAGTTGTCAAAAACTGCAAGGTTGGCAGCAACGTCAAATTCAAAATGGCCGTTCCGAAACCATCGATCGAATATCGATTTGGAATCGAACAATCACCCGCCCGGACAGGCACCCACCTGTCCCCTAATCTACGGGCAGCCGAGACAACGTTGCTACCGCTCGTTTTAGAACCGAGCCTCCTACTAGAACCTCCGCAGACCGGGGGGTCCCGTCCTTGCCAGGGAACAAGTTAACAATGCGCCCCCTGCGCCAACGTAGTGGCGGTAGGTTAGCATCCTTAACCAGAACGAGGTCACCAACACTAGGGGGGCTGGTTTTGTCAGTCCACTTAAGGCGCTGTTGTAAGATATGCAGATACTCGAGCGACCAACGCTTCCAGAAATTCTGAGTAAACTGCTGCAACATCTGATACCTTGACAACCGATACAATTTCACTCCCTCGAAGGGGTGCTCGGGCAACGCGTTAAGTGGCTGTCCTATCAAGAAATGGCCTGGGGTCAGAGCCTCCAGGTCATTTGGATCCGAGCTGAGCGGACACAACGGTCGCGAATTGAGAACGGCCTCGATCTTACAAAACAATGTCGCGAGCTCCTCAAAAGTCAGCGCGGTCTGACCTACTATACGCCCCAAGTGCGTCTTAGCTGACTTAACTACGGCCTCAAAAATCCCACCCCAGTGGGGGCAAATCGGTGGGCTGAAGGTCCACTGTATACCCCGACGGGAGAGGGCCGTTCCAATATCCACTTTATTTACATTCAAAAGGTTGACTATCTCTCGTAAGTATCGTTCCGCACCGATGTAGTTAGTGCCGTTATCAGAGCGGATCAAAGTTGGAAGTCCCCTTCGAGAAACAAACCTATCCAAACAAGCAATGAAAGCCTCTGTCGAGAGATCAGCCACGAGCTCGAGATGTACCGCCTTGGTGGATAAACAAACAAACACACATAGGTACGCCTTGTATTGCCCCTTCTGGGTAACATGCACGGCCGCTCTGGGGCCATGATCCGAAGATACTACTACATGGCTGTGGGGCCAGTCCGATTCTCTCTTGGCAAGCCAGGGTGGTCCCCACCACAAATGGTGTCTAACGAGTTCAGGAGCCCGACATCCCCTGGATGCACAATCAGACGGGTTCAATTCTCCTGGTACATGTCTCCAGGTCAGTGGGACCTCAGACGACATAATCTGGGAGACACGGTTCGCAACAAAAACCTCTAAGTTATGGACCGAAGCCTTCAGCCAGCACAAAACAATCTGGCTGTCCGTCCACGCGTACACCGTATCCTCCAAAACCACTGACCCACGCAACACTGTTAGAGTGTGATTCAAAAGTTTGGTCAAAAGAGCAGCCCCGGACAGTTCCAGTTTTGGAATCGTCATCCTTGTCCGAATAGGCGCTACCTTGCTTTTTGCCAAAACCAAACGCACGTCGACCTCCCCGGTGGAGGTGACGGTTCGCAAATAAACCGCTGCCGCAAACCCTCGTTCAGAGGCATCACAAAACCCGTGAAGGGTTGCCCTGTAATCCCCAGCAGGGACCAATTTCCTCGGCAGCGATACATTATTTATGAGGCCCAACCATTTTGCTAAATCATTCGATACAATACAGCCCTGAGCTCCAGAATCTAATAGGGCGCGAACGTATGTTGGGTTGCCCGCCAAATCCCAAACAAGCACAGAGGCGATCGGTAACACCACCGTCTCCGGTTGGGGGGCAACCAATGGTTGGGCCGCAAATTCCTAGCGAGGACCCCCGGGGCCCCACTGTGCCTGTAACCGATCAGGTATGCAGCTATACGCCAGAGGGTCCCATTGTACAAATGGCCCACGCGACGGTTCCATTGCCACCCTACGACGCCCCCCGAAGGGGGGTGGGCGTGAATTCAACCGTGGCCGCTCCATGAGCGGGGGGGACATCACATGCGACCGACGAGGACGAGGCGACGAGCGGGGCGACAACTGAGGCGGCGTCCGAACCGCACCCGCATAGCTCGAAGGTGTCCCATGCCACCCGCCCGTTACGGCCTGCTCAACACACCCAATGTGCCGCTGAGTCGGATGCTGAGTCGCAACCGAGAACTCAGGGCCCCCCATGTGATGACCCTGAGTGCGGCCCTGCACCCCTGGGTGGCCGCGTGCTTGTGGCCCCATTGCCCGCTGAGTCGGATGCTGAGTCGCAACCGAAAACTCAGGGCCCCCCATGTGATGACCCTGAGTGCGGCCCTGCACCCTAGTACTGCCCTGTGCACGTGGGGACGTTGGCCCCTGAGTTGCGCTCCGAGTCGCAAACGAATTCTCAGGGCCCCATGCCGTATCACCCTGGGTGCGGCCCTGTGGACGTGGGGACGTTGGCCCCTGAGTTGCGCTCCGAGTCGCAAACGAATTCTCAGGGCCCCATGCCGTGTCACCCTGGATACGGCCCTGTGGAGGCTGTTGGCCGGACCGGTTCATGCACAACAGATTGTTGTGGGCCCCACCACAATATCCGCACATTTTTGTGCGCGTGCAGTCCCTAGCCATGTGTGGCCCGAGGCACAGGAAACACCAGCTCCGCTGCTTGGCCATCCGGCGCCGTCCCTGAACCCTAAGTTCCCCGAACTTATTGCAATTGGCCACAGCATGGCCAATCTGCCTACAACATGGGCAGGTCTCACTATGTGGGGTCAATGCACTCACAGTCCCATATGACTGCCGGTTGGTGCGGTCCTTCCTCGTCGGAGGGCCCCTACTCACAGCGCTCCCGGCAGCTCTCTGTGGCTGCGAAGGATGGGTGACCGTCAACCCCAAATTCTCTGCCCGTCGAGCCTCCTCTTCCAAGAATCCGACCAAGTCGGAGAAGGCGGGCAGGTCCTCGGCCGACCTCCCGTGAGACTGTTCGAAACGAGTCTGCACGTCAGCGGGTAGGCGGGAAAGTACAATGTACAACAGTAGGTACGACCATTCACCAACCGGAAGTCCAAGATTCTCTAGAGCCTTGGTGACGGACAACAATGGGTTCAAAACCTCCGTCTGTATGGCCCCGACCTTGTTCACAACCGGGATGCTAAACAAACGGTTCAGTTGGGCATCGGCCAACCTCCGTTTGTTATGGTAACGTCTGACCAACAATTGCCTGGCCGTTTCATAGTTACCCTCCGTAACTGTCAAATGAGCGACCAGCTCCCTAGGCTCACCCCTCAATGCTGCCACCAGCTGAGCCATCTTGACAGACTTGGTAATGTCCGATCGCATGTGCACCAAACTGTCGAACAGATTGATGAAGCTCATCCATTCACCGGACACTCCGTCAAAAGTAGGCATAGTTATGGCCGGTAACCTGGA
The DNA here is from genome assembly GCA_949825045.1 of Argyresthia goedartella. Lineage (NCBI taxonomy): Eukaryota > Metazoa > Arthropoda > Insecta > Lepidoptera > Argyresthiidae > Argyresthia > Argyresthia goedartella. Next base: position 27,136,788 of record OX463831.1, read on the forward strand.
CCCTGAACCCTGAAGCGGCAGAGGTGCTTCAATGTCACCACCATGGCTGGACTCGCGCTGTCTACGTATGTCCGCAGCCTTCTGCGTGATAGCAGCTGCCATCTCCATACATTGGTCGACATCCCCTAGCAACCGTGACAGCCTGTCAGGTGCGCAACCATCAACTGATTCCGCCTGCGCGGACAATTCGAGCACCCTATTGTAACGTTCCTTAACGTCCATAGACCGCTCCAATACCACATCATGCCTATCTAAACGGTCTATCAGACCGTGTGCGGAGGAAAACCATCTGAGTTCCTTAGAAACACCCTTCTGGATTTCAGATAACGACATGATCGGAACGATACTTACTCACAATTTGCAGTAACTCAATTTTATTGGACCCTCCAGTCTACAACCCAAACGAGGGAACCCTAAACCACAACTTAAACAATGCTGTTTTCCTTAAACAATAGGAACCGAGTTTTATATCTATATAAATTCTGTAAATACAATTTAGTTTCCCTTTATAATATAACACACACAGATAGTCAATATTAGTTCAAGTTATAAATTGCTATAAACTGAAAACAATGCAATAGCCTGCTATCAATAGATGTAACTACCTATGTTAACCAAAACATTCTTCAATAGCATTACTAGACCACTAGTAGATTGACTAACTGGTAATTCAATGCAATTTTCAATTCAATATCTGTCTATCTACTACCAGCAATAGACCTATAGCTTACAATACTACCAATCTATGTGGATATAGGAACAACAGTTACCTAATAACCGCCTATACCTACAGATTGATAGTCCCAAATCGTGCGTTCCTGGAGCCCTTGACGGCTGCAAATCTCAGGAAACCACGCTCTAGCTACCAAAATGTTCAGGCTTCTCGGCACCTAATGACCTCGTAGGGGCCCATCAGCTACGAGGTAGCGTAGCGATCAGTTGCCAAGAAGTGTGAACGTCGGCGATTCACCGAGCTAAAATGATTGGATTCGATCTAACCTGGTCTGTGCTTCGGTCCCGTCAACCTCCTGTCTCTCTGCATGGCCCGGGTGCACCCTAGGCTCTTCTTGGTAGACAGGTTCTTCAGCCAACCTCCTGTGTGACTGGCGGGCCAGCCTCGATCAGCACAGTGTTCCAACACAGGTTATGTTACGTGGTAAAAAACCAATCGGCCACGTAAATGCGAACTTTATCTGGTTCGGGGAACCACAACACACTCAGCTATATAGACAATCCTGAGGGAACCTCGAATACATTCCAGATGGACTGCGATTTAATTTCAATACCCTATCCAAACGCGTTTACATTGCGAGGGCTTTCGTCTGTCAGTTGTCAAAAACTGCAAGGTTGGCAGCAACGTCAAATTCAAAATGGCCGTTCCGAAACCATCGATCGAATATCGATTTGGAATCGAACAACTGATAATTTTCTTTTTTTTATTATTTGTAGCTTTTTTATAAAACATCGATTTATCTACTTTAGATGTGTATTCAGATTTATTGAGCAGCGGTATGTTGCAGCTCGGTACAATGTCTGTGACATTTTTAATGAATTCAGTGGCGAAAGTATTTGCGACAGCAATTTCATTATTTTTGTCTACACGAAATGCCTTTGTGATTACTTCATCGACCGACCTCATAATCCGCCCCGTAATATTGTTTATTATTTGCCATAGTTTTCTAGGTTCTGATTTATTGTCAGCAATTTTGATTTATTATTTCTTGATTTTTCTATTATTTTGTTTGTCTTATTTCTTTGTGCGTTGTATTCGAGTTTTAGCAGTTTGTTGGTAGGATCTTTTTTATACTTTATAAATAGTTCATCTCTCTTTTCGCACTCTAGGGATATTTTTTTGGTTAGCCATTTACAGTTGTTTTGTCTGCTAGTTTTTATTGGTTGTATATAGGATGCCTTATCGTATGCGTTGTTGTAACAGGATTTGATTTCATTGTAAATATGGTTTGGACATTCGCTCATGCAGATTTGGTCCCAGTCTACTTTACTTATTTCTGAGTCAAGTATACTGGTATTGATTTTGGTTTGCGTTTTGGGAACGACCCGTATCGAGGAAACAACATTTGCTGCGAGCACTATCATACGGTGGTCTGCCAATACAGTTCCAAGCGCCGCGGAGTAGAGGTCTTCTGTGCTATTTCTTACGAATATGTGATCAATACATGTTTTAGATATTTTACCATTTGTTTCTTCAATTCGCGTATAGTCAGAAATTCCGCACATTATACCTTTTTCCGCCAGTAAGTTGCGATAACGCTCTGTGATGATGTTTTCACATTTCAGGTCGATATTTATATTCATATTCATATTCATTTATTTGCATATAACATGTAGAATACACACTACAGGTGGAAAATGTATGTAGGGTACATGCACCCTGACAGGGTATAACAAATTTATCTACACATACACATAACTTTTACATTGACCCGATCAGCTGTTCACAGGTTAAAGAGACTAAATTTATTTTCCTAATAATTTTTATCTTCGAAGAATTCCTGCAGCACGTAGTAGCATTTTTCGGCGAGGTAACATTTTAAAAGTTTTTTAAATTTTGTTAAATCTTCCATTTCCTGGAGATTTTTGGGTAAATTATTATATATTTTTGTAGCCATGGTAAAGGGACCACATTGTACCATTTTAAGTTTTGTCTGGGGACAGGATAAGTAGCTTTTAGGTCTTAAATTATTTGGACGGGAATATTTTGGGAACATATGTAAGTTTTTTTTACAAAGTTGCTGATTTCTAATATATAGATAGAAGTTAGTGTAAGTATTTTATATTGTTTAAAATAGGGCTTGCAGCTAGTCATATTGTCTATATTAGCAATTATTCTGACGCATTTCTTTTGTAATAAAAACAAGTTTGGTACCTTGGTACTGTTTCCCCATACCACTATACCATATTGTAGCCACGCGTGAGCATAGGCATAATATGCTGAGAGAGCAGTCTTCACATCTGTGTATTTCTTTAATTCGAGCAGCGCGTAAGTTAATTTTGATAGTTTGGTTGATATATTTGCAATGTGGTCTTTCCAGTTTATATTGCTATCTATGTTAATGCCTAGGATGTCTCCAATAAGGATGAAGTTGTGGAAGGTTTCGTATTTGGACAATATTGTTGATTGTTCGTCAATAAACTTGTGTTTATTTTTATCTGGAGGTCTGTGGAAAGAACATAGGATTACTTCGGATTTATTTGGTGTTGTGATTTTACCTAGGAAACATTCAGAGTGCATTGTAGCTGTCTTAATTTGTTCGTAATTTAGTGTTTTGTGTGCATAAATAATTATACCGCCTCCTTTGCGCCTACTGCGTAGTTTTGTATGCATTACATAGTTATCAATAAGAAATAGCGGGCACAAGGTGTCGGATATGTTTGCTTCTGTTATTATTATAATGTCGGGGGGATTACTGGTATGAATGCATTGTAAGAGTTTGGGGAAGTTTTTGATCATTGATCTAATGTTTATGTGTAGGTATGTGAGTTTATTTTTAGATGTAGGAATGACTGTATGAAAGTCATTTAGGTTGGAACAGTTAAATACTTCTTTTATAGTATATGTAAGTGTTAGCCATTTTATTTATTTAATAAGTTTAGTTAATTGATATTGGTAATTTATAGGTTCAATTATTATATTTAGGGCAGTAGTTTTTTAATATCCTCTTCGAAACGAATAATATGAATTTTAGATTTCTCGTTTTTACGTACCATAATTTTCCCCTCATAATTACACCACACAAACTTATAGTGATCCCTGAGCATGTTCCTAGCCTCATAAATTAGTTTTTTACTCCACGGTGTTAGGGCGTGGCGAATGTAAACTCTGCCGGCGGCTGCATCGCTGCTGAGGTTGGAGTCCGGCATCACGTCGGAAACGACCAGCTCGGCGGTGCGGCCGGCCTTCACCCAGGTGCTGGTCTCGCAGCTCCTCTTCAGCTCGACCTGTAGCATGCCATCAGCACTTTCGCCCTTTCCCTTCAATCTTCTCGCGGACAGAATGTCGTTGGCTTCTAGGGTTATCTTTGCCGCAATCTTATGTGAGATTTCAACTACATTTTCATTTTCTTGCTAAGGAACTCCAGCGATCTCGAGGAAATTTTCAATCTTCTTTTGTTCCTGCTCATTGAATTTTTGTTCTAGTCCTAATATTTTTATTTCTAGATGTGTGTTTTTATTTGTTAGGTTCTCGTTTTTCTTTTCTAGCATTTTCACCTTAGTTTTCATCTCTTCCATCGCTTCATCAAATTCGTCCACTTTGCTGCTGCAGAAATCGACGGCTTGCTGGAGTTCTCCTAGTTGTTTCTTTATTGTTTTTTCGATCTCTCTAGAAATATCCTGGAGCATCTTCTTGATGTCGACGGAAACTGCAGGTCTAGTTCGACTATTGTTGAGGTTTTCTTCAGTAGTGTCATCTTCCTGGTCATCGTCCGGCACGATGAAAGACTTCCTGCGCGGTGTATTGCGGTGGCACTCGTCACACGACCACTCGAAGTTTTCCACGGCGCGTAGGGCAGCAATCTGCTTGGTAGTCAGGCCAGCACATTCATTGCTAGCGTGCACATACAGACCACACTTGCTGCATTCCAGACCTGGTAACTTTTTTGTGATCGACTTTTGGCAAGCATCACACTTTGGTAACTTCGATGGCGCCATTGGAGGGTAGTTGTGAATAACGAACGCGAATTGTGTACTCGACCTCTCTGTACAACTGACAAACGACGAATTAATGTACTATGAATTGTCATAGTACTGCGCAAGTCCGCATCGACCCTGTTAACCGATTTCGATTTTGCTCACGTTGTCATAGTACTGCGCAAGTCCGCATCGACCATGTTAACCGATTTCGATCTTGCTCACGTTGTCATAGTACTGCGCAAGTCCGCATCGACCCTGTTAACCGATTTCGATCTTGCTCACGTTGTCATAGTACTGCGCAAGTCCGCATAGACCATGTTAACCGATTTCGATCTTGCTCACGTTGTCATAGTACTGCGCAAGTCCGCATCGACCATGTTAACCGATTTCGATCTTGCTCACGTTGTCATAGTACTGCGCAAGTCCGCATCGACCCTGTTAACCGATTTCGATCTTGCTCACGTTGTCATAGTACTGCGCAAGTCCGCATCGACCATGTTAACCGATTTCGATCTTGCTCACGTTGTCATAGTACTGCGCAAGTCCGCATCGACCATGTTAACCGATTTCGATCTTGCTCACGTTGTCATAGTACTGCGCAAGTCCGCATCGACCATGTTAACCGATTTCGATCTTGCTCACGTTGTCATAGTACTGCGCAAGTCCGCATCGACTCTGTTAACCGATTTCGATCTTGCTCACGTCGAATCTTGCCCTTGTATTTGTGTATTTAAAATGACATCGGCTGCCTCTTCGTCTACATGAAAAGGTGAAATCCAATAATCCATTCTCAGGCATGAGAACTAGCTAGAAAAATTGTGACATTGAACGGGAAAAATATTTCGAAAGACTCAATTTCAATTTATAGTAAAGTTAAAGTTCAACCTTGCGATAAATAGGGTAGTTACGATTTTTTACGGATTTTTAAATCATGTTGGCCCCATGAATAATCAAATTTTTCGACCTCAGGCGTCGAACGCACCTTGTCATAAATCGAAAAAACCGCGTAATTTTTGCCTTTATCCAGATTTTGACGATTTTAAGGGCTGGTTTTACGATTTAACCACTCGTTTATGGGTAGATCAAAAAATGACCCGGGATATTGAACCTTATTACTTGGTAATAAACATCAAAACCTATGAAAATAATCAATCATCTGTTGATGGCCGCACAGATAAGATAGGATAAGATATTTTTTAAGAAAATAAACCCTTATGGTGTTACGATATAAGAGTATTTAAAAAAAGGAAAAATGGACGTACATACGGACTGACAGACAGACGTGCAACAAAGTGATCCTAAAAGGGTTCATCTTTTTCGCTTCTCGATACGGAAAAATGCAAAAAAAAACACGTCTCTTGTAGGGAGACATACATACATACATACATATGCTCATGCCTATTTCCCGGAAGAGGGGTAGGCATACATATGCTCATGCCTATTTCCCTTTCATTTAAAGGGCAAAACTAATGTTGGACTATACTTTGCGGCGCTCCTACGCTTAAACTATTGACTTCACAAAAAGAGGTATACAAGTATTATAGGAAATTTCCTCTTGTTTATTTTCTTCGAAGACAGTTATACCGTAAAACTAATTCTTAGGGCTTAAAATCGCCAAAATCTGAAATAAAGGCGAATCTTTCGCAGTTTATGCGTTCGGCGCTCGAGGTCAAAAACTTTGACTGTTCATTGGGCCAACATTCTAAACAAGTCAGCATAAAAAGAACTACCGGATTTGAGGCAAGGCACAGTATGGTGTCATTTTAACTTTACTGGGATTTTATGCTGTTTCTTGCGATGATATTATACGTTCATTTGATGTGGGTTGTGATAATTAAAAATGTGACAGTATTCAACCTTAATTTTGTCGTGTACCTTTTTGGTAACTATCGACATGGACTTCCTCACTTTAAATGGCCATTAAACTTGACTTGGCTTGGTAGGTACGAGAGATATTTAATAACATTTTGTAACTTAACTCAATGCCCTCCTTCTGGCGCAGTCGGGTAATAATGCAGTGATCGATCAAAAAAATTAGTGTGCATCACATCGTCAACGCTGGCTTGTAGTTGATGTAGTTATTGTTTACAATGTCCTCAAAAGACAAAACTGTCAAAGCTGCCACTTGAGTCCTAAAAGTAATGGCGTTTTATTTCCACCGACGATATAAATAACTTGCAATGAGAGCCCAATATTTCAGTCCTGGGAAGAGATTAACATTTTTGTGTTTATCACAGACGTGTCGCCCCCGGTCTCCTGGCCACCTCTGCCGCTCCGCTGACCGTGAATGTGACTTACCAGAGTTCTGCACAGGCCACTCCGAGTACTGTCCTGATGATGTTCACAAGATGGATACAACACCGTGCGGGGACCACCATGAGGTAAGATAATCCAATAAGTTCTACTAAGTCATCAGAGGAAGGTTGAGGAAGCGAGAGATATATAATCTTAGCAAGTGTAGACAATTTAGTCTCTGTATCCCCTCTTCCCGGAAAAAGGCGAGAGCATATGTATGTATGTAATTCAGCAGAATTATTTCCGTCTTTTACGCAGCTAAACTATCTCACTTACTTTTAGGAACCTACGATTTCAGCTCAATGAGTTGTTCAGTTTGACAAAAAGTCGTCCTTATGAGATCAATTGGTCGGTAATACAGGAACCTGCTCACCTATGGGAATAACCAGGGATTATTTGTGGAAACCCATATTTTGTAATCTTACCTCCTCTCATCTTCCAGGCATACTGCATGCGAGGCGCCTGTCGTTCCCACACCGCGCAGTGCCGACTGCTGTGGGGTGTGACCGGGGAGATGTCTCACATCAACTGCTACAACTCCATCAACATGAAGGGCAACAGGTTATCTTCTATCTTATCTTATCTTATCTTATCTCATCTCATGTCGCACACCGCGCAGTGCCAACTGCTGTGGGGTGTGACCGGGGAGATGTCTCACATCAACTGCTACAACTCCATCAACATGAAGGGCAACAGGTTATCTTCTATCTTATCTTATCTCATCTCATCTCGCACACCGCGCAGTGCCGACTGCTGTGGGGTGTGACCGGGGAGATGTCTCACATCAACTGCTACAACTCCATCAACATGAAGGGCAACAGGTTATCTTCTATCTTATCTTATCTCATCTCATCTCGCACACCGCGCAGTGCCGACTGGTGTGGGGTGTGACCGGGGAGATGTCTCACATCAACTGCTACAACTCCATCAACATGAAGGGCAACAGGTTATCTTCTATCTTATCTTATCTCATCTCATCTCGCACTCCGCGCAGTGCCGACTGCTGTGGGGTGTGACCGGGGAGATGTCTCACATCAACTGCTACAACTCCATCAACATGAAGGGCAACAGGTTATCTTCTATCTTATCTTATCTCATCTCATCTCATCTCGCACACCGCGCAGTGCCGACTGCTGTGGGGTGTGACCGGGGAGATGTCTCACATCAACTGCTACAACTCCATCAACATGAAGGGCAACAGGTTATCTTCTATCTTATCTTATCTCATCTCATCTCGCACACCGCGCAGTGCCGACTGCTGTGGGGTGTGACCGGGGAGATGTCTCACATCAACTGCTACAACTCCATCAACATGAAGGGCAACAGGTTATCTTCTATCTTATCTTATCTCATCTCATCTCGCACACCGCGCAGTGCCGACTGCTGTGGGGTGTGACCGGGGAGATGTCTCACATCAACTGCTACAACTCCATCAACATGAAGGGCAACAGGTTATCTTCTATCTTATCTTATCTCATCTCATCTCGCACACCGCGCAGTGCCGACTGCTGTGGGGTGTGACCGGGGAGATGTCTCACATCAACTGCTACAACTCCATCAACATGAAGGGCAACAGGTTATCTTCTATCTTGTCTTATCTCATCTCATCTCGCACACCGCGCAGTGCCGACTGCTGTGGGGTGTGACCGGGGAGATGTCTCACATCAACTGCTACAACTCCATCAACATGAAGGGCAACAGGTTATCTTCTATCTTATCTTATCTCATCTCATCTCGCACACCGCGCAGTGCCGACTGCTGTGGGGTGTGACCGGGGAGATGTCTCACATCAACTGCTACAACTCCATCAACATGAAGGGCAACAGGTTATCTTCTATCTTATCTTATCTCATCTCATCTCATCTCGCACTCCGCGCAGTGCCGACTGCTGTGGGGTGTGACCGGGGAGATGTCTCACAACAACTGCTACAACTCCATCAACATGAAGGGCAACAGGTTATCTTCTATCTTATCTTATCTCATCTCATCTCGCACACCGCGCAGTGCCGACTGGTGTGGGGTGTGACCGGGGAGATGTCTCACATCAACTGCTACAACTCCATCAACATGAAGGGCAACAGGTTATCTTCTATCTTATCTTATCTCATCTCATCTCGCACACCGCGCAGTGCCGACTGGTGTGGGGTGTGACCGGGGAGATGTCTCACATCAACTGCTACAACTCCATCAACATGAAGGGCAACAGGTTATCTTCTATCTTATCTTATCTCATCTCATCTCGCACACCGCGCAGTGCCGACTGCTGTGGGGTGTGACCGGGGAGATGTCTCACATCAACTGCTACAACTCCATCAACATGAAGGGCAACAGGTTATCTTCTATCTTATCTTATCTCATCTCATCTCATCTCGCACTCCGCGCAGTGCCGACTGCTGTGGGGTGTGACCGGGGAGATGTCTCACAACAACTGCTACAACTCCATCAACATGAAGGGCAACAGGTTATCTTCTATCTTATCTTATCTCATCTCATCTCGCACACCGCGCAGTGCCGACTGCTGTGGGGTGTGACCGGGGAGATGTCTCACATCAACTGCTACAACTCCATCAACATGAAGGGCAACAGGTTATCTTCTATCTTATCTTATCTCATCTCATCTCGCACACCGCGCAGTGCCGACTGCTGTGGGGTGTGACCGGGGAGATGTCTCACATCAACTGCTACAACTCCATCAACATGAAGGGCAACAGGTTATCTTCTATCTTATCTTATCTCATCTCATCTCGCACACCGCGCAGTGCCGACTGCTGTGGGGTGTGACCGGGGAGATGTCTCACATCAACTGCTACAACTCCATCAACATGAAGGGCAACAGGTTATCTTCTATCTTATCTTATCTCATCTCATCTCGCACACCGCGCAGTGCCGACTGCTGTGGGGTGTGACCGGGGAGATGTCTCACATCAACTGCTACAACTCCATCAACATGAAGGGCAACAGGTTATCTTCTATCTTATCTTATCTCATCTCATCTCGCACACCGCGCAGTGCCGACTGCTGTGGGGTGTGACCGGGGAGATGTCTCACATCAACTGCTACAACTCCATCAACATGAAGGGCAACAGGTTATCTTCTATCTTATCTCATCTCATCTCATCTCGCACACCGCGCAGTGCCGACTGCTGTGGGGTGTGACCGGGGAGATGTCTCACATCAACTGCTACAACTCCATCAACATGAAGGGCAACAGGTTATCTTCTATCTTATCTTATCTCATCTCATCTCGCACTCCGCGCAGTGCCGAATGCTGTGGGGTGTGACCGGGGAGATGTCTCACATCAACTGCTACAACTCCATCAACATGAAGGGCAACAGGTTATCTTCTATCTTGTCTTATCTCATCTCATCTCGCACTCCGCGCAGTGCCAACTGCTGTGGGGTGTGACCGGGGAGATGTCTCACATCAACTGCTACAACTCCATCAACATGAAGGGCAACAGGTTATCTTCTATCTTATCTTATCTCATCTCATCTCGCACACCGCGCAGTGCCGACTGCTGTGGGGTGTGACCGGGGAGATGTCTCACATCAACTGCTACAACTCCATCAACATGAAGGGCAACAGGTTATCTTCTATCTTGTCTTATCTCATCTCATCTCGCACACCGCGCAGTGCCGACTGCTGTGGGGTGTGACCGGGGAGATGTCTCACATCAACTGCTACAACTCCATCAACATGAAGGGCAACAGGTTATCTTCTATCTTATCTTATCTCATCTCATTTCGCACACTGCGCAGTGCCGACTGCTGTGGGGTGTGACCGGGGAGATGTCTCACATCAACTGCTACAACTCCATCAACATGAAGGGCAACAGGTTATCTTCTATCTTATCTTATCTCATCTCATTTCGCACACTGCGCAGTGCCGACTGCTGTGGGGTGTGACCGGGGAGATGTCTCACAACAACTGCTACAACTCCATCAACATGAAGGGCAACAGGTTATCTTCTATCTTATCTTATCTCATCTCATCTCATCTCGCACTCCGCGCAGTGCCGACTGCTGTGGGGTGTGACCGGGGAGATGTCTCACAACAACTGCTACAACTCCATCAACATGAAGGGCAACAGGTTATCTTCTATCTTATCTTATCTCATCTCATCTCGCACACCGCGCAGTGCCGACTGGTGTGGGGTGTGACCGGGGAGATGTCTCACATCAACTGCTACAACTCCATCAACATGAAGGGCAACAGGTTATCTTCTATCTTATCTTATCTCATCTCATCTCATCTCGCACACCGCGCAGTGCCGACTGGTGTGGGGTGTGACCGGGGAGATGTCTCACATCAACTGCTACAACTCCATCAACATGAAGGGCAACAGGTTATCTTCTATCTTATCTTATCTCATCTCATCTCGCACACCGCGCAGTGCCGACTGCTGTGGGGTGTGACCGGGGAGATGTCTCACATCAACTGCTACAACTCCATCAACATGAAGGGCAACAGGTTATCTTCTATCTTATCTTATCTCATCTCATCTCGCACACCGCGCAGTGCCGACTGCTGTGGGGTGTGACCGGGGAGATGTCTCACATCAACTGCTACAACTCCATCAACATGAAGGGCAACAGGTTATCTTCTATCTTATCTTATCTCATCTCATCTCGCACACCGCGCAGTGCCGACTGCTGTGGGGTGTGACCGGGGAGATGTCTCACATCAACTGCTACAACTCCATCAACATGAAGGGCAACAGGTTATCTTCTATCTTATCTTATCTCATCTCATCTCGCACACCGCGCAGTGCCGACTGCTGTGGGGTGTGACCGGGGAGATGTCTCACATCAACTGCTACAACTCCATCAACATGAAGGGCAACAGGTTATCTTCTATCTTATCTTATCTCATCTCATCTCGCACACCGCGCAGTGCCGACTGTTGTGTGGTGAGACCGCCTGGTGTGATGCCTTGGTGATTGCATTAGTCTAATATCATCTTTTCGCAGCACTTTTCATAGAAGTATAGGTGGCGGAATTGATTTAACGTCGGAACTGTACCAACACCCAGTTCAGATATATATTTTCTGTTTAATTACTTTTTACTCTTAGTTTTTCAAAGCCGCACTTGACCGATTTTGGTAAGAACTGTCAAACGGTAATTGTGTTCGTGAGTTCCATGAAAATACAAGCATGGACGTCATAGTCAAATTCTGACTTTTTTTACAAAAAAAATATTTTTTAATATACATATATACAATCCTGATATTTTCAAACCTTTTTGTTTAAAAAGTTTTAACTTCAGACACGTTTCTAGAATTATTAGGCTACCTTGTCAAATACAAATACAAGCTTATATAACACTTCGAATCTGCTGTCCCTTTCCAGCCACGGCAACTGCGGCTACGACCGGGCGAACAATGAATACAAGCGGTGTAGGCAGGAAGATGCTGTTTGCGGACTACTGCACTGCAAACATCTCAACGAACGGCTGGAGTTTGGCATGGAGACCGTCTCCAATCTGTCGCATACGTTTATTAATGATAACGGTAAGTGACTTTTCACGATTTCTTTATGTTTCTTGATTGATTGATTGATTGATTGATTCATTGATTTGATTGATTGAGTGAGTGATTGATTTGTTGATTGATTGATTGATTAACTAAGTGATTGATTGATTGATTGAGTGATTGGCAAATTAGATTTTGCTATATTAATTATTTTTATTAAATAGTTTTTCTCGCAAATTATAACATTTTCATCAAAAAGTGTAATTGACTTCACAATTTCATTCCTGTATATTTAAAATATACAGGAACCTTGTACATAATGCCTTCCAGCAATCCATGGTTTGATAGGAGTAGTAGATCGAGCGGGGAAATAACTTTGCGTACCCCTCTGCTCTCTCACTCTCTCGCCGATGCTCAATCTTCCGCCGCTACCCCCTCCAGAATTGGCGTTACGTGTACAAATGAAAACATACTATGTATATGTCCTTATATAACTAAAACCTGAATCTTTACAAGTGATGGTTTCTAAAGGTAGTTAGCTAATTCCTGGGTTAGCATTGTAGTAAGTTTGCGCCGCTGAAACCTACATAGCGATGGAAGGCACTTGTAGCATCTTCTAAGAGCCACGTTCTACTTCTTGATACTTTTTCCCATCGTAACTTGGTTTGCTGGATGAGGTCTCTTTATTACAGATATGCTCGCGTTTGTACATATGTTTTCTTTGAATGTAACTGTTTAATTATCTGTGTCCAATGAACAATTAGGAATCATGAACATTGTAGCATAGTCGGCTTAACTATCACGTTTGCGAGATTTTTGGCAGAAAAGTTGCCTTGCTTACGTAATTGACGGAATTTATTGATTCAATTGTTGAAATTGACTAAATGATTTCGCCATTTCTATTGTATTCATTATTTTGCCTCTACCTTGTGTATGTCGTAATGCTACGTTATGTTATGTTGTCATCCCTAAAAAACAAACATAACGGCATGTCTGTACATGCGGCTGGCAGTGGCACAGTTATGCATAAATATTGTAATCGGACGTCATATTAAATTGAATAATATCTATGTCAAATATTGTATGTACTCTTTTTCATACAACATTTTATTTATAATATAGGTATAACATATAACTGTTAGAAATATACAGTTCTGGTATCGACAAACCTTTTCAAGGGTGCCAAACGGGATCCTCTTACTAAGCCGGTGTCCGTCTGTCCGTCAGTCAGTCCTTCAGCGGGCTGTATCTCATGAAACATAATAAGTAGAGAGTTGAAATTTTCACAGAAAGTGTATTTTTGTTGCCGCTACAGTATACAATAATGAACTACACTAGATTTCTATTGCCGCTACAGTAAACAATAATGAACTACACTAGATTTCTGTTGCCGCTACAGTAAACAATAATGAACTACACAAGATTTTTGTTGCCGATACAGTAAACAATAATGAACTACACAAGATTTCTGTTGCCGCTACAGTAAACAATAATGAACTACACTAGATTTCTGTTGCCGCTACAGTAAACAATAATGAACTACACAAGATTTTTGTTGCCGCTACAGTATACAATAATGAACTACACAAGATTTCTATTGCCGCTACAGTAAACAATAATGAACTACACTAGATTTCTGTTGCCGCTACAGTAAACAATAATGAACTACACAAGATTTTTGTTGCCGCTACAGTAAACAATAATGAACTACACTAGATTTCTGTTGCCGCTACAGTAAACAATAATGAACTACACAAGATTTTTGTTGCCGCTACAGTATACAATAATAAACTACACTAGATTTCTATTGCCGCTACAGTAAACAATAATGAACTACACTAGATTTCTGTTGCCGCTGCAGTTAACAATAATGAACTACACTAGATTTCAGTTGCCGCTACAGTAAATAATAATGTACTACACTGGATTTTTTCAAATTAAAGGGTTTCCCCAATAAAAAACCTATTTTAATATTCGTTCGAATTACCAAATAGTGATGATTTAAATATCACGTTTCATTTGACGTAGGACCGCAGTCGAAACCAAGTTCGGCATTTTTTTTCCCGAGTCCCACCCGCATTTGACCGATGTTGTGTAATTATAGTGCTTCAACGTGTGACGAGTTTATGGATTGGTGAGACTACCCAGTCCAAAATCCAATTAAGTATTGTTACTTGTCAGGCACAATTAAGTATAAGTTATTGTTACTTGTCATCAGGCACCATAGCGGCTTGCCGCACGGCGCTCATTGACCTGGGCTTGGGCCAGGTCGACCCGGGCATGGTGCCGGATGGCGCCAAGTGCGGCACTGATAAGGTGAGAATAGGATTTAGGCGGTTGTAATAGAAGTTTATGTGACTGCTACATAATGCCTACATTATGTACAGTTACTGTTCAATCGGGCTTATGGAAGACTGCTTGAAACAGGCCCTTAGTCCATAAATCTTTAGCACAGACATTTGAACACCTTGTAATTGTATATGTTATGTTCCAGATGTGCCTGAACCACAGGTGCGTCAGCGTGTCGACGTTCCGACACGAGTTGTCCGCGAGGAAGACGTCCGTCTGTCCGTCCAACTGCTCCGGACACGGCGTCTGCAACTCTGAAGGTACACACACCTACATACATAGTACACGCCAAACTGCATTCATTCACTTGGCACCTCGCTCTGATGACGTCATAGCGTCCGTCACTGTCTTATTGACGCGTTGAGGGAGAGCGCCAGCGAGAGAGGGAGGGGATAAAGTCGGCTCACTATTACTCACTATAATGACTGTCATATTTTTGCGTTTTATGTAGATATTGTAATGTGACGTCATTCTAAATGGATTCATTTTGAAGTCAAAGTTAGTCTGTTACACAAAATCATATTTATAAAGTATTTGGTGCAATTGGTATGGTAACCGGATAGACAAATATATTCGATGTTCTTTCGCGGATCTCACAGATACTGCAATCGATTTTTAACTCCTTTGCTGTAGTTTTTTCAATTTTGTATTTCTTCATTACCTTATTTGGTATGTTCTCATTGCTGAGATGAGATGTTGCATTTGCAACACGAGACCAAAGTTATTTGCATCTCGTGCCTTTGAGGCCCTCGCTCGCTCGGGACTCAAACAAGCACTCGCGACGTAAATCAGCTTTGCTCTCTTGTTGCACAAATAACTATTTAAATAACCCGTTACTGTCTCTGCAGGCCACTGTCACTGCGAGGGAGGCTTCTCGCCGCCGCTGTGCGAGACTCCCGGCGCGGGGGGCTCCTACGACTCGGGACCGGCCAGCGACCCGAGCGGTAACTTAACACACCCTTTACTGCTTCCACATCACGACCTCTGCGGCGCTGAGGTGCGAGGCTCTGCCTCCCAAGCGAGGGGTCCCGGGTTCGAATCCCGGCCCCCAGGTCTTGGATGTTTGCATGTTTGTGACGACTCTGTTTCTGGTTCCCACAACACAGGGTATCCTAGGGTAGAGTGGGGCCAGAAGCATTGTATGACACTATTGATCTAGCCCCAAACTAGGATTCCCTGTATCTTGGGTACTAGACAACGATACACATACTTATGTAGATAAATATTATACTTAGATAGATAAACAACAATGACTAGGGTACAAACATCCGTTCTCATCAAACTAATATTTGCCCCCACCGGGACTCGAACCCGGGACCCTTGGCTTTGTAGGCAGGGTCACTGCCGACTCGGCCATTCGGGTCGTCAATATAAATGGTAATGTTTCACTATGCTCAACCCACATCGACTCACTGCTGGCACCGGTCTCCTCTCTATAACGACAACCCGCACGGACCTGTGCCAACCATATCCATTGAGATCCTGTCGACTTGATGATATTGTCGGACATCGGGCAGGGGGTCTGCCCAACTGGCCTAGTCACTCCCCTTGATGATGATGATGACGAGGTGGGACGCACGCTGGACCACAGGCGGGTGATCGATCCTCTATCGCGACTATTTCAACCAATTCCCAGTGTTTGGGCACTGGTTACTGTTGGTTCAACAGATGTCCCGCCCCAAGTCTTCTTGTTCGCTTAGTAATTCTAGGATGTCGCTTAACTTTAAGTTTGACGAGCCATTTACTTTAATGCTATCCATCCTTACCCTTAGTGTTGAGTCGCTCCCCTTAGCCACCACTATGTACTTAACTTTGGACACCCAGTTATCCTTCATCGTCTTAAATTGGTATAATCATATATTTTTTACCCGTCTAAAACTTATCAAGTAGTTATTGTTATTGTTATTTTTGTGTGCATGACTGGAGTTCCCAAACTGGCCATACAACGAAACACAGTCCCTCAGAAGTTTATCCTTTACAATTTCATTGATTTATTTAATTAATTTGAATGTTTATATGTTTCAGCTCAACATCGCTTCATGGTCGCGATGTACATCATCTTCCTTGGCATCATCCCCTCGATCCTCCTCATTCTGTTCCTCGCCTACTACTCCAAACAGAACGTCCTGCTGTGGTGGAGGCGGCCGGCCAAAACGTACGTAACACCGAAACTCTCTCGACCGCACTTGTACGAACGAATTCGGTGTAGATTCACTATTTTTAATAACAAAACCACTGGTATTCGTAAAGAAGGTCTAAAAACACGGGAGTGTAGTCGGAACGGTGATTCGGTGGTCGACGATGCGACTGGTCCTATATACGAAGTTATATCCGATGTGAAAATAGTCAATCCGAAAATAAGTTACTCGAAACCGAAAAAGTCTATTTACGGTAAAATTTGCAAGGACGACATACAACATGGTTGTCCGAAACCGGAGCCTCATGACAAGACTGCAAGGGAAATCAATCCGAAGGTAGAGATAATAAAGACGGGTTTAGCATCGACGACCAACGAAATGGTAGCCAATAGTAGTGGTAACAGAAATCGTATGTACAGTATAAGGGATAATGGCTTGTTTTTGTCTGGGCGGGACGTTAAGGTGCATGGGTTTAAAAAGTAGAACACTCCTACACTGCTTATGTATCTCCTAACCTGATTTTTAATGGGAAATATTAATCTGCACATTAAAAATACTGATTTGCACAGCAAATATCAGGGCAAAATGCTGCGGTAGCTTATGTGGAGGGTAAAGGGGGTGAGCGAAGCAACAACAAAACATTCTTAAAACAAACTTAAGTACACATAATAGTAGTTTATCTACACACGTATCATAAACCCTCTTTACTGCGTTCAAAAACCGCACGTTACGATCAGCATTATGTTAAACTACTTGGTAAAAACTCGTTTCGTATCTGGAAAACTACACATAATGGTCATTATGTGTAGTTTTTCTACATATAATGACATTCAAATTTCGAACGCGGACGCCCGCCTGCGTGAAGTTGGTACTACAGAACAAGCTCAACAACTGCAGAGCCACAATGCCGGTCAAACATGCGGTTCCTGAACACATCAAAGAGAGCTTATGATATGTGTGTAGATAAACTAGTGTATGTAACTATACATAAGTAGGCATTAAAACTCTCGAGTGATATTATTATGAAACTCGCCTTCGGATCGTTTCATAAACCAACTCTCGAGTTTTAATGCCCTCCATTATGCAGCAGTCACATAATAGTAGTTTATGTGACTGCTGCATAATGGAGCTGCATTGTGGTTCTGCAATTGTTTAGCTTGTTCTTTAGTACCAACTTCACGCAGACGGGCGTCGGCGTTCGAAATTTGAATGTCAGTACCAACTTCACAGACAAACTAGGGACGGCACGCGGGTGGGCGTCGGCGTTCGAAATTTGAATGTCATTATATGTAGAAAAACTACACATAATGACCATAATGTGTAGTTTTCCAGATACGAAACGAGTTTTTACCAAGTAGTTTAATATAATGCTGATCGTAACGTGCGGTTTTTGAACGCTGTAAAGAGGGTTTATGATACGTGTGTAGATAAAATATTTAAAACATAAAAAGTGTTTTTGTTCATCCTTTTTTGCTGTGCAATCAGTATTTTTGATGTGCGATTAAATACTAGCCATTTTATTAGAATTTGACCTTTGCAAGTGTTCTTAGAAATGTCAAATCAGGGAAAAAAAATACTAAATTGAAAATTCTTCTCACTCTGGGTTTTCTTCGTAACAACAAAACACGTTTGATGGAATCTTGACCTCGAAGTTTTACCCGATACAAATAATCTTTATTTACCGAAGAAAACGTTGCTACTGTGATATATCTTTTTTCAAGTTTTCGGTTAAAGTTTCGATTTCAGACTTCAAGTTATGTATTCAAGTTATCATGTATAGCTTCCTCTTTTTGTGTTAAATGCTCCTATTGTATTGTTTAAATTGGCAATAAATATAATGATCACCAAAATATTTTTTTCCTACTTAAAATGGGTAAATGATCACCAAAAGATGCAAAAAATATCAGGGCAAAATGCTGCGGTAGCTTAGGTGAAGGGTAAAGGGGGTGAGCGAAGCGAAGCGCCCTTTATCCTTCGTGTCAAGTTGAACATGTAAGAACAAGAAAAAATACTTAAAACATAAATTTAAGTACACAAAACATGAAAAGAAGTTTGGTGATCATTTATCCAATTTTACTAATTCTGGCGGTGGTTTCGAATTTATTGGTAGTAAAATAGGTGCATTTTTGGTGATCGTTTGAACACGAGCCGTTTTAAATTGGGCATATCAAGGATATTTCTCATTTATTTTTATTTTCTCTTGTGTGAAATAAATGTTAAGAACGATTCTTGTAACCGTTTCCTTTTCTGGTGTTGTGTTAGTAGATTCTGGTTAACCTCTCACTTCTTTACTTCCTTGGTTTTTGGTGAGTTGGGCACTTTCTTTACGCTTTACTAACTTGCATGCTTGCATGCAACCATGATTGTAAACCACCCATCCTAACTTCTGTACCCACTTGTGGGCAAAAAATACCGAGCCTGGTTTACTGATGTAACTGAACTTGTGGTCGAAATAACGAATCGCCGCTAATACTCAAGCCACCAATATAACTTGCTTGCAGCGATGCGATATTTCACTACAAGAGCATCGGTGAAAAATTTTTCGGTATCATTCGGCTGCTTTTTACGCGTTTTTTACCGCTTTGCGCCACTTTCATCCGTCATTATTACATCTTATTTAAGTTTCTAAGAAATAACAATAATATCGGTGAAGTGCGGGTCGGATTTGCACACGAAGGGTTCCGTAGCATCGTACAAGAAAACTTGACCAATAGAAATAAAAAAAAAACAAAATGAGTTATTATGTCCCGACGTGGATTCGAACTCAGAACCTTAAGATTGCTAAACCGATATCAAAACAATTGCGCCACCGCATCCACGGGATAAGTCGCGAAATCTACGAGCATATTGGAAATATGTTATGGTTTGTTAAATCGCGGCTGATGTTAAAACACATATATTGTATGGAATTTTATAAATTAAAAAGGGTCCTTTAATTTAAAAAAATCTCGTGTAATTGAATATTTGTTGCTGTAGAAGCAACCTAAATACACATTCTGTGAAGACTGACTCTCTACCTATTTCGGTTCATCAGATACAGCCCGCTGAAGGACACACGGACAGACAGACGGTCAGACAGATAGCGAGGGCTTAGTAATAGGGTACCGTTTGGCACCATTGGGGTACGGAACCCTGATAAATATAAGTCAATATTATCAACAATGTGAAAGTTCAGGCATAATGCATGCGTTGCCTTAAACATTTATAAATAACTCGATAACGACCGCGTCAATGGATTTTCATACTGGCGACTTTACTGGACACAGATTGAACCGAGAGTCTCACGCCATCTATCGAGCTGTTTGCAAGCTTTTTTGTTTTAATATTCAGTTCAATAATGACTCATTGACCGTATCTCATGTGTTATATATAGCGCACAATCACCGAAGAAGTCGAGCCTCCAACGTCGCATATCTCGCGGTGCGTCAAAGTTCGCTAGCAACTTCCACCCACCACCCGGGGGTGCTGCGCCGCCCCAAGTGCACACTCTCGCCTCGCCCGACGACATGAGCTCGAGCCTGTTGAGGAGCGACTCTGATAGAAGCCCTACCGGTAAGTCATGGCACTAATACCCTACCTAAGTCCTTAGTCACAATCACATATATCCTACCGGTAAGTCACAAGCACAAATACGCTACCGGTAAGTGAAAGTAACTCTAATACCCTACCGGTAAGCCACAAGCACAAATACTCCAACGGTAAGTCAAAATAAAAAAAATCAAAATCAAAAATGTTTATTGTTTAACCATGATTATTAATTAACATAGTGTAAGCTGAAGCCGTCTTTTAAGTATGAAAATACCTGTGCCAGACGACTTCGCTCTCTGACCCAAGTCTTATTATATCATAAGTTAAACAATTAGAAATAGATTAAATAATAAGAAAGTTAAATTTTACTTTAAGGTTACTAAAGATTTTAACAACAATTCAAATTAGTTAAATGAAGTATTAAAATAATAAATATACATTAAACATTCAGTATACAGGTTATTTGTGTGTGTGTGTGTGTGTGTGTGTATGCGTGTGTATCATTGTGTCTGTGTGTGAGTAATTTGAAAGGTGTCTACCAGTTTGGAATTATTTATGTTATCAGTAACTTCTTATATATCAATATTGGGTGTGAAATTATCTACTTATTTTAATTATTAAGTTCTCTGTTTCTTCGTATGTTTTAGAATATATAGTTTCAGTCAAGGCTTTTTTACATTCTTTTTTGTTTTTCGAGTATAAGTCAATGCTTTTATTTAAATGGTTGTATAGGTGTGCTGAACTGATATTTAAACTGCCTGCGAGCGAACATAGATTTGTAATTAGGCAAATTGATTATTACATGTTTCCTTCTTTTATTTGCAAAGTTTGGGTCAAAGGTTGTTGTATTGTGAGTTTTTAGTACTGAGTTAATAATATATAATTTTCTTACGGTTAGAAGTTTACTCAGGGAGTAAAGTTCCTCTGTCGGAAATTTAAATGGCTTAAAATACATCACCTTTATTAAAGCTCTCTGAGCTCTTTCTATTTCTATAAATTTAGTTTTTGCAGCTCCCCCCCATATTGGAATACAGTAGCTTATTACTGATTGCGCCAGTGCCACGTATATTTTGTTGCGTAGTAACGGTGAAGTGATATGTCTTAATGATTTAAAGATCCAAATTAAACGTCTCACTCTAGTGCTAACCATATCTATGTGTGGGAACCAAGATAGCCGCTGATCAATAATTACGCCGAGATATTTAGTTTTTGATATTTTAGAGATAGAGGGGCAGTTACAGTTTTGTTGGTCAGTACAGTCAGTATGGATTTTAATATGAAAGTGGTCAGGTGGTTGAGTTCGATCATACTTTGCAAAACAAATATAATTCGTTTTAGCCGCATTGAGGGTTAGAAGATTAGAGTTTAGCCAGCGCGCAACTGTGGACAGACCTGCCTCTGCATTTATACGAGTTAAATCCCAATTCGTATTTGAGAAAACAAGAGCGGTATCGTCCGTCAAATCACAAATACCCTTCCGCTAAGTCAAAGCCACAAATACCCTACCGGTAAGTGAAAGGCACAAGTACCCTACCGGTAAATCACAATCACATATTCTCTACCGGTAAGTCACAATCACATATACCCTACCGGTAAGTTACAATCACATATACCCTACCGGTAAGTCATAATCACATATACCCTACCGGCAAGTTACAATCACATATACCCTACCGGTAAGTTACAATCACATATACCCTACCGGTAAGTCACAATCACATATACCCTACCGGTAAGTTACAATCACATATACCCTACCGGTAAGTTACAATCACATATACCCTACCGGTAAGTCACAATCACATATTACGACCCGAATGGCCGAGTCGGCAGTGACGCTGCCTACGAAACCAAGGGTCCCGGGTTCGAGTCCCGGTGGGGGCAAATGTTTGTTTGATGAGAACGGATGTTTGTACCCTAGTCATGGTTGTTTATCTATCTAAGTATAATATTTATCTATATATGTATATATATCGTTGTCTAGTACCCAAGATACAGGGAATCCTAGTTTGGGGCTAGATCAATGTGTGTAAAAGGTGTCCAAGGAATTATTATTATTATTATTATTATATACCCTACCGGTAAGTCACAATCACATATACCCTACCGGTAAGTCACAATCACATATACCCTACCGGTAAGTCACAATCACATATACCCTACCGGTAAGTCACAATCACATATACCCTACCGGTAAGTTACAATCACATATACCCTACCGGTAAGTCACAATCACATATACCCTACCGGTAAGTCACAATCACATATTCCCTACCGGTAAGTCACATTCACATATACCCTACCGGTAAGTCACTATCACATATACCCTACCGGCAAGTCAAATGCGCAAATAGGCTACTGGTAAGTCACAAGCCCAAATGCCCTACCGGTAAGTCACAAGCTTAATGCCCTATCGGTAAGCCAGAAGTCTCTAAATACATAATGTATCTGTCCCAAGTGCTCTGGGCCTATCGGGCCAACACCAAGATGTCAATGTTAATATCAATAATTTGCTCTTCATTTCAGGCAACATCAATCCCTCCGTCAACTTTTTCGGAAACTTCAAAGGTTTCTCCCTCACTCCCATCGAGAGAGAGAAGGGCCAGCCGACACAGGCAGAGAGCCAACCCAAACAGGATACCGAAGCAGCCAATACAAGCCGCAGTGCCAAAATCACACCAGTCCATAGAACGGGAAGCCAAAACATCGGGGTCCTCAAACCGGTCATCAGAACCGCACCACCTTTGCCCGTAGTACCAATTTCCAGTCCAAAAACTAGCCCGACAGTCAAACGGACTAACAGCACAGTCCACGACAGAATCAAAGCCATAATGAACACAGAAAAGACTGACTTCGCACCAGTCTTAGCAAACCCGGTGAGACCGGTCATTTCCAGTCCGATTTTAGAAACGTCGACGTGTACAGCGAAAGAATTGATTTCGCCACTCCAAGGGTCCAAAACTTTAGGGCCGATCAGAACCGCGCCGAACGTGCCGACAGTTTCACCAGATTTACCAAAGAGACCGCTAAGCATGCATTCACCTATGGTCCCCCAGAAACCTCTGCCAGAAGAACCGAAAAAGGTCAAAGAAGGGATTTCGTTGAACCGGATAGCGTCGTTTTTGAAACCGGATAAACCGAAAGAGAAAGAAAGAAATCCGGTGGAAAGAAGTCACTCGCTACCGAAAAATCCCAATCATCAAATTCGGATACCGAAGAGTACCGACAAAGTTGCGTTAAGGAATCTTCAAATCTCGAATCCGATTTTACAGAAAGATATTGAACTTCCCGTGAATACGGTGCCCGTTGTCTCTGATACGGAAGACGGGGATGATCCAAAGGCATTTGTAAATAGAACGCAGAGTATGAGAGCACCAATCAACGCGAAGCCTGTCTTACAGAGTTTCGGGTCGATGAGACAGGCCCCGGGAGTGCCCAGACCCTTATCGGTGGCTGGACGCCCTACTGCCCCACCGCCACCGCTACCAAACCCAACCTCCCACTACCAAAACCCTAAACCTATCGAAAAAACACCAGACTACGTCGATTGTATTGAAGAAAAACAAGCTCCCCTAGCCCATATTGACGAGGAACATATCGACAATATCTACGCTATTATTGAAGAAAGTCCCGAGAAACACTCGAAGCCCTTACCAGGCGTTCCTCAACCAGTTAAGACCATACCAACGGTGGTCCCTGAAGGGTATAACACACCTCGGCCAGTCCCATCAGGGAGCAACGAAAGCATGGGGCTGTTGGGAGAAATCGTCTGCGAAATACAAAACAGAAACTTCGATTCTATCTACTCGGCGTCGACGCTGAAGAAGAAGAAAGAGAAAGAAAAGAAGGATAAAGAAGATACGTATATGAACGAGTATAAGACTCCAGAAAGTCTGTATAGTAATTCGGGGGCAAAATCTAACGCGTCAACAACTAGTAGTGGGTATTTACATCCATCTGCGGTGAATGTACCAACCTTTATGAAAAATAAGGAAAGTGAAAAGGCGGAAGCACCACCCTCCCCAACTATGAAGGTCAACTCCAAAATACCAACCTTTGCAAGACAAGTCACGCCCCCGGCACTCAAGAACACGTCTACGTTCA
Source organism: Argyresthia goedartella (assembly GCA_949825045.1). Lineage (NCBI taxonomy): Eukaryota > Metazoa > Arthropoda > Insecta > Lepidoptera > Argyresthiidae > Argyresthia > Argyresthia goedartella. The sequence goes on from OX463831.1 coordinate 27,161,326, forward strand.
GAAACGTACCGCAGTCCCCGAAAAATACTCCCAAAAACGTAACTCGACCGATCAATGCGAACAGTCCTGACGTGGTGTCGAGTTGCGAAACCAAAAACGTGAAACCTCCAGATGTCATCAATAACAATAAGCAGATTGAACCGCCCAAAGTGCCGGCGAAACCAAATGCACCGGCTAAAGTCAACGACAACGCCCGACCGCCGACTAAACCGGTAGTAACCGACAAAAAACCGGTTAAAACCACAACACCACCAAAACCTATCGCAACCAAAACCGATAAACCAGTTCTAAACCGAGTCAATTCAAAAGTTGACTCAAATGTGAAAGCAATGGCGGACAATCTAAATAAGAATAAACCTAAAATAGTGCCCAAACCGTCAACGATAAGCGTTCAAAGAACTGATTCGAATATAAAGCCTGGTGCGACTAAATTGGCGACAAAGCCGTCTAGTGTAGCTAGTTTACAACAGAAATTTGAAAACCGGAAATCCGTTGGTCGTGATGTTACTAGTGCGAAAAAATAGAGTAATATAGCATTTCGAAATGAATGTTGTACATCGGATGGCTTCGCATTTCCTAGCTGACAAATTTGTTGCGCCGCTCGCACAGCCAGCAACTAATTGTATTACTAATATTTAATATTGTTTCCATGTCTGTCGATGTACGATTTACAAAGTAGTGTAAAGTACTACTTAACAGGCATTATGCTACAAAAGATGTTCGAAAAATGATTCCACAAGAGTGTAAGTGTAAGACTAGAGCATTTTCGTACTGTAAGGTTTTTTATTAACGCATTTATGTGTAAACTGGCCTTACCGACTATACCATGTTGTAAACTAGGCTTACTTAGCCCGATTATACCATGTTATAAACTAGGCTTACTTGGCCCAATTTTACCACGGTGTGAACTGAGCTTACTTGGCCCGATTATACCACAGTGTAAACCAGGCTTACCTGGCCTGATTATACCATGGTGTGCACCGGGCTTACCTGGCCCGATTACACCATGGTGTGCACCGGGCTTACTTGGCCCGATTATACCATGGTGTGCACCGGGTTTACCTGACCCGATTATACCATGGTGTGCACCAGGCTTACCTGGCCCGATTATACCATGGTGTGCACCGGGCTTACCTGGCCCGGTGCACACCACGGCCATAGGACGAAAGGACCTTGTCATTTGGCAGCTATAGGGGTCAAGAGGAGTTGACAGATACATAGCCAAATTCTCAAGCCGTCAAAACGAATTATTGAACTAAACTGATAGCTCTTGTTTGGTTGCCATATGCATCCTAAAGTTCTGTTGTAATGTTTTTTATTTTATAATTTGGTTGTGATGCCTCTGAAATTGGTCTCAGTGTGCAAGTTAGACAAGAGATGTTTTCTAGTCGATTTATGTTCAGCTCTTCTAAACAGCTTTCAGCGAGAGTAGTTAGGCAGCTTTGTATTTTTATATTCATAACAGCAGGGTGTCTAGTAAAAACAGATTGTCTGAAGAATCAACAAATATAAGCAATATATTTGATGACTGACGAGATACAAGAGAAGAAACGCACGTGAATTGATTTTATACGTTTATTGTTGGCACGAAGAAAATATCAATGGAGAAGCCTTAATAGCCTGTCTCCGCGCTAATGATACACAAGTGGCTGGCCATAATTTCCGCGATTTTGGTCGTCCATTTTGTCAAGTTTTCGGCGTTATTTTGTTTAGAAGAACACTGGACACATTGTATATTTAGATAGATATTCTTATATCTAGATAAATTTGCTTGACATTGAGATTCATGAATATAATGTTAAATTTTTCTTTATAAGTATAATAATGATTGAGAAAAAGTGTGTTCGATTTTTGTATAAAGCTATTTTTAAGTTATCACAGTGTGAACTTTGCTTGAAACTTATTTAAGTAACGAGTGCTTTAGGGCAAGTAGATCTCGAAATTATTGCGTAATCTAAATTAAAATATAACAAATATTTTCCTTACCTTGTGATTTGTATGAACAAATTATTGAAGTGTCTTACATTATATTATAAATTCGGTTTGTATTTTTGTAAAGATGCTTTAAAATGCTTTAAATTATAAATGCTCTATATTTATTCGACAGGATAGAACAAATGTGTATTATTTTCAGATATATATTATAAAATCATTAAAATGTAAAAAGTACGAGTTCTAAACTACATTGATAAATAAAATGTGTTTCCTATTTACATACTTAAACACAAACTTTGATCCAAGCGGGTAGTCTAGGATCATGGAAGTGTAAAATTTCAATGTGTCTGCGTATAAACGAATCGTCCGTTATTCACTGCCATGTCATTATGATGTTAAAATTTCAATGGTGCTAAATAAATGTCGCAATATGAATGAATGTAAACTATAATATAGTCTGTAATAGTTTTGTAAACAATTATAGAATACATTACACATTCAGCATAAGAGTGATTTACAGGAAGTGCTATCGCGGTAATATTAAATAACTAGCAAAAATAGCGTCATGCCTTTACCTATAAGGGGTGGGAGAGGCATATTCATCTGTTTTAGAAACACTGCGTCATTAGTGTGGATGATTCTGTAAACTACAAATAGCATTTCTGTAGACTGTCAGTTGTGTTAGCTAAACTATAGGAGACATGTGATATAATAAATGATGAAACTGAGTTTAGAAAATTACAATAGGTACACATAATATAGCTTTGACAATTATATTTATCCTTGACAGGAACATCCATACTGAAATATTTATTTAAGATTAAAAAAGTCCAATGCAGTCATTCTATATTATTTAAGACTGAAATGAATGTGCGTGAAACGATCAGTTTTATTTTAGCTAAGGAAGTGAAGTGTTTTGTACTAATTATAAATTAATTTAGTTTCTTTATGAAATCTATACAAATATGTGTAAATACAACCAAAGACTTCTTTAAGTATTTTTGGTTTATTACTTAGGCCTTATATCTTGAAAGAGATCCTGAGGTTATCTATCTGTCTGTCTACACTTAAGGCAATCCTCCGATTTTTTCAAGATAATGTGCCAAACTAGGCGAAGTTATTATTTTATTTTGACACTTATTTTAAGACTGTGAAATGTTTATGCTTTTTTCCGTAGTACTATCGGCAACATACGTCTTTGCAATAGTTTTGAACTTTTGAATAAATGAATGAATGATCTTGTGACGGCTTTTGTTGATAGTACTATTAGCTGTACAATCAATAATGCTGCTAGTATTAAGGTGCCTATGTAAGTAGGGATAATGTGATTCCTCGATTATAATAATTAATGTACAAATGATCTGAAAATTCTGACGGTGACACGCAAAATGTTGTAATTATAGAAATTGTAAATTATACCTATCGAAAACACGGCCTTGTTTCATTTCATGCTGTAGAAATGTCGTGGTTAGCACAGATAATAGTGGAATGGAAAGGTCCTGCACTTGAGCATCGCTGCTGCTATTAGATGTGAAACACAAAATCAAATCAAATCAAATATATTTTATTTCAAAAATAAATGTACAGTAAGCAAACAAATACATAATAGACCTTTTAGTACATTTAGTATGTGAGACCTTCTGGTATCCTAGATAGATTATGTAATAATCTGTATTAAGGTATACCAGGCCCAGCCCCTTACATAGGGTGATTAGAATGTGTTTTAAAACATATCTTATTTTAAATCTCCTTTGTTTATATTAATATTTATGTTTACTTAAGATTTTACTTTTACTTTTGTTTATTATTACTTTAACTATAACCATAGAATATAACTTTAATTTAACAGAGTTTGTTTTATACAAGGTAAGCTTGAGAGAGGGTGTGTGTGTGTGTATATATATATACAGTCTGTTACCGGCATGTGGGCATTTATTAAAACTGATAATAACATGCTCCGTTAACAATCGTTTGCACGTATTAGTAAATCATAATTATGTTAATTAACTCCACAATTAAACTTTCTAAATTTGCAGCTTAAATGTAGTAGACGTATTGCCTAATAGTCGTAACTCATGTCGTTGAATTACTTGGTACAAGGCATGTCGTGGTACGGGGGACAACTAGTGCAAAAATCAAACTATATCTGTCAACTGTCGTGTTGATAGTAACTTGTCAAATTACCGTGCTTTACATTGCGGGCAATTAAAATTTTGTTAGAAAGTAAACAAACTCTGAAATTTAATTTATTAATTAAATTAATGTTATGGTTATGTACGTTACAGACACACGTTATTTTAAAGCCCAGCTGCTGGTAACACACTGTATATATATATGTGTGTATGTCTCTGAGTGTGTGTATGTGTCTGTAAATATCATATAAAGCCTTAGTTGTTTACGAAATGCGGCCACCGGGACTAAGTAGCAATTATAAAAGCAATTTTGCAAACTGCGGTTGTGGCATCTCCACAAATAATAACTCCATCGCATACTTGACTTTGTGTAGGAATTTACGAGAGAATTATTTATGCTTAATACGATGATTGATACCAGATATCACAGAGCGTGAGTCAGAATATGATTGGACCCTTCAAACCCAAAAAAGCGACAACAGTTGGGTTTAATGATTTCGGTCCAACCATTCCAACAAAAACTTCTATTTCTTGTTTCCGAACAAGAACTGTCAATCAATCACATGGGACACGTTCGAATAGCGAAACATTTTTTTACGGCAATAGATATTTGTTGAAAATCCGATAGTATTATTACAAGTTGTTGGTGATAAAGGCTTGCTTGCTTTTGCATTTAATCTGTAGGTATTGTTTTCTAATTAGGACAAACTTTCTTTGAAAAAAGATGAAAAAAGTCCAACATAACGTTCTTGTGCATTTTGTGTTTTACCTCGTGTCAAAAATACAAACAAAATAAACAAATTGACAAATATGTTTTGAACATATTAATTTCGTCGTTGTCGATTATACTAGTGTTTTTCAGTATTTTGTGATATTTATCAGTAATTACAAATTCTACAGGCTTTGGAAACATTACACTAACATTCCATTGTATCTTCAGGCGATGAATTTTCACACAATGATGTCACGTTGGTGTTATTATCTGTAAGCAAACATCTTCTCCAAGGTGGTACTTGGTGGTTCAATCTTCAATTAGTGTTTCTTGCGTCCTCCAGTGATTTGGTTGCTCTGAAAAGTGCTTAAACATGAAGTTTGCAGAGCACCTTAGTGCTCATATAACGCCGGAATGGCGAAAACAGTACATAAACTACGAGGTAAGCTGTTCAAATGATACAACCTTCACTATTATTTTGCTTGTATAGTATATGAGTTCAATTGAAATCAATGCTTTATCTTTATTGCTGATACTCAAGTAATCACTGGATAATGTCTACATATGATGACCAATATTATAAATTGTTCTTTTATAACTTTTCTTGAGCATAGCAATCTGACCATAAGATAATTAAGATTTTGTGTCTTAAGAAATAACTGACATATGAACAAAATACCATCTAATTAATGTTGTTTCCCTATAAATTATTGCTGACTTTCCTCAATCTGTACAGTTTGTACATAATTAATAACGACCTACTTTTAATTTGTTAGAGTTGCACTTAGCATGACGTTATTACCTATACAAAAACAAGTAGTTGCAATACAATCTTGATTGGGTTAACATCTACCAAGAAAGACTTGCCTAATTTATCTGTATTTCATGTTATTAAGTGACAATATAGTGCTTATCTGAACTTTGGTGATCTTTCTCTAACTAACTACAACTACAAGAACCCATCATAGCTACCAGAGCTAAAACATAACTTCCTATAACATCTTCAAGACGTGCGGCCACTACACCATACATTTTTATGGTCCTTCGAGCATCGAGAAGCAAGTGCCACAAACTAAGTGACTCTTTGTTCCTTCTATTCCTCACTGATAATGGATCGGTTCTTTCGGCCTCCACCATCGGAATCACCGAATTGAATTGAGAAGTCGTAAACATCGGTGCAGGGACGGAGGGGATTGAGATTCACGGCCGTGATCACTTGCATCCATCATCCAGCGAGCTCTGAACTGAAACTACTTACTTCAAGCAACAACAACTTTACCTTTTCGCGTTACTGTGAACTGCAGGACGTGAAAGTGAACAAATGATAACAACTTTACCTTTTCGCGTTACTGTGAACTGCAGGACGGGAAAGGAGGACAACTAAACTTCGCCGAATCCCTGAGCGTTCAAACTTGAGTAACATCATGGAACATCTAACTTTACAACTAGAACTTTTTAACAAATTCAAACAAGGATGCATTAATTATGGGAAGGATGGCTCATCAAGGAAGACTAAGGATTACCTATCGAATACACTCTCCAAATTCGACGACTACCGGCAGGAGTTTGAAGAAAGGCATGGAACAATTGAGGCCACGGTTCCTGAAAAGAACATCAAGTACTTTACCGATGACGTCTATGCTCTGACTAAGAAAATGTATGAAAAAACGAAAGATGGCATTTTGAAGAAACTGCAAGCTCTTCAACGGTTAAAACCAACCCCTACCGACTACAACATCAACTTTGATTTGGCGGGGATCCCAGAGGCTAATGAAAACAACATCAACTTACTTATGTTCAAGCAAGAAATTAACATCAAAGCGCTTGATCGCGCCATGGTGAAAATCGATTTTCAGTCCATCACTGAAAAATGGGAACTGGAAGATTGTTTAGCCATCTTAAAGTCGAAATGGGAACCTGTCGACAAACTGCACTGTGAGATTGAGGCAAGTCTGGCGGGGGTCCAGTGTGAGGCATACAACTGTCGCATCCTGAAAGGCGAACAGGATTATGAACAATTACGCAAACAACTAAAAAACAAACTACATTCAACAATGCACTATCAGCACTCTGCGCCGCGAGTCGACATACCGGAATTTAAAGGAGACTACAGACAGTGGATTTCTTTTAAAGATCTATTTACGGAAACAAATCAAATCAAATAAAAAATCATTTATTTCCATAGGATGTTGTTACATCACTTAGATCTGTCATTACATTTTTTTGGGTGAGTTCACTAACACAATGGCGGAATCTGTGGAGAAGAGCTCACAAGAAACTCCACAGTCGTCGCATCTTTTGCGTTTCCTTTTCTAAATAAAATATTGTCAAATTACAAAATGAATGCTAATTATATATCGAAACAGCCTGTTACTCAAACAATCTATTCCCATGGACATCTGTCCTCTAAGTAATCAGATATCCTATAGTAACCTTTTTTATACAATTTCTGTTTTATTATTTTTTTAAACTTGTCTAAAGGTAAGTTTTTAATATCAGTAGGGACCTTATTGTAATAGCGTATACAATTGCCTTTAAAAGAATTACTAATTTTATGTAGTCGGCTTACATAAGCAACCAACTTGTCTTTATTTCTAGTATTAAAATTGTGTATATCACTGTACTTCTGAAAATTAGTTATATTTATTTTTACATACACAAGATTGTCATAGATATATTGAGACACAAATGTCAGAATATTGATTTCTTTAAACTTTTCCCTCAGTGACACTCTAGGCCCTAATCTATAAATTGCACGAACAGCCCGTTTCTGCAGAATAAATATACTATTAGCATTCGCAGCGTGACCCCACAATAAAATACCATAGGTCATTAGACTATGAAAGTAACTAAAGTAGACTAGTCTAGCGGTGTCTACGTCGGTAAGAGCTCTAATTTTTTTAACTGCGAACGCTGCCGAACTCAGTCTGTTCGACAATTTTTTTATATGAGGATCCCATTGTAGTTTGGCGTCTAAAGTAATGCCCAAAAAGACAGTCGACTGCACAAGGTCCAATCTCTGTCCTTTTATAAATATGTCTGTAGTTACCGGGTTCACATTGGGTAACACGAATTTAATACATTTAGTTTTCTTTTCATTAAGTAATAAATTGTTAACAGTAAACAGTTCACTATACTAGAGATAGCATTGTTTACCTCGTCATAATTTGATTGCTGTCTTTTAACTTTAAATATCAAAGAAGTATCATCGGCAAACAATACTAACCCATGTTTTGCTTTAACAAGGTAAGGTAAATCATTAATATATACTAAAAACAAGAAACAATCCACAACAACCCCACTATAAACAAGGCGCAAAAGATGCAGAATTTAAAGACGTAACTTCATGGTGAAGCTGAGAGGATTGTTCAACACCTATCGATAACGCGGATAACTACGATTCATGCTGGGCACTTTTAGTGCAAAGATACGACAATCGTCATCTGCAATTTGTGACCTTCATGAACACCATAATGCATTTGCACAACATACAACAACGCGACGCGTTCAACTTAAAAAAGATGCATGACGTCAAAAACGAAGCTGTCAACGGTTTCGTGAATCGAGAGGCCTAGACGTACAAACATGGGACCCCATCATTGTGTATTTGATGTCGCAAAAACTGGACGCAACTTCCTATGAGGACTATGTGAAGACTCGGGATGATCAACGAGCGATTCCGAAACTTGAAGAATTTTTAAAATATTTGGAGGGAGCATTTCTCGCCTTTGAAGCAAAGAAAGCACAAGAAAAGAAAACTCAACGAAGCCGGAGTGGAGAAGACTCCGTCGAGTAAACAAACTCAAGAAAAAAAACATTTTGACTACAAACCAACATTTAACAAAATCTGTCATACAACTTATGGACAATGTCCTTTATGCAACGAAAATCATGTTTTGATGCAATGTCCGAAGTTCGTCGACATGGATACAGCGAAAAGAAACGGCACAATTGCGAAACTTCGTTTATGCAAAAACTGTCTTTTTAGCCACGGCTCGGACGCTTGCAAATCAGCGAAAACATGCAAAGAGTGCAATTTGAAACATCATACGATGCTTCATTACGCAAAGAAAACAACTGCAAACATAAACATCTCAACTCAGCAATCTTCCAATTCGGGTCAAGCAAATACTTCAAATCACGCACCAACTAACGATAAAGAGATTTTATTAACAACAGTTCAATTCAATATTAAATCTATTGACGGAACTTACCAAAATCTTCGTGGACTTCTGGATCAAGGAGCACAAGTAAACCTGATCTCGGAAAGGGCGGCTCATCTTCTAAAACTACCCCGAAAGAAATTTAATGCTAGCGTCAATGGAATTGGATCATCTTCAGGGGAATGCAAAGGAAGTTTTCAAATAAACTGTAAATCAATTAACTCGGATTACACGTATGAAACTCAAGCGCTGATTATGAAAAAAGTAACTAAAAACTTACCGAACGTGTCATTCCCCAAGGCTAACTGGCCTCATATAAGCAACTTAAAACTCGCCGATCCGGAGTATAACATCTCTCAAAACATAGATTTCTTACTTGGGGCAGGAGTGTACGCTGAAATAATTCTGGACGGCTTACTGAAAGGCAATCAATCAGCCCCTATTGCACAACAAACGCAGTTGGGGTGGATATTATGTGGCAGCATAACTAAATCATACTGCTGTAATGCATACCTACATGTCGATAACTGATGAAAATTTACGCTCCTGTACTGTACACAATCAAGACCAGTACATCTGTCAACAGAATGTGCCGATCTACAATCTTCATAACAACATTGACAAAACTCCGTGCGAAGCAAAGTTACTTGGTCACACAACGACCTTGCCCTGTGAAGTTAAACCGGCGTCATGCAAGACAGAGTGGATCGAGTTACATCTACCGAACAGCTGGCTGGCAACATGCTGACGGGACATGCACTATACGGACTATCTGCAACGAAGACATCGCATCATACACGCTCACATCTGCCGCTATCATAACAATATCACAGGGGTGTGTGCTACAGTCCGATGATCTAAGCATCTTCGCACTCAACAAATACAAAAGTAATGCAACAATAAACTATAACATTCCGGAAGCAACAATAAACTCTTCTGTAAACAACATAGTGAGCCTGACCTATCCTAAGGTGCCTTATCAACTTACGAGCGAAAATGCTGACATGAAGAAACTCAGAGAACAGGTTGAATTTCAGAAGAGAAAGGAAAATAGCCTGCCCGCCAACTTAACAAGACATGATCTGCACCACTACGTGGTTGGCTACTCGATGGTCACCGTCCTCATCATCATCGGCATCGTGTGGGTGGCGAAGACTCGCTGCCTTCCAAAATGTACGAGAAAACATAATGCAGTCAGAGAGCGGCGCGAGCAAATCGAGCTATCAACGATAAGCACAGAACTGCAGAATCAGCAAAAACCAACACGGGACAATCCGAGACCGATGACGCCTCGAGCGGATGCATCGCGGCGGGGCTTTATACTCGGTGCAGACAATTTAGTTTTTAATTTTGATTAATTTTATTGTCAAGGCAAATCTTTCTTATCATACTTTTATCTTTTCTTGGGGCTTCCAAGATGTACAGTTTGTACATAATTAATAACGACCTACTTTCAATTTGTTAGCGTTGCACTTAGCATGACGTTATTACCTATACAAAAACAAGTAGTTGCAATACAATCTTGATCGGGTTAGCTTCTACCAAGAAAGACTTGCCTAATTTATCTGTATTTCGTGTTATTAAGTGACAATATTAAGTGACAAATTATCTTAGATATAAGCTAAATATGACATTACATTCAATGTCATATAATAATAGTTTGATTCATTTGATTGACTCTAACAATTATGTTAATAAAAATGTTTATTTGACCAAAGGTAGTTACTACCTTTCAGATTTTTACAAACGTCAGGTAGCTGTGTCGCTATCTTATTTTTTTAGTATTACAGCCAAGAATTTGGCTAACCTGACTGCTTCTATTGAGCACAGACAAGGTATATTGGAAGTCATTCCAAGTAATTTAAATTAGTTTTTAAGACAATAGAGGAAATCTCTAGCATACATAAGCCAATAAATATATCAAGCAAGCATAGGAGATCAAAAATGTGTAATATCTTGCCCCAATTAAATAAGTCAAAAAAGTCTAATAATATCCCAATATTAAATAATATTCAGACAAAGGGTAAGCCCCACTTAAATATTACCCATCAAAACATGCAGGGGCTACCTGGCAAAGAACTTGTATTAGAATTATTTCTTAATAATTCGGACACTGATGTTATTTGTATTACAGAACATTGGTTACAGGAAAATATGATGTCTTTTAACATAAATAATTACAAAATTGTCAGTTGTTACAATAGAAAGACTGCTGATAGAGGTGGTTCTTTAATGTTAGTAAAAAATTATATTAAGGTGAAACAACGGAAAGATATTCTTACACTTACTGTGGAAAGACAAATAGAGGTATCTTGTGTTGAGTTGGATAGCCATATTATTGTTTGTGTCTACAGACCTCCAAGAGATGAAAAAGGCCATGGCAATTTTGAAATATTCGAGAAAATTATGGAGGAAGCCCTCATTAAACTTTGTAATAACAGAAAAAAGTTAATTATTTGTGGCGATCTTAATGTAGATCTGCTTGTAGATACAACACTGAAGCGACGATTAATAACTCTGTTCAAATCATTCAATTTATGTCATGTATTTCTAGAGCCGACTAGAATTATACTTACCAGCCAAACTTCCTTTGATAACGTTTTTTGTGACTGTGCATTCACAAGTAAAAATGTAATTAACTGTTTACCATCCGATCACAGTGGTCAAACAGTTTCATTCCAAATTACTAGTGAAAATAAGACTGATCCATCATTTTATAGGCCTATTACATCCCATAGACTAGAGATGTATATGAAAAACTTAGATATGGGTTTGCCAGTACCGGATTTTGATAAACAGAACCCGAACAAAATCTATTCTGACTTCTTCAACTTATTCAAACAGAATTCAATACAGTTTTTAAATTAAAGAAAGTCAGTGCCAACAACGGTAAATCTAAATTTAATGACTGCCCAACATTTGGAATTCGTAAAAGTAGAGCTATCTTGTATGATCTTTATGAACAAAAAACCTATAACTTTGATTTAAAATTTCATGACTATGTTAAAAAATATTCCAAAACTTTCAAGTTGGTTTGTAGAACTGCAAAAACTTTACACATAAATAGAAAAATACAAAATTTAAATAATAGAATGAAAACGGTTTGGCAAATCATAAACCGTGAAACTGGCAAAGTTATACCAAGGGATAATGATTTCTGCTTAAAGATAGGTGATGGTGTTGTTAAATCCAACGCTGAGGTAGCTCGAGCTTTTGAAACATTCTTCACCAATGCACCCTTCCTCACAACAGAGCGTCTAAATTCATCTCCATATGAAGCAGAGGTTTTGTTAAAAAACAGCACTAGCATCAGTAATGTAGATTTTAAATTTTATCATGTATGTCAGGATATTGTCAAAACGTATAGATTAGTTAACTTAAAAAATACTGAAGACCTGTGGGGTATGTCAGTCAAAGTCATTGTTTCAATAATACTTGTTATAGCCCCACACCTAGCTTATATTTCACTGGTCTTCAAAATTGAAAGACAAAAAGAAGATTTTGATGATGTCAATAAAGTATTATCTTTAACCTTGAATTGGTTCACAGTTAACAATTTATTGTTAAATGCTGGTAAAACCAAATGTATCAAATTCTCACTTCCAAATATCAGGCAAGTTGGGACCAGTTTAGTGTTGGACAGCAATACGTTAGAATTAGTAAATGACACGAAGTTTCTTGGAATAACCATTGATAACAAATTGCAGTGGGGACCCCACATAGAAAAATTGGCTGGTAAATTAAGTTCTGCGGCTTACGCTGTTAGGAACATCAGACAAAACACGGATGTGGCTACATCTAGGCTAGTATATTTTAGTTACTTTCATAGTGTCATGTCCTATGGTATCTTGTTGTGGGGGAAAGCAGCAGATATTCAAACTATTTTTATTTTACAGAAAAGAGCTATTCGAGCAATTTATAATTTAAAACGCACAGACTCCTTAAGACAGCTTTTTAAAGAAATTGACATACTAACTGTAGCTAGTCAATTTATTTTCGAAAATATAATGTATGTACGCAAGAACCTTACAAAATTTCCCAAACTTAGCGATAGCTGTAATGTTAACCTAAGAAATAATCACAGACTACTTGCGCCCCGGTTTAGACTCGCGAAGGTTAGCAATTCTTTCAAGGGTCAATGCATTCCCTACTTCAACAAGATACCTCTGGAGATCTTGAAATTGCCATTTGAGCAATTTAAAATCCATGTTAAAGCGACTGTCGAATAAGGGATATTACAATGTTCAAGATTACTTAAATGATGGGTCTGTATGGGGTTAATCTGGCTCAACACAGACCTTGCTGTTAATAATTTTGTAATTATTTATTCCTGCTTATTAATTATGATAATGACTAAATATTATATTTAGTATTAGTTAAGCATAAGCAATTTTTAAAAAGAGATCTAAAAATCAATCTGTGGGAGTTTCTACGCCCTTCTTCTCCCACAGTGGTCCAATGTAGAGAAGTGGCAAAAAATGACGATTGCTATGTATATGTAAATATCTACAGTAATAAAGACATTTGGAATTTGGAATTTGCAATATAGTGCTTTACTGAACTTTGGTGATCTTTCTCTAACTAACTACAACAACTACAAGAACCCATCATAGCTACCAGAGCTTAAACATAACTTCCTATAACATCTTCAAGACGTGCGGCCACTACACAAAAAATTTAACACAATGATACCTTCGTAGGAGATGAAGGCAATGTTATACACAACTGTGGAGGAGGCTCCGTCGGCTGAGAATGTGGAGCCGGAGGTGCTCTCCCGACACTTTGCCAACTTCGACGAGACCTTCTTTCATTACAGCGATCAGGAGCTGAAGAAAATTAACACATTCTATTCAGGTAATTTGTTTACTGCACACAGGAACAGACATGAAATTTAATTTTATAAAAAAATATATAGAAGCTTATCTGTAAAACAAGATTTCTTCCAGGCGACTCCAGGTTCAACCTCAGAGAAACCTTTATTCTTATTTTACTATATTTTGTTGCTTTTTAGTGTCAATAAAAAGGAAAAACCTTGCAGGATTAGTTCATGGTCTGCCTGACTATATGTCTGTCAAGACCCTTTATCTCATAAATGTGTGGAGGGTATCAAGTTGTAATCAGATACAGAATCAGTACTGCATTCCCTTTATCCCTTTATGTGACAGAGGCAATATATTTATTTGCCTTATTAAAGTCCAATACCAATTTAAAATTACGTATGGCTCTACCACATAAGGGGTTAAGATAAGGAAAAGTCAAACGTTACATTTGTTTCAATAACATCAACAGAGAAACTCGCAGAAGCAACACGTAAATTCGCCACCCTGCAAACCGAGCTGAAAGCGCAGTTCGACACAATGAAGCCCCGCGGTGGCGGCGACAAGAAAGCCGCCATACCCAGACGGAAGGTATTTATTGTAGAGGTTGGAAAGTGACCAATAAACTGAGCCGCAGGAGAGTTTATTTTGCAGAATTAATATTTAGATAAATTTGGTTTGGAACTCTGCCTGGCGGAGTCCAACCTCAGGCGCGCTTTTACTGACGCGACGGCATGACGCACGCTTTTACCGACGAATGGCATGAAGTGCCAAAGAGTTTCATAAATCTGAGTTAAGTGTCATCTGTTTACATGTGACAAAACCATAACAAACAAGCCAACAATGTTTTTTTCATCCCATCTATTTGAAAATAGGCGTAGGGTTCCTCGGTAAGTATGAGCGAAAAGGGCCATCCGGCACGCTAATAACAGTGACGAAATGACTTGAATTTGGAACACTATTTAATTAAATAGTTTGAACGCCATTTGCTTCGATAAAGTCCTGGCCTGTAATAAAAAAGCTTTTTATCAAATTCTAACAGACAATTTTAATTGGATTCACATAAAATGAGTTCTAGCAGTGAAAGTGAAATATCAACACCAGAAAGTATAAAATTAAACGCAGAAACTGTCAAACAAATCGAGAGAAAAATATCTAAAAGCCTATGAAAATTTTATGACGTGGAAAAATGATAAAGAGAAAAAGTCACTTTGAGAAACTGTAATTTTAGCATATTTTCAACATTTAGCGAGACCAAACAAGGTTCTACTCTATGGAATATACATAGTCAGGTCATAAGTTCTGTCACATGTGCAATATGAAATAATTTAGACATGTTTATTATTTATGTAAACATTTATATAGCAAAATGAACTTAATAAAACATAGATTCTTATGGTAATAAAGTTTATTCAAAATGACCCCCGCGATTTTGAATACAGGCCTTTATTCTGCGTGGCCAGTCGTCTATCGCAGCACGAACGAGATCCATGTCAATATCGGCGGCTGCCTTAATCAAGGATGCCTTGAGTGACTCCAAATCAGGATGAGGCTTTGAGCAGGCCTTTTCCTCCAAGTGTTGCCATATCTTATAATCTAACGGACTCAAATCTGGACTGGACGAGGGCCAGTCTTCGTGCCGGATGAAGTCGATTTCACGCGCCGCCAGCCAGTCTTGTGTGCTTTTCGCTCTATGAGCTGGCGCAGAATCTTGTTGGAATACCCAGTGCCTGTTATTAAACATGGTATGAGAAACAGGTTCCACAAGGTTCTTGAGGACTGTATTTTGATACACAACTGCATTCGTTTTTACGCCTTTCTCACAAAAATGTACCTCAGTTAAGCCCCAATAAGAGACTCCCAACCAAACCATGAGCGAGGATGGAAAATGACCTCGTTGGACACGCGGAATACGGTTGCTCGCTGCTTCACTGCTGTGTGCGTACACCTTATCATTTTGTTTGTTGTAGCTCTCTTCCACGGTGAAAATTTTTTCATCCGAAAAAAGAATTTCCCGATGCTTTTTTCCCGCGTACCGCTTCAACAAAGCGCGGCATCTCTTCAGTCTCAGGTCCATTAAACGAGCGTCCAAACGATGTCCTGTTTTTCTTCGATATGCCCTAAGCCCTAAGTCTTCATTTAACACCCTTTTCACCGTGGTCCTGCTTAATCCCATCTGAAGGGCCAACAGTTTCTGCTTACGTAGGGGATTTCTTTGAATTCGCGCCTTCACAGCTTTTATCACTGCTGGAGTCCTAACAGAGCGAGGGCGACCACTTCTTGACCTGTCATCTACACTAGAGTTTTCATTGTATCGTTTTATGGTACGATAAACGAATCTTTTGGTTATATTCAAATTTTTCAGTAAGTCGAAAATCTGAATTGGCGCGTAACCGCAACGATGCAACGCAATAACTGCGACACGGTCTTCTTTAAGTGTCCACTCCATATTTAAAAATAAGGAAAATTTTAAAAAGTACACATTTTTATTTTCATGAAAAATTCGAAATTCGAATTCAATAAACTTTTTTGTGGCCAGCGTTCTAAATTCAAAAGTTTTTATCGTGTGACAGAACTTATGACCTGACTGTATATTTGATGTTAAAAACCACGGCTAATACTAAAAACAACATTCAAATTGAGACATATTCCAAATTAATTGCATATACAGACTTTCTGAAGGGCAAAAAAAAAAAAAAATGCTCACCAGCCAAAATATAGAGCCTTTTTAGAATGAGGCGCCTGATAACGATTTTTTCGCTATTATGGATTTATTGGATAAATAGCACTAGTGGCCCTGTGGGCAGTAGACCTCGCTAACAGGGGGAACTGTGAACAATTTATAAGTAAGTATTTTAGATTCAATCAAAATCAAGTAGTAAAGTAGCTGCACCACTCACTTTGTAAACTACATTTTGCGATTTAAAATAAAATCTATTGACTTTTCACTATATTAGTTATAGTCTATTTCACTCACTCTCATGGTCTGTATAGATCCTCTTTACTAATCCGTCTCCTACTTCGAGGAGTCCAAACTTGGTATGTTTTGAAAGTATTTCTTGGATTTTTAGAAAACAGGCGGCAGAAACGTAATGATATTGTATATTTTTAGAACCGACTCATGAAGTCCTTTAATTTAACACCCCACACGATAGGTTTCAGGAAAAAAAAAACCTTACAAAAAACTACTACCAAAGGGAAAACCGAGAAAAGCTCTCGACAAAAAAAACTTTTAATTCAAGGAACACGTGTGCTAAGTTTTGTGAGGATCGGAACTGACAGACGCTTAGTTGAAAGTATTAAATTACGGCCCTCTTCAGTTGATCCACCGATTCAACCTTTGTCGCCTTCAAAGCGGCGTGAAATGTCCTCATTGACCCATTGACTCAACATGATCATCAACCAGAGTCTGAAGTTATTACGAATACCCAACTGATAAATAGGTCAACGACATTTTCTGTTCCCAACAAAACATTTACATTAAACTTCCAAAATTGCGAAAACGTATCTAATATTAATATAAATTTGTAATTTGGTTATGTATACAGGGTTACAGGTTAAGTCGACCTAGATCCGTTAAGGGCGTGTAGTACCCATCTTTTCTGACTGATTTCACTATGAAACACCCTACCCCAAACCTAACCATTTTCGAGATAATCGAGTTTTTTTTTATTGCCGATTATTTTGCCATTAAATATGATATTTTGAAATTGGTGCGCCTTATTATTATTATTTATTTATTACATGCAGTTTAAGATGCTCTATGAACTTAGTAACCAAAATCCTACGTAACTTAGCTAAATAAGTTGTTCTGGACGATTGAAAGTAAAAAAAATAATTGACAATTTACGTTTCTTTAAGGAATATCTAAAAAAAATGTAAAGCAGACGTTTGGAAGATGTGCCTAAAAATATCTACGTTTCATCAGCTATCCAACAAGGTATAACACTCTAGGGTTTTATTTATCTCATAGAAAAAACTTAGTTTCATAGGCGATAGTGGACGAAAAAATAATTACGCTTATTGAGCCTAATGTATTCTTTGTCCCTAGAAAGTAAAGCAAAACAATAGGTAAGTTGGTACAAAATATCATTTATTAACTTCCTAGATTAAAGTTCGTGTTCAACATGTCCTCCTCTGTTTTGTACACATCTTCGCATTCTTCTGCGAAGCCCAGTTTTTACAAAACCATTAGTCAATGTTCTTCTGATTTCGTTTGCCGCGTTGATTACCTGACTTTCAATTCTTCGACAGACGCAATTGGATTGGGCTCGCTGTAGACGAGACACTTCATGTGCCCCCACACATAAAAATCCATGGGGGTTAAGTCCGGACTTCTGGCTGGCCAGGGTAAAGGCCCACCTCGTCCTATCCATTTATGGGGATAATTCGTGTCCAGCCATTCTCCGACACTTCTTGGGAAATGTGCAGGGCAGCCATCATGCTGGAACCACATGTCCCTGATTAGGTTCAGTGGCAAATCATCCATCAAATCGTTGAGGTCTCCTCTCAGGAAGATTTCATAGTTCTTCCCATTTAAATTATCGGACCCTAGAGTGTTATACCTTGTTGGATAGCTGATGAAACCTAGATATTTAAGGCACATCTGCCAAACGTCGGCTATACATTTTTTTAGATATTCCTTAAAGAAAGGTAAATTGATATTTTTTTTATTAACTTTTTGAACTTTCAACCGTCCCGAACAACGTATTTAGTTAACTTACGTAGGATTTTGGTTACTAAGTTCATAGAACATCTTAAACTGCATGTAAAAAATAAAAAATAATAATAATAAGGCGCAAAAATTTCAAAACATCATATTTAATGGCAAAAAAATCGGCAATTTTTCTAAAAGAAATAAAGGTCGATTATCTCGAAAATGGTTAGGTTTGGGGTAGGGTGTTTCATAGTAAAATCAGTCAGAAAAGTTGGGTACTACACGCCCTTAACGGATCTAGGTCGACTTGACCTGTAACCCTGTATATAAATATTCGTCACTACTAAAAGCATCTCTTATTTAATTTTCACATAGAGGCGGATGAAAAGTAGATTGTGCCACACGCTACCAAAATTATTTAACCTCGAGCGACGTACTTTGAATCCGTCGCTACGCTAAGGATTCTACTCTAGAATCTTGAAATTTTGGTCCCTCGTGACACAAGCTACTATTCTGGCCTGTTTGAACAGGCCAGAAAAAACGTTGTTGGCTGTTGTCACGGTTAACTATTCATTGTTTTGCGGCCCTATTACCATACGAAAATATGGTGAAACATTTTCGAGCAGAGTGGAGTGAAAAAGTATTTATTCAAAACTTATTGAAACCTTAAGGGCCTTTGCACTTTGTTTACATCGATCCAAACGCAATTCGTACGCCAGTCAGACGCACGTTATTATAGATTTTAGCAATGTTTCTGTAGCATAAATACGCACATTTGAAGCGCTGTAGACGCGCGTATCAATGGCGCGCGCTATCGGCGCGTTAAAAATACTTTAATTTTATTCAATAGTTATTGAAACTAATGGTTTCTTCAATTTGCGAAGCCTCAATTATGGGTGCCCTCTTTGGACATTGCAAATAGTATCTCACAACTATTTAAACATCAACAGGTCCAGGATCTAAAGCTAGCGTTCAGCGAGTTCTACCTGAGTCTGATCCTGCTGCAGAACTACCAGAACCTCAATTACACCGGGTTTAGGAAGATTCTGAAGAAGCATGATAAGGTTGGTGGGCATCATCATCATCATCATCTCGACCTTTCACCCCTCAATAGTGTTACATGATTCTCAGTACAGTTTTTGTTTCCGATCTTGTGCCATCTGCTCTAGCTCCGCCCAATCTGAGCTCACAATGGCGGCCTCTTTCTCGAAAATGTTTCCTAATGTCTTGAGTTGACACACACAATTGAGCGTCTGGGTTCTATTGGTTTCATAGTTGCTTCTCACGCAGGAGACGCGGGTTCGGTTCCGGCGCCGACCATGTACCGATAAGGTATTCAGTTGTCTTAAGTAAATGGGACGGATGGTCTAACGGTGATGGAAAACATCATGAATGGATGGATTAATTACTTAGAAAAAGATTCTCAAAAAGCCAAATATTGGCTACCTAAAGTTAACCGTCGTTGTCGCGTCATTGTCATTGAGCGGTCATTGTGCTAGCAGAACTGCGCCCCTGTTAGGCGCTTTATTTTTAGTTTCCTCCACCTTTTAGCTCCTACTCAACAGCTGCTCAACGAATCAACCGGCGCGTCTGAGCACCTCGAGTCTTCCCACTTATACACCAACAAAGACACCTTTTCATTACAGGCAAGAAGGCGAGACCTGCTAATTGCGATTGTGTGCGTGCGCATGCAGGGCCAGCCAATGGGCTACTTGACAAGCGTACACTACACTTACGAAACTTAAATAGACACTTCTAAAACTTCTTCGGAGCCTTATACCGATGGAAGCACTCGCAAACACAATTAAATTTAAATGCCAACGGAACTTACACCATTAATTCTCATTGATACCGCCTGTATTTCAATTTAATTTAATTTTAACACTACTATAATAATTTTATCAAATCTCAATAATGACGTTCAGTGTTTTTGTGTGTTTTAGTGTACCTTGGTCGGGATTTTTGTATTTTAAATTACGTTTTTTTATTTCCTGCTTTTGAGGAAAAAAATACGAAAAATCTTTACATGCTTATTTTACAAAGAATGTGTATTATTTATAGCTTGTGCAATATTAGTACATATATATTTTCGCACTTAAAACCCTTTATTTTGATGCCCCACTCTAGGATCTTGAAAAATGTTCTTTAGCCCTCACATTTAAGCACACAAAATGCGCCATTTTTAAAAAAAATACCCAAAGACACTCGCGCTATGAAGACGAATGTAATGATGTATCATTTATTAAAATTAAATCTGTTGTTACGTTAAAAATGTGTAGTTACGGCGGAACAGACATATATGCAGGAACAGATATACATACAGGGCCAACACATAACCAGTCGGGTTGAATTACACGAATTTTGTATGGGACCCCCTTCAATTTAAAACTTGCTTGTAGTTCATTATTTGTTGCGGTTGCGGCAACAGAAATTCACATTCCGCGAAAATTTCAACTCTCTACCTCTTCCTTACGGTTCACGAGACGTAGCACGCTGACGGACTTAACGGACAGATTCCGGAGGCTTAGTAATAGGGTCCCGTTTGTCACTCTTCGGTGCGGAACCCTAAAAAGCATGAAGCTTTATTTTGCATGAAGCATGAAGTTTATGGCTTATGTTTAACTGGTTACCAAATTGAGTAAAAGGTAACATCTAAACAAATACCATTGATAATTTAATAATTTCTTTATTGCACATACAAATCATATAAAAACCAGAGTTACATGAAAATAGTGTACAGAGGCGAGCATATATCTAATTAGAGATCTCTTCCAGCTAACCAGGTCAAGACGGGAAAGGTTCATTGCTGAACAGGGGTACACCTACATATGTGTACAACAATATAACGAAATAAACGAGTACTTACATACATATAAATAAATTATATATAATTACTTTAATAATGGACTAAATGCTTATAATATACTCTACCATTATATATGTGTACTAATAAATATTTACATGCATACTACCTAAAGAGAGAGGGAATGCTTCTTCACGGAATTTATTGAAAATCTGTCCCTATGGTGCATGGGAGTGCATTCCACAACCAAAATGCCCGGGGTCTAAACTCGTGCTCGTAGGACTCGGTGCTATGCTGTGGGGTCGTTCTTTCAGCAGGTCTAGAACTCACGCAGTGTCCATGCTCACGACCCCACAGCATAGCACGTCGGGTTCGTGAGCATGGACACTGCGTGAGTTCTCCGAGACCTGCTGAAAGAATTAAATTAAAAACTGTCTCGTAGGAAGGTTGAAGGCGTGGATTCCGTAAAAGCGTTGTAGAGGAAATTGAGGATGTGAGAATCCCGGCGAAGACGGATCGGCAGCCACTTCAACTCCTTGCGATGTTGTGATAAACCGAATCCCGAGATTTTGAAGTCGTTCGCGTTTGTTCAGTAGTCCTCATTAGCGCTGACCCAGCAGATATCAGCATAATCGATGAGGGGTAGAAGGAGAGACTAAGCGAGAGTGATTTTGGTCTGTATAGGCAAAAAGTACTGAAATCTCCTGAGAGAGTGAAAAGTAGCAAATACTCATCGACTGACCTCATTGACATGCGAAGACCAGGACAGCTGATTGTCGAAGATAAGACCCAGGTTTATAGCTTTATCGCTATATACGACTGTGGTACCAATACCACTACAATTTCATCCCAAGTTTATTAAATTTTTAGCATAATTTAACACTCAATTTAATACTTAACTAAATGGGGTCACGTCGCTCCGCTCTGCTTCGCTTCGGCTCCAAGTTGTGTTAGAAAGTTGTGATCTAACAAACCTAACTTTAGTATTTGGACAGAAAGTAACCTATAGCAATCAATACGATTCTGTGATACTACATGGGGGCACGGTCAACATTTATTAACCTCTCAACGACCCATGGCATTTCAACATGCCATTTTCCCGTTATAAGTTTTGAGTTTTATTACCATGGGTTCAAAATCGCGACTTTGTGAGGTTAACATATTTGGTATTCAAAACCTATATCGGTACACAATACAATTGTTGCCTTTGTTTATTAAACAAAGCTCTTCGTCTGCAGCTGCTCAACGTATCAATCGGCGCGTCGTGGCGGGCGGAGCACGTAGAGTCCTCTCACTTCTACACGAACAAGGACATCGACCGGCTGATCAGCGACACCGAGGCGACGGTCACCAATGACCTGGAGGGCGGGGACAGACAGAAGGCGATGAAGAAGCTCAGGTGAGATGCATGTCGGTCTTGGTCGGGATTGGGGGATCCGGGATCCCGGCTCGCGTTTCTTGATTAAAATCCCGGGATTGCATTTGTGGAATCACGGAATTTTCGGGATCTGAAATAATACACATTTCTGTAAGTAGTCCCTCGATTTTGGCTTCTAAATTGAACACCGTGTTATCTGAATACATCAAACAACGCCGACAAGCTGATTTATCAGGCGTTCTATGCTACACAAAACCCACTTCATGAAAGTACATACTGGCTTAGATGGTGAATTTTATTTAGTATAAGTTTATACCCGCCACTTATCATTTACCTCCTGGTGCAGTCGGATCAAAAGTATCCTATACGCTAGTTAGTTAACCTAGCTCATAAACTCTCTCGGTGCTAAGTTTCATTCAAACCCGTTCAACCGTTTTAGCGTGATTGGGGCACAAACACAGAGACATCCAAACATCTACACATCGCTTCTTTCACATTTATGATATTAGTTGGATTGTTAGGGCAGTTGCCATAGTTCGAATCTGAACCATATCTCTTTTGCCGTATCCCTTATTATTATTATTACTAGCCTACATCATCTCACTGCTGGGCAAAGGCCTCTCTTCCCCTCCTCCACTCTTCACGCCCCTGGGCTACCTCCCACCAGTTGTTGTCTTGGTACCTCAATTTGTCACTCCAGCGCTTCCTGGGTCGACCACGTCCACTTTTCGCGGTTGGGATCCATAGAGTTGTTAGTTTGGCCCGTCGGTCCGGTTGCATACGTGCGACGTGGCCTGCCCAATCCCTTATGAAGATCCCATAATGAAGATTTTATCACGCAGCTCAAGGCTCTGCCTCCCTAGCGAGGGCTGCCGGGTTCGAATCCTGGCTGGGGAAGAAGTAAAATCCCCTGGCCTTGGATGTCCCCGTCACGATATCTGTTAAATTCCACGCCTTAACCGACAGGGCGTGGAATCTTGGTGGTAGGGTTGTTTTCCATGTGGAATGTCACAAGTAGTACTGACCTTGATGCCGTGGACCGGCATTCGAAAGCTCAATTCGAGGCAGGAATACGGGATGAGGAACACCAGGGTGGGGGGTGAGGGGAGTCGAATCTTACTCTCGTCGCAGCCCGCTGCTGTCGCCGTCGTGATGCTTGCCGACACAAGGGTCGCTATCCGAACGCGACGAATTGATCACCGAATCACTTCAACCTTTCACAGCACGAAGCAGTCACTCCGATGACGTGAAATCTACTTATTTCCCGACGATTGTTCCGTGATTATTACAATTAACATTCTGACCAGGCCCGATACCTGTGGTAGACAATTATTACAAATAACATACAGCCAAGGCCCGAATGCCTGACGCCGACATTTTTTCCATGTGCCAAAGTTAACCTCTAACTAGTCATTTCGTTTCTATGCAAGTGACAGCTAGCTAATTCCGTTCCGATCACTCGCGGTCCGATCGCGCAACGAAAAACCGGTGCGTTCCGAAGCATAAATACTAAACAATATCCTAGAGTGGGGCTAGAACAATGTATGTGCGTATATACATTTAAGAAGAAAATAAAAGGTCTTCTAAAAAATAAAGTTTATTACAGTGTCGATGAATACCCCCGTGGTGTTTTATAAAGCTGCCGAAAACTTATTATTTACCAGATACCTTTTATTTATAATATAAGTTATAATTCTAATTTATAATGTCAATATTTATATGCCCTCCCATGGCAGAACATAGAGACCTATCACACAATGTCATTAATTAAGATCTGCATGTACCTATTGTACCTGAATAAATGATTCTTTATCTTTATATGTATATAAATGCTATGTCTATGTTAAGGGTGCCGCCCCTAGGAGAGCAGCAGAGTCCATGGACGACGTTCAAAGTCGGACTGTTCAGCGGCAGCTTCTTAGTCCTCCTCATCACTGTTGTATTATCTGGTGAGTGCTTGCACACTACACACTACTTACTAGGCGTGATGTACAGGCTCAGGTAATGTATTATCTGGTGAGTGCTTGCACACTACTTACTAGGCGTGATGTACAGGCTCAGGTAATGTATTATCTGGTGAGTGTTTGCACACTACTTACTAGGCGTGATGTACAGGCTCAGGTAATGTATTATCTGGTGAGTGCTTGCACACTACACACTACTTACTAGGCGTGATGTACAGGCTCAGGTAATGTATTATCTGGTGAGTGCTTGCACACTACTTACTAGGCGTGATGTACAGGCTCAGGTAATGTATTATCTGGTGAGTGTTTGCACACTACTTACTAGGCGTGATGTACAGGCTCAGGTAATGTATTATCTGGTGAGTGTTTGCACACTACTTACTAGGCGTGATGTACAGGCTCAGGTAATGTATTATCTGGTGAGTGTTTGCACATTACTTACTAGGCGTGATGTACAGGCTCAGGTAATGTATTCCCTACCCATTACCTTGAAATGTCGTTACACACTCAAAATGCAATAAGTTAAGTTAAGTTTTTTAGTTATGGCTTCTATCGTGTGATGCCACAATAATTTCGCCAATGTCACATGATGAGACCTGCACAATAGGAAATCACGTGGAACAGTTAAGAAAAAGAGAACTTTAGGCTGAGACTATAATCTTATATTGTTGGTAGATATACATTTGTTAAGTAAATTGACAGAGGATGGGTGAAATAAGGTGAGGAGGAAGTTTAGATTGACAGGACGAGGGAAGTTCGGAGGGAGGAGATCGTAAAGGGAAGTATCATTGATAGGGCATTCAAAGAACAAATGATTAGGAGCTTCCTTCAGCCAGGCCACATTCACACAATGATGAATCGCTTATTCTAATTTTTGCGAGATAGACAGTCGGAAATTCCAGTACCTGCAATGTCGACAAATGTCAATTATATCAATTGTCAAAACTTTAACCAAACTATTCGTTTACCTAATGGTTTAAGAAAATAACTCTACGATCAAAACATACAATACCTTTCATAGTGATATAACCTCTTTGCGACAACAGGAAAAAAAGGTCGTCAATCGTAGACATAGTTATTCAGTTGAAACGACAACCGAGACTTTATCTACCGAGACTATATGATCTTGTCAAAACCCAATTATTGCAACAGCCTGCGGCTCGTGTAACAGATCAATACGCCTTCGGCAACATGTTCAAAAGCTTGTGCCCGTCTATGCTACACAATACCGTCACAGTCCCATTTTAAAACCATGTCTGAACAAGGGCGACATCCTAAAATTGGAAAGACGTTTGCATCTGGCCACCCTCAAAAGTCAAAAAAGTCAAAAGACAAAATTTCTGTATTACTGTAGAAGTTCTCTTATCTGGTGTACTGACTGAAGTCTACGACGCCGGAGTGTTTGTTTGATAAGGTCAACAGGGCGGCAGAGTCAGAGCTTGTACAGCCTTTATTCGTTCCATACCACAGAACTGCAGTCTCGCTATAAGGCCACGAAATGCCGAAACAATATACCACCCACCCCCTGTCATGAAATAAAATACAAAATCACCCGCAGAAAGCGGTCGGTTAGCTCGGGTAGAGGGACTCAATTTCGGTCGGACCAAGTGCTAGTGTGGACATGTCACTTGTCACTGACCTATAGGTACTGTTTATGATGTACCTATATGTACTGCTGATAATAATTTACTTATAATTTTCCATAATATAGCATGTTTTTTTTGTCGTTTTGTCCGATATCCTGCATCCTTTTCATGCATCTTATATTTTATCTACACACGTATCATAAACCCTCTTTACTGCGTACAAAAACCGCACGTTAGGATCAGCATAATGTTAAACTACTTTTTAAAAACTCATTTCTTATCTGAAAAATTACACATTATGACCATAATAAATTTCGAACGCCGACTCCCGCCTGCGGGCCGCCCTACTTTGTTTGTGAAGTTGGTAATACTGAACAAGCTAAACAAGTGCAAAGGAATTATTCGGAGGGCCTGCACTGCACAAATCACGTATTCTTTGTTTCATCACCTACCTTATCGAATTGTTTTTAGTGCAATACAGAAAATAGTTATTGAAGTATTAAGAAATGTACGTTTTGGAATAGGAAAATGGTTGAAGAAAAAAATACGAGGAAAAGAAAAGATAATTCAGATTCACAATACCAGATAATAGCTATCGCACAAACCGTGTTATTTAGTTAGGTACTTAATTGTTATTAGTATTTTATTACTTAACAAACTGGGTGAATCTACAAATATTTTTCTGTTTGGTTTCCGAATATCAATTATTATCAATGCCACCATGCCGGTCGAACATGCGGTTCCTGAACACATCAAAGATAGCTTATGATATGTGTGTAGATAAACTAGTATATGTAACTGTACATAATTAGACATTAAAACTCTCGAGTGATATTATTATGAAACTCGCCTTCGGCTCGTTTCATTATGTAGCAGTCACATGAACTGCTATTATGTAGTCCTATTTATGTATACTTTATACTCTTTAGAACAACACGTGCGACAGCCGGGCAAATATAAATGAAAAACACACATACATATGCAAGCTTATCTCTATTAAATGTGTTTTGTGTATAACAGAACATTCCCGTATTGAAGCTTCCACTCATGTCATAATTATGTTAAAATCCGTCGGAGGACGGAATTATGTCTACATCCAAACATAGTCTATAAACATTATCCTCCTGTATGATCGGCATATCTTTAAACTTTCTAGAATCAGCTGCTGGCCACCGGATAAACGTTGCTTATCTAACCAAACAGACGATTGTAAATTTGTCCATCTTATCTTCTGAGGTAACCGTTCTGATGACCGAACCATAAACAGTGCTATCACTGAGCATATATTATACTAACTGGGCATTGTGGTGTAACATATTGGTTTCCATTAAGATTTACGATCGTTGTTGGTTTGCAAACGGGTGTGTTAGGTATTCTACACGTTCACTACCTGTATGTATAATATACCAGTAGCTCAAACAAATTTTCATTTTGAAGGATGGTAGACGCTTTCAGAGCACATTTTGATTGCGATTGCGACTGTTCGTTGAAGGATTTTAATGAACTAAATCGCTAGTTTGACAGTTGGCATTTCAAAATTGCAATCGCGTTCCGAGTCGCAACACCTGTTCGAAATAGAGAACTTGGCTTCGGACTCGTGGTCACACTATTTTGTCACAGTAGTGTGATGACGAGTAATTTATTTTTCCGACTTCTGAGCTAAAAATAACACCTTCGCCGTTTGATTTTGGGTTCTCAGGCAGAAAATTTCTATAAGCCTTTGCGAACTCGTGGGAATTTCACCTCAGCAGCTCGAACAAGAGGCTTTTGCTGCGAGTAAACAGTGTGCAAAGTTGCATTTTGCTTACTCCGTGAGACAAAGGAGCTTTTTAATTTTGAATGCCATGATTTTTAATGAAATCGGAAACAGCCAAAGGGCATCGAGCTATAATTTGATGTTCTTTGTCTGTTTTCGATATCGCCAAAGTGACAGATACTATCGATTTTCAACTCGACTGTTCTGTTAAATTCCAAATAATCGAGCTTATTTGATCTCCTAGCCATTCTAATAGATACATAATATAATTAGAGAAATATTTCGTTGTGTAAATTGGTCGAATTTTATTATGAAAAATTAAAATAACAATAATAATAATAATCGTTTATTTCGGACCATGTCCATATACAAGTGATAATAATTAGTCTTACAATCCATGTTAGTAGTACAGTATAAACACAATACAGTGCAGAGCAAACCATTTTTTAAATATGTTTGTTCTTATTTAGGCGCGAACCTATCACTGGCAGTGTATGAGCTGCAACCCAATGCCGCATAAAGGGATTGTCTACCCTAGCTGCTATTACCTCCAGGAGACCGTTGGCGCTGCCACGAGTTCTGCATAAAGGGATTGTCTACCCTAGCTGCTATTACCTCCAGGAGACCGTTGGCGCTGCCACGAGTTCTGCATAAAGGGATTGTCTACCCTAGCTGCTATTACCTCCAGGAGACCGTTGGCGCTGCCACGAGTTCTGCATAAAGGGATTGTCTACCCTAGCTGCTATTACCTCCAGGAGACCGTTGGCGCTGCCACGAGTTCTGCATAAAGGGATTGTCTACCCTAGCTGCTATTACCTCCAGGAGACCGTTGGCGCTGCCACGAGTTCTGCACAAAGGGATTGTCTACCCTAGCTGCTATTACCTCCAGGAGACCGTTGGCGCTGCCACGAGTTCTGCATAAAGGGATTGTCTACCCTAGCTGCTATTACCTCCAGGAGACCGTTGGCGCTGCCACGAGTTCTGCATAAAGGGATTGTCTACCCTAGCTGCTATTACCTCCAGGAGACCGTTGGCGCTGCCACGAGTTCTGCATAAAGGGATTGTCTACCCTAGCTGCTATTACCTCCAGGAGACCGTTGGCGCTGCCACGAGTTCTGCATAAAGGGATTGTCTACCCTAGCTGCTATTACCTCCAGGAGACCGTTGGCGCTGCCACGAGTTCTGCATAAAGGGATTGTCTACCCTAGCTGCTATTACCTCCAGGAGACCGTTGGCGCTGCCACGAGTTCTGTATAAAGGGATTGTCTACCCTAGCTGCTATTACCTCCAGGAGACCGTTGGCGCTGCCACGAGTTCTGCATAAAGGGATTGTCTACACTAGCTGCTATTACCTCCAGGAGACCGTTGGCGCTGCCACGAGTTCTGCATAAAGGGATTGTCTACCCTAGCTGCTATTACCTCCAGGAGACCGTTGGCGCTGCCACGAGTTCTGCACATGGCGTCTCTCTTGTGCAGAGACGCCATCCTTTTACGAATTATTGCGTGGGAGTAATCAACACGCGCCTCCGCAAACATCCCTGATGCACTACAAAATCGTGGTAGCCCCAACAGTACCCTGAGGGCATTGTTATACCGGATATGCAGGGCATTGTACGATTTCTGCGTATATCGAACCCACAGACTGCAGATGTAAAGTCTGGCAGAACGTCTTGAATACAGTGGTTTTGACAACCTTAGTACACTGTGCAAATCTGCGGGCCAACATATTACATCTAACTGACAACGCCCTGCTTTCCCGTTCCATGTCATCTGTGAAACTTTCTGTTACCCAATGCCCCAGGTATTTGAACTTAGATACTTGCGCCAGAGGTGACCCATCTATCATTAACGGGCGCGGCAAAGAGTACGTTTTATTACCTGCTTTAAATATAAGAATTTCACTCTTTTTTGCGTTGAATTCACAGATTTTAATAGTGATGGGCTCAGCAGCATCGTGTCGACGACGTCATAACTAATATTATTCATAAATGTGCCGTCAACAGAAAAACCAACATTGGAACCGCTGAGCTCACCGATCACTCGGTTCATGTAGTTTTTGAAGAGCCTTGGCGAGCTTATACCCCCTTGCCTCACCCCGCACTCCAGCCTATACTCGTCCGACATAACCCTGCCCATCTCACACTGTTAACCTGATTCAGGTACCAATATCTAAAGATCTTAGTCAGTTCAGCGGGCAGATCGGTGTCATGACGAAGTTTATCCCATAAGATATCATATGATACGAGATCAAATGCCTTGGAAAGGTCCAGGAAACACGCATAAACGGGTGTTCTCCTATCAGTGTAATAGCAGACGGCGTATTTAAGACACAACACAGCAGTTTCTATGGATAACCCAATGCGAAACCCAAATTGACCATCATTTAACTTACTATGATTGTCCAGGCTCGAATCGAGCACAAAGTCGAAAACTTTTGCTATTATAGTTGTCAGCGAGATGGGTCTATAGTTAGTCTTATCTGAGGCATCCCCCGTCTTGTTTTTTTTACTGGAACCACGATTGTCTTCATTAAATCTCCAGGCAAATAAGAGTGTCAAATACAAAACGTAAAGACCATCGCCAGTACTCTAGGTAGGTGAACACCCGCGTATTGCAGGTGCTCGATGCTAAGACCGTCGTGGCCTCGTAATTTTCCCCTAGTCATCTGTCTGTTTATTTTAGGAACTCGATTAGAAGTAACACACACAGGCGCTTTAACGCATAACTTTTTTCTACTCTGAGACATGTCGCCGTCATAGACACGCCCCTCTCTAGGTTTTCCATTTGCAGTCCCGATATTGAAGTAGAGCCGGGCCTCCCTGTGAACGTCATGAACATGTTTGTCCCAGCCAATGATGCGTCGGTTTTTTCTCGCTCTCCCTTCTACGCTACTTAGGGTTGCAGCCTCATTCAATATAGATATAACACTTTTATACATTACATCTAGTATACTATGATGTTCTGCAGCAATGCACATATAATCGCAACAATGTAGTATTTGTTTTGGAAAATCTATGTCCCTGAGTCTATTATTACAACGTTCAGTGTATTTTTCTATTTGTACAGAGTCTATCTCCCCAGATAACCTTGCTTTGAGTAGGACTAGGAGCCAACATTTTCGGCTTTATAATATTTATATTACACACCAGTTCCAGAAGAAAGTGATCGGACCAGAACACGTCATAATGTATTTCGGTACTAACCACAGACTGCCAGGCTGCACGGGTGACCACACACTGGTCTAACCATCGCCTGCTTTGGTGTGCATCAGTAATATAGGTGTATGTGTCAGTCGGTAGTAATTCCATATCAGCACACAACCAGTTCTGTTCCGAGCAAAAATTTTACATTTCATTACAAAACAATGCTCCTGGGTGGGAGTTTCAATCACCTAGTATATATACAGATTCTACAGCACAGTTATCAATTATGGCGTTTATTTCACTCATGCATTCTATATATTCAACTAAATTATCCGCACAGTCAATCGGCATTTACACACTAGCTAGACCGCTCCTAAATATCGATTGTTATTGCCACTAAAGGCACACTCTTGCTCTTAATTACTTGGGAAAAACAGTTTTTCGCCATAGTAAAGCAACGCCACCGTAGGGCCTACCACGTAGTATGCCAGCTGCCGAGTCGTAGAGCTCGTAGAGTTTCTTGGTGCTATCTCTCTGACGGGCGTATTTCCGAAGCACTGGTAATTAATGGAGTTTCCTTTTCCTGTGCGAGATTCAGCCATGAAACACCGTTGAAAGAGAAATTCCCTTTTTCAAACTCAAACCATTATCAGTTACTCATTAGTGTAACCTAGATCATATTTGATTGTTTCTTCTCCATGTATATGAATCTTGTAAAAGTTATTTTTTTTGTCCACTTGTAATAAATTATGGCTAGTTTTTAATCGCCAGCAAAAATACGGATTTTCACAGCACAAATACTTTTTATGCTTTAAGTATTTTTGTTGTTCTTACATGTTCAACCTAATACGAAGGATAAAGCTTCGCTCACCCCCTTTACCCTTCACCTAAGCTACCGCAGTATTTTGCCCTGATGTTTGCTGTGAAAATCAGTATATTTGCTGTGCAAATCAGTATTATTGATGTGCAGTTAAATATTTCCCATAAATTATTTGAGTTTCGAGTCTTTCATCTTTCCCAGGCAACTGCTCTTTCATCTGTGCCTTACTAGACGCCTAGTACAACTATCCAAAATAGGACTCCTACAGCTATCCAATCGAGGCCTCCTTACGAATGTAGCCAGCAGGTCTTCGAGATGTCCTGTTTACGTACTGTTTGTCCATATGTAATTTGTCTAATGTGTTTATCTCCCAGCACTATTCCACGAGGGCGGCACAGAAAACTTCAAGACTGCCTTCCGGTTGTACCGAGGGCCCTTTTTATTGGTGGAGTTCATCTTCCTCATCGGAGTGAACGTGTACGGCTGGCGGTCTTCCGGAGTCAACCATGTGCTGATCTTCGAGCTCGATCCGAGGAACCATCTCTCAGGTATAGCCGAGAATAGGAAAGATATTTATGTTGCTTTTAATAAATATGGGTTTCTTACTGCTGAAAATCGTGAAATCAAATAAAGCATTTTTTAGGGTTCCTAACTAACTATTTTCCTAATTAACGGATAACTAACGTTTTTTTTCTCGTTAGTTGGTCAACTATCGACAGATAGTAAACTGTAGCGTACTGCTTAACATACAGGATGTCCGGTAGATCTATGCAAAGATTAACACCGAAGCTAGTACAGACCATTTAGAACGTTCAATTTTATTGATGATGTAGTGTTTTTGAAAAAAAATCCAGATTTTCACAGTTAAGTGATTATCATTGCGAAACTAAACGATAATTGGATTATTTTACAATTTATTATAATAAATCATTTGGTAATCATTCTTATAAATCTTGATTATGCATCTGCTACGTCAGACTTGCTTTTTACAGACCACTGAAGAGCACGGCAAATTTCAATCATCAATAAAATAAGTCTTTCGCATCTAATTTAACAAAAACAAGTAAAAGCTGTTTATGTGCAAATCCTTTTAAAAACATTCTTAGTTTCTGATCTTTCACTTAAGGTATTATTGACGTAGATACCTCACACATTCTTGAAGTTATGACCTACTAACCAGTTTGAGGGAGAAAAATAAACGTTTTAGACATGAGGTCCTTGGTTCCTCACACAGACACGAGCTCGTCTTCGGACTTCTGTGGTCGTGATTTTGTGCATCATTTCATCTTTCATAGTGTCGAAAGCCATTCTTATTTTTGAAATCAACTCTTTTTTTGTGTTGATGGCTACGTTGGAATAGAACATAGTTCTTTGGCTCTGCCCCACACAAAATAGTCCATTGGGTCCATAATCTTAGACATGTTGTATAGGGCTCGGCCTTCGCCATCTGTGCTAACACGTGGCTCGACATTATAGTTTCTGTCCCGCCCATTGGTTATCTCCCTGCATATCACAGGGCGCACATACACATAAACGATTTATATGCAGACACCTGGCCTCACACTAGGATACCCTGTGTCGTGGAAACCAAAAACAGCGACGCTACACCCATGGAAGTCCAGGCGATATTTTTTTCTTTCTCCCTAGCAGGGATTCGAACCCGGAGAGCCTCCAACCGCAAAGCCAGAGAGGTCGCAGAGTTTCAGTTCTAAACGCCTTCTCTATTTTATGCACACATTGTCCATTTTCAGAGCAGCACCTAATGGAGTTGGCCGCCATATTCGGCGTGGTGTGGGCCCTCAGCATCCTCAGCTTCATCTACTCGGCCAGCCTCAGCATCCCGCCGTTCGTGAGTCCGCTGGCGCTGGTCATCATTATGCTGCTGTTCCTCGTCAACCCGCTGAAAGTGTTCCGCCACGAGGCCAGGTTCTGGTTCCTGAGGATATGCGTGAGTGTTGTGGCTGGACAGGATGATGGTACCTCTCTCTCTCTCGCCCATGCATGCATCTCTCTTGTACCCAGGCGCCGGTACTCCCTCCAGGCGGCAGATTGCTTTCGTTACCAAGGTAAACACTTCAGGTTGTAGGCCATGGTATGCGATGCCGATGGTCGAGCCTAGCTTCACGAATTGTCGCACCATATTCAACAGCGACGCTAGACCGAAGGCCGAACAGTTTTCTACAAAAACTTCCTACATTGTGAGGCTGGGAA
Source organism: Argyresthia goedartella (assembly GCA_949825045.1). Taxonomy (NCBI): domain Eukaryota; kingdom Metazoa; phylum Arthropoda; class Insecta; order Lepidoptera; family Argyresthiidae; genus Argyresthia; species Argyresthia goedartella. Next base: position 27,195,403 of record OX463831.1, read on the forward strand.
CTGAGTTAAAAATCACATGTCAAAAATCTAGCCGAAACATTTTAAGTAAACGCAGGTGGTATTCAAGAGGTTAATAGTCTGGTAATATAATTAATTGTACAAAAGTGCTATGTAGGGTGACTCATAACAATTTATTAGTTTTGACGTAGAATACAAGTCTGTTACCAACAAACCAGAGTTTATGGTCATGCTCACTAAAATGTCTTTTCTTGCGGCGGTCTGTGTAGCGGGTTGCTCCCCTCCCTCAAATATGGCGAGGGGGGTGATGGCTGGTGCACAAGTCATACTCGTGAACGGGTGCTGCTTGGGGGGACTGGTCCAGTCTGGTTTCTCATAGGTTATGTTCATTACAGCTTGTCTTTGTTATTATTTATTTATTTTTTAAGATTGTTATTTTAAGACATCTCATTGACACTAATGGATACGATGTTATAAGATTGCCATTAGATTATATAATTTGTATATCGTACATTGTGTAATAAAAAATGACGAATATTGAAAAAATGACATCCCCGTAGAGTTTCTTGGTGCTATCTTCTCTGACGGGCGTATTTCCGAAGCACTGGTAGAGTTAATGGAGTTTCTTTTTCCTGTGCGAGATTCAGCCATGAATAACCACTTGAAGGAGAAATTTCCTCTTTCCAACTCAAATCATGATCAGTTATGTACTCGTTAGTTTAGTTGATCATATTTGGTTTTATTTTATTTTTTTCCATGTATGTATTGTTTGACTTGTAAAAGTGCATTATTTTGCCTTCTTGCAATAAATGATTTGAGTTTTGAGTTTTCTAATTCATCGCCTTAACTCAGACTCTGACGTTGACTCCAGGGCCGCATCCTAGCAGCACCATTCGTGCCGGTCCTGTTCGCGGACTTCTGGCTCGCGGACCAGTGGAACTCGTTCGTGGCCGCCTTCCTCGACTTCCACTACCTCGCCGCATTCTACATGAGCGGCTCCGACTGGTTCAATGTCGACAGTGAGTTGTCCACAACTCCTTTGTTGTCGCTCTGAGTGTGTCGACACACTACGCCGGTGTGTCGACACACTACGCCGGTGTGTCGACACACTACGCCGAATTTCCGCGACCGAAGTTCGGCGAGATTACGCTTGCAAAGCTATTTCAATCATTAAATATAGAGATATTAAATTTGTCAGAGAAGAAATTGGAATGCATTGTTAAATAAACATTATGTTATAAAGCATATTTTATGTTAGATGATTACATTAATGAAAAAGAGGTATTTAGCTCAGATTTTCCAGCACAGACCTATTTTAGAAAAAAATAAATAATCAGAAAGTAAAAGTAGGCCGTGTTGCAGTGTACGAGTTTCTTGCGCCGCTCTTCTCCGCTGCCGTAACACTTTCCGAAGCGTTAGTAGTTTTTCTTGCATTACATACAAATTCAAATGTCATTCAAAAAGTGTCGGTAAGAATCTACTTAGAAATAAATATGTTGATTGATTACCAGCAACACACTTGCCGAATAAACGTCGCGTCATTCGGCGTCAACGTATCTCTATACAATTCCGTCGCGTAATTTCCGCTCGAATGGTGATCTACAACGGAACGTAGATTCAGCCGCGAAATTTCTGCATGGTGTATGGACACACTAGCTGATGAAAAACATCGTGAGGTGATGAAAAGGAGTATGACCCTGTTGTCAGGTCTTAGTTTAGAGTATATAGTCCATACTAAGTTTATAAAATTAGGATCTGTCATTCCTAAAAAAAATACAAAAATGTTTGTACTGAAAATTGAGTGAACTTCAATTTCTCCATACAAAACGCCAATTTCATATGTAAGGACCTAATATTTGACTTTTTCAGTAACTGGGGATTAGCATGTTGGTGTAACAACAAAATAGTACACTCACAAGTTAGAGCGCATACATTTTTATTTAATGATTTTTTTTAGATGTCTAATTACTTTTTTAAATAATAAAAAAAAATGTTCAAACATTTTTACGGTTAAGGAAAATCGACTTCACTATTGAAAATTCATAACAACAAAAATATTTTAGTAAATTGAGCAAAAGATGATCAAAAATAAATCTTTTCTATAAAAGATGGACTAATTACATTGTTTTATTTTAGTTCAGGTCCTAAATGATATCGATTGTAAAACTATAGAAATTTTAAAGATTTAAGGTGGCTTATTCTGCCCCCTGAGTGGACCTTGAATCCATTTATTACACTTGCCTCGATCTAATCTTATAAATTCACTAAGACTTTATTTATAATCTGAGATCTCGCCACTTTATTAAACTAAAATACTAGAATATCAATATTTGTTTACATTCTGACTGACAACTGAGTTGCTCACAGACGGGAAAACTTTTAACATTTGACAGTTTTACGGGACAGCCAACTATAACGGTGAAGGCATTTATATAAACATTGAGAAACTTACGCTGTAGAGGACATGAAGGACATTCTGTCTTTCACGGCGATTTCAATAATCCTTTAACATTTTTGATGGGAATAAACACTTATCTCGAAATGGTTTTCCAGTTTGGTGTCCTTGAACATTTTTACATCCACAATTATATTGCTAAAAGTTGCTAATTATTCGAATTGCTAGTGTTATAAAACCAAGACCTTGCATGCTCTACTCACCTTGCTTAAGTAAAATTCATTGAATAATCATCGAAAACGTTAGCGAAATTAACTGATATAAAGACCACTTCATCTGGACTTACTACTTACATACTTTTGTACTCTGGTAATTATTCAAGCTTCCTATGTTGATCTACAGATTCTCGAGTTACCAACCTAATGAAACTCCCGCCCTTGCTGTAACAAGCACCTGACCCCACAGACTCGTTCGAGTTCACGCGCACATTCATCGTGACGCGCGCACTCGTGAACTGCGTGCCCGCCTGGACGCGCTTCTGTCAGTGCCTGCGGCGGTACCGCGACAGCCGGGAGGCGTTCCCGCATCTGGTCAACGCGGGGAAGTACTCCACCACCTTCTTTGTGGTCGTGTTCTCGACGCTCCGGACTATCTATCAAGGTACAGTTCGCATTCCACCGTTAAAACTGTCAAATTGCATGACAACTTTGAAAATCGTGACATCTGTCAAAATTTTATGACACCTGACAAAATTATGATAAATGTCAAATATCGAGATGAAAGTTTCCTATTTATGCCCCCACCGAGGGGCCCTGGCCAGTCGAATAAGCTTGAGTATTCCCAATAAGCAAATGAAAATAAAGCTGATTTGCTATATCCTTGTGTCTCCACAGACCCGACCCCGGGCGCGTCTCACAGCCCGTTCCTCTACCTGTGGCTCGCGTGCCAGCTGGTGTCCTCGCTCTACACATACTCGTGGGATGTCAAGATGGACTGGGGGCTGTTCAGTATGAACAAGGGGAACGAGAACCAACTGTTGAGGGAGGAGATCGTCTATAATCCGGGGGTGAGTATACTATTACATATACCGTTTGCCTTTCAAAACCGTGACACCTACCAAAAACTGTCAAATACCATAACAACTGTCAAATGTCACATGACACATGTCACATATGCCACATTTCGTGGCTTGCTAGCCATGTGAAATTTCACAGACCTTGTTGATCTCATTTTTCGACTTGCTAGTTATGTCAAGCTTCACAGATTGTGATGGCACATACTCCTTTTCATATTTTCTAACTAACCATGATGATTTCTGTTTGCACAGAAAAAAGTTTAGTTAAAAAAAACACAGGCGAACTTATCTCAAGTGAGAGATCAACATTACTTGCTGGCCATGTGAAATTTCACAGATCTGTATGGCTCTTCATTGTTCTACTTGCTGGTTTCACATACCTATTTATTGTTTTCAAATTCTCGGCTTGCTAGCTATGTGGGATCTTACATATCTTGCTGCTTGCTAGCCATGTGAAATTTCACAGATTTACTCATGTGTTCCAGTTCTACTACTTCGCGATAGTCGAAGACTTCGTGCTCCGCTTCGTGTGGGTGGCGTCGTTCCTACTAACAGAACGAGGTTTCGTCAGTCCAGATACTATGGTGTCTGTGCTGGCGCCGCTTGAGGTCTTCCGGTACGTACACGAACAACGTGCCTCAAGAATAGCTTATCCAAAATAATAATATAATCAACAAGCGCGTGACTTCGCAGTTGAAGTTCTGCATCATAGGAGAGCGGTTCCATAAATCGGTTTATAAATAAATTTTGCGTTGCACTTTCTGGTTCCCAAGATCTTCCACCATTGATCCCCATCATTTACATTAATTTATGGGCCGACGAAGCAACGTAATCCTTCCGAACACCTTGGATTTTAGGATGGAACCCTAAAAATCATCTCCTCACAGCCGCTTCATCTGGAACTTCTTCCGGCTGGAGAACGAGCATCTCAACAACTGCGGCAAGTTCCGAGCGGTGCGAGACATCAGTGTGGCGCCACTGGACTCCAGCGACCAGGCCGACATCCTGCGCATGATGGACCATGAGGACGGCGTCGTCAACAGGTGCGTCCTAGTCGCAACATCTATGTCCTAGTAACAACTGCGGCAAGTTCCGAGCGGTGCGAGACATCAGCGTGGCGCCACTGGACTCCAGCGACCAGGCCGACATCCTGCGCATGATGGACCATGAGGACGGCGTCGTCAACAGGTGCGTCCTAGTCGCAACATCTATGTCCTAGTAACAACTGCGGCAAGTTCCGAGCGGTGCGAGACATCAGTGTCGCGCCACTGGACTCCAGAGACCAGGCCGACATCCTGCGCATGATGGACCATGAGGACGGCGTCGTCAACAGGTGCGTCCTAGTCGCAACATCTATGTCCTAGTAACAACTGCGGCAAGTTCCGAGCAGTGCGAGACATCAGTGTGGCGCCACTGGACTCCAGCGACCAGGCTGACATCCTGCGCATGATGGACCATAAGGACGACGTCGTCAACAGGTGCGTCCTAGTCGCAACATCTATGTCCTAGTAACAATTGCGGCAAGTTCCGAGCGGTGCGAGACAACAGTGTGGCGCCACTGGACTCCAGCGACCAGGCCGACATCCTGCGCATGATGGACCATGAGGACGGCGTCGTCAATAGGTGCGTCCTAGTCGCAACATCTATGTCCTAGTAACAACTGCGGCAAGTTCCGAGCGGTGCGAGACATCAGTGTGGCGCCACTGGACTTCAGCGACCAGGCCGACATCCTGCGCATGATGGACCATGAGGACGGCGTCGTCAACAGGTGCGTCCTAGTCGCAACATCTATGTCCTAGTAACAACTGCGGCAAGTTCCGAGCGGTGCGAGACATCAGTGTCGCGCCACTGGACTCCAGCGACCAGGCCGACATCCTGCGCATGATGGACCATGAGGACGGCGTCGTCAACAGGTGCGTCCTAGTCGCAACATCTATGTCCTAGTAACAACTGCGGCAAGTTCCGAGCGGTGCGAGACATCAGTGTCGCGCCACTGGACTCCAGCGACCAGGCCGACATCCTGCGCATGATGGACCATGAGGACGGCGTCGTCAACAGGTGCGTCCTAGTCGCAACATCTATGTCCTAGTAATTTGACAAGCTATAGTCGCAACATCTATATAACATTTTCCACCGCGCATGTTGTCTACACGGCGCGATACAGATGTAGTGAATAATCCTTTCCTATCGACAAAACTCGGAACAACGATAACACCCGAATGGTGCCGATGTGTCTATGAATTACTGTATTATTAAATTACGTGTAGGTATCAAATAAATCGCATACTTTATTTATCAATGTCAAATGTCAAATTGCCGGTTTGACGTATATTACACTGAGATGTTAAAACCACCACGATTCTATCATATAAAGAATTCGTTAGGTAAACAAAAATATAACTAGTTACTGAGGACGTTTTATTTCAATAAAACGCACTGATAAAAACCAAATTCCGGTTGGGATGATCTAATGATTCTATAAGGATTGGAACCCCAAAAGTCTAACTATAAGTCAAAACTACAGTAGGATTTTGCAGACCTTTTTTATAACAATACATTTTTGTAATTAATTAAAAATACTATGACATAACAAAAAAGACACCTCAACATAAAACAAAACAAACCAGCAGAGAGATTAATATAAATAAATATGATTTTCTGATTGGATGAACGACTTCGATTATGACAGCGGGATAATAGGAGGAGGAGCGGGGTGGACAGTGTGATGCGAAACAATACTTCCAACTTCCATATCACAGTCAGAATCAGAACTATTTTCTGGTGTATCATCGTCATATAGGTGGCCTGCATTAATACACGAGTCCATGAAGTTTATCACAAAATCTAACATAAATATCAACAAAATATTTCTGTGGTATTAACTACTCTATATAGATACTTCCTCTTGCAATGCGACCGTTCCCTACGTTGTCTCGATGGGTACTGAGTGCGAGTGAAGTAGTAAGACAAAAACGAACATTTCCGAGAAAATACGAAAGGAAAGGATTATTCACTACATCTATACTTCAGTACGGGTTAGGCAAAGAAAGCAGTCCGCATTCCGCACCAAAACACTGGCACAGCAAACTGATCGTGAAATTAAATTCCCTACTTGTAATGTTCTAAAGGCTTTTCTATTATATTCCAGGCTCACAAAGAAGAAAAACTTCAAGAAATCAAAAGAGAACGATAAAAGGCCGCTTCTGAAGAAGGAATCTATACAAGACTTACAACTAGAGTTAGATCTCTCTACCAAGATGATGTAGCTGTAACCAACTGTGATATAAACGGTTTAGGACAAAATTATGCATGCAACATCCCGCCTTCTGTCTTGAAGGCTAAGGCTCATTTCCCCGCGCAATGTAGCAAAATTTCGTCCTTAGCTGTTAGTACTTAGTTACCTACTTGCAGCAATATTTTTGAGCCTGATTTTGTTGATAAAATTAAAAATTAAAAAACTATACAAATTTCCTTTGTGCTGTCAATATTATTGATTACATTTACTACGTACTTGTAACTGCCGTTTATATTTAATGTTATGAAAAGATAATGTAGGTAAAAGAAAAAACACAATTGTTATCTTTTACTGCCACTTTATCTAATTCTTTTTCTTTAGAGATTCTTACAAATAGTGGGAAAATGAGGGGGTTCAGAAAAGATTGTTGCAAGTCAGGCGTAGATATCGTAAGAGATGTTATACTATTATTATCGAAGATTATATTTATAAAATATGAGATTTACTTCGGTGTTTCATTGCCCAACAAACACCACACATAAATATTCAATGAAAGAAATCAGATTATACAAACATTTCCTTTATTGTTTCTTTGTCGTTCAAGTTATATAGAAAAAACGATGTGTTCAACACAAGCTGTTCACACATTAGCTATACCCCCCTTACATACATAATAACATTACCTACAATTTGTATGTACCGATTATGTCACAACTAACTTAAACTAACTAAAACTTAAACTAACATAACACAATCACAATTGAGGCCTGAATATAGGCCTTATCATATTCGGAATACGTGTGCGAAACCTATTTCAGTCCTCATTCGAAATCACACCTGCACATCATCTTAAGAGTATTTTGTCTATAAATAAGTTGTAGTATACACATAGAGTAAGACATAATTAATGTCTGCCTATAGTAACATATATGCATATTTATAGACCGTTGTTGGGTCTGTCAGTTATGGCCAGCCATACAAAATGCTTCACGAATTCAGTAACGTAAATTCTGTCGAATTTTTTCAACATGACATAACCTTCGTCGATAAAATACTAAATACGTGTAATAAATACATATAGTTTTTGGCTCCAATCTTTGAGCAAATCTCTGTGACTAAAAGTATTCATTCTGGCCTTCTGGCCAAACGCCTTAATTCTGGATTGCAGCATCTCATTTTAGAAGTAGATTCAAAACACAAATAATAATCATAAAGAAAAACTTCATATTTTAGAGAGTCCTGATATGAAAGTACAAAATCGATGAAAATTCTGCCAGCTTGCCTGTCAAGGGGTTAAGGGTTTGATTCAATTGAATTGACCGTGCTACCATTGGCCTTCCTTCAGAAACAGTAATATCATATTATTACAAGTCTATTTTAAATGTTAGGTAATAATTTTGTGGATAGTAGAAAATCGGTCACTCAGTGCTACAGTTAAACGGGCAGTATTTAAGTATTTCTGTTTCTCAACTCTCAAATTTGAAGTGTACTTTGAGAAACTGTTATGAATCAGGGCTACTGGGTGACAAATAGTTATTCTTAAAATGATAGCCAATAATATCGTTCACGTTTTGTGCGTTCATTGTACTCTGAGCGATACAAAATACAGCAACTTCACAACTTACACTAAATCACATATTTACTATTTTATATAAGAGTCTTGTCACTGGATCATCTTATGCTAGATAATGCACGTCGCTTTATGCACACAGCCTGCATACGATTTGGACGTAATGGGCCGATGGAATAATAGTAGTTTATGAAACTGTTACATAATGAGTGTGTGTTTAAAAAACGAGCCGTAGGTGAGGTGTTCAATAGTATCACAATAGTTGTTTTTGTACCTAGTTATGTGCAGTTTCATACATTTTTATATCTACTCTCATACATTTGTGTTGAACCTATTAAATAAAATATCAAAGTTAAAAGAGTAAGAAAATAGTGGAGTCGATATTTCTTCACAATCACTGCTATCGGAAATTTAAGCCAAAAATAACAATATTCCCACTAAATTCAGTTCAACAAACAAAACGGACGAATGGCGCCAAAACCCAGCCAGCATGTCACCGCACATGCGCTTTAGCATAGACAACTAAAACTATATCATATAAAAAAAGTATATGTTAGAGAAAAAGTATAATTGGATTATATTTTTAAATTAGGTACATATTGTGGTTATAAAGTATCTGAATATAAATTCGTTTTAAAGTTTGTAATTCGAATTTTACTATATGAGAGTAGATAACAGTAGTTTATGTGACTGCTACATAATGGAGGGCATTAATACTCGAGCCGAAGGCGAGTTTCATAATAATATCACTCGAGAGTTTTAATGCCTAATTATGTACAGTTACATACACTAGTTTATCTACACACATATCATAAGCTCTCTTTGATGTGTTCAGGAACCGCATGTTCGACCGGTATTGTGGCATTGATCATTGCTCTGCAGTTGTTTAGCTTGTTCAGTAGTACCAACTTCACAGACAAAGTAGGGGCGGCACGCAGGCGGGCGTCGGCATTCGAAATTTGAATGTCATAATATGTAAAAAAATTACAAATTATGGTCATAATGTTCAATATTCAGATAAGAAATGAGTTTTGACAAAGTAGTTTAACATTATGCTGATCGTAACGTGCGGTTTTTTGACGCAGTAAGGAGGGTTCATGATACGTGCGTAGATAAAGATAATTATAACCTTTTAATATCATTATTGATATGAGCGAACAACAAAAATGAAGCATTTTCTTCAAATGTTCAATTATACTTTTCTTTAGTCATTCAGCCCAATGTAATGCATGATTCACATGCTTGCAAGGGCCTGCGAAACTCCAACAAGCCACAAGCAGCGGTTCATATCAATTCGTTATTGGACAAGGTAGTCAAATAAATCTAGGAACATGTGTAGAAACAACATGCATACAGCATGTGTTGGCATTGTGTACAAAATGGCTTGACAATATCAGAATTGTATATTTACAGCAGTTGTATTATATGAACTCAATTTTCTGTAAAAATGGCAGCACTTGATTATGACGTCACATGTTTGTTTTTCGTAGAACTCATGATTACCGTCTGGACAGTTCCTAAAAAAAAACTATTTTGACTAGCAGTTCAATTCCGAATCGTATAACTCGCGCAAGCAAACAGAAAAACACTGTTTAGTGTGTTGCGGGAGTGTGGCGATGCATTGCGATCAAGGTTAAGGAGTTTTAATATTAGTTCGAAAATATTCGTCATGACAGTGAGACTATACCTGCAAAGCAGTACCGAGAAAAATAGGGCGTCATTACTTATGTCCCGAAAAAAGAATATGTTTCAAAACAAACAAAACTTTTTTTAGTGAATCTCTAATATTCCATATTGATAATATTAGACATGGAATAACATCTTTATATTTGTCACCACAATGACAGTGATGGAGAATCGATCGGGCGGGAAGGAATGGACACTGTTGTGATCAGGACATATGATTGAAGACCATTTGCCGACCGAATAGCCACTTGACCGTCTGGCCCCTTGACCGAACGGTCACTTGAACATTTGGCCCCTTGACCAAATAGCCACTTGACCATTTAGCCCATTGACCGAACGGTCACTTGAACATTTGGCCCCTTGACTGAACGGTCACTTGACAGTTTGGCCATTTGGCCCCTTGACCGAAGGGTGATTTGACTGAATAGGGCCACTTGACCTTAGGGCAGCGTCACCAAAGGGACACTTGACCGAAGGGCCATTTGACTGAATAGGGCCATAAGACCTAAGGACCATTCGACAAAAGGCCCATTTGGCCCACTGTTCAACCAAAAGGCCATTTGAGAGATTGACACTTGACCGAAGGGTGATTTGACTGAATAGGGCCACTTGACCTTAGGGCAGCTTCACCAAAGGGACACTTGACCGAAGGGCCATTTGACTGAATAGGGCCATAAGACCTAAGGGCCACTCGACAAAAGGCCCATTTGGCCTACTGTTCAACCAAAAGGCCATTTCAGAGAATGGCCATTTGATTAAAGTGATATTTATCTGAATGGCTTTTTAATCTATGGGAAATTTATCCGATTTGCCACTACACGGAACACGTTAGTCATCCTCCAACAGTGGCGTGGTCATGTTAAACTTGTAAATGTTCTGACACACACTGTCCCGCTGTGCGGCGTCGTGATAGGGCGCGAGCAGCCGCAGTCTGCGCTCGCCGGCCGCCGCGAACACGTCCAGCACGCCCCACTGCCGCAGCACACGCAGGCAGTTGTGGATCGCGTCCGTGGACACCGCCGAGCCTGTATCATTAGAGTAACATCTGCTGGGTCAATGAGAGTCGATGGAAGGAACTAAACCCTGAAATCTGGACCAAATGTACAGCTGGTAGGTTGCTGCTTTATGGTAGAAAAAAAATTGTGTAGTTCATTACGATTGTTCGATTAATTCCCATCCCGATATTAATTCGTTTTGAATACCGCGTTGCATAAATAATAACCAGTGATCCGGAATAGGTAGAGCTAATGAATTTAAAGTTTGTGGAACAGAGACGAAAAATGAAGACTTCCTTAGAACTATTTGTTTTCGGAACAATCTGGGACACCATTAAAAAAAAAAGTGCGAATCCAACTGCCATTTTGGTCCAGTTATTTTTATTTCAGGTTATAATGGCCAACTCGACTGTTAGACGTGTTCAAGCTGTTGTCAGGGCCTGACATCATCACCACCATCAGCCTATCAGGTCACCCACTGCTGAGTACAGGCCTCCTCATGTCAGTCCTCAGTCCTGTGTTGCGTCCATAATTTTCCTGCTATCTGCGTGGTGGTAGGCCGACTGATGACTACCAGCAAGAAGCGACAGCAGCCAGGACCTACTGCGTTAAGTAAGGGACGGATGACGGAGGCTTATTAGTGATGGTACGTACCGAACTTCATCCGTCCCTGCGCGAAGTCCTCCGTGAGCGCGTCGAGCGTGAGTTTGACTTGCTGCTTGTGCGCTTGTCCCTCGGAGCCCGGCAGCGCGCCCAGCAGGCTGCAGGTGCGCGAGTAGGCGGCGAGCAGCGGCCGCAGCGTCAGCAGGAGACGACGTCTGTAATTCACATGCAAATACATCAGAGTTTGGACAAAACAAGACAATATAGATTATTGTCTCTGGTCCGTGGTCTTGTGGTTACACGCTTGCCTATTACGGGAAGGGGAGTATGGAAATGTTAGAACTTCGTTTTACAGTTACCTCTCAGCCTTCGCCTCGCTGGTATCATTCACTAGGTACCGGATTCGGCAAACTGTGTCTACTCGCTCGTCGTCGTCGTCGTCGTCGACCTCGAGTGTCGCCGCGAACCGACGCGACCACTGCTGCTCTTCTAGGCCAGGCTTGTCCTGTGGATAGGAGAAGATATATTTAGAGGCCGAAAGCTGAACCTTTCACGGGCGGGAAAGGTTCGGCGTTCGGCCGGGCGGGCGGCACATCCGTAAAAAGAAGCTGGATGCCGAAAGCAGAACATTACATTAATAATCATCTTCACCCTTTGATGCGAAGTTTGGCATTCGGCCTCCAAACTATTTTCAGGAACGGAAACCAAAATTAGAGCTGTTTATTAGTAGAACGAGATCAGCATTGCACTGTCAATCACTCACGAATTAAACATAAAACAAACATTTATATACAGGCACATACACTGCTTCTGGCCCCACACTACGATACCCTGTGTAGTGGGAACCAAAAACTGCGGCAACACACACATAAACATCCAAGGCTTGTTTTATTTTTAATTATTTATTTATTTTTGATAATTTGGTCCTTGTAGGACCTTCTCGGTGGTCCCCGTCCAACGGCTCCGTTCACACCCGCTGTATAAACGTGACATGTTCAGCAACTCCTCTAACCGCTGGCAGGGAGGGCACAGGATGAACTCCTGACTGAGCACGGCAAAGAGCTGCCGCGAGGCCGACATCAGTTGGCATAGAGTGCCGGATGATGCTGGGGATTCGAGGCTGTACCTGTATCTGCGTGAACACCTCCTGCTGCTACAGCAGCACCACGGTGTCCTCCAGCAGCTCCTCTATCCGCTGGCAGGGCGGGCACAGGATGAACTCCTGACTGAGCACGGCACAGAGCTGCCGCGAGGCCGACATCAGTTGGGATAGAGTGCCGGATGATGCTGGGGATTCGAAGCTGTACCTGTATCTGCGTGAACACCTCCTGCTGCTGCAGCAGCACCACGGTGTCCTCCAGCAGCTCCTCTATCCGCTGGCAGGGCGGGCACAGGATGAACTCCTGACTGAGCACGGCGCAGAGCTGCAGCGAGGCCGACATCAGCGTAGAGTGCCGGATGATGTTGGGATCCGCATCTGCTGTGCGGATGAGCGATTCTAGGGCTGTGACTGTGGAGTGAAATAGTTTGTAATTAATTTTCAGTTTCTCGTAGCGTCAGTAGCCCGACACCCGGAATACCCACATTGTGCTAGCGTGTGGTGGTGTGCTACCGTCGCAGCGGAGCCCACAAAATAAAACCTGGACCGGATGGCAACCCAAACCGCCAGATGACGCAAAAAAATAGTGGTGCCGGCACAGGGCGGTGGAGACTCTTAACCAACCGGGTCTCCCTTTGGGGGAGCAAATGGCTCAACCCCTCCTCCAAGACGCCCCACAACCCCGTACCTCCCAGAGAACAGTCTCCGCCAGGAGTATGGAACCGGAGGACAACACGCCAAGTGCACCAGTACACCCCGGTGTACAAACTAAGCCTCCCTTGACAGTGTAGTGTACCGGTAGCCAGATGCACGGGCTCGGGGTTTCCCTCGGCTGCGTGACCTCGACTCGACCCATCAAGGGTAGGGGTGCACGCAAGCGCGGCTAGGGGAAGTCAACGGAAACACGACATGCAGTTTCGATAGCCGGTACTAGCAGACCTGAGACCAAAAGTATTAGGTCTGACGAACAGATATGTCCTAGCGGCGAAAGATTGCGGGGGCCGCAAATGAGACCCTGTAAGTCAGATCCATCTGATCGGACAAACCGGCCTGAAACCACTTAGGCTCAGATGAGTATAGGAGGTATGGTAATGCCACAAGACTGGCGCAAACTATTGTCAGAACAATACACGATACTCCGATTCACATAGGAGGAAAACATAAGGTAGCGGCGGTATGTGACGAAGAAAAGGACTTCGACCACCATGCCGCAACGCCTATCACAGGATGGCCTAAAATTCACCTGCCTTGACCAGGAAACTGGGTCTTGGTTGGAAGTTGGTTGGAAGTTGGCGCGTCGGAGATGCCAAAACTCGTTAAGGGAGCAGTATGTGTCTCTAAAGTTGTTCCAACCGCGAGTTTGGTTTGCTGAAGGTCAGCACCGCGGATCGGCCGAAGTGGTTTGAACAATATTTCGAGGACAGCCAGCCAAACAGTTTCACACGCCCTGTGATCGTGATGAGTTCGGTAGCCCCGGGCTGATTAGTCGTGATTACTAGGGTTGATAGTAGCGTGAGATTTGTGTATTTCTCTGGGAAATACCCTCACATAATTAGAATAAGGAACGGATGTTACTTGACCCGACGATGACCCCTAGATCGGCTTAGAACAGTGAAGCAAGAAGGTAGCGCCTGGGACTCATTGTTAGTCGGAGGCCAGGTCATAGGTCTACGGAAGACCCCGTCAGGTAAAAAAGCACAGTGTATCTGTATATGTCAGTTAGACACTCCTACGGCGGTGAGCCAGATTTCCATTGTCTTATGGGCCCGCAGCGTAGACCGCCGTCCTGGGAGTATATCATAGCTAATGACCTTATGCCCAACTTAGAACACAATAGCTTATGTTGGCTAACACAATAGCTTATGTTGGCTAACACAATAGCTTATGTTGGCTAACACAATAGCTTATGTTGGCTAACACAATAGCTTATGTTGGCTAACACAATAGCTTATGTTGGCTAACACAATAGCTTATGTTGGCTAACACAATAGCTTATGTTGGCTAACACAATAGCTTATGTTGGCTAACACAATAGCTTATGTTGGCTAACACAATAGCTTATGTTGGCTAACACAATAGCTTATGTTGGCTAACACAATAGCTTATGTTGGCTAACACAATAGCTTATGTTGGCTAACACAATAGCTTATGTTGGCTAACACAATAGCTTATGTTGGCTAACACAATAGCTTATGTTGGCTAACACAATAGCTTATGTTGGCTAACACAATAGCTTATGTTGGCTAACACAATAGCTTATGTTGGCTAACACAATAGCTTATGTTGGCTAACACAATAGCTTATGTTGGCTAACACAATAGCTTATGTTGGCTAACACAATAGCTTATGTTGGCTAACACAATAGCTTATGTTGGCTAACACAATAGCTTATGTTGGCTAACACAATAGCTTATGTTGGCTAACACAATAGCTTATGTTGGCTAACACAATAGCTTATGTTGGCTAACACAATAGCTTATGTTGGCTAACACAATAGCTTATGTTGGCTAACACAATAGCTTATGTTGGCTAACACAATAGCTTATGTTGGCTAACACAATAGCTTATGTTGGCAACGTGACTATACCTGTAAATGGCCTATTTATAAACATCCTATTTGAACGCATGCATTGCGAAACATATAAACTTGGTGTGACCCTAAAAAGACTGAGATGGTATTGTTCTCAATAAATTATTTGTGTTGCGATAATGGCATCGAGTATTTGTCTCACGAATTGAGGGAATTCTGTGAGCAGAATAGTAGTTTATGTGACTGCTACATAATGGAGGGCATTAATACTCGAGAGTGGGTTTCACTCGAGAGTTTTAATGCCTAATTATGTACAGTTACATACACTAGTTTATCTACACACATATCATAAGCTCTCTTTGATGTGTTCAGGAACCGCATGTTTGACTGGCATTGTGGCTTTGATCATTGCTCTGCAGTTGTTTATCTTGTTCTGTAGTACCAACTTCACAGACAAACTAGGGGCGGCACTTGAATGTCATAATTTGACAAATTTTTGTACATTATGGTCATAATGTACAAATTTTCAGATAAGAAATGAGTTTTTACCAAATAGTTTTACATTATGCTGGACTTAACGTGCGGTTTTTAGACGCAGTAAAGAGGGTTTATGATACGTGTGTAGATAAAGGTATTTGCTATCACTTGACAGTGCCCTATGCACCAGCTCTGAGTGGGATTGCCGAGCGTATGATTAGAACAGTTACAGAACGAATACATGCAATGGTAGCAGGTTCTAAATTAAATAAATCTTTCTGGGGTGGACACTGCTACTTATTTGGTAAATATCAGCCCCACAAAAGCGCTGAATTATGGCAGTAAATAAATAATAATAAATAAATAAAAGTTTGAGGGAATCAGCGATGTTATAGTTTAAGAGATTAATTTCTTGTCAAGTAGGCCAGTGAAACCTGAGCCTGAAAAGACTTGAAAAATGTGCACTCTTTGGAAAAGAAATGCGTAGCTGATAAGTATGGATCCGATTGTATAAGTAAACAAACTGGCATAAGACTCGCCACATGGGGGTCATCACCTAATTAATTATGATTGTGAAACTGATGAGCGCTTGAAATGCTCTCCATTTCAACTCATGATGAATACATGAAATAAAGTTATTGTATTGTATTAAAATATGACTACACCTTTCTGTAGGTTGTTATGGGCATCATTCTGATCAACTTTCTACATTAGGCCTTGCCTCTAGACTGTATCGAAGGCCGCTGTAAGATCTATGAATACTGCCACTGTTTTAAGTGCCACCGGGATAGACTGCCGAGGTGATACAGTGTGACGCACTAGTGTGTAAATGTGTTAACTCACCAACAATAGCCTCCGGCGCGTAATGCGCCACCACTGCGTTGGCGTAGTAGGCCAACTCTAGCGCGGCCGGGACCGACAGCCGCGGCGCCACGGTGCGCGTCGCGCCTGTACCGGTCTGACGGACCAACGAGCGACCCAGCATGTCCAGCTGTAAGAAAATAAGTCATTTTCACGAATATTTGTTCGAATTTGGGCGATGTTGTTATTACAGTTGAGCTCTTACACACGAGCAGCATGCGCTTCGGCAGCAGTCAACGGCAGGCTTAAACTGTGTCGGCAGTACAGATATGTTAACTGTCATTGTACAGAAGAGTCACTGACAGTTCGATTCGTATACTTTTTAGACGCGTAATTATTCCTGCTTCCTACACTATAAGGCCTCGTGCTCGGGGCGGGGCGGGGCGGGGCGGGCGCGCTATATAAACGTTACTTTCAAATGCATAGATTTACGACATACGGGCATGGGTAACTCCATTTTTTTCCCATCCAACAAAAAAAAACATAGATTTATGAGTATATGGCGCGTCCGTCGCCGCCCCGCTGCCCGCTGTGTTCGGGTACGCGGTCTAAAAGAAAGCTGAGGATTGTACGATATATTTTCGGGCGTAGGGAGTCACACATATCTCACTGTCCATGATACGTGTGTGTGCGTAACTCACCGCGCGCTGTTGCCGAAGTCCCGGCGCCGCGGGCACTCTCCGTCAGCAGCACGTACGTGTTTGTGTGTGTGTGCGTCACTGACCGCGCGCTGTTGCCGAAGTCCCGGCGCCGCGGGCACTCTCCGTCAGCAGCACATACGTGTGAGTGTGTGCGTCACTGACCGCGCGCTGTTGCCGAAGTCCCGGCGCCGCGGGCACTCTCTGTCAGCAGCACATACGTGTGTGTGTGTGCGTCACTGACCGCGCACTGTTGCCGAAGTCCCGGCGCCGCGGGCACTCTCCGTCAGCAGCACATACGTGTGTGTGAGTGTGTGTGCGTCACAGACCGCGCGCTGTTGCCGAGGTCCCGGCGCCGCGGTCTCTCCGTCAGCAGCACGTACGTGTGTGTGTGTCTGTGTGCGTCACTTACCGCGCGCTGTTGCCGAGGTCCCGGCGCCGCGGGCACTCTCCGTCAGCAGCACGTACGTATGTATGTGTGTGTGTGTGTGCGTCACTCACCGCGCGTTGTTGCCGAGGTCCCGGCGCCGCGGGCACTCTCCGTCAGCAGCCCGTACGTGTGTGTGTGTGTGTGTGCGTCACTCACCGCGCGCTGTTGCCGAGGTCCCGGCGCCGCGGGCACTCTCCGTCAGCAGCACGTACGTGTGTGTGTGTGTGTGTGCGCGTCACTGACCGCGCGCTGTTGCCCAGGTCCCGGCGCCGCGGGCACTCTCCGTCAGCAGCACATACGTGTGTGTGTATGCGTCACTGACCGCGCGCTGTGGCCGAAGTCCCGGCGCCGCGGGCACTCTCCGTCAGCAGCCCATACGTGTGTTGAGTGTGTGTGCGTCACAGACCGCGCGCTGTTGCCGAGGTCCCGGCGCCGCGGGCACTCTCCGTCAGCAGCACGTACGTGTGTGTGTGTGTGTGTGTGCGTCACTCACCGCGCGCTGTTGCCGAAGTCCCGGCGCCGCGGTCTCTCCGTCAGCAGCACGTAAGTGTGTGTGTGTGAGTGTGTGTGTGTGTGTGCGTCACTCACCACGCGCTGCAGCACGGCGTCCCCGTCGCCCGCGTAGCCGAGGTCCCGGCGCCGCGGGCACTCTCCGTCAGCAGCACGTACGTGTGTGTGTGTGTGTGTGTGTGCGCGTCACTCACCGCGCTCTGCAGCACGGCGTCCCCGTCGCCCGCGTAGCCGAGGTCCCGGCGCCGCGGGCACTCTCCGTCAGCAGCACGTACGTGTGTGTGTGTGTGTGTGCGTCACTCACCGCGCGCTGCAGCACGGCGTCCCCGTCGCCCGCGTAGCCGAGGTCCCGGCGCCGCGGGCACTCTCCGTCAGCAGCACGTACGTGTGTGTGTGTGTGTGTGCGTCACTCACCGCGCGCTGCAGCACGGCGTCCCCGTCGCCCGCGTAGCCGAGGTCCCGGCGCCGCGGGCACTCTCCGTCAGCAGCACGTACGTGTGTGTGTGTGTGTGTGTGCGTCACTCACCGCGCGCTGCAGCACCGCGTCCCCGTCGCCCGCGTAGCCGAGGTCCCGGCGCCGCGGGCACTCTCCGTCAGCAGCACGTACGTGTGTGTGTGTGTGCGTCACTCACCGCGCGCTGCAGCACGGCGTCCCCGTCGCCCGCGTAGCCGAGGTCCCGGCGCCGCGGGCACTCTCCGTCAGCAGCACGTACGTGTGTGTGTGTGTGCGTCACTCACCGCGCGCTGCAGCACGGCGTTCCCGTCGCCCGCGTAGCCGAGGTCCCGGCGCCGCGGGCACTCTCCGTCAGCAGCACGTACGTGTGTGTGTGTGTGCGTCACTCACCACGCGCTGCAGCACGGCGTCCCCGTCGCCCGCGTAGCCGAGGTCCCGGCGCCGCGGGCACTCTCCGTCAGCAGCACGTACGTGTGTGTGTGTGTGTGTGCGTCACTCACCGCGCGCTGCAGCACGGCGTCCCCGTCGCCCGCGTAGCCGAGGTCCCGGCGCCGCGGGCACTCTCCGTCAGCAGC
Organism: Argyresthia goedartella; assembly: GCA_949825045.1. Taxonomy (NCBI): domain Eukaryota; kingdom Metazoa; phylum Arthropoda; class Insecta; order Lepidoptera; family Argyresthiidae; genus Argyresthia; species Argyresthia goedartella. The sequence continues at coordinate 27,214,494 of OX463831.1, forward strand.
ATGTAGTGTATGCACACCTGAACCCTACTTACATCTAAAAATAGCCTCTTTATTATGATTCATGACTCAATATACAACTGTCTTTCGAACATGTGACTGCCTCATTCCACACCTAATAGGCACATCCTTACATGGCGACCGTGCCAGGCCAGCCTACCTCTCGCGAGGTAGTGCTGTGCCGAATGGCGCTTAAATAAATTCAAATAATATTTAAATAATACTTGAAGAACTTGGAAAAGAGAAATATAACGAAGATAAATATATAGAGAAAAAGAACGGGATGACCTATGAAGAGACCACGACATTAGCGGATTGCAGCCAGAAGAAGACGGATAAAAAGAAGAAAGAAGATAATTATAGAAGAAAGAATATATTTACACAAGAAGAAAAAATAAAATATTACAGAAGATTTGTGCTGCCGGGTGCCGGGCGATTTCCTAAGCCTGATGATGTGGAAGCAGGGCGCTGGGCGTAACCGTACGGGTCAAGCGCAGCTGGGAGATGTACGGATCCCAGGATGTGCTGACTCCGAGCGAGCTGCATGCGACACGGGCGATGACGCCGTGGCGTCAATGTGTTTTTTTGGACAATGGGTTTTATTATACGTATGACATGTAAGTAAATTAAATTATTTGTCGATTAGTATATTTAAGTTTTGGCTAGATTTTGTATTGTCAAAGGGTTGACGATACGATCAATATTAATATAATTATTTTTCCAAATGAAGATTGCATGAAGTAACTAAAATAGTATTATGATGAATGGCATAGAACGAAAAGTTAGTAGTACAGTATAGTCAGCAAGAGAAGTGTGAATGAACGATTGATATTATTTTTTAGGAATGGAGATATTTTTGAAAGCCGAAAAGTAAATAAGTTAGACACGAGTTATTTGGGATGAGATGATTTGACAGTATTTTTTTATTTTTGAGGAGATTTTGAAAAATCTGGGAATAATGTGATAAAAAGTGTGAAGTATGAAGTTGAAAGTTTTGTTATTTTTTTGTTTTATAACCGCTAGTATTTTTTTTATATTGCATCATAATTCTGATTTACTCCAAATGTACAATCAAGTACATAAATGATTCAGTTGTTCATTTGACTTGGTAACAGTCAAAGTTATTCAAAAGTTAAGTATAGAAATTCAATCCAGTGTTCGCAGGCGAACCAAATATGGACATGCTACACTGCAGAAGAAACCAAATTAGATTAGAACATAACACATGTTTTGATTACAGAGAAACAGAATTGTTATTATAATAATTAGTAGTTCATGTTACCGCAGTGCGACTTGTATAGAGCGAAAGATTTTAGTTTCATGCGACTAATATGGAAGATACATAAAAGGTGATGGATGATTGATAGCGAGTTTAGGGTACCGCAGAGAGATTAAGTATGAAACCATTTTCAAGTTATAATACGGAATGAATTTGAATAGTATGGGATGTATAAATTTCATATTGAGTATGTATGTACAAAATATTTAGTATGCAAAAGAAGTTCAGCTTTAATCACAGATATACTTAAAAAAAAAAAAACGAACGACGGAACCACTAACGTTAGTTTATTATAAAAGTTTGTTTAGAAATTGTACTTGCATTTATTTTACAGATTGCTTTCGAGTTTATTAATAGAATTATAGTCTGACCAGCGGATATGGTCACTTCGGATTCGGATACTTCATAAAAGTGAGAAAATATTGGTTGATAGTGAGAGTTGAAAGGTATGAATATGAAATGGAATGAAAAGTTAACCACTGATGTGAAGATTTATTTAATATTTGCAAGTTTTAAGTTATGTTATGTAAGTACGTATTACCTAATAAAGTTATATTTTTGTTTGGATTTGGGAATGTAGATTAATGTTGTCGTTAGGAATAAAAAGTATGAATTTGAGAGAAGGTATGGAATGTGCAGGATAGGTTACTCTAGGCCACAGAGTAAGTTAGTTGGGAACACTTCGTTTGTTAAGTTTTCGAGAAAAGTTGGACTGATCATCCAATTTTTACAGAATATCTTAAAATTCGAAGGATTCGTATGGATTGAGTTTAAGTTATGTTTTTAGTGTGGTACGTGACTATTGGCGAGACCGATATGTCATTGTATTTTCAGCAAAGTCTCAAAGGTACAAGGTACAAGGCACGAATCCTTCGCTTCGATCATGATGTGAACGAGTTTCCTTTGTGAGAACGTGGGATATCGATGACCTAATAAGCTCGCGAGCAGGCTCAGGCAGGTAGACCTGGAGCCAGGTACTAGTAGTCTATGTATTTAAGTATTATTATAAAAAGTACCTTATAAAGTAAATACCTGTGTGTATAAAAAGTACCTATAAATGTGCACTCACTACATGTGAATATTAAGGGTCCGGATCCCGATAATTAAAGTACCTATATGAAGTGATAAGGAGATTATAATAAAGACTTTGTTTGAAAGAGATTGTTTATGAAAAGAAAAGTACATTTTGATGGGTTTTGAAAAGATGGTTATTATATTATGTTTATGTAGAGTGTTTTTTGGATAAGAAAGTAATAATGAGATTTATGACAAATATAAAAATGGTATTTACTAGATATATGAAAAAAAAGAAGTTTGAATAAAACATAGACAAAGAGTTATTTGTTAGTGTTGTAGTTAGTAATTTTGAGAGTATGATAGTAAATTAGAAGTATTGTTTTTGTTATTGAGAGCATGTACTTAAGTAGAGATTAAAGTCTGTTTTTGTTGTCTGGTATGCAAGTAAGAAAATGAATGAGTTTAAATATTGCTGAAAGAGAAAGCAAAAATAAATAAATGTTATTGTCGCCAACCCTACCCCTAAAACAGATAGATATTTTAGTTTCGTGTATTTACTTGTGTATGTACTTATTCGTTTATTTCGTGTATTCAAAATTAGTTTTAGAAAATACATAACCTGATGTTCTTATGTAATCATTATCAATGTACTTTAATGAAGTTGTTTAAAAATAGGTGTTAAAAAGGGGTGAGAAATAGTAATAAATGGTTATAGTTGATTTTGATAGTATTGAAAAAATTGTATCCAGCAAACAAAAATATAAAAGGTTTTCATTTGTTATATTTTTTACAGATTTTAAATTTTCAATTGATATTTTACACAGGTGATTTATTTTATTGTTATTTTTACAGAAATTAGTTACTTATTAGATTGTTGTTTTGATGTTATTAGATCTAAATTGTTAAATGTCATAAAAATTATATGCATATTTTTTACTTTCAAAAAAGGGGGAAGGTGTAGTGTATGCACACCTGAACCCTACTTACATCTATAAATAGCCTCTTTATTATGATTCATGACTCAATATACAACTGTCTTTCGAACATGTGACTGCCTCATTCCACACCTAATAGGCACATCCTTACAGCACGTACGTGTGTGTGTGTGTGTGCGTCACTCACCGCGCGCTGCAGCACGGCGTCCCCGTCGCCCGCGTAGCCGAGGTCCCGGCGTCGCGGGCACTCTCCGTCAGCAGCACGTACGTGTGTGTGTGTGTGTGTGTGTGCGTCACTCACCGCGCGCTGCAGCACGGCGTCCCCGTCGCCCGCGTAGCCGAGGTCCCGGCGCCGCGGGCACTCTCCGTCAGCAGCACGTACGTGTGTGTGTGTGTGTGCGTCACTCACCGCGCGCTGCAGCACGGCGTCCCCGTCGCCCGCGTAGCCGAGGTCCCGGCGCCGCGGGCACTCTCCGTCAGCAGCACGTACGTGTGTGTGTGTGTGTGTGTGTGCGTGACTCACCGCGCGCTGCAGCACGGCGTCCCCGTCGCCCGCGTATCCGAGGTCCCGGCGCCGCGGGCACTCTCCGTCAGCAGCACGTACGTGTGTGTGTGTGTGTGCGTCACTCACCGCGCGCTGCAGCACGGCGTCCCCGTCGTCCGCGTAGCCGAGGTCCCGGCGCCGCGGGCACTCTCCGTCAGCAGCACGTGTGTGTGTGTGTGTGCGTCACTCACCGCGCGCTGCAGCACGGCGTCCCCGTCGCCCGCGTAGCCGAGGTCCCGGCCGCGCGCCCGCAGTGCCGCGCCGCGCGCCGCCGCCGCCGCCGCCAGCCGCCGCCGCGAGCAGCCGCCGCGGGCACTCTCCGTCAGCAGCACGTACGACACCACGTTCGTGCACATCAGGGCCGTGGACACTGACGCGTCTGTGGGTACAGCGAGGTCAAGCATACTGTCCTAATGACGCGTCGAGGGCAAGAGACTTGAAAGTAAACAACATGAATCATATTTCAGGGTTCTCCCTACGGGGGTCCGTTCCTTCTATAGAGTGCTCATTGACTAGTGTGGCTTGTACTGCAGTTCAGCAGCGCTGCCCCGGGTCAAGAGGTGCATCTAGCATTTAGAGCCACTCACCATTCTACACCTTATACTATACTTAAGTAAATAAGGTAATCCAATTATTTCATCTCTCTAGGAAGCTTTAATTACAAGATACATGTGTGTTACTTAAAAAGGAATAATGCGCATATTAATATTACTATAAAGGTTCGCCATTAATATCATTTCATAAACGTAACTGTAAAGTACTGTGTAACTGTGAATTTTGTAAATATAAATTTAAATTGTCAGTAACTACAATATCATTCCAATACACACATTCCAAGTGTATTCCAAGACACATCACAAGTCGGTCACTGTACTAAGCAGACGTGTTTTTTTACTCCGCTCCGATTTCAAATCAGTTTTAGTAGTTTATAATGTGTACACATCGGGATACTTTTGAAATACAAAGCTAAAGTTACAATCCTCATAAAACATCAATTAGTTATAGCAGGAAGGAGTGATAAAGTACCAAAAACTGTGTTCTAAGTGAAAAAATTTGCAGTTCATATTCTCATCATAAAATTATCAACAAATTAATGCAAATGGTCTCATTCGTTAAACTACAATAAAAAAAAACTAAAGTTGTCAACAAGCATACCTTAAATTCGCCACTTCACTTATCGTTCCTACGGTTCAGTTGGTTAGGCCGCCTGTACTGAAACGGTGGCGGTGTGAATGCTGGTTCGAATCTCAGACAAACTGCTCCTTTTTTCTTTTTGCTTGACGAAACGAAACGCTAAGAGTAGATTGGATAACGTCAAGAGGACACTAAGTTCGATTCCTCACAACAAGCAACATTTTCATCAAGTTACAAATTAATTAATAACAACAGTTCCGAATTTGAATCGTAGAGGGCGCCAGCGAAATCGTCGAATAGTAGGTAAAATGGCCAAATGCACAGCATGTGGAAAGTTCATGTCCCTCGCTGATGGAATAGGGTGCGCCACCTGTACCGAACAGTACCACAGAGGATGTGTGGGCCTTCCTATGACCGCGGATATTTCTGTTGAATGGAAATGCCCAGAATGTAAGTCAAAAATACCTAAAACCGGCAATTGCTCCACCCCCGTTCGCAGCATCACTTCAGACTGTACCAAGAGAGCTAACGATGAATTATTAAGTGACACAGCGCGCGATACTAGTGTGAACCTGGACCTAGCCACTGAGCTGCGCATGTGTAGGGAGGAAATGAGAGGCATGCGCAGTGAAATGCTGGGCTTTCGAACGAAAATGGCCAAACTGTACCAAACTATAACGGACTGTAATAAAAAGATAGACACCCTAGAAGCTCGAGTTTTGATCTTGGTAAAGCAAGAAGGGGAACGGATGGAGACGGACGTCAGTAAGCTTGAGTCTGAACTTGTAGAGCTGAAGGCAGGTATCAACAACCGCGATCAAGAGCTGCAACTGAACGATGTGGAGATTTCTGGGATCATTGAGACGAAGAGAGAAAACCCAGCGCACATTGTGAACCTGGTAGCCACCAAGCTCGGAGTGAGGCTGGAGGAGAGGGACATCGTCTGGACGTCGCGCGTCGGTACAACGACAGGTGAGGGGGACGGAAAGCCAGGCCAGCCCCGCATCATCGTCGCGCGCTTCGCCTGCCGTTCCATACGCGACGAGTTACTGAAGGCTGCTCGTGATCGCCGCGGCGCCACTACTGCTGACATGAATCTCACAGGGCCAGAGACCAAGTTCTTTGTCAATGAACGCCTCACGAAACTCAACAGGCAGCTCTTCATGAAGACCCGCAAGTGCGCGTTCAACCTATCCGAGCCCAAATGGAAATATGTCTGGACTCGTGACGGTAGGATATTTGCCCGAAGAGCAAATGGAATGAAACGCCACAATATAAAAAATGACACTGACTTCGCTCGAGTTTTTCAGTTGGCTGATGGTTGTGTTGTTATCCCATGATGAAAGTATTTACTACGTGTATCATACATATTATTTGTATTCTCTTTATCAATATTACATAATATTATCTAATATTTTGGACCTATAGATATAGATAAATAGATATATATATCTATTTATCTTCTATATATTATCTATATTTACGTTGGAGTATTACCACGAAAGAGCAATTACTCACAGTACACTTCCGCACAGAACGAATATACCAGATAGTCACATTTAGAAGCACAGGGCATCAACCATCCAATCAAACTAAAAATCAATCTCCCACGGTTATTTGTGGTGGAACTACAAAAATAATTGATGATGGATGACTTAACAAACGTCATAAACGAAATTGACAATGATGTCAAGGTTGGTGACTCTTTCCTGGTTGATACGCCTGAGCAATGTAAAACCATACTAACTAGACATAACAAAAATGCTCTAACTATTGTTATGCAAAATATTCGTAGCATAAATCGTAATTTTGATGACTTTCAGGTCTTACTTACAAGAATAAATATCAAATATGATATCATAGTTTTCACGGAATGATGGTTATCCCATCTTAGCGTGTTGCCATCTATACAAAATTGTACATCTTACTCTACCAAAAATCACATTAACCAAAACAGTGGAGTGGTAGTTTATGTTCGTGATACTGTGCAAGCCAAAACCTATGAGCCTACAATGAACGATGCCGACTGCCTGGTCATTGAAATTGGCAAGGAACTAGCATTTGTCTGCATTTACAGAACTCCTTCTATTAATAACATAGAGAACTTCCAGTTATCGTTAGATACCGTGATATTGGGTTTAAAGTCGGTAAAACAAATCTTTATTCTGGGTGACATCAATATTGACATAAGGGAAGAGAATAAAGACCCTAAATCAGGTCCCTACCTAAACCAATTATCAATGCAAGGCTTATTACCGGCTTATTTGTTTCCTACTCATAGAGAAACCTGCCTTGATCATTGCTTTACGAAACCGAATACCAAATGTACAACGCTCGTTTGTAAAAGTACTGTGACTGATCACGACTGTGTAATTCTCTCGGTAAATATAAAAAAGGTAAACTAGCCACTGGACCAAAACATGTCACTAAAACTGACTACCTAAGAGCTCTACATGAATTAAAACAAATAGATTGGGATGAATATCTCAATAGTAATGATCCCAATATTACTACTTCAATGTTCTTATCAAAGGTCTCTGATATACTACAAAAATTCACTACTACATACAAATTAATAAACAGAAATGCGAACATCAAACCATGGATTTCGCCGGGCTTATTAAGATGTATTCGGTTTAGAGACAGGCTACACAGTAAAACAAGAAAAAAACCCAATGACCTAAATCTAAAAACAATATATAAGAGATACAGGAATGTTTGCACTACTCTACTCCATAAGCTCAAAACGTCTTATGAACAGTCTGAAATAAACAAAAACAAAAACAACATAAAAAACACATGGAAAGTAATACGGCAAATATGTTATTTAAATAAAAATAATAAAGAACCAAGAGAACTACTCAGAGCTAAACCAACCCCTCAGGAATCAGTGGACAACGTCAATAACTTTTTCGCGAACGTTGGTCGAACATTGGCTAATGAAATACTCCGAAAGGGAGACCGGGCGGAGGATGATCTTGCCAGAGAATTCAAAAGTAATAATTGTCCACTTCAATCTCTCACACTCTTACCAACAGATGAACAAGAGATAAGAAAGATTATCATGGCTTTAAAAAGCACATCTTCTGCTGGTTGGGATGGTATATCCTCAGTATTTGTCAAACTAGCGGTGGGTATAATCACAAAACCAATTTCTCGTTTATGCAATCTCTGCCTAACTACTGGTTTTTTCCCGAACTCGTTAAAAGAATCAACCATAATACCTATACATAAGTCTGGGGATGACGGCAGTGTTAATAATTACCGACCTATCTCGATCCTCCCTACATTACCTAAAATACTAGAAAAAGTTATCAACATTAGACTAATAAACTACCTTAGTGCACAAAATTATTTTTCGAAAAATCAATATGGCTTCAGAGCAAAACTATCTATTGCAGATGCCATAGAGGATCTAGTTTCACACGTAGGACATGTACTACATACTCATTCCAAATGTGTGGGAATATTCCTAGATCTTGCTAAGGCATTTGACACTGTTTCCATCCCCATACTAATGAGTAAGCTTGAGTGTGCGGGTGTTCGCGGTGTACCCCTGAACCTTCTCAAAGACTACATGTCTAACAGGTTTCAGACAGTACGTATAGGTGATGCCAAGAGTTACAAAGTAAACGTTACTTTCGGCGTTCCCCAGGGCTCGGTGCTTGGACCAACCTTATTCCTGATCTATATTAATGATCTATGTGATATGAAACTGAAGTCGGGAAAAATAATTTCATTCGCAGATGACACCGTATTATTATTTGACGCAAAAACGTGGGATTATGCCAAAATGTTGGCAGAGGAAGGATTAAGTAAGGTTCTTAATTGGTTGAATTCTAACATACTGACACTAAATCTAGACAAGACAAAATTTCTTACCTTCAGTATTATAAACAATACCCAACCAGACCACTTCTCACTCCGGGCCCACTCATGTGACCCTAGGCTACCCAGCTGCAATTGCTACGTCTTAACGCAAGCTCCATACATAAAATACCTGGGTGTCATGATAGACCAGAACCTAAACTGGAAAACACAAATAAGTTCACTGAGCGCACGCCTACGTAAACTTATATGTATCTTTAAAAAATTACGACACATCAAGGATATTGATACAATAAAGGTGGTTTACTACTCGCTGTGCCAATCTGTAGCATCCTATGGTATAACTGCGTGGGGGGGCAGCGATAAAAGTAACCTTATTAAGATTGAAAGAGCTCAGAGGGCAATCATAAAAACTGCAACTTTCAAACCCTATCGATATCCTACTGAAGATCTCTACCGTGAATTTAAAATCCTAACGATACGACAATTATATCTGAGCGCGCTTCTCCTAAGACAACACAGCATCTTCTTTGGGAGATCTGCTCCGGTGGCATTCCACCGGAGCAGATCTCCCAAAGAAGATTGGATAATGTTTATATAGTCCCTCTATGCCAGACAAGTTTTTTTCAACACTTCTCTCACTTTTTAGGACCATATATACAGTGTGAGTCATATAAAGGGTTTCTAGCAGTCCCATAAATAGTGAAGCGGAACTCGAAGAAAGAGTTTTGCGTGTAGCAGACGAAATTAGAAACGATCCCGAAATGATACGTAGAGCAACGGAGCAAATTTTGCTTCGCGCTACAATTTGTTTGCGGGGAACGGGGTCTTCATTTTGAACATTTGCTTCATTAAGCTATTTGTTTTTAATTTGTTTTAATAAATAAATGATTTATGTAGATAAATTCTAATTGTTTTATTCCTAAAAATGTAGTTCTCTCTACCTGCTACGGCTTTGTTGTGTCTGAGTAATAAACGTGCATTTTTTACCATTAGAAAGCTAATACGATGTAGAATAACTTAAAATAAAAAAAGGAAGATAAAGATGACGATTTTTCGAGAAATTTTAAAATTACTGTAAAAATGATGAAAAAAATACCAGATTTTCAGCAAATACCTTTTTATTCTAATTTCATGGCATTTATTTTTGTTGAAATTATTACTTTTTTGGCACGGCCTATTATTAACAATCATTTCAAAATTTATTCCATTTTAATAGGACATTCAGTTTAAAAGTTATAACAATTTATTTAAATAGGGTTAGCAGCTGCAACTTCAAATTTTCAAAAATTCATAAAAAATTGAATTTTTTTATTTTATTTTTTTTTGAAAATTTATCCGTGATGAAATTGGGTGTAGTTTCCCTGGTTTTGATATGTGCACTTTATAAAGACTCACACTGTATATAACACAATTTGCGCTACCTGCCCTATTAGAAACAATACGAAATATAACTAAGAAAATATTAGGCAACTTCTTGAGTAGACTTAACTATGAGCAAACTGAGAATCTTTTAAAAATAACCTCCTAAAAATAATATACCTATAAAATCATAACTCATTTATTTTAACCATATTTAATATATTATAAATGTAAGCATATACATAGTCGGTCCTTAAGTTCTGTCACAAGGTTTTTGATAGATAAAACTCAGCAATAAACTTTTTCTTATTCGTATTATACATGATTAAAAAGCTTATTTTATACGAATCAAATTGCAATACAATACATTTTGTACGATTATCGCAATATGACAAAAAACCTTATAACTTGAGACAATCGCGGAACCCAAAACACGCCACAACTGACAAAAATACCACTTACCACAAATTTAATAAAAAAACAGTGTTCCAGATAACCAACAAGGTTTTTTTTATTTATTTTGAAACCTCGATTTTAGACCATGCTTAACAACTAGCATTTGATTTTCTGTTAGCTTTCAGTTCCAACTGCTACCAAAGAGAACTTTACGTACTTTTTACGTTTTCAGAAAAACGTATAAAAATGATCTTGTGGGCAACAAGTACACTACGTAAAATGTGAATATGAAAATTAGTTTTACCCAGACTTAGTTATCTTATGCTTCAAAATGAAGGTACCGGGTTCAGGGAGGGTTCTGACTAAAATCTCACGTAAGTTTGAAAGGTTTTAAGAGTCATGGAAAAAAGATAAAGTGAATCACGTCCGTATTTTGATTGGGTAAAAAAGTGCATAATCTCTGAAGAAACTAGCATTTGTGTAATATGGCTTTAAGCATTTAAATCCAATAATCGTTCTAATTTATCAGTATTTAATGAGCTATCAAACCATATATATAGTATTAAATAAATAAAACTTGGTATTATTTACTATGCGGCAAAATATTTGTGACAGAACTTATGGACCGACTAGGTATATTATTATTATTATTTATTATTATATCGAATCATGTATATATATATATAATTTTATATTAGGTAATATTTATAATTCCTTTAGATCTTTAACTATAACTTTAATTAAGAATAAACAAACTATTTGATAACCTCAGTGTTAGTACCTACACGTCTGTACTGCAATTGTGTAAATTGTTAATTGTTAACATGCCCTGCTGCAACACAGTTTATACAAACTAGTGCAGGGGGCAGTATACTTAAAAGACCTTTCCGCACCTGTTACATATAAATTGCACAACAATTTGTTAGTTATTATTATAAGCGAGTTTGCAATATTTTTTGGTAAAATAAATTATTATTATATTATTATTATTAATACTCAGTCAGTCTACACTGTAACTTTTATATTAAACTCTTATAGTGGGATACTAGCACTCATTCTCACAACCTGCTGCGTAACTCTGCCAAGTCTAGTAACCCACACCTAACTGCTGAGCCAGGCAAGTAAAATTATTGTTAAAATCTAAGCTGACCTTTCTCTATCCTTGTCACTATATCTTCTTTTCATCCACAGCATTCCCTTTATTCTTCAATCTATCTTTCAATGTTACTCCACACATACTCCGCAAAGACCTCATTGGCTTCTGCCATACCCTACATCCACTCCCATACCATACATCAATATCGGACTCAACACTCCATTATGATCAACGTGCCTTTTGGGACAGCGTTTGGCAACTCATCACCGAAAGTTTCTTAACCCTTTAACCGACACAAGCATGAAGACAAGCCATAATGTTGAAAATTTCATACCGGGACTGGGTAGCCAACGTGACGAAATCTTCGTCGGTTGGAATGTGCAGGTGTCAAAATGTCTATTCGGACCGCTGTCTATGTGGCAAAATTTGCAATGGTTAGAATGAAAGGAGTTAAAATATGTTCTGCCTAGCTATGACAGATGTTGTCATCACACTCACCGTACACCAGATGTCGGCCGATCGCCTCCACAGTGAGCTTGTGTTCAGTGCTGGTCCCGGCGCCGTACAGACTGGAGTGTGACTGTGAGTACAAGATCTGTCGGTCCAGGTGCGCTCCCAACGAGTTGTTGTTGAGTGGACTCGGCGGGGTGAGCGCGAAGTCGCTCTCGGGGCCTTTCAGGTAGTTGTACTTCTGGAAGGAGGTTACCAGTTCCTGGGGACAACATTTCAATTGTTAGACGATCCCTTAGGTGCTAAACAAATTTTGTTTGAATTATAATAGAACAAAAATATTTGCGGAAAGAGTAACTGATTAACTATTAAATAACTTTGCTCATCGTGGAGAAAATCCTCTGCGACCCCATATCTGAACAGGCGTGAATCTATGTTATACTATAGTTTACTAAGTCGTATAAATAGGACATTCATATGAGCAGAACGTCTCGGTCTGTTTGGGCTTCATCAGTTGCGCGCACACGAAGTAACCAACGGAACTGAGTTGATCACTCAACAAGTTGCCAATGGAACACAGTTTATCACGCGAAGTAGCCAACTGAACTTGTATTCACCGTATGCTAAATTCCTCTTAATAGAAAGATGGAAAACTGTTTGGATTTGCCTAGTTGTTCGCGTACGAAGTAACCAACTGAACTGAGTTGGTATCACGCGAGTAGCCAACTGTACTAAACTCTGTTCCCATACGAATTCTCCAATTGAACTTACATTGGGAGAGACAGACTGATTCAAGTCTATCCTTATACCTTCATGATTCGTATTCAGCGTATGCCGAATTCCTCTTAACACCGAACAGAAAGTTTCCATCTGTTTGGGTCTGCGTAGTTGTTCGCGTACGAAGTAGTCTACTGAACCGAGTTGTTATCACGCGAAGTAGCCAACTGAACACAACTCTGTTCCCACACGAATTCCCCAACTGAACTTACCTTGAGCGAAATAGGCTGGTTGAAGTCCACCCTTATCCCTCCATGGTTGGTATTCAGCGTATGCCAAATTCCCCTCAACGCCGACCAGAATGTCTCCATCTGCTTGGGCCTGCCGAGTTGCTCGCGGACGAAGTTGCCGTCCACCAGTCGATCGTAGTTCAGCGTGACGGGAACTAGTAGGGCGTCGTCGATGGTGCCGTCGAGGTACGCGTCCATTATGACGGAGAGAATGCCGGCTGCGAAAGTGAAGTTATATTGACGCGGTCAATTTAACTGCGCGGCTGGCATGTGACGCGCTTCGCATGCGAGCGATTGGGTAATCTATTTCATACGCTGTGAAACAACGATAAAGAATAAATAAATACATACCACCGATTTCTGCATTATCCAGGGAGGCACAACAGTCAATTATTGAGATTTAAAAACGGTAAGGATATTTATGGCTAGGCGCACTTAAGGTGAAATTTACAGAAATTTCATAAAGATGATTGTCATTTCTCGGGAAAATGATCCTCAACTTACGGATTTGGGAGAAGACGTCGTCGTGGAATACAGCCTCATTTAGTTAATTCTAAAGGCGTCAAAATCAATTAAGCTGAGGATGTTTCCTCACTGCGGCTGCCAGTGACCGGTCCGACATCTCTTCGATAGTTGTGACGCCTCGATAACTAGGGTGACATACCTTTCGGCGGCTGCGGCTTCCCGGTCCGCGTGCGACCTCCTTCGATGAAGAACTCCAGATTGTTCTTGGTCGCCAGACTGTTCAGTATGTACGCCCTGCAATAGTAAACAAACACTATGGTCACGGGCGGCTGATACCAACAAAACAAAAAAGCGTCACACCTTTTCCAACACGAGATAGCAGAGAATTCTTTTTAATATTATTATTAACAATTTATTTTAGTACAAACTAATAGAATAATAATTATTCTTAAATATTCGCGTCCACGTGTACTACGTTTGCGTGACAGGACGCTGACCCATCGCAACAGGTCTGGAGAATCACCATAACATATCAATTATAGTATTAGTATTTTTAACAAGATTTAATAAAAAATAGAGTCAAGAGATTTTGTACAGGGGTTTCTTATGTAGCAAAGGGTAGCACTAAGAAGGGATTTGGCGAACGCCCTGGTGGGTTGGTGGGTTACAGTTTTTATGAAAATCATAAACTACTGACCAATGCAGCTGAAATTTTGCAGGTTATTGGGGGAAATCAGAGCGTGAACGTTTTTACGAACTGGGGGGTTACTACAACGTCTTACGCCGATTTATTTTAGGAACCTCAATAGATCCGCAAAATTACTATGCCCGTCTTAAAACAAGGTGTTAGGTAAATAAAGCCCTTGCAACTCGTATTACAATAACAGCGTACCTAAGTGCAGATTTGTAGACCGGGTCGCCGTGGGACTCCGAGCCGTCCACTCGTCGTCTGATGTAGAAAGCGCCGCAGCCGCGCAGGAACCAACTGGAGACAACATACATACATCCAACTAATAATATAAATGTGAAAGTAGCGATGTTAAAATGTTTGGATGTTTGTGTGTTTGTGCCTCAATCACGCTAAAACGGCTCAACGGATTTGAATGAAATTTACCACAGAGATAGTTTATGAGCTAGATTAACAAATAGGATACTTTTTGTCCGACTGCACCAAAGGTTAATGTTATCTCGGTAAATTATAATTCCTAGGAACACGCAGATGAAGTGGCGGGCATCAGCTAGTATGACATAAATATAACACAAACAGTTGTTCGTCCCTCGAGCCGCAGCGCCACAGAGATGAATTTACCAAATTAATTTAGCAAAGCCACTCTCTCTCTTTGTTTTATGTTATATTACCTAATAATCTGTAGCTGTTATGTGTAGGTTTAGTGTCAGTGTTATATTGCTGTCATTTACAATTGCGTGTCGTGTTTTATTGTTGTGTATCAATTTTCTACCTTGCTTTCGTATTAGGGACACCTGTAATGTTTGCATTGTAATACATAGTAGTTTATGTGACTGCTACATAATGGAGGGCATTAATACTCGAGAGTGGGTTTCATAATAATATCACTCGAGAGTTTTAATGCCTACTTATGTATAGTTACATACACTAGTTTATCTACACACATATCATAAGCTCTCTTTGATGTGTTCAGGAACCGCATGTTCGACCGGCATTGTGGCTCTGCAGTTGTTTAGTTTGTTCTGTAGTACCAACTTCATGCAGACGGGCGTCGGCGTTCGAAATTTGAATATCAGTACCAACTTCACAGACAAACTAGGGGGACGGCACGCAGGCGGGCGTGGGCTTTCGAAATTTGAATGTCATAATATGCAGAAAAGTGTAATTTTTCAGATAAGAAATGAGTTTTTACCAAGTAGTTTAACATTATGCTGATCGTAACGTGCGGTTTTTGTACGCAGTAAAGAGGGTTTATGATACATGTGTAGATAAATAAATAAATAAATAAAAATAATAAATAATAAATAAAAGATTATCATACTATCGTAGGGGAAGCCCAGATTAAGATATGGCGGATAACTAACATCCTGTTTAGTATGTCCACCAGATGTTCTTTCCTAACTTGTTTAGGCTACTCCTAGCAAGAAAAGTCATTGCACTAACCCTAAGCCATTCCTAAGTCTACTTAGGAGATTCTTAACTTTATGAGCCCGATTAGGAGGCGCCTAAGTTTAGGCAATACATAAGTTGTGTTTGTTTTGTAATCTATGGATAATTTGTCTGTCAAAAAATTGTATTTTGCTATGAGTTAGGTTAGGTCAAACAAAGATCGCAATCACCATGGCAGAGGATATATTAAAATTCCTTGAATTCGTAGAAGTCGATTTTCATAACGAACGGCACGCGAGAACTCGCCTAACAAGACCACGACCAAACTGGTTCCAAAATTTCGATGAAATCGACCTCTTCAAGCGGTATAGGATGTGCAAAAGTACAGTATTGTGTAACCTTTGAGATGATGCACTGGCCTTCTTCACACAACAATCGCACCAACCTCAATTTCTCCTCCGCCGTAAAGTGCGGGGTTCTTTTACGTTTCAACTTATTTTCCATATTAACGAACGATGACAATTCACAATAATATATAATAGTGTTATTGTATCGTTAAAACGTTTCGAATTCAAATCTGCCTCATCATCATTTCAGCCTGTTAATGTCCACTGCTAGGCCTCTCCAATCGCACTCCAGCGTGACCGGTCCGTAGCCACCTGCATCCAACGAGATCCAGCGATCCTCACCAGGTCGTCGGTCCATCTCGTAGGTGGCCGACCCACACTGCGCTTGCCAGTACGTGATCTCCATTCAAGGACCTTTTTGCCCCATCGGCCATCCGATCTTCGCGCTATGTGGCCTGCCCCCTGCCTAGTAAGTTATATATGTTCTCTTTGTCTGCCTGCTTGTTGCTTGACTGACAATGACAATTGACATTGACCTTCGGTGTATTGACGTTCGCAATTTGCGAATCGCAAACAAAATATACCAAGGCCTTATCTTTCATCTCCTTCTAACTCACTGAATCACTGTAAAGAGAAAGCCAAAATATATTCTATAGTCTACATTACTAGCTGGTTTATAAAACCATAAACAATCAATCTTTACATTCATTCAATCATTCTCTTAACTAGGTAATGCCTATGCTACGACATAAGTAAGATAAATCTGTTAGTGCAATATATTTTTTTAGCTAGGCTGTTCTTAGGCTTAGGAGTATCTTAACTAGGACAAGCCTAACTTACGTTTAGTGCAAATGGGTATTAATCGAGCGTGTCATACTAAGATATGGTGAGTTAATTAAATGCTGGTCAATGTAAGTACATGAATCACATAAACATAAAGAAACATTTACATACAGGCACATACATTGCTTCTTGTCCTGCACTGGGATACCCTGTGTAGTGGGAACCAGAATATAACATACATATAAACATCCAAGACCTGGGATTTTTCATTCTTTATCCCCGGGGATCGAACTCGGGGCCTCTCGCATGGTAGGCAGAGCTACAACAAACGCAGCGCTACAGAGAACGTTATGTTTAACAAAAAAGCGGGATATAAAGACAAAGTCAAATTAACTACTTTATTATTGAAGATAACTTCTTTATTTACTTTACTACTGAATATATTTACATAAACTTAGTAACCATCATTTTTTGACTTGTCCCTATTGTACTACTGTGGGAGAAGATTGGTGAAGAAACTTCCACACATTGATTTTTAAACTTTGGTTTTGAATTGGTTGTGTTTAACTAATACATTAATTATTATAAATATTAAGCGGGAATTAATAACCAGTGATTCTGTGAGAACAGTAGACCTCGTTTGCCCTTTTAACAATTCAATAACCAATACTTTTCCTTTTCTCCTGACTTAGCAAAACCATTTCAGAGTTTTGAAAGGAGTCGAGCTAAGCAATGTTTGCTTTGCTTAATCGCGAGTGAAATAAGATCTACCAATGTAATGTCAGTTATATGTATACCACAGCGGAAACATAACCATACCGCGATGCAGGATACACCCAACGCTATCTATCGATCGTTTTCGTTTGATAGACGAAGGGTATGATAAATTTCAAGAAAATGTTATTTCCAATCCATTTAATGAAAGGGAAAACCGTGTAATTTTTCGTTCGAGTTATGTTCGGGGCTGGTTGTGTCGGATATTTTAGCATAACGCGAGCGAATTTTTTTTAAGTTTGTAACCAACCCACTCCTCTGCTTCAATTTCAGTGAGAGATGCCTGTTAAGTTATCATACGTTCAATAGTGCAACTGTTAGCTCAAAGTTGAGTGTCACTCAAAATAAATGTCCAAACAGAGTGCTGCTAAAATCAAGAGCCGCTTAATATCGTACTGACCCCTGTCATTGCTCGAGCGCGAGACGGTGACAACATGACTGAGTAGGATCTCCGCTCTTAAATTGCCGCCATACAATTTCGGAAAATCGCACACGGTCTGACCTCGAACGAGTCGTCGAGTTTCAAGTGCCCATGTGCGGAAGGCCTTAATGTCGAACTTTGAGTTGTTGATTAATTCTCGTCTTGTCTTGCTCTTACCTTGAGCCTATATTCGGTCATAGATGAGGAAGGCTCTCACAATGGTTGCCCTCTGATCTTCACTCATCATAAATGACAGTATTCATGTCACACGACACGAACACGTGATTCATTTAGCACGCTTGCGCGTGAGTACGTGAAACATACTAAGTTGCACAATAACTTAAGTATTAACTTCGAAATTAACACGACACTACTACGTAGAATACAAGTCTGTTACCGAGAAACCAGAATTTATGGTCATCCTTTTTGATGACTACCAGATTTGCGAAGCTAACGTTGAATAAAATTACGTTTGTTTAAGACGATTGTACGGCGTTTCATTTTCGAGTGACAAAGTCATTGCTAAGAGACATGATAAATAAAATAAAAAATAGTATTTATTGAGCCAACTTATAACTAATTACATTAGACAATAAAAATTAATCAATAAAGGCTACTTATGGTGCATATCAGGTTCATACTTGTTGAACAACACATTTGTATCATCAAAAGTTGTCTCTGGGAAGTTGCCTCACTATAGGGTTGAGTGAGTGTGTGAATTATGTAATTAATACATTAACAAAATATATTAAAATTATACAATAATTTAGAGCAATTTATGCTGTTAAAACTTTTAAATATTTATGTAAATGATATTGTGAGTCCTGACAAATAAGAATATATATAATATAAACAAGGATTGACATGTGACTTACAGCCTTAGACAAAGAATAAACCAACAAAAAGTTTACACTTCATCACTTTCCCTCACTAGTTTGTGGGGACCAAGGGACCATACCCAGTGTTTCCCTTAACTTTGTGAAGGTCAGCCTCGGTAGGCCTTTTGTGAGAATATCTGCAATCTGTGTAATCACTTGTCGAAACCCTCTGAACTCGGATCTCTCCTTCCGATACGAGTTCTCTCACATAGAAATGTCTAATTCTTACGTGTTTCGTCCGCTTGTGGAATTCAGGATGGTGTGCAAGTCTTATTGCAGCCTCGTTGTCAACACTTAGGGTCGGAGTGCACGTAAGCGTTGTCAATTGTGCCATCACTCGTTTCGGTTTCCAGACCAATTCCCTAGCCGCTCACTAGCTGCTTCACTAGCTGCTACTAGATCGGCTTCTGTTGTTAAGATCGCCACGGATGCTTGACGTTGGCTGAGACAGGAGACTGCGCCTCCTGCATATCTACAGACAACTCCAGTGGTAGATCCAGTCATGGTATCACCACCGTGATCTGCGTCGCTGAAGCCTTCTAAAATTCCAGCCAGCCAAGTTTTGGCATTCAGTCAGTCATCTTTAGTTGGAGCTTCCAATTTGCGTGATGCTAAACTAACGGCGTATGCTATATCAGGGCGCGTTGCTACCATGAGATACGCTAGACCTCCTACAGCTTCTCTGTATAGATAGTGCTCGTTTGTCTCTTCAATGTGTTCGCTTACTTTCCCTGAAATGGATGTCGAATCCATTGGCGTAGTAATTGGGTTACAATCGCTCATTCCAAATTTTTCTAAAAGCTTTCGTGCATAAGCTTCTTGCTTTAGGATAATAATAATAATAATAACCCCCCCAAGGGGACCACCTTGACGTGGTGGGGGGCTTACAGGGAGGAGAAACTTATTTTTAGTCTGTCCATCTTGACTCGATACCCTTTACAGGAGGCACTGTTTTCTAAAACCTACACCAACTTGGTTATCACCCTCCCCAAACTAACGGTTCCCAACCCGAGGTGGAAGAAATCATGGACGTGAAGAAGAAAAACTTAATTCCTCAGGAGGGTACCGGCACTGCCGGGGAATCCCTCCCCGAGCCCGGCGAGCCTGGCTCGCCCGGCTCGGGCAGCCCGAAGTTTCTGGGGGGGCACAACACTTCACGGACAGGAGGACGATACAGTTTACGGCCGCTTCCCGGAGGTCGCCGGGGCACACCTGGAGCCGGTGCTGGGTGTCGCAGCATCCGAGCCATCGGCGGCGAGAAGCTGAACAGGCGGGCTCTCGCTGGGGCTGAACCCGAAAATGTTACAGCCGAATCATCTCCATCTCCATCATCACCACAAAGTCTTTTCTCTTATGAGAGCGTATCGTCACGGCATAGCTTCTCGAGACAGACTTCGCCCATCTCACCCCCATCTTCACCAACAATATCCAACCGGACAGATGTTTTGCAGGGGGCACTCGCCGATATTCTTGCACCCACTGTTGCCAGGACCAGCACGAGAATAAAGTGGACGGAAGATATGAACCGCTCCATATGGCGTGCATATCTCATAGCATCTAATCTTGAACAGAATACCAGATCTTACCTACCAGAAATGCACCGCATATTTACAACTGAATTCCCACAAATTAATGCCTCTAGACAAAGGGTCGGAGACCAAAGAAGAGCAATCCTCAGAAATAAATTACTAACACAAAACGTCCTGGATGAAATTAGAATAGAAGTAGATACGTCTCGTGATAACCAGCCTCAAACAAACCAAAACTCACAATCAAACAGTCAATTTTTCACACAAATCTTACACACAACAAATACTCCACGACAAAGAATGACCTGGAGCATATCAGGTCATATCAACGAGACTATAATACGCAGTCCAACAAAACTGCCTACAGACCAACACTACACGCCGCTGTGATAGCCGCACATCCTCGCCTAGCACACTTCTCTGAACAGAGAATCTCTGACCAACTCAGAGCCATCACTCATAACAAATACATTACCGACAATAGATTACAGCATATACGGGATGAAGTGGCCATGGAAATAGAATCAGGTACCGAAGTACACGTTAATTCACTACCAACTCAATCAAGGATTCACACACACCTTTCATCACCATCACAAAATGACACCCATCATCAGTCATCGAATCCGGAAAGAGAGGAAGACCAAAGTGACGCCAACACCACACATCCACACAATCAACGCAACAATCTTGTAGTACTACCTGAAGAACAAATTGGTGAGTTGGTCGAATTATTAACCAAGACACTAGCAGATTTAAAAGACGTCGACCCTACATCAAGGCCATATATACCCAAACAGAAACCAAGTAGACAATTTGCTATTCTAGTACACACCATTAACGTAAAGATACTACCAAAACACATTAGTACTGAAACCGATTTTAATACATTACAAACAATAATTTACTGCGCAGCACATACTGCCATCACTTACAATGGTGGCAAAATACGCGGACCCAACGAATCGCAATACCCCAATAAAAATAGGACACCAGCGTGGCAAAGAAGATTGGAAAAAAGAATAGCTGACCTTAGAGCAGATATAAGCAGGTTAACACATCATACACAAGGTAACACCAGCTCCAATGTCCAACAACATGTTGAACGAATCAAGCTACAATATAGGGTACACTCCCAATAGGAACCAGATAACACAGACCCTTCAATAATAATAATAATAATACCTTGGACACTATTTACACACATTGATCTAGCCCCAAACTAGGATTCCCTGTATCTTGGGTACACTCGGCGCCACGAATAAAGAGCTCTCGGAGAAACTGGCGGGGATTACTGCGCATGTGTACAGTCGCGGCATAATTCCGAAGTGCGTTTTTAGGGTTAGTGTGAAGGAATGAGTGTTCAGGACTTTCTTCACTTCTATTTTTTCTCTGTTTGATATTTTGTTGATTGGGATATTAGCCGATGTAAATAATGGACTTTGTGTCAAATAAACTATAGGTACTCTCTATTGACAACATTTGTTAACGTCAAGGTTGAAACCTATATATAAATAACCCCCTAGCATAGAATGCCCCTAGTCACTAGGGCCTAGTGAATATAGATACTTGTAGTAATAGTCCTGCACACTCTTTTCTTCCCGCTGACTAATAATTTGTAACAATTAAACCACAATTAAGTTTTTCATCAGACTTCTTCATCAGTATTTCATCAGACTCTTTTTTGATATAACAGTTCACATCGTAAACCATTTTTCTAGCTTGCCTAGTCAGTACTTTATTTTTCGGCATTTTCGACCGGGGCGAAAGATAACGTTGGGTAATATTGTATGCGACTGTACTCAAGAAGCTTCGAGACGTGCTTTCGGTGCGGGCATCGGGAAGCGACTGATCAACGAATCAGGTGCCGGCGCTGACTACCGCCCCCGTCGCTCCTCACTTCCCCGCGCCAAACACTTGTGAAAAGTGACTACTGCGCATTCAAGGACAAAGCTCTTTAGTCGTGGCGCCGAGTATACTAGACAACGATACACTACTTATATAGATAAATATTATACTTAGATAGATAAACAACCATGACTAGGGTACAAACATCCGTTCCATCACACAAATATTTGCCCCTTTGTCTTCTACAATTTCTATACCGAGGTAGAAGTTGTCAGGCTTTGTCGTTATCTTTAGCTTTTCTCGCAAGTTGCTAAGGAGTTGTCTGTCACCAGACAGACAGCGGAGTCTTATTAATAGGGTCCCGTTTTTACCTTTTGGGTACAGAACCCTAAAAATGACATCCCCGTAGAGTTTCTTGGTGCTATCTTCTCTTCCGAAGCACTGGTACAGTTTATGGAGTCTCCCTTTCCTGTACGAGATTCAGCCATGACTCACCACTTGAAAGGGGATCCATTTT
The DNA here is from genome assembly GCA_949825045.1 of Argyresthia goedartella. Classification (NCBI taxonomy): domain Eukaryota; kingdom Metazoa; phylum Arthropoda; class Insecta; order Lepidoptera; family Argyresthiidae; genus Argyresthia; species Argyresthia goedartella. The sequence continues at coordinate 27,237,178 of OX463831.1, forward strand.
CAAACTCAAACCTTAATCAGACATGTACTGTACTCATTAGTTTAGTTGATCATATATTTGTTTTTCCTTGTATATGAGACTTAAGTAAGTGTTTGACTTGTAAAAGTGCATATTTTTTGCCTATGAGGAATAAAGTTTTTGAGTTTGAGTACCTCTTACTTATTTTTTTAAGATTATGGGGTTTTCGTTGATCGATATTTTATGTTTTATGCTTGTGGTTAGTATTCACACAAACGTGCATATGGCTCACGACTCATGCATGAGGCACGAGGCGAATCGCCCACACTTAGTGCTAGAAGAGAAATTCTGCACAGTTTAGTGCACTTTGTCGGTAATAGTTATTTGCGCAACAAAATAGTAAAGTTGCTTTTTGCTGCGAGTTCTTTTTCGAGTCCCGAGTGAGCGAAGGATTCTATATTTGAATCACGAGCGTAGCGAGTGTTTCTACATTAGAACTCTGAGTGAGCGAGGGACTCAAGACACGAGATGCAAATAATTTTGGTCTTATGTTGCCCATACAACTTTTCATCTCAGCAATGAGAACATACGTCTAATACACGTCCGCTCGCAACGGCTTTGCGAGACTCGATGATATCACCCCCCTTAGCTACCAACGGCGGTGTCAACTCCGTCAGGTAGAGTGAAAGTGAATAGTTTGCAGTCAAAATGACTCCCATGAAGCCTTTATATGGCCACGAATAAATAGATACTCACACAAAGAACGGTATCCTCATATTATCCCCAACGGCAGTCCCAAGCCCGTCAGATAGAGAGTCAAAGTGACTGGTATGTATTCAAAGTGACCAGTAAAACGAACACGAGTGGCTATCCGTTGGTATATATATGCAGTCAAAGTGACTCCTGCACTGAAAAAAATTAATAACAAAACTTTTTCGGTTATCGCCTTTTTAACCATACTTCAGTTAGTCGTCAATAAACTTAATTTGAAATAATTAAAGTAGTTTATTTACGAAACACAAAACTGGTTTGGTTATTTTCAGTTCGGTTGTTTAATAGCTAAGATTTAGTCATGTATAACCTTAATAAAGTAAACAAATTGGATTGGTAACTTGCAACAATACATGTTTACTTAGTTTATACTAATTCTTAGACTATTCGTTACTAAAGGCTTGCTGAATTATCAAACAATTATTATTGTTAAACACTAAACAAACATCTTGTTACTATTATCTCAATTAAGTTTGTTATTTTTACACACAAAACTGCAATGCAACAAAACTTATGTAATTAACAATAAACTAATATGTTGAACTAAACAAAGCGTTATCTTATGATAGCCGTATTTTGATTGTTTACAACCAAACACTTTTGTTTACGGGATGACGAACTACCAACAGTCCTCGCGCGAGTTGAATGTAGTCTTGTCAAACAAAATCGGACCGTGCGGCACAGTGACAAGAGCAACTCTTTATTAATCTGTGCAAGAGCGAAAAATTTCAAAAACTGCATTTTGCTACGATCGACGCGACACGACGCGACACGCCATGTCAAACACGCACGTTGATTTTCTATTCATTTTGCTGCTTGCGCTTGCGCCTCTCGGGACAATCGTGTGAAGACGGGTCTCCGTTTTACATAAAACCCCAAAGTAAAATAGTTCTGTGCTTGTCGTCTCTCTCATCACCATAATCAGAAGGAGAATCTTTATTTCAGTCAGCTACCTACCTACTTAAAACTGAGTGAGAGAACCATGGCCGAGCAGAGCTCAGATGCTCTCGAAGATTATCTGCAGCAGTGGGGCCTGGAAGTGTATTTTACACAAGTCAAAGGTAAGTATTTACCTAATCATTTCCTTTCATTATCTTGTGGTAAGCTAAAGCTATGCCAATCTGGGGGTAAAAAGGCATAACGTGCCTGCCGCGCCAGCATGGTGCCAACGCGCCAAAAGTTAGTACCTCGGCACCCAAACCTACAAATAATGCTAGCTTGCATCTGTGTCTAACCTACCTACCGGGGGAGGAAAGTATGGCTATAGAAATAGAAGTATATTTAACAATCAACAGTAATAGAATAGGTACCTCTATTTCCTTACCACTACGTCGGTACCTAACCGAAATAGATTGATACGCCCTAATCACATGGTTTTCTCAGTTTCAGACATATGAAGATCAGTCGACTGAGCCGAATAGATCACAGGCCTCACAGGGTACTAATATTTCTACAACGTACTTGTATGGCCTACAGTCACTGGAGGACACTGGAGGACACTGGGACATTGGGAAAAAGATTCCCGTTGTTTTGAGATTTTGATTTATGTGATAATGATAATAATGACTATCAATGTTCTTACATTGTAAAATTTCTGAAGTCTAACAATACAACAATTACATTTGTAAAACAATTACTTTTATTTATCTGCCTACTTTTAAATTTTATATAGGTAGAACAAAATTTTTTAGTGTATTTTAGCTGTAGTTTTTTGTTTATATGGTATTTAGTACTTCTGTAGTGTGTAGTCTCATTTATATTAGCTATCTGAGCGTTTTAGCATGGCAATAAGCGGTAATTTCCCTTTTGTTAATATTTCAAGAATTACCGATTAGATTGATTTGAAAATAATGTCAATCTAATCGGTAATTCTTGAAATATTAACAAAAGGGAAATTACCGCTTATTGCCATGCTAAAACGCTCAGATAGCTAAAATAAATTAGGCTACACACTAAAGAAGTACTAAATACTATATAAACAAACTACTACAGCTAAAACAAGCAAAGTTTTGTTACTAACAGTCAAACTGTTTGTAAAAAATAACAAAACAAGTTATCTAAATTAACTGATATATCAGGTTATAGTAACAAAACAACAGCTAAAACAACTCATTAGTTTAGTTAATAACAGTCAAACTGTTTTGTAAAAAATGGCTGAAGTAAACAAACAATTGGCTTCCTAACTGCATGTAAGTAGGCCTACCTTTAAGTAAGCACCTTGGTATGACTTAAACAAAATAGTGTTAACATTAATTACAAAACAGTTTCGTTAAAAAATAACCAAACTAGATTTGGTTACGTATTGCTATAGTTTTGTGGTCACTTTTTCTATGTTATACGTAGACGAAAGTTTAGCTACGAATAACAAGAGTTTTTTTTCAGTGTGTAGCGTCAATATGGCTCCGAATAACTACTTTTTACACTCACCCAAAGAACGGTATCCTCATATTGTCCCCAGCAGCTACCAACGGCGGTCTCAAGCCCGTCAGGTAGAGAGTGAAAGTGACGAGGATATAGTCAAAGTGACTCCTGTGCAGCGGCACGAAGACGAGCGGCAGGCCGGCCGCCTTGGCACGGCGCAGGCGCTCCACGCATGCGGCGCGCGTGCCGCAGCCTCCTCCCGCGACGCGCCGGATCGCTTTGTGACAGAGCCACGCGACTAATCTGTGGACAGTCAACATTCTCAACTTGTTTATTTTAAACATTTCGAAAAACCTCTCGAATACCGAGGCTAGTTGGGACGGCTCGCGGTTTTTAACCTTATGCCTTATCCAAGACCTGTTTTTCTTTTTCTTTACCCCCAGCCGGGGATCGAACCCTGGACCTCTCGCATGGTAGGCAGTGCCACAACCGCAGCGCCACAGAGGTCGTCGTTATTACCGTTGATATTACAAATTGTATTTGTCTAGTGGTTTCCCGCTCGCCGCAGCAGGTGCCGGTCCGTGCGCAGTGCCGTCCCCACGGTATGGGGCAACATGTGAGGGCATTGTGGTATAGGTAGATACCAACATTATTCATTATAGCAAAATAGTATTTTCAATACATCATACGGAAGCCTAACGGTATATGGAAAACATCGTGAGAAAACCTTCAATCTCCGTAGATGGGCTAGCCCCTTGTCATGAAAAATGGACTGAATGCCTAGCTAAACATTGACACAACTGTGCCTCTGCCAATCCTTAAGGGAAAAGGCGTCATGCTATGTGTGTGTGTGTGTGTGTGTGTGTGTGTGTGAGATCTTATTCCTTGCGTCATACACTGTGTTACTAGCAGGAGAATTTATATTTTACGTTCGAAAATGATACTATACGAAAATATCAATTTTACAGCTAAAGTAAAGACAATTCATTTTTTTTAAAGCTCCATAAATTGAACTATGGAAGTGAAGTTTTATTTAAATTCCGTACACTAATACATACACGGTTTTCGCTTTTACCGTTTGTTTTTTAATTTCTTATTTGGAATCAAAAGTCGGGAAATCACCGTCACAAGGCCGTACCAAGTGTTGACGACGCCCATTTTCCTGTATAATTTTCATTTATTTGCTTTCACTTTTTTCACAAAAGAAATATTGAGCCTCGGCGGATATGGCGATTGCCAACTCCATCTCCCCCCCCCGCTAGCCGACTTCCCCCGGCCGGCAACAACGCAGCATTAGACTGTAAAGTGACTCACCGCAGCACGTTAGTTGACATAGCCGAGCTTATGTCTCCCAGCACCCTCATAGCCCGCGCTTCGACCTTCTGCCGGACGCCGCGGTACTGTGGCCCGCTGTCGCCGCCGCCATTTTGTATTGACTGGAACTCCGCGCGCGCGGTCTCTTCGATGGCTTTCTGGAAGCGCTCGTCTTTTACCACCTGTGGAGGGGAGTGGCTTATTTAGACGTTTACTTACTTTTCCCATTCCAGTTCCATTCATTGTTCACCAGAACACATCACCAGAAGGATGCGACGCTTCTATCTTTTCCCCCGCTCCCCTGAATGGGGTGAGGCGGGAAGAGGACAGGCGGAGGGCACAGAAGGCCGGTCCAGCCGTGTGGGGGACGCACAGAAATAGCTGCGGGTTACAAGAGCTCCATGCAAATCTAACTCGTTGGCTTGCTCCCCCGCGTTTGCCTCATTATGACATGAAGTCGGAATGAGGTTGGGTGGAGGTGGGATATGTCCTTTTCCCATTCCAAGCATAGTTGTAGCCACGTGGTTTAGCCAGGACGGGTGCTCCATTTGCATGAAAAAACATGTTCTGGTCCCACGATATACTATGGTGTCGTGACAATGAGGCTACTAAGATATAAACATCCAAGTTAAGTGGCCCTTTGTTTTGCTTGTGCATGGGTTCACATATGCACTTTGACATTTTCCCAGTGGATTACTAACTTGGACTTCAACAATTATACTAGTGGCTATGTGAGCTGGAGACCTAGTGAGTGTCACTTTCATTTAATAACACATACAAACTTATGAATGCACCTGGTTACGTACATGGAGTATGAAAGTAGGCGCACCAAAAACTTTGTAAACTACATTTTGCGGTTTTAAACCCGACCTGTTTTCTTTTCACTAAAATGATAAAGCCTGTTACTCTCACGGTCTCTACAAATCCAATGGCACCTCATTTGTTAAAATCCGTGAAGGTGAAGCGGTAGCTTACGTGAAGGGTAAAGGGGGTGAGCGAAGTGAAGCCCCCTTTATCCTTCGTGTTAGGTTGAACATGTAAGAACAACAAAAAATAATGAAAACATTAACTTAAATCCACATAAAATATTTAAAACATGAAATAAGTTTTTGTTGATCCTTTTTTGCTGTGCAAATCAGTATTTTTGTTGTGCGTTTAAATACTAGCGGTTTTTTGAATTTTTAAAACACCGCATCTCCGCCATTTTGAAAAAATTTCAAAAACTGAATCGACATAAAAAAAAACGAACCTCCTCACAAAAATTCACGAGAATCAGTTGAGAAATATGGCCTGTAGAGGAGAACATCCGGACATACGAAAGCATTTTTGTTCAATTCGCTTCGCTCGCTCGGTCAATAATAAATAACATATTATTACTAGTGGCCCTGTGGGCAGTAGACCTCGCTAACAGGGGGGACTGTGAACCAATTTATAGGTAAGTATTTTAGATTAAATCCAAATCAAGTATTAAAGTAGCCTAGCCGCACCAATAACTTTGTAAACTACATTTTGCGATTTAAAATACAATCTATTGACTTTTAACGAAAATAGTTATAGTCTATTTCACTCACTCTCATGGTCTGTATAGATCCTCTTTACTAATCCGTTTCCTACTTCGAGGAGTCCAAACTTGGTATGTTTTGAAAATATTTCTTGGATTTTTATAAAACAGGCACGAAATGTAATGGTATAGTATATTTTTAGAACCGGCTCATGAAGCCCTTTAATTTGATACCCCACACGATAGGTCTAAAAAAAAACATACAAAAATTAATGAAGTCATAACTCCCCCCCCAAAAATTTTTTTATTGTAAGGCACGGTTCTAAACAGAGATATATAATATAATAATTTTACAATCTATCAGACATTTTATAAATTACATACTAATATTAATTTTATGATTGTAATTTATCTTAGAAATCGAAAATTTGCATGCCACTATGTGACGAAATATGTTGATCCTATTAGCTTCTACCATCTATATTGTATGTACCATATTTTATGCAAATAAACACATTTCATTTCATTTCATTTCATTTCATTTCAAAAAAAATACTTTTAATTCAAGAAAAACGTGTGCCAAGTTTTTTGAGGATCGCTTGAAAACTGTAGCCCCTAGACCGGAACTGACAGACACGTATAGAGACAAACGAAAGCAAAATCGGCCTCCTATCTTGTCGAAATGGAGCCCTTCGCTCGCTTCGCTTACTCGGTCAAACAAACACTCTTCTTTTGAATCTTTCTACAAAATTCCCCAGACTAGAATAATTGAACAATTTAAATGAACACTGTCGACAAGTCGCCTACGAATTGTAGTCATCCATCGCAAAACGACAACGGTGTGTTTTCAGTCATACACAAGTTACGCAATGTTTGAGGCGCTCGCTCGTTGCGAAAAAACAACGCTGGTTACATATTTTTATTTTTTATGTCGCGTAGTCTTGTAACGCTTCGACACATTCGCATCGTAGGCTTGTATGTGACTTCACTACTAATTAGATGGGCAACGTTGTAATTAATCTGTTGACAAATGTGAGTTATCCGGGACATGTGTTTTATAAAGATATCTATTTTAACTACTAACCAACCGTGATAAATAATGGAGCGCCGGTGGTCTAGTACTGACACGCTCGCCTTTCACGCAGGAGAAACGGGTTTGATTCCCGTTGCTGACCATGTACCGATGAGATAAGTTATACGATGGAAAACCTTATGAGGAATCCTTAAAACCTCAATAGCTACGGCGTTTGGCTACAACCCCCTGCCACGGGAAATGGAATATGTTTAGGTTAGCTTAGGTTAGTTTTGGTGTAGGTAAGATTATGATTATGTTAGGTTAGTTATGGTATAGGTAAGCTTATGATTAGGTGAGGTTAGGTGAGGTTTAGTGTAAGTTAGCTTAAGTTTAGTTTAGGTTAGGTCAGTTTTGGTGAAGGTTAGGTTAGGTAAGCTTTAGTGTAGGTTAGCTTAAGTTTCGGTTAGCTTTGGTGTAGGTTAGCTTTGGTGTAGGTTAGCTTAAATTTAGGTTAGCTTTGGTGTAGGTTAGCTTAAGTTTAGGTTAGGTTTGGTGTAGGTTAGCTTAAATTTAGGCTAAGTTAGGTTTAGTGTGGGTTAACATCAGCCGATCGGCGCGCGCAGCGAACGGACGTGTCCTAAAGTTACATTATTTTAATTTCTAAATGTGTAAAAAAGTAATAATTTGTAAACCTTATTGTCATACTTACAAGTGCGAATTTAGCGATCTTCTGAAGTGATCTCTCGGCTCGCAGGTAACTTGCAAATATCTATTCATCTCGCTCACACGCGTTGCTGCTATCTGGTGTGATATAGCGGTCTGAACATAAGAACTTAGCAGAGCGATAAGCGGAGCGGTTTTTCAACAAACCCTAACAATCAACATATCACTATGAGTAATATTATGCGTTCGCCTCCGATGACTCGAAAAATAACCCTACAAGATGAAAGTGGATCTCAATCTCAGCCTGATTTATCCAAAATGGAAGAGTACCAATCAATAACCTTTCGAAAGAGAAAGACCCCAGAAGACGATTATACGCATCAATTCGACCAATTCAAAAATGAAATTATGGACGTGCTGAAGTCCTTCACTACCTCTCAAAACCAAAACTTGCAAACAATAAGTCAAAACATTTCGTCCATTAATAGTCAACTTGCTGATATAAAATCCACCACTGAATCTCTTGTTATGGAAAATAACAAGCTGACAATTGAAATCGCTGAACTAAAATCCTCGAAAACTACGACTGAACAAAAAATTAATGATATGCAAAATGACATACAACAATTAAAATCGGTGCCACAATTACAGCCGCTTTCTGAAATTGTCTTATCCACAACTCTTCAGGCGGATATATTTGCAGAAATGGAAGAACGCTGTATCAGAGACAAAAATATTGTTGTAACCGGAATCCCAGAGTCTTCATCGACAAACGCCATGGAAAGAAGAGAGCACGACCTATGTGAGATAGCCAAAATTATAGAAGCTTGTTATTCCGAGGGTCTGGCCCCAAAACCATTAAAAGTTATACGATTGGGAAAGTTCGACGGATCAAAGTCACGTCCAACAAAAGTATATTTTGACTCTGCTAATACGGTCAAAACGATCTTAAAAAGCAAATCAAAAATAAATACAGTTAAAATTTACTCAGATCAGACACCATATCAGCAAAAATTAATCAAAAATTTACGGGAAGAACTACAGAAGCGAACTGAAAATGGAGAAACCGATTTGACTATTAAATATACTAAAGGTGTACCTAAAATTGTAAAACTACAGCCAAAAAACCCTCAGTAAGTGATACTGTAAACACCCCTAAGGATAATGTAACCTACCAAATCACTAATACTTATGCGAATATCACATCCAGCAATAAATCATTAAAATTTCTATACTTGAATGCGCGTAGTCTAGCTAAGCCAGGAAAAATTGATGAACTAAGATGTGTCATCGAAGCACTACCTAAAATTCAAGTTATAGCTATTTCGGAAACTTGGGTAAAAAGTAAAGAAGAGGCTCAACGACTGTGCATCCCCAACTATTCACACTACTATAACTTCAGAACAACAACAACTGGAGGTGGAGTGTCCATCTACGTTCATGACAGTCTAAAACACCACTATCTAGAAGAAAAATCCGAAGATGACAACCACTACCTATGGATCTACATTGAAAAGTTCTCACTCAACATTGGAGCAGTATACAAACCAGAGAGGACTAATGACAGTGACTTTTTGGAAACTTACGCATATTACCTCTCAAAGAGGCGAAGGGTCATAGTTCTTGGTGATTATAACTTAGACCTACTGACCAATGAGAAACCTGTCAAAGAATACAAGCAAGTTGTAAAGGAAAACGGATTCAAGATACTGAATAAAATTAGCAGAGAATATTGTACTCGTGAAACTTCAACGACAAAAACTATTATCGATCATATAAGCACAGATCTCAAAGAAAATAAGTTTCACATGACTATAATTGACTCATCCTTATCAGACCATAAACAAATCTATTTAGAAGTTCATAACTACAACCCTGCACCACTACAAAGAGTTCAATATGAAGCAATCGACTACCAAAAACTGTATTTACAAATCAATAATCAGAAAACACAACTAGATTGTTCTGACTATAAGACTATTGAAAATATCATACTGGAAGCAGTGACCAATAGCAAAGTAATGAAAACCAAGGTACAAAATCCACCCAAAAATGAATGGATCAATAGGGAACTCATAACAGGAATAAATGAAAGAAACGTACTCTGGCAAAATATGAAGATCAACCCGGAAGATCAACAACTAAAAGAAGAATTTATAAAAAAAAGGAACCTAGTATCTAATAATATACAATCTGCTAAAAACAAGTACTATTACGAATCATTCAAAAAATGCTCGAAATGTCCTCGAAAAATGTGGCAACTTATAAATTCCCTCTCAAATAATAAAAATAAATCTGCTTTTGTTCCTACAAGACTAGATACTGCCTCTGGTTCCATAACTGATGTCAAAGACATATGCGAACACTTTAACTTGTTCTTCGCAAATATAGGTTCTATTTTGGCTAATGACATTTTAACAAAAAGACCGAATAACGCTGTTCCAAATTTCAATGCACCGGAAACTAAAACGGTAACTACACTTTTTACTCCCACAAGCAGTGACGAAATATTAAAATTAATCAATAAACTTAAACCTCATACGAGCACCGGGATCGATGGAATAGGACCCAAGGTAATAAAATGCATAAAAGATCTGATAGCCGAGCCGTTGTGTAGAAGTTTAAATCTCTGTCTTCTAGAAGGGGTTTTTCCTGACTCATTAAAAGTTGCTAAGGTAGCTCCAATCAATAAATCGGGTAAGAAAACAGATCCTGAAGACTACCGACCTGTATCAGTGTTACCAACCACATCAAAAATTTTTGAAAAAATTCTTTATAACAGACTAGATCAACATTTAAGTTCTATAGAATTTCTTTTTAAAAAACAATACGGTTTCCGTCCTAAATCTAATACTCTTTCTGCCGCAACTGACCTAGTAACAACAATAAAACTAAACATTGATAAAAAAAACATTGCGTTGGGTATTTTTATCGATTTGAGAAAGGCTTTCGATACTGTTAGTCATGATTTACTACTGATAAAACTAAGGGATGAAGGAATTACTGATAGTGCTTTACAAATGTTTGAATCCTATCTTAATAATCGATACCAAGTAGTTAAAATTAAAAATCATCAAAGTGACTCTAAGCTAGTAACCTACGGTGTTCCGCAAGGATCAATTTTGGGCCCGCTTCTGTTTCTGATTTACATAAATAGTATAAAAGACATCGGTCTCAGTGGTGACATTACACTATATGCAGATGATACATGTCTTTTCTATTTCGGCAGTGATATTAAATCCATAGTAAAGAGGGCCCAATCTGACTTAGATATCCTTAATAAATGGTTTCAAGATAATCTTTTAACGATTAATACATCTAAAACTAAATATATTATTTTTGCAGCCAAAAACAAAATTATTAACGAACACGACACTCTAACAATAAATAATGAAACCATTGAAATTAGCAAAGAAGAAAAGTATCTCGGCCTCACTCTTGATAATGGTCTCACGTGGAAATCACACATAAAGAAAATAGTATCCAAACTCACATCTCTCACAGGGGCATTGCGTGGAATTAACCGATGTCTTCCAAAGCATGTCCGCTACATGATCTACAACTCACTTGTTAAACCTCACATAGAATACCTGATAGAAGTGTGGGGATCAGCTGCAAAAACAAACATACGTTCTCTGCAAATTGCTCAAAACAAGGTTGTAAAAATATTATTTAATTATGATTATCTAACAGAATCCACTAAAATCTACAAAGAAACTAAAATATTTAGCATAGCTCAAACATACAAATACAATAACTGTGTACTAATACGAAAAATTTTGACTAAAGATATTCACACCCAAATATGTTTCACAAAAAAAATGCAAATGCAAACACGCGTAACAAGACAAGCTAATAATATCCACATACAACGCCACAGAACTAACTACGGTAATAGTAGTATAATAGCTGAAGGAGCTCGTATGTATAATAAGTTGCCGAAAGATATTAAAGAAGCCAAGTCACTGTCTGTTTTTAAAAAACTACTCAAATTGCACATTTTAAAGGACTTTTCTTTGCTTAAAAAATAAAAATATATTGCTGTGTATACTTGATAACATTCCATTTAAAATTTATATTAATGATTCATGTCTAGTTTAAATTTTTATTTGCCGTCAGCTCAATGTAACCACTACCTTACAATCTTGTCTCTGTTTCTTCTTGTTTTAGGACTACCCTCTATATATTGTATTTTGACGATAATTGCGCATGCTGTGAAGTATGTTAACACCTACTTAGACAATACTCTGTTTCTCATGTAAGTGAATTTGTAATTCTTTTTGAGAAATAAACGTCTTAAACCTTAAACCTTAAACCTTAACTTGAGTTTAGGTAAGCTTTGATGAGGTTAAGGTAAGGTTAGCTTAAGTTTAGTCTAGATTTACTTTGGTCCAGTTTAGGTAAGGTCAACTTCGGTGTAGATTAGCTAAGATTAGGTTAGGTAAGCTTTGGTGCAGGTTAGCGTTTAGGTCAGGTTATCTCTGGTTACGAAACTTAGGTTATTTCCAATTTAAGAGATACCAGGTAGTGTACTCGCCTCTGGAACCACATCGTTGTACTGGTAATTCGTCAGGTGCAAGCACTGCGCCAGATCGCACAGGTACCTCGACACCACGCCGCCATTCGCAAACGTCTGACGTCCAATGTCGAGGATGTTGATGACAGCACCATCGTCGGGAACGCCCTTTGGATCATGCCATGACTCCTGGGAAAGAGAGAAAATATTATTAGTAACTCGTAAATTCTCACGTGGTTGGGCACTGCGTAAGGACCTTATTTAAAACCCGCGTGAAAGAGCTGTGACCTCTCTTTCTCGCATAGGGTTAAGGTGATATATCGACAAAATCGACACTTTTTGGAATTATTTCTCTGCTGTTCAAAAGAAGTCCCAAGTTAAATAAATTTATATAATAATTTTGGGATCCTTTTCTAGATTTTGTAATAACAGAAACGCGATTGGAGGAATTTTGCTCGATATAAATAATTATTGAAATGAGGTCTAAATTTACATTTTTTTTGATTTTCTGACAAATTGAAATAGCACACTGAATTCAAAAATATTTATTTAGATGGGTTTTGAAAATACCTAAATTACCTATTATAGAAATTTGCATAGCTATTTTAGTCAATTTTGTATCAATTTAAAACCGACTATTTGTAATTTTTCCCCGATTTCGTCCCTCTCACACTACGGGTCATTCCGCCTGGAGTAACGGGGACCTTTGCACGGAAGAGGTGTCCCCTTAAGTGGAGTGAGAAAGGGAGAGGGGACATCTCGCTTAGAGCCAACGAAATTTGGCGCGAACTGCAACATCTAAGTAAACTATCCACAACAAGTTATGTATTGTCGTTTACACCCGGTATGTATTAAAATATAGGCCGTATAGCCTTAACAACTAACTATGTACATAACATTATGTAGTATGTCTGTGTATAGAATAGGCACGAGATAGACGTGCTCTGAATTATAATTGAACTTTAGGAGGTATATCAGCAACGCCGACTGAATATGCTTAGCGTGATGTAATAAATTGTAGGTTACGCCATGTGATAGTGATGTATTTGTCTGTGCATCTGTTTGATTCAGAGAAGCAAAATGATGATGTTTACATAAGCATTTAGTTTTTTTATTACCTTAAATAAGATAACTACGTAGATAAGTACATAAGCGAAAGAGACTAGTCCCCACGACACAGGGAATCCCAGTGTGGGGTCTAGAGACAAAATTGGAAGCTATATCAATGAACGATTTTGATTTATTTATTATTATCAACTAAAGTAGCATCTCAGCGAAACAAGGAAAGAAGATTGACGCATAGCGCTGTCCCTACTGTTGACAGATGTCAAATGCAACTGCTAAGAATGGCTCCACTTTCTTGGGTAAGCACACTCAAAGAACTTCTCATGGAATCCAAACTAACCTGCGTACAGAACCGATAACTTGGAATGCAACATCCTGCTAAGGTAGCCATAGACTTTGACAGATTTGTAATGCTTTATTACTAGTTCTGAGTATGTAGCAAACTCATATTGCCCTCTATCTGTTAGTTAATGTAGGTACAGCATTCATCAATAGATGAACACTCCCACCTATCCCATATACATGAAGGAAAGTAGCGTACTCTACGCCAAGTATGATATTATCATTCTTAGTTCTAGCAACAAATTGGATATTACAATGTTCAAGATTACTTAAATCACGGGACTGTATAGGGTTAATCTGGCTCAACACAGGCCTTGCTGTTAATAATTTTGTAATTATTTATTCCTGCTTATTAATTATAATACATAATTCATATTGTAATATTTGTATTAGTTAAGCACAAGCAATTTTTAAAAGAGATATAAAAATCTATCTTTGGTTCCTACGCCCTTCTTCTTCCACAGTGGTCCAATGTAGAGAAGTGGCAAAAAATGACGATAGCTAAGTATATGTAAATATCTACAGTAATAAAGAGATTGGATTGATTGATTGATTGACAAAAAACAGTTGCTTTCGTTATGTCTTCGATGGCACCACACGATTTGTACGTAATTCAATATCTCTTAATTTAAATGGATTTCTCATTTGATCTCTAACACATCACGTTATATTATAGTTCAAATTGACGACGACGGGATCATATTGCCCTATGAGGGGGGGAGTGCTGGCTGGCGGCTGGCGGCTGGCGGCTGGCTGGGTACTCAATAAGCGATTTGATCAACGCGAACATGAGTGGCTATGACGCAGAGTGGATCTAGTATGATTCATGGCGTGCGACTGGTTTATATAAGACATCGTGTGGGAAACCGTCATATCTCCAAAAGCTGAGGCGATGGGCTAGCCCCCTGGCACGCGAAATGGGCTAGAAGTAGGCAAAAAGTATGCCTCTGGTACCCACAATGGGAGAAGGCGTGGAACTATGTGCGCGTGATTGATCAGTGACCCTTGAACCAATGATGCCTACTAGGGGCTAATGGAGTACATTAGGAAGGAACTTCAAGGAATAGAGACCACTATAATTATTTGTAGGATTTCATAATTTCCAGCCGAACATACATAGAAAGTTATGAAGAGCCTGAGAAACCTTAAGCCAGCCATATCTATATTATTTTGTCTTTCACATAAAGTATAACAATTATAATTATCCAGTAGAAACAAAGAAATACCAAAGATTCACTGTACAAACAAAAGTGATAACAATAAAGAAAAATATTTTAGTACCTAGTTTAATTTGCTATCACCAAAGTTAATGTTACCTTGTAGATAGAGCTGTTTGTATATTAACGCATGCGCTCTACGACAGTATTAAATAAAATTATGCCTTCATAGATAACAGACTACCTACCTATATAACGTGAATAAAACTGCGGCATCTTGTGATACAAATTTAGTTTACCCAAGACGAATCCAAAGAAAGAAGAACCAAGTAATTTAAAATCCAATCAAGCCAAGGCTACAGCTTTCGCCAAAGATAAAGATATACATAATAAAACAAACACTCGAAAGGCAAGAGATGAAATAAGGAATCAAGCAAAACCGCAGAATTTATTGGTATCTTTTAGCTTAATTTTAATATTGTAATTTAATCTAACTAACATGACATGAATGAGTCATGCACGAATTAGGCTTTCTAATTCAGAACTAATGTAATATAGGTTACTGTAATGTAAATAGGTTAAACATAGCGTATTTGTTTTACGGTTAACCTTGCAATCTAAAGAAAAATAAACTATAAGTACGTAATTGACTTATCGGGTTGGTTAATAAATAATAATTAATTATGAGCAGTTACCTACTGGATCAGACAGATGTTCGTGTTTGTGATGTCGCTGTGTATGGTCTCCTAGATACAGGCTATCTTAGTGTGAGGCAAGTTCCAAATTCCAAATGTCTTTATTACTGTAGATATTTATATATACTTAGCAATCGTCAGTTTTTTACCACTTCTCTACATTGGACCACTGTGGAGAAGAAGGGCGTAGAAACTCCCACAGGTCTCTTTAAAAAATTGCTTGCGCTTAACTAATACAAAATATATTTATATTATCATTATCAAAATTAATAAGCAGGAATAAATAATTACAAAATTATTAACAGCAAGGGCTTTGTTGAGCCAGATTAAGCCCATACAGTCCCGACATTTAAGTAATCTTGAACATTGTAATATCCCTTTTTCGACAAAGTCGCTTTAACATGCTTTTTAAATTGCTCAAATGGCAATTTCAAGATCTCCAGAGGTATCTTGTTGTAGTAGAGAATGCATTGACCCTTGAAAGAATTGCTAACCTTCGCGAGTCTAAACCGAGGCGCAAGTAGTCTGTGATTATTTCTTAGGTTAATATTACAGCTATCGCTAAGTTTGGGAAATGTTGTAAGGTTGTCTACTTACATTATATTTTCGAAAATAAATTGACTAGCTACAGTTAGTATGTCAATTTCTTTAAAAAGCTCTCTTAAGGAGTGTGCGTTTTAAATTATAATTTGCTCCAATAGCTCTTTTCTGTAAAATAAAAATAGTTAGAATATCCGCTGCTTTCCCCCACAACAAGATACCATAGGACATGACACTAAATACACTGTTTATAAAGTTTATGTTTATCAGACCCTCTTTCCTAGAGCCAAGTAAGTTTCCGCACGACCTCGTTGTTCGAAAGAATACATAGTAATATCAAACATGATTGTGCGCACTTATAGCGGAGGTCGTTACTCCGGCCGACGCGTGGTTGGTCCACCGCCGTCACGCCACTCCGAGCGTCTAAAATTGGAATGAAAACCGACCTTTTAGAGAACACCACGAAGAAAGAATTTGCTGAACAACAAGAGTGCTTTTAGATTGGACGGGGTTTTACCATCACTGGGGCTAATAAGTTGAGGTATGAATCAATCGATAAGAGGTTTTAATTGAATGGGATAAAGGCGAAGGGGTATGTATAGTGCGGTTTTCGGATGGTAGAGTTTTTGACATATCTTGGAGTTGAGTCATTCTTTAGTTTAACGGTTACAGTACCTACCTATATTATACTCGTCATACGGATCGGATAGGAATTGAAGATGGCCTTATATTTAATGCTAATCTTTAGATTATAATAATGAACTATACTAGTTTATAGTCCAGAGAATTATCGATAATTTTAAAAGCTTTCAAAGTAAACCATTAACGGCCGATCCCAATAACCTATCTCTATCCGTAATCTGCAGATTACGCGTTGCATTTGACAGTTGCGCTATAGGATTTATGTCAAATTTGACACTAGCAGTCTCAAATCTGCAGATTATAATAATGCCGTAATAATGAATACTTTCGCCCAAATTGGCCACAGACCTAATAGTAGGGTTTTGGGTGAAATAGTCACGATAGTAATCACCCGCCTATGATTCAGAGGGGGTCCCGCCTCATAATCAATGATATAAATAATCAATAGTAAGGCTGAAATTCTACAAGCTCAAAAATAAACAAAGGAGTAAACGCAAACATTATAATAACCAATCGTAAATTTAGGGCGATTGGTTCGGTGATTTATCACACAAAATGGAGCAGGTAAAGAGTTACTAACTAAATAAACGTGGTCGTACATAGCTGCGCCTCTGCTACCCCATATGAGATTAGTGGCCCATATGAGATTAGTGGGCCTGTGAGCTGTAGACCTCGCGACCGACACACAAAATTTGATTTCTGTACACCGGCTGATGGCGAGCTGAAGGCCCAAGATCACACAAAACCACTGAAGACAGCTTTGGCAAAAAAAAAAACAATAAATTCTTAGGTCTCAAAAAATTATATGTTATTCACAAAGACATTATCTAGTTTAAATACTATGTCGTTACGCGATTGGATTAATTTGGCCTGATCGTAAAAATCCTGAACATAGTCTATATTTAAAAGGAGATTCAATAATTTTAATATAAAATTACTGATATTTCTCATAATTTTTATACCTAAATTTTCGTCTTTTAGAGCTCCGTATTAATCCTTAAATTTTATCAATTAGCTTATTTCCGTTTTTCAGTAAATTCGAAAAAACACCTAAATTTTAAAGTATCCGGTCGGCCCGATGCTGTTCCCCGCCGCCCGCTACCCCGCCAATTCTGCTACCCCGCCAGAAGACGACGGGCGAAGGCGGCGCCCCTCACCTCAACAGCTGGAACTGGGCCTTAACCTATTATCTGAATTACTTTGACGACTCCATATAAATTTGTATGGTATTGTTAAACTTTACAGCAAATAGTGTTAAGCGTTTAAACGCAGTTACCCCACAATGTACTTTATGCACCTAATCGAATGACGTACCATTTAAGCGATTCCAGCGAAGTTCAACCGTGTTTGTTTACCAACAAGCGCAACTTCCGTAGAACGACCCCGAACGACCGCCAGATGTCCTTGCGATGACTCTCAACTCACAGATAAGAGATAGCCTCTATTGAAAGGACATCGATACAGAGTGTTGATTCTGATAAATTGAATAAAGAACAAGACAATACGTTCAAAAACTAAAACCCGAGTACTAAAGCATCGCGCTCTAAAGAGTTAGAAAACCTAAACTAAATTGCAAGCACATCCACGTTCATTTTTTTTTTATCCAGTACTTTGTATCCTCTGCCGTCTAGAGGGTGTGCCCGACGATAAAGACGCTTTCAGAAGTAGTTTAGATTTATTTATTTATTTAATTTATTTATTTATAAAGAAACAAACAATCTTACATGGTTTTATTAAATATAAGCAATGTGGCATAAATTGCAGACTTACAGTTTCCTAACTTTAGTACATAATGTAAACATATTCCGTGTTACCACAAAAAATATTAAACAGCGTTTAACCTCAAAACAAACGTCAAATCCCATACGTTTTTGTTTTTAAACAAGTGTTGAACAGTAGTTTATTTTTTGTGGTAAGGCCCATTTTGTTTTTACTTAAAAATGCCATAAACCCAAAATTATATTTTGTTTTGTAAGCAAAAAACATATCACAAAAGCAATGACACTAAAGAAGAAGATGATACTGATGATATTAACAACCTATAGTGGTTCAGTAATACATTGCAAAGACAGTATTTCAAAACTATTCAGTGTTTCACCACAAATGTCAACACTAACCAACTTGTCGTTATACAAGTTCCGCTACGTGATATATTTAGATGTTCTGGTGGAACAAATGGACATACATACATATATACTTACAAACCATAACCCCCCTTTTGGTCCGGCTGGTAATAAACATCGTGGCTTCTCACGCAGGAGACGCGGGCTCGAACCACCCCGGCGCTGACTATGTAGCAATGAGGTAAGTCATTTGTCGTGCTAACTTACACGGATGAACCACATCGGTAGCTCGAACCCCGGCGCTGACTATGTAGCAATGAGGTAAGTCATTTGTCGTGCTAACTTACACGGATGAACCACATCGGTAGCTCGAACCACCCCGGCACTGACTATGTAGCAATGAGGTAAGTCATTTGTCGTGCTAACTTACACGGATGAACCACATCGGTAGCTCGAACCCCGGCGCTGACTATGTAGCAATGAGGTAAGTCATTTGTCGTACTAACTTACACGGATGAACCACATCGGTAGCTCGAACCCCAGCGCTGACTATGTAGCAATGAGGTAAGTCATTTGTCGTGCTAACTTACACGGATGAACCGCATCGGTAGCTCGAACCCCGGCGCTGACTATGTAGCAATGAGGTAAGTCATTTGTCGTGCTAACTTACACGGATGAACCACATCGGTAGCTCGAACCCCGGCGCTGACTATGTACCAATGAGGTAAGTCATTTGTCGTGCTAACTTACACGGATGAACCACATCGGTAGCTCGAACCCCGGCGCTGACTATGTAGCAATGAGGTAAGTCATTTGTCGTGCTAACTTACACGGATGAACCACATCGGTAGCTCGAACCCCGGCGCTGACTATGTAGCAATGAGGTAAGTCATTTGTCGTGCTAACTTACACGGATGAACCACATCGGTAGCTCGAACCCCGGCGCTGACTATGTAGCAATGAGGTAAGTCATTTGTCGTGCTAACTTACACGGATGAACCACATCGGTAGCTCGAACCCCGGCGCTGACTATGTAGCAATGAGGTAAGTCATTTGTCGTGCTAACTTACACGGATGAACCACATCGGTAGCTCGAACCCCGGCGCTGACTATGTAGCAATGAGGTAAGTCATTTGTCGTGCTAACTTACACGGATGAACCACATCGGTAGCTCGAACCCCGGCGCTGACTATGTAGCAATGAGGTAAGTCATTTGTCGTGCTAACTTACACGGATGAACCACATCGGTAGCTCGAACCCCGGCGCTGACTATGTAGCAATGAGGTAAGTCATTTGTCATGCTAACTTACACGGATGAACCACATCGGTAGCTCGAACCCCGGCGCTGACTATGTAGCAATGAGGTAAGTCATTTGTCGTGCTAACTTACACGGATGAACCACATCGGTAGCTCGAACCCCGGCGCTGACTATGTAGCAATGAGGTAAGTCATTTGTCGTGCTAACTTACACGGAAGAACCACATCGGTAGCTCGAACCCCGGCGCTGACTATGTAGCAATGAGGTAAGTCATTTGTCGTGCTAACTTACACGGATGAACCACATCGGTAGCTCGAACCACCCCGGCACTGACTATATAGCAATGAGGTAAGTCATTTGTCGTGCTAACTTACACGGATGAACCACATCGGTAGCTCGAACCCCGGCGCTGACTATGTAGCAATGAGGTAAGTCATTTGTCGTGCTAACTTACACGGATGAACCACATCGGTAGCTCGAAACCCGGCGCTGACTATGTAGCAATGAGGTAAGTCATTTGTCGTGCTAACTTACACGGATGAACCACATCGGTAGCTCGAACCCCGGCGCTGACTATGTAGCAATGAGGTAAGTCATTTGTCGTGCTAACTTACACGGATGAACCACATCGGTAGCTCGAACCCTGGCGCTGACTATGTAGCAATGAGGTAAGTCATTTGTCGTGCTAACTTACACGGATGAACCACATCGGTAACAGAATGGTGACCAAGAGGAGGCCAAACATCAGTCATCAGACCACCTGCCGGAAAAATGTGGACGCGCGTTACACAGGATCGAGTGGAGTGGCTTGCACTATCAGTAGCAGAATTTAAAGCCCACTTTAAAGCGGCTTGTGTTTAAACGATTACCAAAAATTCGAAAATTTACTACCAATAAATTCGAAATGACTGCCAAAATGGATGGATGTTCACCAAATTGTGTTTGGATAAATGATCACCAAACTTCTTTTTATGTTTTGTGTACTTAAGTTTATGTTTTAAGTATTTTTTGTTGTTCTTACATGTTCAGCCTAACACGAAGGATACCCCCTTTATCCTTCACCTAAGCTACCGCGGTATTTTGCCCTGATATTTTCTGCAACTTTTGGTGGACATTTAGCCATTTTGGGTAGGAAAAAAATATTTTGGTGGTCATCATAGTTGTTGCCCTTTAAAACTTATTTCTCTTGCAGCCAGCATGTGGCAGTAAACCCTTGCTTTTGTTAAACGTTTTGTCGAATTTCAAAAACCATTATAACATAAACATTAACATTTACATACATACACATACATTGCTTCTGGCCCCACACTAGGATACCCTGTGTCGTGGGAACCAGAAACAGCGACGTAACACACATAAACGTCCAAGCCCTGTTATTTTATTTTTTTACCCCCAGCCGGTGATCGAACCGGGGACCGCCACAGAGGTGCACATACAAAAACCATTTGTTTCATTTATGACTTTTAAGTGTTGGGCTGCATGGGAAAAGACCCTTACAGTGGTCTTCCAGAACTGCTGGTGATGGTGCATGAGGAGGCCTGTACTCAGCAGTGCGTTCCCTGACGGGCTGATGGTGATGATGTCGACTCTATAGTCTTTTTACGGGCGTTCTAACGGTGTGATGAAAAACATCGTAAGGACATTCCATATCTGTGGCGATGGGCTAACCTGCCACGCAAATTGGACTGCTAAAACAAGAACGAATGAAAGGGAAGGCTTCAACATCGCACTGGACTCGTAATGTGTATCTTAGGTGAAATGTTTCAATTTGAAGCGGTCAAATATTGCTTTCCGACTTCTTAGCTAAAAATATCACCTTTACCGCTTGATTTTGGGTTCTCAGGCGGAAAAAATCTATTCCTAACTCGTTCGAAAAGGCTTTTTACGAACCTCGTTACGTTATATGAGCCTTTGCGTACTCGTGGGAAATGTACTATTTCTCTCTCCCTCCTCTTCGGAAAGTTTAATTTTCATGGGTCGGGTCGAAAATTGCTTTTCCATCCCTAGGGTGGAAAGTATTTTTTTAATTATTTTTACGATTGGCCACGGAGTCGATAATAATTGAGTTACGTCATATTATTAAAAAAACAAAATTGAAACCAATAGATACGTTTTCAAACTTTTCTAATGATGGCAGTATTTGTATTTTTTTTTCAGAATCTAGTAAAAAAAACAATGAGTGCAATTTCAATAGAAAAAACGGAAACACGTGATTTAATATAAATACCATGTCTTTTTTGGTTAAAATTGGTTTCGGAAAGTGATTCCAGTGACATGGACATTGATTTAACTTCCGATGAGATAAAATAACAGGCAAAAGCTGTTGTTAACAATATATTAACGCAGCGCTCTGGAGAGATATCTTATGGCATACAACCATTTCAATAACTAGAGATCTGCTAAAAATGTCAAGTCCCTTTCGGAAAATGTTTTTTCCTCACAGTCGAAATGAAAAGTAGAATGTTTAACTCGGGTGAAAGAGACCCATTTCACCCTCGAACGTGAAATTGGTCACTATTAGTTTATGGGAAATATTAAACTGCACATCAAAAATACTGATTTGCACAGCAAATATCAGGGCAAAATGCTGCGGTAGCTTAGGTGAAGGGTAAAGCGAAGCGAAGTCCTTTATCCTTCTTGTTAGGTTGAACATGTAAGAACAACAAAAAATACTTAAAACATAAACTTAAGTACACATAAAATATTTTATCTACACACGTATCATAAACCCTCTTTACTGCGTACAAAAACCGCACGTTACGATCAGCATAATGTTAAACTACTTGTTAAAAACTCATTTCTTATCTGAAAAATTACACATTATGACCATAATGTGTAATTTTTCTACATATTATGACATTCAAATTTCGAACGCCGACGCCCGACTGCGTGCCGCCCCTAGTTTGTCTGTGAAGTTGGTACTGACATTCAAATTCGAACGCCGACGCCCGCCTGCGTGAAGTTGGTGCTACAGAACAAGCTAAACAACTGCAGAGCCACAATGCCGGTCAAACATGCGGTTCCTGAACACATCAAAGAGAGCTTATGATATGTGTGTAGATAAACTAGTGTATATAACTGAACATAATTAGGCATTAAAACTCTCGAGTGATGTTATTATGAAACTGGCCTTCGGCTCGTTTCATAAACCCACTCTCGAGTATGAATGCCCTCCATTTTGTAGCAGTCACATAAACTACTATAAAACATAAAAAGTGTTTTTGTTGATCCTTTTTTGCTGTGCAAATCATTATTTTTGATGTGCGAATAAACTATAATAAATATTAAAATACTAGCCTTAGTTTATTTCGTCAAAATTTTAATTGCATAAAAGTTGACAATTAATGCCCAGAGATATCCTTTCGTTCGGTTTCGGTATCATTGTGTCTCCGATGATATCATGATTGATTTGATTACAGAACTCTCACCGATATTACAAATCCGGTTCTAAAAATGTATATTAGCGGAATTTGGACTTTCGGTGATCCTTGATCGGCGACAAAGAATTAAAAGATATAAATGTCTGATTAATAAAAGCTAATGTTAATCTGTTAATCCTCGCGATAATCATTTATATAGATATCATCACCTTGGTATTGATTTTATCAAGAACATTTAATGAACGATAACTTCACGACGATCAATCAATATGTTGTTTGTTACCTACACAATAATACACATATGACAATTGAATTTTAAAATTTAGATATGGTCGCAAATGAAAAAAAAACTGATCCTTATACATTGACCCTATCAGCTGATTACTATTTACTATGGGAGAACCAAAAAAATATTAGTTTTTAACTTTTTTCAAATGGTCAACTCATTCAAAGTCACAGATATACACCTGGGTAGGTGGCCAAAGATTGCTAAAAAAGTATCTATTTTGACTAGCAGTCAAATACCGTACTTTAGAATTCGGATAATTTAAAATAGAGTGTCAGTTATTGTTAATTTGTTTCACTGTGACCTAAATAGGGTTCGGTCTTCCGGAAAAATCTTACAATCAATGCCCTAAGGTCTCTCGATATAATATCACTGTACTATCAAAACGGTTCACTGGGATGTCCTCTATCGATGACCGACCCAAAAGAAGCCGTCCACACAAGCGCGGAAACAACTCCAGGACGCCAGCAGCGATCAAAGCCGATGCCGAGCGAATTCGTGGAAATCTTCTCCTCAAACAGAAAACCATGTCTAGAGAGATGGAAGCACCAGCCAGGACCATGACCCGCATCATCAGTCAACAGCTCAAAGCCAAAAAATAGCGGCTGTAGCACGCGTAGTTTGGATGTCAGCAAATTCTTTTTTGGATGAAAAGTCTTCACTCTAATAGAAAAGTTGAACCTACAAAATCATCAAGTGTACGCGCACGTCTCTAACGAAACCACTGAGAAGGTTGCCAAAGTGCAAAGAGGCCACCACCCGCGCCTCAGTGACGGTTTGGTGGGGGTCTCGTAC
This sequence comes from Argyresthia goedartella, assembly GCA_949825045.1. Classification (NCBI taxonomy): domain Eukaryota; kingdom Metazoa; phylum Arthropoda; class Insecta; order Lepidoptera; family Argyresthiidae; genus Argyresthia; species Argyresthia goedartella. The sequence goes on from OX463831.1 coordinate 27,261,501, forward strand.
GAGGGGGTCATTGAGCTTCATTTTTGCAAGCAAGACCTAAAGTCAAAGGCAGAAAGAGATCAGCCGTCGTTTTGGAGCCTGCTGTCAAGCCACAGATCCAAACATTATTTTCCAACGAGCATTTGATATTCCAACAGAACAACTTTGCGCACAAAGCATGAACGCAACGCTGGTTTAAGGACAATTTACCCGATTTTATTGCCGCCGAAGATAGGCCCTCAGGCAGCTCCAATCCTTTACCCTTTGGATTACCGACTATGGAATGATTTAGAGGAGAAAGCCAGCTCGAACCTCAGAAAAAATCAATTCGTTGAAGCGTACCTTGGTGGCAGTTGCTGCTTCTACTATACCTCTAAAAACTCTTTCCTTCTACCGCTGAAAACAGTGCGTGCTACGACACAGGTGTAGCCCGAACGTTTGAAGCAAGCATATGAGGGGCATTTCGATCATTTTGTATGTGTATCTGATAATAGTAGTTTATGTGACTGCTACATAATGGAGGGCATTAATACTCGAGAGAGGGTTTATGAAACGAGCCGAAGGCGAGTTTCATAATAATATCACTCGAGAGTTTTAATGCCTAATTATGTACAGTTACATACACTTGTTTATCTACACACATATCATAAGCTATCTTTGATGTGTTCAGGAACCGCATGTTTGATCGGCATTGTGGCTCTGCAGTTGTTTAGCTTGTTCTGTATCACCAACTTCGGGCGTCGGCCTTCGAAATTTGAATGTCAGCACCAACTTCACAGACAAACTAGGGGCGCGGCACGAGGCGGGCGTCGGCGTTCGAAATTTGAATGTCATAATGTGTAGAAAAATTACACATAATGGTCATAATGTGTAATTTTTCAGATAAGAAATGAGTTTTTATCAAGTAGTTTAACATTATGCTGATCGTAACGTGCGGTTTTTGTACGCAGTAAAGAGGGTTTATGATACGTGTGTAGATAAAATAGTAAATAATTTATATTATTGAAATATATTTTGGTTATTTTTTACTTTCCAAATTTGACACAATTTTCCTTGTCACATAATTTATTGCTAGACTAGGTAAATTTCGGGCCTTCGAAAGATGTGGTAACTGGTTTTAAAATAAAAAGCAAGTTGGTTTGGTCACGGGTTTTAAGTTAAGTCACATCCAATAAAACCCTACTTTTGTCGGAGGCAGCCGGAAAAAAATATATAGCCGACTTTAGATGCGGTTCTCGACAAGGTCGCTAGACATGACGACATTTTGGGCACGTAACAGGTCTTCCAAACAGGTTGGTCATTATCACCTTTTTTGAACATCTAACTCGCACTAAGACTTATATCGAGAGAATACGATATCTGATAACTGTTTGTATGTATAAGAGATAATATATCGAGATTAAATCTCACAATTCACTTGTCACTATCTTACATTATCTAAGATAAGTACATGTAAATACAGTTTAGGTAATGAATACGATTATGAACTTCATCATAATCGTGCTCAGTCCACATAGCCTCGCGCCACGAATTAAGAGCGCTGGGCGACGTTGGCGGGAATTACTGCGCATATTGTACAGGTATTGAAAAGTGACTACTGCACATTCACGGCCACCGCTCATAACTCGTGGCGCGAGGTGTACCACTGCTGGTCATAGGCCTTCTCTCTACAGCGCCAATCATGACCGTCTCATGCGCAACCGCGACAGCGACATCCAGCGACATCCAGTCTACTTGATGACATCCTCGGACCGGGCGCGTAAAGCCGCATTATGTTTATTAATCAGCCCTGAACGTGCTGAAGCCGCACAGTTCGTGTCTTCCCTTTTTGCTCATTCGGGAATTCAACAAGGGCACAATCTATGTACCTGTCAACTCAGCCTGCGGAAGGTATTGAGCCTATGATTTCATGTGTACTCGTTGACTCCTATATACCTGTCAACTCAGCCTGCGGAAGGTATTGAGCCTATGATTTCATGTGTACTCGTTGACTCCTATGTACCTGTCAACTCAGCCTGCGGAAGGTATTGAGCCTATGATTTCATGTGTACTCGTTGACTCCTATGTACCTGTCAACTCAGCCTGCGGAAGGTATTGAGCCTATGATTTCATGTGTACTCGTTGACTCCTATGTACCTGTCAACTCAGCCTGCGGAAGGTATTGAGCCTATGATTTCATGTGTACTCATTGACTCCTATGTACCTGTCAACTCAGCCTGCGGAAGGTATTGAGCCTATGATTTCATGTGTACTGGTTGACTCCTATGTACCTGTCAACTCAGCCTGCGGAAGGTATTGAGCCTATGATTTCATGTGTACTCGTTGACTCCTATGTACCTGTCAACTCAGCCTGCGGAAGGTATTGAGCCTATGATTTCATGTGTACTCATTGACTCCTATGTACCTGTCAACTCAGCCTGCGGAAGGTATTGAGCCTATGATTTCATGTGTACTCGTTGACTCCTATGTACCTGTCAACTCAGCCTGTTGGTTAAGCAAGTTAAATAAAAAGCAAGTTGGTTTGGTCACGGGTTTTAAGTTAAGTCACATCCAATAAACCCCTACTTTTGTCGGAGGCAGCCGAAAAAAATATATAGCCGACTTTAGATGCGGTTCTCGACAAGGTCGCTAGACATGACGGCATTTTGGGCACGTAACAGGTCTTCCAAACAGGTTGGTCATTATCACCTTTTTTGAACATCTAACTCGCACTAAGACTTATATCGAGAGAATACGATATCTGATAACTGTTTGTATGTATAAGAGATAATATATCGAGATTAAATCTCACAATTCACTTGTCACTATCTTACATTATCTAAGATAAGTACATGTAAATACAGTTTAGGTAATGAATACGATTATGAACTTCATCATAATCGTGCTCAGTCCACATAGCCTCGCGCCACGAATTAAGAGCGCTGGGCGACGTTGGCGGAAATTACTGCGCATATTGTACAGGTATTGAAAAGTGACTACTGCACATTCACGGCCACCGCTCATAACTCGTGGCGCGAGGTGTACCACTGCTGGTCATAGGCCTTCTCTCTACAGCGCCAATCATGACCGTCTCATGCGCAACCGCGACTGCGACATCCAGCGACATCCAGTCTACTTGATGACATCCTCGGACCGGGCGCGTAAAGCCGCATTATGTTTATTAATCAGCCCTGAACGTGCTGAAGCCGCACAGTTCGTGTCTTCCCTTTTTGCTCATTCGGGAATTCAACAAGGGCACAATCTATGTACCTGTCAACTCAGCCTGCGGAAGGTATTGAGCCTATGATTTCATGTGTACTCGTTGACTCCTATATACCTGTCAACTCAGCCTGCGGAAGGTATTGAGCCTATGATTTCATGTGTACTCGTTGACTCCTATGTACCTGTCAACTCAGCCTGCGGAAGGTATTGAGCCTATGATTTCATGTGTACTCGTTGACTCCTATGTACCTGTCAACTCAGTCTGCGGAAGGTATTGAGCCTATGATTTCATGTGTACTCGTTGACTCCTATGTACCTGTCAACTCAGCCTGCGGAAGGTATTGAGCTTATGATTTCATGTGTACTCGTTGACTCTTATGTACCTGTCAACTCAGCCTGCGGAAGGTATTGAGCCTATGATTTCATGTGTACTCGTTGACTCCTATGTACCTGTCAACTCAGCCTGCGGAAGGTATTGAGCCTATGATTTCTTGTGTACTCGTTGACTCCTATGTACCTGTCAACTCAGCCTGCGGAAGGTATTGAGCCTATGATTTCATGTGTACTCGTTGACTCCTATGTACCTGTCAACTCAGCCTGCGGAAGGTATTGAGCCTATGATTTCATGTGTACTCGTTGACTCCTATGTACCTGTCAACTCAGCCTGCGGAAGGTATTGAGCCTATGATTTCATGTGTACTCGTTGACTCCTATGTACCTGTCAACTCAGCCTGCGGAAGGTATTGAGCCTATGATTTCATGTGTACTCATTGACTCCTATGTACCTGTCAACTCAGCCTGCGGAAGGTATTGAGCCTATGATTTCATGTGTACTCGTTGACTCCTATGTACCTGTCAACTCAGCCTGCGGAAGGTATTGAGCCTATGATTTCATGTGTACTCGTTGACTCCTATGTACCTGTCAACTCAGCCTGCGGAAGGTATTGAGCCTATGATTGCATGTGTACTCATTGACTCCTATGTACCTGTCAACTCAGCCTGCGGAAGGTATTGAGCCTATGATTTCATGTGTACTGGTTGACTCCTATGTACCTGTCAACTCAGCCTGCGGAAGGTATTGAGCCTATGATTTCATGTGTACTCGTTGACTACTATGTACCTGTCAACTCAGCCTGCGGAAGGTATTGAGCCTATGATTTCATGTGTACTCGTTGACTCCTATGTACCTGTCAACTCAGCCTGCGGAAGGTATTGAGCCTATGATTTCATGTGTACTCGTTGACTCCTATGTACCTGTCAACTCAGCCTGCGGAAGGTATTGAGCCTATGATTTCATGTGTACTCGTTGACTCCTATGTACCTGTCAACTCAGCCTGCGGAAGGTATTGAGCCTATGATTTCATGTGTACTCGTTGACTCCTATGTAGGTACCTGTCAACTCAGCCTGCGGAAGGTATTGAGCCTATGATTTCATGTGTACTCGTTGACTCCTATGTACCTGTCAACTCAGCCTGCGGAAGGTATTGAGCCTATGATTTCATGTGTACTCGTTGACTCCTATGTACCTGTCAACTCAGCCTGCGGAAGGTATTGAGCCTATGATTTCATGTTTACTCGTTGACTCCTATGTACCTGTCAACTCAGCCTGCGGAAGGTATTGAGCCTATGATTTCATGTGTACTCGTTGACTCCTATGTACCTGTCAACTCAGCCTGCGGAAGGTATTGAGCCTATGATTTCATGTGTACTGGTTGACTCCTATGTACCTGTCAACTCAGCCTGCGGAAGGTATTGAGCCTATGATTTCATGTGTACTGGTTGACTCCTATGTACCTGTCAACTCAGCCTGCGGAAGGTATTGAGCCTATGATTTCATGTGTACTCGTTGACCCTACGTGTTTTAATATTAACTGTAGCAACTAATTCGGTTCTGTGAAACTACAGGGGGTCGCCTCGCTACGCTCCGCTTCGCTCGGCTCCTGGTTGTATCATAAAGATGTGACAACATAACTTAAGTATTCGGACAGAAAGTGACCTACAGCAACTAACTAACAATATTAAGAGTTGAGGCATATACAGATTTTGTTCATAGGTATGGCCATCAGTGAATGCTGCAGTCTGTGTACTATTCAGCGCCTAACAGAGCTGATTAATATAGGGAAATATTAAACTGCACATCAAAAATACTGATTCAAATATCCCTTATATTTGCTGCGGTAGCTTAGGTGAAGGGTAAAGGGGGTGAGCGAAGCGAAGCCCCCTTTATCCTTCGTGTTCGGTTCAACATGTAAGAACAACAACAAATATTTAAAACATAAAACTTAAGTACTCATTTAAAATTTAAACATACAAAGCGTTTTTGTTGATCCTTTTTTGCTGTGCAAATTAGTATTTTTGATGTGCGATTAAATACTAGCCCTTAATATATAGAAAGAGGCTTTGCGCACAAGGGCGTACCCAGGATTTCAGCTAGGGGGGAGCAACTCATACCTGTTTCGAGAAGATGGTCGTTCAGGTCAGAGTAGGTAACACGTTTTTAATTCCCACTTGCCAGGAAAATTGAAGTTTATTTTATCTTCTTGGACAGCAGCCCCCCCCCCCCCCCCCCCCCCCCGCCCCTACCTGGGTACGCCCATGTTTACGCAGACCGCGTGTCGCAGTAACTTGTACTACTTATGTCTAAAGCTAAATCCTACACAGACAACGAGCTGATTAACTGTTCTAATACAAGGATAAACTTCTTGTCCGGCAAGTTAACGACATGTTTTGATATACCTTCTTTTATAGACTTGGGTGCGAGGCGCGAGATGTTTTCTTTAGGGTTCCGTACCCGAAGGGTTCCAAACGGGACCCTATTACTAAGACTCCGCTGTCCGTCCGTCCGTCCGTCCGTCCGTCCGTCTGTCACCAGGCTGTATCTCAAGAACCTAGCTAGCTAGAGAGTTGAAATTTTCACAGATTATGTATTTCTGTTGCCGCTATAACAAACAAATACTAAAAAACAGGATAAAAGAAATATTTAAGGGGGCTCCCATACAACAATTCTTTCAATACCACATACAAACTTATGGATGCACCTGGTTACGAACATGGAGTGTGAAAGTAACCGCACCAATAACTTTGTAAACAATATTTTGCTGTGTAAAATCCTAACTATTCACTCCACACCATCGCTTCCATTGAACGGTGGTACGGAACCCTTCGTGCGCGATTTAGACTCGCACTTGACCGGTTTTTTATATCTACATGTTCCGTCACGAAAGTCTGCATAGCTATTGAAATCACCCCAAAACTTTTAGAAACTGATCAATCACACCCGTGACCCGTCAATGGAACATGATACTTTACCATACATTTTGTCCCAATCGGGGAACTCGTTAGTAAAAGGGAAAAGGTAGTAGGTATTAGGTTGCTATCGTTGTTATAGGATACGTTTGACTCTGACTAACACGCTTGCGCTATGAGCCGTCGCTCGTATTGCATGTTCGATCCTACTCAAGGAGAGTGTTGTAAAGGTCATCGTACGAAATTGCCAGCCAATCCTCGGCCGAGGGCAGGCTTCCGCGCTCAAGAGTGGTAACAGTATCTGTGTGACTCACGGAATGGTGTTGGTTGTCAATAAATCTATGTTCGAATTTGGCCACTTAGTGTGATATTTACTACATGGTCTAGTGGGTTTCACACTTGCTTCTCAGGCAGGAGGTGCAGGTTCGAATTCCGGTGCTGACCATGTGCCGATGAGATAAGCAATTTTTCTAAAGTACGGACGTTCTAACTGTGATGGAAAACATCGTAGTTACGAAGATGGGCTAGCCCCCTGTCAAAATGGTGTCAAACTGTGCTTTTGCCACCCCGTATGGGAAAAAGGCGTGTGGCTATGTTATGTTGTCTATCCCACCCAGTGTTGTGCAAGTACCAATGAGATAAGTAATTTATCTTACGTACATTATACATATAGTCTAATAACCTTCATGTCCCCATGCTTTCGGCGATGGGCTAGCCTCTGTCACGCAAAACGTTAACTCGTTAAAAGACACCACGACATGAGGCAGGTGTATAAAGGAACACATTTAATTAGGACAGGACGGGCGATGCCTCCGACCATCAGATCTAGTACGCCATCATGCATTAGGATTCGTGTCGTGCCGTACGGCGGCCATGGCATGTTGCGTGATCTTGGACCACGCGCGGCGTCCGTGGTCCGTTTTGCTACAACTTGGCCAACTAGGCTGTCGGCTCGTCCTGTACAGGCTTACGGCGACTAAGATGAGTGAGTGAGTGTTCAATCCCACAGACCAAAGGCACGCAGGAGGTGCGTGTAACGAATCCCGGGGCTGAACAATGGCATAAGTAAATTATCGTACATTGTGCGGACGTTGTAACAGTGATTGAAAACATCGTATTGGGATTGTTGCTCAATTTCTCAGCACCCGTAGTTAGAGTGCAAAATCTATGAAAAAAATTGACCTCTGCGGCGATGTCACGTAAAATGGAGTACTCAATATCTGGTTGAACGCCTTGCCACCCCTCACGGTAAAAGGCATACGCCATGTATTGTGTGTGCTGTGTGTACATCACAGACAAGACCTCGAGGATGGTGCGTGATCTGAAATGATCCAACTATTCTATGTGCGGGTGTTGGAGGAAGTGGCCTCGGTTAACTGAGCGATGGTCACGGATGACCATTGTTATTTTAGAGGCATGAGATCGAATGAATGATGAAATTACTTCTAATATTTAAAGGAAAATTATCACTATCGATATGAGCGAACGGCAAACAATCGGTCAAACGGATTAGAAAAACGCAAAAACGGGGCAACCAGTCTGTGATTATTTCTAGCTAAGGCTATTTTTTGAAAATGTTGAAAGGTTCTTGCGTATATATGTTACGATCAAAGTGATTAATGTGAACATTGTTAATAATTCTCGATTATTATTAATAATTACTGCACGATTTGATCAATGTGATAAATACTGTGAAATCAAACTTTTTCTGATTATTATTAATAATTTACTATTTGATTAAAGTAACAAATCCAACAAGAAATTTGGCTTGAGTATGTTATTGTGGCTAAATTTCAATTGGGTTATAGGTTAGGTTAAAACTTAGAAGAAGCAAAACCGGAGCGGAGCGTAAGCAAATTAAAAAAATACATAAAATTTTTTGGTGAAAGGATTTATGCCAAACAATATTATTAAATTTCATATTATGCAATCCTATAGTGAACCCTCCCGCCAGCTTCTATTGCTCGAACATATTATGCAATCCTATAGTGAACCCTCCCGCCAGCTTCTATTGCTCGAAGAAGAGGCAAATAGAACGTATTTTTTTTAAATTAATTACATTTATCACCAGTAAGGTAATTAATAATAATCAGTTAAAGTGAATAATTTATCACTTTCATCATCAATCTTGAAAATTATTAATAATAATCCATAATAATTAATAATTTTCAATTAATCACTTTTCTCGAAACATATTCACATATATTTCGAAAATAAATTGACTTTCTACAGTTACAGTAGTTAGTATGTTTATTTCTTTTAGGGAGTCTGTGCGTTTTAAATTATAAATTACTCGAAAAGCTCTTTTCTGTTATACAAAAATAATTTTAATATCCGCTGCTTTCCCCCACAACAAGATACCAAAGGACATGACACTATGAAAGTAACTAAAATAGACTAGCCTTGTTGTAGCTATATGGGGCCCCACCACTGCAATTTGCTATCAATGGTTGTTCCAAGAAACTTCGTGTCATTTTCTAATTCTAAAGTGTTGCTGTCTGACACTAAACGGGTCTCAACTTGCCTGACAAGTCAAATTGAGTTACAGAATAAGGAGGCTGTTTCTCGCATCGGAATTGAAAACTAATTTGGATCTTATTTTATCTTTTAATAACCTTCACATACAATAAACTCAATCATCATTGAACATTATACATCATTGTTCAATGTATAAGATGACAGAAGACTAAAGTAATTTAGCTCATGTGTGATAAGCTCCGTCGGACACAAAGCACTCATTGTAGTATGTTATCTACATAATGAGTACGTGCTCAAAGGACATTCTATTCAGTTTACAATTAACTTTGGAATGTAATTAATACGCATATGCGGTAAGTTAGATTGCATTAAAATTAAAGAGATGGCATATTGACATGACCCATCGGAGCCTAAGCTGCTTTTCTTGTTATTGCGGGATAAAGATGTCACCGTAATATAGTCAAAACCGTTAGTTGATAAACTAACGGTTTTGCATTTCTGCACATTCGTTTCGGCGTAATAAAACTAATAAAGCAACTAACATCCAAACTTACAAACACACACTTACCCGCGATAGAGGGGCGCATCTCGCGCAGGCGAGCCCGGCGGGCGGGCGCTGCGGGGGCCGGGGCGGCGGCAGCACGGGGCCTTCCTTGACTCGGTAGAGCGACGTGGCGCGCGCCTGGCGGGGAGGAGGTGATTTAGTGATAGAGTAGCCTGTCTGTATCCTATAGTATTGAACAACTGTATCCATATGTATAGACTCACAAGACCGTATTGTGTGTAGAGATGTCGGCGCGGACTTTCTGTATAGACTGACGAGGCCGTATTGTGTGTAGATATGTCGGGGCGGACTTTCTGTATAGACTGACGAGGCCGTATTGTGTGTAGAGATGTCGGGGCGGACTTTCTGTATAGACTGACGAGGCCGTATTGTGTGTAGAGATGTCGGCGTGGACTTTCTGTATAGACTGACGAGGCCGTATTGTGTGTAGAGATGTCGGCGCGGACTTTCTGTATAGACTGACGAGGCCGTATTGTGTGTAGATATGTCGGGGCGGACTTTCTGTATAGACTGACGAGGCCTTATTGTGTGTAGAGATGTCGGCGCGGACTTTCTGTATAGACTGACGAGGCCGTATTGTATGTAGATATGTCGGGGCGGACTTTCTGCATAGACTGACGAGGCCGTATTGTGTGGAGAGATGTCGGGGCGGACTTTCTGTATAGACTGACGAGGCCGTATTGTGTGTAGATATGTCGGGGCGGACTTTCTGCATAGACTGACGAGGCCGTATTGTGTGGAGAGATGTCGGCGCGGACTTTCTGTATAGACTGACGAGGCCGTATTGTGTGTAGATATGTCGGGGCGGACTTTCTGTATAGACTGACGAGGCCGTATTGTGTGTAGAGATGTCGGCGCGGACTTTCTGTATAGACTGACGAGGCCGTATTGTGTGTAGAGATGTCGGCGCGGACTTTCTGTATAGACTGACGAGGCCGTATTGTGTGTAGAGATGTCGGCGCGGACTTTCTGTATAGACTGACGAGGCCCTATTGTGTGTAGATATGTCGGCGCGGACTTTCTGTATAGACTGACGAGGCCGTATTGTGTGTAGAGATGTCGGCGCGGACTTTCTGTATAGACTGACGAGGCCGTATTGTGTGTAGAGATGTCGGCGCGGACTTTCTGTATAGACTGACGAGGCCGTATTGTGTGTAGATATGTCGGGGCGGACTTTCTGTATAGACTGACACGAGGCCGTATTGTGTGTAGATATGTCGGGGCGGACTTTCTGTATAGACTGACGAGGCCGTATTGTGTGTAGAGATGTCGGCGCGGACTTTCTGTATAGACTGACGAGGCCGTATTGTGTGTAGATATGTCGGGGCGGACTTTCTGTATAGACTGACGAGGCCGTATTGTGTGTAGATATGTCGGGGCGGACTTTCTGTATAGACTGACGAGGCCGTATTGTGTGTAGATATGTCGGGGCGGACTTTCTGTATAGACTGACGAGGCCGTATTGTGTGTAGAGATGTCGGCGCGGACTTTCTGTATAGACTGACGAGGCCGTATTGTGTGGAGAGATGTCGGGGCGGACTTTCTGTATAGACTGACGAGGCCGTATTGTGTGTAGAGATGTCGGCGCGGACTTTCTGTATAGACTGACGAGGCCCTATTGTGTGTAGAGATGTCGGCGCGGATTTTCTGTATAGACTGACGAGGCCCTATTGTGTGTAGAGATGTCGGCGCGGACTTTCTGTATAGACTGACGAGGCCGCATTGTGTAACGCGAAAAGGCTAATGTATACCCCGGATGCACAAATGACAACTCATGCACAAGTGCCACTGTCTCTCGATCGGGAAACCACCGACAGTTCAGGTAGAGTGCATTTCAGCTTTAAATTCCCTTCGCCGTTGGCGGTAGTATACAACTGTCAACTGCCACCGAAAAATGAGCAAATGCAATATATCCTATTGCCGGGCCCACATTACAATGCCCAGGTTTCAAAAAATTAAGATAGCAGGTATATAAGTTGTAATAAGTACCTACCTACAACATCGTTACAATACGAACTACGTAAATGATATAATGACATTTACGAGTGTCGGCATGAACATTTATGAACGGATATTAACATATATAGTATGAGTCAGTTAAGATATTTTCTTTCTAACTTTTAGGTGACACATTCTTCAAAACCTAACAACACTGGTTTGATTGCTGCCAACTTAACGGCAGCGGGAATTTAAAGCTGAAATGCACATATTTTTTGTCATGGGTAGCTAAACCAACCATGGTATCCTGCAACCTAAGTCAAATTAAGTCAATCAAATGTACGATGTCCTTTAAAATCGTATAGATGGGGAAGCAAACTGTCAACTTCTTAAGGTACGTTAGTAGTAAGGTAAAGGTTAATTAAAATTATTGTTCAGTTAGCAATATCTTATAACTTAATTTCTAAAATATTTAAATTATCGTTTGATCTATTAGTAAGTAACTGTGTAAAAGTAAATAAGTAAGTCAAAATTCAATAAATTAACCTAATAAATTTTTCTGATTACCTAAATTGTTATTGTTGTTGATAAATTCTGACAACCGGAATACCCGAAATCCCATACATTACATAGTTTAGGGGTTTGAAGTCGAAATTATATTGATGGAGTGACGTTGTTGTACACGGCATTTCACCGTAATCTTTAAGTAAAAATTGTAGAAAGTACGAAAAAACTTTCTTCTTTCTTCTTTATCTTATTTTATCTTTAATTAGTTTCACGTGGAGGGCGCTAAAAGTTTGTGGATAATACAGTAAGTAAGCAAAGAGTTTCGTTCATCTGAGGTAACTTACAAATGAACCACATTGTAAAAGTAAGTGAAACAAATTTATACAAAGAGTTAGTTGTTAGTCGCTGAGTAACGAATTCATAGAAATAAATTTTCTATATCGAGACACCCATAGACCCTCAGATGAGTTACCTTTTGGTGCTGTTGACAATGTTTATGATGATACAAACCTCAGATGAATGACACTCGTTGTGTTACAAACATACGATGCTCTCTATCAAAAAGCTTTTTCTGATAAATAAATTGTCAATATCCAGACACCCATAGAACCTCAGATGTATGAAACTCTTGTGCTGTTGACAATGTGTATCAAGATACAAACCTCAGATCAAGGAATATTATCAGATGAATGACGCTCGTTGTGTAAAAAATTTGCGTAATCTTAGATGAATTAAATATGGATTTTAAAAGTTCATTTACCTAAAAGTTACCTACTCGTATTAATTGTAAAATAGATATTTAACATGTAAACGTTGACCTCGTCCGTCTAAATATAGAAATACTTTGTTTTCGAATATTTCGTACCTCATAGTATTAATTATGTAAATACAATATGAAAGAGCTAAAAAACGTAAAATGTGATTAAAAAGACCTCACCAAAATAGTGAGTCTCAAAGCATTTGCAATAATCGTAAAAATACAACTCGATGAGAATAAGAATTTCCTAAGCTAGTATTAACTAAACGTCTTATAAAACTAAACGTTTAGAGCTTCAGATAGCATTAACTGTGTCTCCACCATATTATGGTTAACAGATGGGAGTTTAGCGTATGTAACAAGTACAGGTAACATTGAATGTATTATTAACATAAATGCAAAAAAATATATGTAGAAACAAAAAAGGGCGAATGCTCAGAATGCTGCTCAAGTAAAGTGCAACTTAAAAGAGTGATGGGAACTTAAAGTTAGCAAATAAGAGGCATTTAGAATTCGAGATAAATCATGTGGGGACGGACAACAGTGTCTCTGCCATCCCGTGTAGGTAAAAGGCGTGACCCTGTCTCACCCCAAACAAAATTAAATTACTCGGCTCATAATAGCGCAACAGCAGCTAACTACTCTCCTACGAAGGGGAGGTTTTAACTTGAGGAAATGGTCAAGCAACGAGAAAACTACTCTGGAAACCTTATCTGAAGATCAAACATCCCGCAAAGGTGTACATTTAAATCGTTGCCCACTCGTGGTACCCCGCCGCCCCGCGACACAACGCACTTACGCGTCCGCTGCGAGCGCGCACCGCAGACCGCAGCCCAAACAGACTCTTACACACTCACTCCTTTATACTAGAAGGGGGTAGGCAGACTAAATGACACTAACGGCACGCCATTACCCATCATATAGGGTGGCAGAGGCACAATTGACGACCCGAATGGCCGAGTCGGCAATGACTCTGCCTACGAAACCAAGGGTCCCGGGTTCGAGTCCCGGTGGGGGCAAATATTTAAATATTTGTTTGATGAGAACGGATGTTTGTACCCTAGTCATGGTTGTTTATCTATCTAAGTATAATATTTATTTATATAAGTATGTGTATCGTTGTCTAGTACCCAAGATACAGGGAATCCTAGTTTGGGGCTAGATCAATGTGTGTAAATGGCGTCCAAGGTATAAAAAAATAATGTATAAACAAAACTGAGCCCATTTTAGCCAGTTATCTCCATTTCGATTGACAGGGGGGTTTCTCAAGATTTGGCTTGCGGCGATGGACTACAAGGTGTGCACAATTGTGCTTCTGCCACCCCGTGTGGGAAAAGACCTCCTAAAGATTAGTTACCTGCCGCTCCGCGTCACAACGCACATACGCGTCCGCCTGCCGGCTGCGCGCGCGCACCGCAGACCGCAGCGACGCGGTGGACGCCTCGCGGCCGCACCAGCCGCCCACGCGCTCGCCGACGACTTCCAGCATGTCGGCGACGCGGCTGCGGGGAGAGGGGAAGGGTTAGTTAAAATAATTTATCTTAAACATTGCTAAGACGTGGAGACGACCTCTGCCTCGTAAGCGAGAGTTGGGGAGGAATAAAAAATGGTTCCCCAGGTCTTCAATTTTTCCTTGGAGCGCACTATAAGTTTCCGGAAAGAATAAGAAAAAAATACTATTAAAGGTCAAAAATATTTTTTTTTGTTTCTCAAAATATTTCCTTTGCGTTAATACACTTTTTCATACGATTAAACCAATTTTGAAAGCATTTGTGCCACTCCTCCGTGGTGACCTAATCAAAGTGTTTTTCATACTCTTCGATAGCCTCTTCTGATGATGGAAATCGATGACCGCGAAATTGGTTCTTAATTTTTGGGAACAGAGAAAAGTCACAAGGTGCCAGGTCGGGACAGTATGCAGGATGGCTCATAAGTTAAGGATGCACTTTTCCCCCGCGCCGCTTTGGTTGGTTTCATCTTGAAAGACCCATAAGCTCGATTGCTGCTTTGTTTTGGGATCGTAGCAATAAATCCATGTTTCGTCACCTGTTACTATGTCCCACACCAAAATTTACGCCCCTTCGTTGAATCTGGTAAGCATGGCACTGCACCAAGTGACGCGGTCCGTTTTTGAGCCTCGGTCAAGTTGTGTGGGATCCACCGCGAGCACAGCTTTCTCACACCCAAATGTTTGTGTAGGATTGATTGTATTCGATGTAACAAACTGCATTCTACAGCCAAAGAGCAATTTTCGAATGTTGTAATTACTTTTAAAATATACTACAAATTATTTTTATTGTTGACATTATTATTATACATATATGAATTAAAAATAAAATAAAAACACAAAAAGAAACAACTACGCGAATAAACCACCCCGGGACATTGCCGAGGCTAAGGTTCCCATGACGCTTGCAGCATCTCCCCGCTGCACCGCCAGGGAGATCCTTTGCATCAGAAATGCCCCAGAGCGGTAGTCAAAACCTCTATCCCTTAGACAGCGCCCCAAATCCTTAATAAATATTTCCCTTGTGTCCCCCAATATTGTTCGAGTCCCGGTGGGGGCAAATATTTGTTTGATGAGAACGGATGTTTGTACCCTAGTCATGGTTGTTTATCTATCTAAGTATAATATTTATCTATAAAAGTATGTGTATCGTTGTCTAGTACCCAAGATACAGGGAATCCTAGTTTGGGGCTAGATCAATGTGTGTAAATGATGTCCAAGGTATTATTTATTTATTTATTTATTGTTTATATAAGTGGCCAGTACCGGAAACTTTTAGTGTGACCTATAAATAAGCGTGTGACGTCGCTGTGTCTGGTTCCCACGACACAGGGTAATCTAGAGGGGTAACCTAGGGGCCAGAAGCAATGTATGTGCCTGGATGTATGTTTTGACAAATTGCACAGCACGAGCCTTGAGCTAGTCGGAACGAGGCGGGAAGGGGTGTGCGCCGGGGCGAGTCGTAGTAACCTTGCGGCGCCACGACGCATCGTGTGGACAGCCCCTTAACCAGTGGAGAATCATGAAAGTTTGAGCTGTGGTTTATTTTACAGGATGTAACATATATGCGGCCGGTCGGTTAGTACAGGGAAGTGAAAAACAAAGTGTCTCTGATCAATTCAGTTTCATAGTGAACATGTTTTGAATTTGACTTATAAGATATACCCTCTACAGTCTCCTCACTGAGGACAGATATTTCTGAATTCGGCCCATAAGGTTACAGCTGGTTTAAGCTTGTAATTCAAAATCATCGCAATACAAAGTCAATGTAAGGACTGTCGATAGGAGTGGACAGAAATCGACATGAAGGACGCTCTTTCTCTGACCCTTGCTCCTATCCAGAATGGGATATTTACGAAGACTAACTAACGTAACTTGTCATTATATCTTGGCGATTTAAATTTATATTCATATGTTTAGGTTATATAAAATATTTAGAAATGTATGTAAATATAAATAAATGTTTATAATATTAAGATGTATTCCGTAACTACTGTTAACTTCCGTAACTCTACAAAATTAATACAATAATATCAAAAACGTGTCTAAAAATTCTAAAACTAACTTAATAAGGGTACGGACAATTAGTGTCTGTAGAATTGTAATTTATACTAATAAAAATAACTTAACATTATACGGAATTTGGATATTTGAAGATACGCCACAACAGAAAGAAACCCAAATAGCATTTCAATTATGCTAAGAAAAGTTTTATAAATAATGCAGCATCTTACAATATTTACAGCTGTTTGTGACCAGCTCTATTGATAGTTGTAACTTCCACTTAATTACACGACCAATAAGGACTAGTTTGTGGTAAGACAGTGGTAGTTAACGGTAGACCAAGTTTACCCTATCTATAGTAACCGTGCATTATAAATTAATATTCCCTTTTTTTTGTCCTCGTAAATTACAAATTAGAAGTAATTGGACACACTACACCTTTAGTTAAACCCGTTTATGAAAAGACAAGTAAACTAGATGTTACACACTTGCGCTGTTCAACCTATGTTTATCAAGTCGAGCACAGCAGTAAACCAAACAAGCTGGGCCGGCCTACATACTAAACTTGCCGGATGAGCTAATTGCGTTCTTAAGTCTAAGGGAGCTAATAATTAGAAGCCTTATTTGCAAAACCAACCCATAATTTTAACGAAGCGTACATTCCTTGAGAGAAGCTCGACTAAACGAGACTTTATTACCCAAGTGTTCACGGGACTTTTATTCTGTCAAGAACTTGGGATCCAAGTTCTCAGGATCCCAAAGTCAATGTCCTCGAATATCAAGACATACCTCCTAACTTCTTTAATTAAGTTGTAGTTAATAATTTTGATGGATAACGCAAGAACGTCTTCCAAAATATCTTGATGTTATATGTTAAATAGGATAACCCTCAGATTTCTCGTGCGAGACAAGAGCAGCTTACAATTGAGGATCGCGTGCGATAGCTATCAGCTAGCCTCTAGAAGTCGAGGCGAAGCAAGCAGTACAAAACGGTGAATTTCCTGGTCTTTGCTGAATTATGGAACAACAAGACGTGAGTAAAAATGAATGATTCATATCGAGAATCTACGAGTAATCATAGATTTATAGCCATAATAATAGCGGATTGCCTACTAAAATTACATTACTCGTAAATATTGATGTAAAGATAGTCCTTAGCTTTGTTTTTTTGTGATAATTTTGTGAGTTGCGAAGTTACAGCCGGTTAGTTGTTACATCGTGAGTCATATACTGCTATAAGGCTATTTCGAGGTTCCTATTGATTTAGGGGCATGTTAGCAGCAGGCATACACTTGTATATGATAAGAAGCAGATAAAACATATTCGTTAACCCGGCGGGGGTGTGGTGACAAAATGTTTCAAAGAGTATGTGGTAGAGTATGACATACCCGCACACAAAATTGACCCTAAAACTTATTAAAAAAACAACTGTGACAGTTTAATACTTTTTATATTATAATATAATCAAAGAAAAACAAAATTACATTACTTTTCAAACCAAAATATAGACTCTTTCAAAAACGCTACAAAAAAAATAAAAACCAGTCTTCTTGAACAAAAAACTACCTTGTGCGTGTGCTTCGCACATTTAGGAATCCGTAACAAATGTAGAGTATAACCCTAAAAATAAATTAAATTAGGAAGGCACTCAGTTTCACATTCTTCACCAGCAAATAATTACTTTGTATTGCATAAAGTTTGTATGAATGACAAAGTTATATTTGCGGTATTTAATAAATGTTTTATATCTTAAAAACTGCTTATTTTATTTTGTTCAAACCAATTTTCGTTGAAAGTGTTTATTGAGATAAACAAAATATTTTTTTTTAGATTTTTCACTCTTACTTTATAAGTTAGAGGGTCCCCCCTCTAACACACTTCCACTCCACAACTTTTTCCACTTTGGAAGGGTCAGTCTCTTTAACGATTTACTTTGAAGAAAAATGGTTTCAGGAACGTCATTTTTAAAGACCCCATAAATATAGGTTTGATAAAAAATAAAAATGGTTTCAGTTCCATGTTAATTATGCCCGCCTTCTTTTTTTTTTTTTTTTTTTTTTTTATTTTTTATAGAAATAGTAAAGCGGTTCACAGAGTACATCCACATACCAAGTTTCGACTGTGAAGTCCTATTAGTTTCGGAATAAAGTGGCTGTGACATATGGACGGACAGACGGACGCACAGACGTTCAGACGGACAGACGGATAGACAGACATGACGAAACTATAAGGGTTCCTTGTTTCTCTACGGAACCTTAAAAACTACAAAACCATAGAACACGAAACCAAGAATTGTATCAACTAAACATAAAAATTGTATAAAAGAAATCTAAAAAATAAAGCAGAAAACTGGCTAAAATAACAAAAAAGCCATATGAGTTTTTGTCATAAAATGTATACGTCAACTAAGTAACTCGAGCGCAGGCTGCTGCGTCACTGCGATCAAGCCACAATCCCCTCCCGAGCTAGCTACTCAAAACAGCAAAACTGTTGGGATAAATAAATAAAAAATACACGCATAAAAATAACAAGGTGGGTATGTCACACCCGGCCACACTCTCGCCGGAAAAATATTGTGACACTCCAAATATTGAAAAAAAATATATTTCGAATGAGAATGTAGACTTTAGGCTCTGAGTGCCCACCCCACTTCTGGGGAAAGGCGTGAGCATATGTATAGTATGGTAGGAATATAGTCGTCGTGAATGCATGTGGGTATCAATGCAGACGCATGATTGAGTTAGCGTCACGCCGCATGCGATTCATGATTGTGTGACAAATGCAAATGCATATATAGAATAGGTACTGTAATTATATTTTTGATCGATTCGGCTAAAATATAGACGTTTTCTTGAAGTTCATCGAAGAAAACTTTATGGATCTACGAAGGAATGAGTTTGTATTTATTTATGCTGATATAAATTAATATCACACATCACAAAGAACACATACATTCTCCGCATTTTATTGAAAGTATTACACATCAATTAGTTGGACAAGGCCTGATCTATGCTACTTACCTAATTACTAGCTTATAAATAGAAGAGGCCATATGTATGATAAAAATATGGATAAAGTTCTTGAAAATTCGAAATTTGAAACCAACCTGGATGTAAAGAACCAGTAGAGTATTGCGGTGAAGATGGCCAGCTCAGCAGCCCCGCTGGCCACCCTGACATGCTCCACCACACCCCACACATTGATCATCGTATCCATCTGCCACGGGTCACAACTCACGTTCACATTACCAAAAGTCCAATCAATCAGATCACCCGTCGTGAAAATCTTGATAGATTTTAGTCCAAAATTTTAAGCACACAGTTTTGTTTTTCTTTTGGCGATTCGGTGGTCTGTTGATGATAGAAACAGATCAAAGGGAGACCTTTCCTGACGACTCACACGTCCGCACTGCGTGAGAGCTGAGACCCGACTGAACGGTCTGACTGAGTATCGTTATCACAACATAAACATTGGTGACCTGAACTATCAACCTATGCCGTCATCCGCGTGAGCTCCCTCCTCTGAAAACGTGCCCGGACCAAACAATGCTTTTGTGGCAATTTTGCCAATCTTGTGACGCAAGGAATAAAGGCTTTTATGCGGAGATGAGTTTATAAATGTGGAATTGATAACATAGTTTATGACAGGAGCTTGTAATGGACTGTTGAAAATAAGTCCGTTAGATAATGACTGGGGTAGATATCTATTGTAGCAAGGAACTGCGTAAATCAGAAGTGACCGATACGATGTGGAATAGTTTTGTTCTAAATATGTAGGTACCTCGGTATTTCAGAATAATAGAAACGATTTAGGCAAATAAATAAGGGCACAAATTAATGTTACACGTGTGTTTAGTCTGATAAGAACAACACGAATTCTAAATAATGAGACACTCATTCTAGGTAACGCTTTGTTAGTTTTTGTCAGCTAGATAATCGTGCTGGGGAAAAATATAATAATAATAATTGTTTATTTTCAGACTACAATGTCCAATATCAAATGTCAATACAAAATAAATTCTTGCTTCATTCAAGCCTGCGCTTATTAAGCAAGAACACGTCTTATCCAGGCGGGGTGGCAGAATCAGAGTCGCGTCCAGATTTTTGAAGCACAAAGAATTCGTGAGTTATTCGCCATATTCGTAAGAGGAGATCCTTATTGTCTGCCCAACCCTCTATATCCTTGAGAAAATGTAAGCTTAAAATTCACAAGGAACGTTTAAAATTAACTTAATTAGCAAAACGTTTTGTGTATAAAACTAGTTGTTATCTGGACAATAAAACAGCAATAAACGTAAAAGATAAGGTTTAGGTGGCAGAAGTTTTAATTGCTATAGATATCTTGAGAGGCGGTGTATGTCCATTCGCAGGACATTTTCTGCAAATTATTATTAAGTTTTCATGATTTATTACCTATCTTATGTGTAGCTGAATAATTGTCAGAAGTGTTGGTTGGTTGGTTGAAGCATACTGACCTATGGACTTTTTAGGTAGGTAGGACATTATAAACAAGGTTTGATAAGAAAATTATGCGGGCAAAACGTTGGAATTTGGACGTAAACAAATCGTGATGTAGCAGATAGAAACAAAATTACATTGTTATATAAGATATCATTACAGAATAAAATAATCCCTGTAAAGATTAATTAACATGCAGTTAGTTGAAAGGCGATAACATTAATTAACAAAAGAACATGACGTTTTCAGTACAAAGAAAAACCAAACAGACATGTAACTGTGATAATGTTGCATAAATCAAGAAGTCAAAAAACATTTTTTAAATGAAAGGCCGAAACAAAAAAAAACTGCAAGTGCACAAGCCAATGCATTGAGCAATGACTGACTAAGAATAGAAATATTAAATAAACAAAGAAAATTATTTAAACAAGAAATTGCCACACTTGAATAGCTGACATCTTGGTAGTTTCTGTTTTAATTTCACAATATTATAATAAGATGTATAAGTATGAATCAACTGGGGTATTGTAAGCAAATCGATCGACTGTGAATGAAGTATTCATCAATGTGTAGATTTCGTTATTCGGGATTTTGTAACCACTCGGACTTAACATAAACCATTAGTTATTACACACAGGCATATGCGCACAGGCAACCTAAAACTGAGTTTTTTAATCAATCAAATTGTTTATTTGTAATAAAATATGGTTGCATATGATCTATAAGCCAATTAGTATTGCATAAGTATCAACATATTCACCATCTAGGAGTCAGTATGCAAATCTTTTCATGATGTCAATTATAAATTAAAAATTAAATTGAATAATTGACGCCCTGTCAATCCTTAGGTATTCAAATATAGTAACAATTCTTATATATGTCATCATCATTGGCCTTATCGTTTCAGATGACGTTGACCTTATGACCTTATCGTTCCGTATGACGACCCGAAAGGCCGAGTCGGCAGTGACCCTGCCTACGAAGGCAAGGGTCCCGGGTTCGAGTCCCGGAGGGGGCAAATATTTGTTTGACGAGAACGGTTGTTTGTACCCTAGTCATGGTTGTTTATCTATCTAAGTATGATATTTATCGTATAACTATGTGTATCGTTGTCTAGTACCCGAGATACAGGGAATCCTAGTTTGGGGCTAGATCAATGTGTGTCAATAGTGTCCAAGGTCCAAGGAGTCCAAGATTGTGTGTATTCTGAGTCACATGTTTTCTTGTGAATGAATAGTCGGATATGGGATCTGCATTGCTTGTCATTGCCAGCCACAACTGTCGTAAGTAAATTCGGCGCTTGGTTTTACAAAATCAACAAACAGAGATCATATTCAAATTAGATTTTTACCTTAATTTATCATTGTAACCAGAGACTGATGATTCGTCTTAAATTGATTCACGCAAAAATGAAATATAAAACTGACGGATTACCACTACCTCACTTGATAAAATATCTAACCTATTATAAGGTTCAGTGCCAATCACATCAAAAACATGACCTTTATTTGTATTTAATATTATTTGTTAACAATTGATAACGAAATTACTTGTTGAAATGATAACAAATGACTACGCACTAAATTGATTCTATGAAAACAAAACAACAAACAATATCAATAAAAATCAATATCTATATAAATAAAAGAGAACACGCTATTTTTAGATGATCGTGACGAGACCAAAGGTATAATATAATATTATTAGAGTCACTGACCCTTCAAGCATCTAAAGAAACATATACATGGGGAAAGGAACCGTTATAATGAGTCAAAGGCACGTAATACATATTTGAGGTAGGATAATTCTAGAGAGCACATGGCACCGGACAGCTAAATGACTTTACATCATGTGTTGTGTATGCGGCCGAACGCACATTTCAAAATAATTACCGGGTTGCATAGAAACCATTATGGCATGTTTTTGTTTACACCGTTGAACATCAACATTTGTACTCGAAAGCAATCGTCAGAAACCAGAAGCACTTTGCCAACAATGGGTATTTTACCCTACATTGGTATCGATTTTGGAAATCTTTATTAGAATTGACACGGCTAAAAGTCCAGCTAATCTGACATCCAGCTATAATTTCTCAATTAAACTCTAATTCGAATTGACGTGAAGTCAGATAGCCGTGCTGCGTTTCTTCAGCTTTACATGGGAATTAGACCACATTTGTTGAATAAAATCTCGATAAATCCTGAAATCATAATTATTTGCATATTTCAGTGAAGTCTCTTGCAATCCCAGATGTTCTCTCTATCTCAGGATATTTTTGATTCAATTAAATAATGAAGATCATCGATTTTAGAAACGTCGAATAAGGTTACGTTCTTGTGAATTCCGACTGCAATCCAGATTCCATCCATTTGTGACTCCTAATTAGTGGGATGCACGGCCATGATCCCGTAGCTTCTTGCAATGGGGCGGACTTGCCGTGAATAACAAGTGAGGTAATTTAGAACTTACAAATTAATATCAGGAATCAGTTTATATTTAGAAACGCCCATTCCCACAAGTGGTAGCTGAGGTAAAAATAAGCATACAGCTACTCCATTTTTGTGTTGGGTTCATCACCGCAGCTTTGTAAATAAGTATGATTTGTTTACTTTATTTGAATAACGATAAACAACACAGTACACCCGAAACTTCAAGATATTAAGAAGAAGCCGGACAATGATTTTAGCCGATAACTCACGATGGCATGAGGATGTAAATTTTTGGCGTGAAATAAATTTGTTGGAACACCTGTGTGAAAATGAAAACTAGAGCAAACAAAGATTCAACACGTTGATGAGGTTGTAAACACAATTTTTCTATAACCATTATCGAATGAGGACATCAGTACAGAGCGAAATTGATCTTTTCCTAATTAATGTCTATTTATTAGAAAAATATTTTTCAATTGTATGAATTACTTTTGTAATTTTTAGAGGAGTTTCTTAGATTTTTTTAGGGTGTTATTTAACACATATTTACGTACATAAATCTGTGTTGCTTTTATAGAACACGCAACTACAATGTAAAGATTTAGAAAGTACATTTATTACTATGTATCTATCTACAACAGCGAATTATCTATCAAATGGATTATTTACAGTCTGAAAACCGAGATGTTACAAGTCCAAGTGGCATATGTAACTAGTGGGTTTCGATGTAACACACGAATTGGACCGTAACTCCTCTATGAATTTAAACAAGATATTAACGCCAAGCTGTTTGAATAGCCACTATGATAGGCTCTATTAAAATTCTCATCGTCTAGTTGTAAATTGTGATTATTCTCTTCATTAGTCATTCCTTCCGCCTAACAACCTGTTTCATTGAGCATGATATCCGGCCTAAATCTAACCTCCACATTGGCAGCCACGTAGGACCAAAATAATCCATGCTTCAAGTTTCTTAGGGGAGTGTCCTTCAATCTTAAGCAGCACACCAGCTTTAGATGTAGTGGCAATCATAGAGTTAGCAGCAACTCAAGCTCCTTATGGTGGCAATTGAAATACAATTGTTGTTTTATTACATGTGTATTGAATGCTACTGTCGGTTAGTTTCTATACAGGAATGAATGTATGCGTTGCGCCGACGCAAGTTATGTACAGTCCGATCGTCCCTCGCGAATACCAGTTGAAAGTGAAATCGTCAGGGAAGCATCGCAACTTTGACTCGATCAAAAACTATCATTCAACAACAACAGCACACACGTTGCATAATTTCAATGATTAAAAACACTTTTCCATTACCTTTTGTCAAAAAAAGAACTGACCACAAAAAACTTAAGAGGAAGTTAAACTAGACACTTTTCGGAATGTTTTTGGGGTTAGGTAAATGCACGCACGAACTGTGAAATTCTATCGCGACGACAGTCTTTTGACAGTTCGAAGAAATCGTAAATGAAGATGTTGCGCAACACACAACCGCGCGCGAAGACGGCCTGGGCGAAACTGACTGAGGTAAGAAAGAAACGATTCCGTGACATGCATGCACTGAACGTACCGGTAGTCGGTATTTGAGTCCATCGCTCAGGCCAGTGGCACACGGACCACATCATTATGTTTGCCATCCATTGCTGGTACTGTTACTGATGTAAGAGACCACAACGAGGAAAAACACACAATAGAGTTCTAGGAAGTCATATAAACGAAAAGACAAGTATAGTTTGGTACGTTGAGCCACGCATCTGAAGACATTAGTAGGCGATCCACCGGCAGTTTTGACTGTAATAGATTTTGCAAGGTTTTCGGCTACAGAAACTACGACGCGGTCTCCATTGAAAAACATCGGGTTTTAAAATAACATCTAAAATTAAGTGTGCTTGTAATGCGATAATATCAGAACAACACCACGTCATGGGAAGCGTGGTAAAGTAAATAGAAAAGTAGAGCATGAGTTCAGAATCTTATCAGTGATAAATAAGTATAAGTGTATAGTATAAGTGTAGGCAAATGAAAAACCTCTGATTAAGGAAAGTTCAATTTACAAGTCATTGGTACTGCCGCTGTAACAAGAAAATCCCACGTCTGGCAGCTTTATGACAATTTCGTTAAACTGAAAAAAAAACTGTCATGAATTACATAGTATTTGTGCCAATATAGGGCTTTGGGCTGGATTTCACCAACTCAAAGTTTGACTGACACTCACTGTCCTTCATTTAAGTCTCGCTCTATTATAACAGCAGTTTGCGAATACGGCCAAATATGATTGAACGAATGTAGTTTTCCCTGAATTCAATTTAAACGTCGCATGTTAAAGGAAACTTGTTCCACCAATCAAGCTGGTCAAGTCAACTAATCAGTATATGATTTAGATTAAAGGTAAAGTACTTATTAAAATATTCTCCTTTTTGTATGTAGCTGGTAATATATTGTCACACTGTCTTGGATGCTACCCTGCACGTTTCCCTGGGTAGTATTACGAGCAACAAGAGAACCTTTCCAATACAGTGAATTCTATGATAACAAGTGTCGTAGCGAAATGAAGCTAAGTTGTTATACCACCATCTTTTACATAAATTAACAGTTAGAATTCCACTGCTGGACAAATCCCTTCCACCTTTACTGCCCTTGGCCTGCGCCACGGTCACATTTACATTACATCTGTAGTGCCACCTTCGGTCAAATTGTTCATCTTAGATGAACTCCACTGGCAAACTAATGCCAGCCGGATAATTTTATTGCGTTGGTTCTAATAAAACTGGATGGCCTCGAACAACTCTTTTAGCATACTGCCGATTACTGCCTACCTATGTTTCTGCTTTTATATCGGCGGAAGCAAGACTTGAAGACAAACAAATTGAAGAGTTTCGATTTTGAAGAATCTAAAGTTAGCATAGAAAACAACCTGAAAAAAACCTCACGAAGAAGCCTGCATCATATATGACAGATAATCTGATATTTCAGACCTTAAGTGACTCTTTGGATGTATTGGGCTCTCAATTACCTAAGGGTACGAGTACTTCAGGCATAGAGGTCTCGGGTTCGAATCCCAGCAGGGGAGGAAGAAAAAAACTCCAAGTCTTGCATAATTACATATTTGTGACTCCGCTGCTTCTCGTTCCCACAACACATGGTATCCTAGAAGCAGTGTATGTGACTGAATATAAATGTTATGTTATGATATTACAGCGCATAACTGAGGTTTCCACAATGGTGGAGTGGTGCGGGAGGAGTGTTCTTGTGACGTCTTTAAGGCGCGAGTCTTCAGCGCGGGGGACGGCGTGAAACTTTCGGCTTCACTGGTCAAGGCTCTGTTTTACAGGTCTGATATCCTGGCCGAAGATAAATCAATCTCCCTCTGAAGGCTGACCCTCGTGTGTTGGATATATCGACATAGGGGTGTAATGTGTAATCGGTGTAATGTTATAGTTAGATGAGTGATCGTGTGGCAAGCATGTGGCTTGCAACGTCCCAGCCGGCCGCAGAGCTAGCATTACATGAGGTAATTGAAGTCCGCAAACCGATCACAATAGCCGGTCATTGAAGACCACTTAACGTATCCTGGACACTAAAGTGCATGACAATCCTGAGGGGTGACCACGAACATCTGACGCGGAAGGGAGTCAATTGGTTTACTACTTCCACCCCGATGGTCCAGCAAGGTAGATAATCTGTGCCAGCATCACCACGGACGTTTTACCGGAGAAGATAGCCCAAAATGTGTGCCATCTTCCTCGGTAGCTCCTGTGATCTTTACCAGTCACATTTTTTTGGTTCTACCGCTGTGCCGGGGACGAACCAACGGGGTCGATTGAAGTAAACCGTCAAGTGGAAATAAACTTTAGTGCTAGATACATGCTTCCTAACTCGTTGAGTGTTTGTGGTTAGCCCGCTGGCAGTGCCTACATATACTGACGCCTTATTCCCAGAAGAGGGGTGAGCAGAGAGTAGAGACTAAGATCTTTGCTTGCTATGATCTTGGCATACATCTCTTGCTTCTTACTAAGTATGTAATTGAACCAGTTCTTTTTTACACTATTAATTTAAAGATAGCAAGCTATATTTTAAGTCAGCTGTAAGATACAAGGCCTACAATCTAGTAACATTCCTAATGATAATGATGCCTAATTGGTACCTTGCGGCCTTGTGCTAAGCTAGAGGAGTAGCAATACAAAAGTACATATACAAAAAAAGAAAACACATACAAAAATGTGTTAAACATTGAGTTGGCTGGAATTTAATTGTAGGGTTACATTGCAACCAACTGATAACCAACGCATGATAATAATTCTTGCGAATTATACAAATTGTAAAGTTTGTTGCACTGACTGCTGACTGCACGTACTTAGATAATAACGTGGTTTACCTCCTCGGATACAAATCCAGAAACCTGAGAGGCAGTAACAGTAAGAGACAGAATTATCTGGCGCAGCAGATCAAAATTTCTTTATTACTCTAGATATTTACATATAATTAGCAAATGTCACTTTTTGCCTCTTCTCTACATTGAACCACTGTGGGAGAAGCAGGGCTAGGAAACTCACACAGATAGATTTTTAGATCTCTTAAAAATTGGTTGTGTTTAACTAGTACAAATGTTACAATATTAATTGTTATAAATAATTACAAAATTATTAACAGCGAGTTCTGTGCTGAGTTAGATTAA
This sequence comes from Argyresthia goedartella, assembly GCA_949825045.1. Lineage (NCBI taxonomy): Eukaryota > Metazoa > Arthropoda > Insecta > Lepidoptera > Argyresthiidae > Argyresthia > Argyresthia goedartella. The sequence continues at coordinate 27,289,241 of OX463831.1, forward strand.
CCCCATACAGTCCCGTCATTTTAGTAATCTTGAACATTATAATATCCTTTTTTGCACAAAGTCGCACATGGTTCTCAAATTGCTCAAATGGAAATTTCAAAATCTCCAGAGGTATCTTGTTGTAGATAAACATAAACATAAATATTTACATACAGACACACACATTGCTTCTGGCCCCACACTAGGATACCCTGTGTCGTGGGAACCAGAAACAGCGAAGTCACACACATATAAATATCCAACATCTGGGGTTTTTTTTTTACTCCCAGCCGGGGATCGAACCCGGGACCTCTCTCATAGTAGGCAGAGCCACAACCACTGCGCCACAGAGGTTGTCGTCGTATACGTCGAGATGACAATGCACTGACCCTTGAAAGAATTTCTAACTTTCGCGAGTCTAAACCGGGGCGCAACTAGTCAGTGATTATTTTTAGGTTAACATTACAGCTATCGTAAAATTTTAAAAATGTTGTAAGATTCTTGCGTACATACTAATACTTTCTAAAATAAATTGACTATCCATAGTTAGTATGTCAATTTCTTTAAAAAGTTATCTTAGGGGTCTGTGCGTGCTCTTTTCTGTAATATAAAAATAGTTTGAATTGAATGACATTATGAAAGTAACCAAAATAAACTAGCCTAGATGTAGCCACATCCGTATTATATCTGATATTCTAAACAGCGTAAGCCGCAGAGCATAATCTACCAGCTAATTTATCTATGTGGGGTCCCCACTGCAATTTGCTATCAATTGTTACTCAGAAACTTCGTATCATTTTCAGTAAATTAGTAACTTTCTTTGTCATTACATAATAAATATAATATTAAATATAGTCCACTAATATCCCCACCGAAGGGCACATGCCTTTACCCGGATACTAGTAAGATTAAGCCATACTCCACCACCATGGATCAGTGCGGTTTGGTGGAGGGGTTTTACGATCAATACCAGGTAGCGATAGGAGTATAGGAGCCGGGACTCTCAGCTTAACGTGACATCCGAAACAAGCCCGATAATATTCTTAAGACACATTCATTATCTCATAGGTCACGAATCTCCTATTTGAGAAGCAACTTCCTGTTTGAGAAGCAAGCGTGAAACCCATTAGACAAGGGAGCTCTCCTATTTGGCACTACATACTCATAATTATGCAGCCTTGTACAGATCGGTTATCTAAAGCTGGCACAGCGTTCAACACATCTACACGTTGCGCTTGTGAAGAGTTTGTGAATACGCGCACCGCGTGACGTTGCACTGCAATGGTTGTGTCTGTCTCTCTTGCTCGCGATCAAACTTATGATTAGGAAGGAGACAGTTATTGTTTTGCTTTGTCTTCTGCTTATAAATATAGAGTGAACTTTTTTGCATTGGTGTTCACGTGTCAATCGGCGCGCGTTATTGTGATTGTTCACCTACTTCGAGGATAGAATAACATCATTCATTTTCAAACGTACTGTATAGTGAAATTGCATTAGTAATTAACCAATATTAGTTAACCGATCTGTTCTGCCGACACAGTTTAAGCCTGCCGTTGACTACTGCCGAAGCGCATGCTGCACAACTGTAATATCAACATCGCCAAAATTCGAACAAATATTCGTGAAAAATTACTTAATCATTAATTTTTAAACGTACTGTACAGTGAAATTACGTTAGTGTGAGTACTGTGAACGTGCCAGCTTTAGTTAACTGATCTGTAGGTGTGGTTTGTAATTTCTTTATTGTTCCACATAAATACAGAGAACTTAACTTAAAATAAAATCGCGTCAGGCAATTTCCCATTCGGGGTGGCAGAGGCACAGTTGTGTCCACGTTCACAGAGAACTTAAAATCAGGGCGAGCGAAGCGAACCCTACCACCAGGCCACAACCCGGCAAAACGTTAGTAGTTTTGGTACCATTTATGGCGAAACAATTACACCTATACAGAGTGACATTTAATAAGCTGACCACATTTTGGGGAATGATAGTACTAATCATGATAAACTTTCAGTTCAGTTCAGTTCAAAGATTTTATTCATAATAGCACAAAAATTGAGACTTAATGAACGTCATAACATAATCAAGCAAGCATAATATAACATTAAGTAGGTGGCTAATTATTACATAGTACATAATATATAATATATAGGGTGCAATGAACTGGTTTAATGCCAGATGTCGGTGTCTTGTAAAAAGTCATTAATTTTGCAGTAGGCCTTTGTGCACAAAGTGAGTTTTATACATTTTTTAAATCGAGCTTCAGTTAAGTTTTGTATTTCTTGCGGAATTTTATTGTAGAAGCGTATGCAGTGTCCCATAAAATAACTGCTAACTTTTGTGAGTCTGAACATTGGAAAAGAAAGTTTAGTCGAACTCAGAGCTGCAACATCTGAGCTGCTACAACTACAACGCCAGAACGCGGAATTGGTAGGCATTCTAATTGAGGACGAGGAGGGTGAGACCAGCAAGGAGGATGACACCAGCAAGAAGAATGAGCCCACATCACAAACTCTGGTCTTGACCCCCCTCAACGTGAGTGTTGCAACGCCCACTGCTGTCCCGACCAAGAAACAGCGTCGCCGTCGTCGTCGAGGAGCCACCTCACAGCTCATCAGCGCGAGCGCCGCGCCGTTAAGTGACGCGCGTGTCGCGCTGCCTGCTGAGTCGTGTGTCATGCTGCACGCTGCCGCGAGGGTCGCGCCGCTCGCCGTTACACGCGTTGCACCGCTCGCTACCGCGACTGCCGCGCCGCCCGCTGGCACGTGCATCGCACCGCACTCCAACACGAGTGTCCCGCCACTCACCTCAAATCGTGCTCCGAGAAGAACAATAGCAAACAAAAGAACTGTAGTTTATTCAGATAAGATAGGTGTAGATTTTGGTATGTTTTTGCATTATGGCCTTAAGCAACAAGTGACAAATAATTGTTGTCCTAATAGTTCCTTTGAGGATATTATAAAAAAGGTAGCTGTAGGGAATTTTGATGAAAATACTACCATTGTTATTATGGTAGGAAACCACTCAAACATTAGTCGGAGTGCATTAGATACCGGTTTAGAGGTACTGCTCAATTTATATAATAAGACGAAGTGCAAGTTTATTCTATGTAACTTTCCTTATTGTTCTAATTTATCGGGGAAACAAAATAAAAGTGTACATAGAATGAACATGCATCTATATAATATAACGTGTCATCATAGTGATGCTATTTTATATTTCGACATGAATAATTTTATTCATAACTTTACTTTGACTCAGGATACTATGTACCTGTCTCATAAAACAAAAAAACGAGTAGCTACATTGTTAGCGTATAATATATGCGACACAGTTGTAAATACTATAACGCAGTCGCCTTCAGTTTTAGTTAGTATTAGTACTAATAGTAGTGTTTGAAACTAGATAGTTCGACAAAAGAGGACCCCTCAAAACATAAGAAAATTTTACAAAATAAGCAGGGGTTTTCTGGCAATCAAATGAAAAATACTAGGACAAAGGGTAAGCCCCACTTAAATATTTCCCATCAAAACATGCAGGGGCTACCTGGCAAAGAACTTGTATTAGAATTATTTCTTAATCATTCAGACACCGATGTTATTTGTATTACAGAACACTGGTTAAAGGAAAATATGATGTCTTTTAACATAAATAATTACAAAATTGTCAGTTGTTACAATAGAAAGACTGCCGATAGAGGTGGTTCTTTAATCTTAGTAAAAAATAATATTAAGGTGAAACAACGGAAAGATATTCTTGCACTTACTGTAGAAAGACAAATAGAGGTATCCTGTGTTGAGTTGGATAGCCATATTATTGTTTGTGTCTACAGACCTCCGAGAGATGAAAACGGCCATGGCAATTTTGAAATGTTCGAGAAAATTATGGAGGATGCCCTCATTATACTTTGTAATAACAGAAAAAAGTTAATTATTTGTGGCGATTTTAATGTAGATTTGCTTGTAGATACAACATTGAAACAACGATTAATAACTCTGTTCAAATCATTTAATTTATGTCATATATTTCTAGAGCCGACTAGAATTACACTTACCAGCCAAACTTGCTTAGATAACGTATTTTGTGACTGTGCATTCACAAGTAAAAATGTAATTAACTGCTTACCCTCCGATCACAGTGGTCAAACAGTTTCATTCCCAATTGCCAGTAAAAATAGGACTGATCCATCATTTTATAGGCCTATTACATCCCATAGACTAGAGACGTATATGAAAAAGTTAGATATAAATTTGCCAGTACCGGATTTTGATGAACAGAACCCAAACAAAATCTACTCAGACTTCTTCAGCATTATTCAGACAGAATTCAATAAAGTTTTTAAATTAAAGAAAGTCAGTGACTACAACGGTAAATCTAAATTTAATGACTGGGCAACGTTTGGAATTCGTAAAAGTAGAGTTATCTTATATGACCTTTATGAACAAAAAACCTATAACTTTGATCGAAAATTTCATGACTACGTTAAAAAATATTCCAAAACTTTCAAGTTGGTTTGTAGAACTGCAAAAACTTTACACATTAATAGAAAAATTCAAAATTCAAATAATAGAATGAAAACAGTTTTGCAAATAATAAACCGCGAAACTGGCAAAGTTATACCAAGGGACAATGATTTCTGCCTAAAGATAGGTGATGATGTTGTTAAATCCAGCGCTGATGTTGCTCGAGCTTTTGAAACATTCTTCACCAATGTACCCTTACTCACAACAGACCGTCTAAATTCATCTCCATATGAAGCAGAGACTTTATTAAAAAATAACACTAGCGCCAGTAATGTATATTTAAAATTTCATCATGTATATCCCCAGGACATTGTCAAAACGTTTAAATTACTTAACTTAAAAAATACGGAAGACCTGTGGGGTATATCAGTCAAAGTCATTGGTTCAGTAATTTTAGTTATAGCCCCACACTTAGCTTATATATTCAATAAATGTGTTGACGATGGGGCTTTCCCAGACCTCATGAAACACAGTAAACTGATACCTCTGTTCAAGTCGGGAGATAAGGGTGATCCTTCAAATTTCAGACCAATATCTGTTCTTCCAACACTAAGTAAAATATTTGAAAAGATTATACTCAATCAAATGCTCTCACACTTCAACCGTACAAAACAACTCCATGCCAAACAATACGGTTTCACGAGGGGTAAATCGACTACGGATGCAGGTATTACCCTTATATCTCATATTTATTCTGCATGGGAGGCCGCACAGGATGCTATCGGAGTTTTTTTCGACCTGTCGAAGGCGTTTGATTGTGTTGATCATAATACGCTATTAATTAAATTACATCATTACGGAGTTAGAAATAAAGCGTTGGATCTACTAAGATCATACCTAAGCAATAGAATTCAAAAGGCAGAAGTTAACGGCGTAAAATCTGATGGATCGGGTGTTAAAATGGGCGTTCCACAAGGTTCCATATTAGGCCCTTTCTTATTCCTGGTATATATTAATGATCTGCCTTTCATGGTGGAGAAATTAACTGACATAGTGTTGTTTGCTGATGATACTTCACTGGTCTTCAAAATTGAAAGACAAAAAGGAGAATTTGATGATGTTAATGGTGTATTATCTTTAACCTTGAATTGGTTCACAGTTAATAATTTATTGTTAAACGCTGGTAAAACCAAGTGTATCAAATTCTCACTTCCAAATGTCAGGCAAGTTGAGACCAGTTTAGTGTTAGACAACAGCACGTTAGAATTAGTAAATGATACGAAGTTTCTTGGAATTACCATTGATAGCAAATTGCAGTGGGGACCCCACATAGATAAATTGGCTGGTAAATTAAGTTCTGCGGCTTACGCTGTTAGGAACATCAGATAAAGCACGGATGTGGCTACATCTAGGCTAGTATATTTCAGTTACTTTCATAGTGTGATGTCCTATGGTATCTTGTTGTGGGGGAAAGCAGCGGATATTCAAACTATTTTTATTTTACAGAAAAGAGCTATTCGAGCAATTTATAATTTAAAACGAACAGACTCCTTAAGAGAGCTTTTTAAAGAAATTGACATACTAACAGTAGCTAGTCAATTTATTTTCGAAAATATAATGTATGTACGCAAGAACCTTACAACATTTTCCAAACTTAGCGATAGCTGTAATGTTTACCTAAGAAATAATCACAGACTATGTGCGCCCCGTTTTAGACTCGCGAAGGTTAGCAATTCTTTCAAGGGTCAGTGCATTCTCTACTACAATAGGATACCTCTGGAGATTTTAAAATTGCCATTTGAGCAATATAAAAAGCATGTTAAAGCGACTTTGTCGAAAAAGGGATATTACAATGTTCAAGATTACTTAAATGACAGGACTGTATGGGGTTAATCTGGCTCAACACAGACCTTGCTGTTAATAATTTTGTAATTATTTATTCCAGCTTATTAAATAAAAATAAATCATAATTGTATTAGTTAAGCACAACCTATTTTTAAAAGAGATCTAAAAATCAATCTGTGGGAGTTTCTACGCCCTTCTTCTCCCACAGTGGTCCAATGTAGAGTAGAGGCAAAAAATGACGTTTGCTAAGAATATGTAAATATCTACAGTAATAAAGTACTTTTGAGTTTGAGTTTTTTTTTGAGTTTATTTATTTCTAGTTTGCACATTGTGGCGGCTATCAATGGTTTTAAAGCTACTGATATTTTTCCTCAAATACATTATGTTTTGATAGATATATTGACTTTCCTCCAAGTAGCATATGGCCACAAACGATTTTTTTATTGGGTCTCCCATAGTAATTTGTGATCAGCTAATCGGGTCAATGTAAAATCAATTTCTTAGTAATCTGCCAAAAAAAAAACTGACCCTTCGACATTTGTCACATGGCGCGTCCACACTGGACGAGCATTTAGTATGTGGTGTATTAGAGTAAATTAGGTGGTGTATTTATCCTTGCGGTCCTTGCCTGATTGCGTTAGCTAGTAGATATGGGATGCGAAGCAGTGATAAATAAAAGCACGATCTGCGATCAAATATATATATAAGCCGAAGCACAGTGAAGCGACAGTTCTTAGCACACACGACAGATTCAGTCAATATAGTGAGAATATAGATAGATATAATTAAGGCGATACCTCGTCCGTGCAAAGGTCCCCGTTACTCCAGGCGGAAAGACCCGCAGTGTGAGAGGGACGGAATCGGAAAAAAATTAAAAACCGTAGCGCTAAACAACAGAATAATTGTTTAAAAATAAACTACTCTATTTTGTTAAAAAGTTTTTTCAGGAGATTTTGCGAATACATAATATCTACATTTTGAACGCAGTTCCACAATGAAATTAGTTAGGATTTCAGAATTACAGGAAAAAATAATATAATTTAGAGGTGTTTTCGTAATTAAATTCTATCGAGAAAATTTCATCCAATCGCGTTTTTGTTTTGGTGAAAATCTTAATCAAATACTCAATAAACGTTTACCCAAAAATCAAATCTGTAGATGACTTCATGGTGGAGTAAATGGATTCGAAAAAAACCCCACTTTATTTTCGTAGCACCTTAAAGCAGAGTCTTTAGCTGAAAGAAAGAAACCTAGATTTGGTTTTACGAGAATGGCGTGCACATTATATCAAGACTAAAGATGAAGATGGCGCGGTGCGTATGCTTATGTATGGTAAGAGCTGAGAAATATATTACAAAATTTATTGCACTGTCCTTTGATTTTTATTCTAAATTTAAGTTCATTGCAGTTTAATATAAAATATAAATAAAAATAACCAAAATACAAGTGTAAATAAATATCTTTTATATATTATAGCAATCTCTTTAGTTAACAGAATGTTGCATTGAGGGATGCATCTGTTCATGTGGAGTCGTCGGACATGCTTATACACGTTAACTACCATAAGTTTTCACGGGGCGTTAATACACTACGTGGTCTTCTTTCTGTTCTTTTTCGTCGGCGACGAATTCTTTATTACTTACAGGTCGAGAAGCACTTTTAAAAGGTCCAGGGTCAGATGCAGTATAACTTGTCGAAGGACCAGGATAACCAGCACTCGTACTTAAAACGTCATCTAGAAACTGGCAAGGTAACATACTGGTCAGACTCTAAGTCTGTGCTCAGCTGGCTGCGATCCGAAAGCGGCCGTTTCAAGCCGTTCGTCGCTCATCGCGTTAGCGAGATTTCCGAGTTGACCGAGACGTCCACAGTTGGAGATGGTAGCCGTCCGGACTAAACGTGCCAGATACAGTCTTACTACGTACAGAGTGGGTTCTGGATCGGTATCCATTGTTACAAAGCCGAGGTAAACAGGTAAGCAGATATCGAAGTCCAGGTAAACAACAGCGAAAGTCACGTATAAACCAGGAATCAGTACGAAAAATAAGCTAAAATCGACAAAATTTCGGAGCGGGCCGATCATAGAAGTTATTATCAATTCGACAGAGGAATCTTCTTTTTTTTTTCATGTTTCATTTGGCGTGCTTACCTCTTTTCAGGTTAGTTTTGCCAGTTTCAAGTGTATTTGAGAGATCAAAATTTACTATAGAGAACCTGGAAATTAGCGTGTTGAGAATAATTTGTTGCTCATTAGCACCACCCGGGGGACGTGCAGGGCTGTAGGAACCAAGTATTTCCTTCGGACGTGAGCAACTCCTCCCTAACAGAGTCAATCCTATTGAGTAAATCCCTACAATCGTATGTATATTATGTGAATTGTTAAACTTTTTATTCTCAAACCGTTTTTATTTCTTTTTCGTGTTATATTGTGTATTTTTTTATTGTATCTTGTCATTATCGAAAACTAAATCGAAAATTGTTTATCTGTTGTTGACACTCTTCTGCTGCTTTTATTGTTTGTTACCGATTTGATGTTATTGTGAATGTGATATATAAATATAGTATTGTAACATTCAGGCGTCAAAACATGTATGAAAATCGTAAATACCCGCTTTTCGTCACAAAACCATTAATCAACATTTTTCAATCGCGTTTCATTTCATCCTTGCTAAATGAATCATATGGGTAATTCATAGATCACACGGTTATTATTTTTCAACGGACTTAAAAAAGGAGGAGCCACTCAATTCTACGCGATTTTTCCGACATTTACGAACCTATTTTGATGATTCTTCTTTTGATTGGTAGGGCATACTTCAGAGGTGGTCCCATATTAAATTTATCAAAGTTAATTTAGCGGTTTTTGAAAAAATCAACAAATACAAAAATATTTATTTATACACAGACAACGTTTTTGTTTATGGTTCCGTGCTGCAAAAGTTTTGATGAAGACTTTTCATGTTCACAGACTTCATTCGCATCCCGACCGGGGTGGGAGAAATAGGGCTTAAACTTGAAGTCGGTTATTTTAAGTTTTGAACTAGGTGAATTAATAAGGAATAATGGCGGAAACTAAAACATGGCTATGAGTACAATTCATTACTCAAACAAGTATAATTATTATAAAAATAAATAACCTGACTGCATTTTCTATCAATACCACACACAAACACATAAATGCACCTGCTTCTGTACATGGAGTCTGAAAGTAGCCCGACCAATAACGCGAGAAACCCAGATTTAGATTTTGCCTCAGTGCTTACTGAAATATTTGTAAAATAAAACATAATGCTCATCAGACGAAATAATTATATTAAGAATTAGGAAACTGACTTTTTTTGGTTTTAGACAGTTGCTTCCGTTCGCCACATTGATCCAGTGTAGTCTAGTCTCACACACAACGCAGTGTTGTCAATATGTAAAAACTAATTGATACCATTTTAGTTTCGAGAAAAAATTATGTGTACTAGTTCGTTGTTTTTATAAATTATTTTCTTGGATAAGTTATATATAAAACATGTAATATCTTTGTAAGAGATATGGTTTTTAGTAATACGAGTATTTTATTTAGGGTTAAAAATATACTACTGAGTCGGATTATATATTGTATAATGATATCACTGCTGCATTTTTTTTTGGCAGCTAATGAAAAAACGGATTTTAGTGAGGGTTGATTTTTTATTTTTATTTGCGACCATGTTTTTTTTGGGAAAGTTAATTATAAAAAGACTGTTCTATAGGTGCGGCATGGTGAGAATCGTCATCAGGCAGAGGGCAGGCGGGGGCGGGCCAGTGCCTGACCCTGCCGGCCAGCCTCGTGACAGGGAGACCTCGGCATCCGGCCTACAGAACAGCAACATAGTCGAGCCCAGTCACAGGGCCTCAATGGGCGGTGTAGGGGAATTGCTAGGCATGCAAGGCCTGGCATTTGACTCACCATTGGGCCTCGATGCCTGCTTGACTCCGATAACAAGGAGACTGAAGCTCCATATATAGATATATATATATATAAACAAACACACTCAATATTTGTTTGAAAAAAAATACAGGGTGTTTGGTGCATCGTTTGGCAAATTAAAATGGTGGATAGAAGGGGTCATTTGCAATCTTTCCGCCATTATTCCTTATTAATTCACCAAGTTCAAAACTTAAAATAACCGACTTCAAGTTTAAGTCCTATTTCTCCCACCCCGGTCGGGATGCGAATGAAACTAGTCAAAGCAGGAGCATGGAGGACAGCAATTGTCCCCCCTTTCCAACATCTGCCCCCTTATCGACACTCTGACCGATCCATTTGTTGAATTGATCAAAGCTATTATATTTGTCTAAAAAGTATGATTATAAATTATTTTTAAATGTTTAATGTTGTGTCTTCTTAATTTTCCTAACAAATTATGTAAACATAACCTCAAAATGTAACAAACTTTAAAAATTAATTTCTCAAATATTCTACATTTCCTACAAGGGTATTTTTGTTGCATAGCCCACAGAAACCATGCACATGTCTCTCCTGTAATTTAATAGTACATAGTTTACTTGGGTAAACGAAAATATAATTCTGGCTGGACGATTAGGCGTACTGACAAACAAAGTATTATTAACTGTGCAAGGTGCTTTCACTTCAATGTAAATCTGCTAATCAAAAGGAATTTAATATACTACAGCTAATGACCGTAATCTTTTCTTGGAACAATAATTGCGTCAGTTACAAAGAAAGAAAAGAAAGAGTTCATAGCTTACAGTACAGTACCTTGTGTTATGTAGATTATCTTGAAAATTCTTGAAGTCCGCAATATCAACGGCGCAGGAACAGACACAAAGCAGAAAGAATGATTAATATTCACGAGCAAAATTATTTATATTTCTCAATTTCATATCGACACACAACAAAAGTCAAAAGCAAAACAAAAACCAAAAAAAGTATATGGCGGTGGCAATGTTGCCACCCTCTGATTTTTCCCCGGACTCCTCGTGAATTTTCCCTAAATTAGGCATTTCTCAAAAAAAAAACCCCTAATAATTTATTCTAAAAATATAACACAAATTGAGGAGAAATACACACTATATTATTTCATGTAATGCGTCCATTGTTTGGGTTTCCATTTCTTCCAACTGTTCAGTGTTTTTTTTCTTAAAATCATACATCGAGAACGGCACATCACCTTACAAAGTTACGTTCGGACACACGCAGTCGCGCATTAAATTCTTTTGCGAAATGAAAATCTAAACTTCCTCTAAAAAATCCCCGACATATTTTTTTACCCTCAATATTCCCCTAAATAATTTTATGCCCTAAAAAATCCCCCAAACCTTAAAAAATCCTCTAATTCTAGGAGAAAATACCCTAAGGTGGGGACACTGTGCGGCGGTGCGACGCAGAGTTGCCATGCCAGGCATAAGATAAGCTTACCAATTCGCATAATTTTACTAGCGAGTTGCCTAAATCGACTATTTTTTTTTTCAAGTAGCCTAATTCGCCTTACATGCCTTACATTGAGCTAAGTTGCCTTAAAGTAGCGATGCGCGATAGTGAATGATTTTGTGTGTCGAATGATCCGACGACTACTAATATTATTATTCGACTACAAATTTAGCGATCACTAATCCTAATATTCGAATGATGACCACTTATTTCAATTCAAATAACGAAACCAGACAGAATCACTGTAGTTTGTATTGTACTGTAAAATATCGACCATAGGACTGAATCTTAATAAATAAAGCACTAACATTTGGAAATAATGGTTTATTTTTTTATTTATTACGACCTTTCTACAATAAATTGGGAAAAATTCACTGACCCTTGATTTCAAATTAGAATTTAGAATATATTGCTAAGCTAAACTAGACTAAACTATTTTTTTGGTTTAGCTTATTTAATATTCTTTCCAACCACGTAACATTCAGGTATAGGTCCAATAGAAAAAACAGAGTTATCGTAATTTTTTATGAAACGCCCGCAGCGCGCCATGCTCCCCGCAGACCCCGTGACATGGCAGCCATTTTGCGTATGCGCTCCTTGACAGTTCAATGGTTAATGGGTGCAACTTAAAGTTAAAGCCATGTGGTTGAATATTGCTTGCAAGTCAGACAGTTGTTTGAATGATTTTGTCGACTGGCGAATACTCATTAGTAGGGGCGCGTCGATTAGTATTCGTCGATCGCTGTCAGTCGCAGTTAGTTGGTGTGAGGTGTCCATTCGAATGATTTAGGTGTTTCATTCGAATACGTCGAATGATTGCCATAATCGAGTGATTTCATTAGTGTCGCTACCTAAATAAACAGCGATCTAGAACGTTGGCGTCATGGTCTGAGAGGAGCTGTCTTGTGCTAAACCATGGTAAATCTAAGCACATTGTATTGTACTTGGTACAAAAATCAGATCAGTATGTGTGTGTGTTTTCACTGTCTTTATAATAAATTTTTCTTCTACTTTTTTTAGCCCAAATAAAGAGGAAAAGATAACTTTATAAAAGTCAACATAGAACAAAAAAATATTTGTATTTACAAACACTCTTGTGATAAAGAGGAAGAAATAAAAAATAACTTCCTGCAGAGGTTCACCAACAAAACAAAATAAAAATTCACGCTAGTTAGCATAAGGTTTGAATGTGCAGTTGCATTTCGCTTGATTTTGAATTCTGACTCTGAGAGCTGCGGACGTGCATATTATGTTTCGCATGGAATTATCAACGAATTATTCAATAAATTTAGGCTTATCCTGAAATACCCTAAATTGACCGTTATTTTTGTCATAGGTAGCCCAAATGGCCACTGGATAATATATTATGGCCGATCGGATGTTTTGGTCGCCATTTAACCCCATTTGAAGGTAGGCGGTGTGGTGCGGTACCGGTTGAAAAATAATGTCAGTTTATAAAAAAAAACACTAACTAAACAAAAATCTACATAATAATTGGACCCTTTAATTCTTCAAATTTCCAACGGTAATACCAGTAGGTATAGTAGGAAAGTGCGGGATACAGCTTTGCGCTATAAATAGCTCTGTCCCTCACTGACATACTTTACGTACCGATAAAACAGATGGGAATTGGAAGTATAAAAGCGTCCCATTTAGTTGTATATTTTTCCCAGAGTGTCTTGATTTCCCAGAGCTTTACAAGTTTCTGCTGCGCTAGCTACAGTAAAAAAACACCGTTCCGTTATATAGACAAACGAATGTGTTTTTAGATTTATTTTTCTTAATAATATAATAAAATTGTCATCACTTTACAAAGAAATGAAACGTTATCCTTCACTACGTTTCGTCGAGCGCAAATGTGCTGATCACATTTTCTCAAACAATACAACACACTGAAAATCATTATTTACAAATGTGTCATACATAATATAATTATTCTATGTTTTGGGCTGCTGGATTAGGTAGTTAGGTAAGCTTTGAATAAGTAGGATGGACGGAAGCACCTCAGGGTTCCCTGTTGAAATGTGAAAATTTCATTGAATCGAAAAGCCAATGTTATAGTTTTCATGTGGTAAGAACCGTTCCGTGTGAAGCAATCATGTAGGATGAGGTCATTTTGAAATGTCATAATTTGTCAAAACGTCAAAACAAAGTAAGTAGTACGACGATATATTATTTATTTGGGCAGGTCGCAGGAATTACGGTGAAATTATTCTCCAAAATGGGTTTATTCGGCAAATCCCCTGAAAGAAATCCCAAGGAAATGGTAAGCCTTCCATCTGGAAATATTTCGACAACTCTCCTAGTTGAATTTGTGCTGAAATTTCATATTTGTTATAGGTGAACGAGTGGTCTCACAAACTTCGTAAAGAAGGATATAATTTGGAAAGGCAGATAAGAGGTATGTTTAGGATGATATCATACCGAGTATACCGACTGACCCTGCATGATGCAAATTTTCTCTAAGTCTAATATAGCTATGAGGGTGCTGTAGAGGGTGGGGGCCAGAGTGTCGATAAGTTTCCTTGGCGCCCCCTTATCTACACTCCAACCCCCACAACTTAACAACTACAAAATATAGAGTGCAAATCAAATTCCAATAAAACCCTTATTTCACAATCTATTCCAGCAATTCAAAGAGAAGAGGAAAAGATTAAAAAGTCACTAAAGGAAGCTGCAACTAAGAATGACAAACAGATTTGCACTATCCTAGCGAAAGAGATCATCCGGTCACGAAAAGCTATTAGCAAAATATACACAAGTAAAGCACACTTGAATTCTGTGCAGATGCAAATGAAAAATCAACTTGGTAAGATTTACTTTCAGAATTCTGTACACAGGGTACTGCTTAGCACATCCAGCGCGTTTCGCGTTCAACTCCTTGCTATGTTTTTGTATTGAGAAGTGCCAGGGAGTCACGAATTTTGATATTTAGGTGCAATAAAATGCATGATAAATGTCTGATGGATGTGCTACGGGTGCTAGTCTAGCCTATTTCCAACTATGAAATCCATAAGTTTGTGTAATCAATCACTGTTTTAATACTACTATATGATGCTAATGCTAGACAATTTCACCTTTATTAACAGCTACTTTACGTGTGGCAGGGGCACTTAGCAAGTCAACAGAGGTGAGATGTTTTTTTACTTTGCATACTGTCTATTCACACTTGCTCTTTATATTAACTGTTCATAATATTTTTATCATGTACAGAAAGGAGCAGAAGTGATGTAAATAATAAAAAATTGTTATATTTTATTTATATCACTTCAGCAAACTCCATATTTTTATTAAGTTTTTCACATTTTCCTTTCAAACATCCACCTCTCACCAGGTAATGCAAGCGATGCAAGCTCTAGTCCGGCTGCCGGAGGTGGCTCGCACCATGCAGGAGATGTCCAAGGAGATGATGAAGGCCGGCATCATCGAAGAGATGCTGGACGAGACCATGTCCAGTGTGGAAGATGAGGAGGAGATGGAGGATGCAGCTCAGGCTGAGATCGATAAGGTAAACATCTATTTAATTAACCATTTATTGCTTCTGGCCCCACACTAGGACCTAGGTCCATTATGCTAAATGCTAAACAACTTATAAACTGTCCGCAGGTGCTATGGGAGCTGACGCAGGGCGCGCTGGGCGAGGCGCCGGCGCCCCCCACCGCCGTCGGAGCGCCCTCCACCAGCAAGCAGGCAGCAGAGCCCGAGCAACCTGATGAGAGTGAACTGGATGAGATGCAGTCGCGGCTGGAGGCTCTGCGCTCATAGATCGAGTTGCTGGTAGGTTCTACTTGTTTGCTGATAGGTTAGGTAACACCAGCAAGCAGGCTGTGGGCGAGCTGGACGAGATGCAATCGCGACTGGAGGATCGCGATTTTTGCATCTTCTCTACTTTGGACGACTGAACCAGCACAAGATACCATAGGACATGACACTATGAAAGTAACTAAAATAGACTAGCCTAGCTGTAGGTAGCCACGTCCGTGTTTTGGTTGATATCAATCAAAAGTTCAAGAACCGCTGAAATGTTAGCAGATACAAGAGCCCTCCGGACGATATTGTTAATCGAGTGATGGCGAGAGTCTCCCTGCACTCCGAAGCCCTTGACGCCCCAGCAAGTCAACCGTCGCACCCCAAACACAGCAATGCGGTTCGCAGATATCGCGACCTAATCGAAGCGCCACAGCCATACGCAGGGAGTTGTTGTCCAAAAAGACGACGGCAACGCATGTAGCCAGGCTCCAGACTCTGGCTGGGAGACTGCACACAGGCGAGCAAGATCCGCTCCCATATGCTCTGCGCCAAGAGTCCATCAAGGGACGTCTTACAAAGCTCCTTATCCCAGGCACGCTACACGCCAGGCTGCTTCGGCACATCTCTCCCCGGGCAATGGACCTGCCACAGCCGCAAAAGGGATGTTCAAATTGTCACCATTAATGTTCAAAATGCGAGTGACAAGTTTAAACACCTCATGCGAAGAGGCCAAGAAAGCAGGGAGTTCCGTATCCTGTAAGCGATGGACACCGAGACCACCGAACCTGATATGAAGTGCTGCCTGAGACCACCGGGTGGAAGACAATTTTACATTCAAAATCTACTTCAAAAGATTCTTCAAAGTTTCGTCGTAAGAATCTGCCTCCCCCCTGGCCAACCAAACCGATGCCGTTCTTAAAGAATATGTTAACCATGGCTGAGACAAACAATTCTGAAGTATTGGCCTTTTGGGCCCTGTGGGCCACATGTGCGGAAAGCTCCTCTTTATTAACTTTACGGAGGATAAAAATACTTGAACATCGGTAATTAGGGTTAAGGTAAGGTGAGATGTGGCAAATCACCAACCAAGGTTCCCATCTTACTTTACAGCACGCCCGGCACACCTTCCACAAAGCTCGCCTTTGTACACTACTTTTGTTTAAGTTTTGTTGTCTGAATATTATCTGTGTGCACAGACTATGTCTGTGTGCAATAAAGAAATTATGAATTATCGAGGACTAACACTCCTGGAACTAATGATTTATACTCTGCTCTTATACGCCATGGCAAAATACCAGAGCACACAAACAACTTCCAACTCACTAATAATGGAATCAGGACCACATCCGGAGGTCCTCCGATTATACCGTCACGTCATCGTACATCGTACGTACCAACATTCACAGACTTAACGACATCCTGAATCGCCTAGCTCAATATCAAAGGACCCGAGGGTCGCCCTGTTGCGCACCCACCAGGTTTTCATATTACATAAAATAAATATTACTCGGACTCGAGAAGCACTGATGGAGATACGGTTAGAGAGAAGGAACGCATTGACTGAACTCATTCAATTCAAAATGAAGTCACGCTCAACTGATTTGAATGCATTTTGGAGGTCAATCTTAACATTGACGACGACGGAAACACAATTAATTACTAATCGATCCGGGTAACACTGACAGTGCCTGGATCGATTAATAATTAATTGTGTTTAATTTCATGGAAGGTTTTGTTTGCCCCCCTGTCAATGTGCATATATGTGCCTATATGAAATATTTATGTCACGCAAAATGGAGTATTGAATAACTATCTAAAAGTAATTACATATTGTAGACACTATGTGTTTTGTTAATTTGCTGCTATGTTGTTACTGGTGGAGGCTCTGCGCTGATATACCTACTTACTGAGTTACTGGTAGGTTTTATTACATCATCATTAAGTAGAATTGTTTACTCGTAGGTTTGATTAACTTAACTTACTGTAGGGTGTGTAACAGTAATGGTAGGTTTTGTTACATTACATTTATTTACTAGAAGGTTACGTTAGGTCAACTGGTACGATTTGTTTCCTCGCAATTTTCATGTCCTGACAGGTTATCTATAGTTAGGATAACTCACTGCCAAGTTTTATATATTGATAGATTCCTTTATTCCCAATACTATTTTTTTTGCGATCTGTCGAAGGCATTTGATTGTGTTGATCATGATCAACATCATATCATGCGTATCATGATACGCTACTAATGAAATTAAATCATACTGTTAGAAATAAAGCGTTGGATCTACTAAGATCATACATAACTATTGTAATATATAATGTACATAGGTTGTAAAAATTGGCGTTCCGCAAGGTTCCATATTAGTCCCTTTCTTATTCTGCCTTTTATGGTGGAGAAACATCTCACAAAACATGGATGTGGCTACATCTAGGCTAGTTTATTTTAGTTACTTTCTAGTGTCATGTCCTATGATATCTTGTCGTGGGGAAAAGCAGCGGATATTCAAACTATTGTTATATTACAAAATTGACTCCTTAAGAGAGCTTTTTAAAGAAATTGATATTAGTCAATTTATTTTCGAAAATAAATTTAAACTTTACAACATTTTCCAAACTTAGCGATAGCTGTAATGTTAACCTAAGAAATAATCACAGACTAGTTGCGCCCCGGTTTAGACTCGCGAAGGTTACCAGTTAATTCAAGGGTCAGTTCATTTCTCTACTACAAGATACCTCTGAAGATTTTGAAATTGCCATTTGTGCAATTTAAAAACCATGTAAAAGCGACTGTGTTTAAAAAGGCATATTACAATGTTCAAGGTTACTTAAATGACGGGACTATTGGGGTTAATCTAACTCAACACAGAACACGCTGTTAATAATTTGTAATTATTTATTCATGCTTATTATTTAGAATTATTTTTTAAAAGAGATCCAAAAATCTATGTTTGGGAGTTTTTTCGCCCTTCTTCTACCACAGTGGTCCAATGTAGAGAAGAGGCCAAAAATTACGTCTGCAAGTATAGGTATATGTAAATATCTACAGTAATAAAGACATTTTTAATTTGAATTTGAAAGTGTTTACGGTATCTAGTAGCACAAATACAATATCCCTAAAATACTATACTCGTAGGTATAGTTATTTTAGGTGTTTTCTTTGTTTTATAATTGTATTTGTTTCAGAATACACACCGTTGGAACAACACGGGGTGAATGGACATGCCTGGCTGTTGCAAGCCGTAACAAACTGCGCCTTACGAAGTATTGTACATTAACTATGAAAAAGTTATTTTATACTAAGAAACACAAATCGATTAAATAAAATAAAGCTGTTATTAATTTTAATGCGATATTTGTAGGTTATCCTTTAATTGCGTTTTCGTTTAGTTGAGGTCTCTTGTCAATGTGATATAAATAATATATTTTCGCCTAGAATCTCTCCCAGGTTTCATTCTATAAAGATTTTTCAAAGGCGCCCATCTATGTAAACTGACGAGACAAATAGTACAGGAGTGGCATGTCATCTCTCACGACATTTCAATGGATTATTTGACAGATCATGCGTCACGTCACGCACGTCACACGTCACGGTACGTAGATGGGTGCTTGGCCTAACAGCCAAAATATGTCTTACATTTACAAATAAATCAATGCACTACATATTAAATTGAAATTGTTTTTTCCTCTACTAACTGTTACCTATTGACGACATAATATCAAAAAGAGTTTTAAAATCTTCAACAATCTTTAATCATCAGAATGTACACGATAAAACAATAAGTTACATAATGGCGCCACACTATTGGGACTTTTTCACTTCTTTGTCAAAATCTCACTTAGGGCCTTCTTTTTCTTGTCACCTTTGCTGACCTTGTTTTTCTGAAAGCAAAGAAAAGGTAGTTTTAAGCTGGGCGTCGATTTGGACTTAAGCACGGTACGCAACGGATTTCCTATTGCTTTGTGTGAATGAATACAGAACCGCGTCCATTAAGCGTGCCAACCGCCCGCACGCATTTTTTTATAAATTCATACAAACAATAACAAATCCGTTGCGTGCCGTGCGTGCGTGCGTCCAAATCGACGCTCAGCTTTGGAGTGCTGCTGTGTTGCTATCTAATGGCCGAATGCTCAGAATGCTCCTCAAATGAAGTGCCTCTTAAGATGTTCTCTGATCGCTACCCATTCCTGTTTTTGCGACGAATATGTAAGTCATTCGCCTAAATCTCATAACTAAACCGTTCCCACCTATTTACTATGTTATTCAGCTCAAACATCAAAGCAGCTCGCCAGATGGCGTCGTTGAATTCCCGGAGGTCTACCACAGAGTAGAAATTATTGTGGTCTGTGTGCTGAGTGTGGCATTTCATATTTATACTGTGGTCTGAATTGTGTAAAGTAAAGTCCCAAGTTCGCGCGTCGAACACATTTCCATAATTTCCGACCGCAGTTAAACTTTTTATTTCGTGTTGCCACAATCAACTTTAAAAAATATCTTACAGTACTACCATAATGTCACAATACTCCCAATTCTATTAGCTAAATTGGCTGCTTAGATATCATAACGCACAGTGTGGTAAAACCATAAAAAGATTTCCTATAAACTAAACACATGTCCTAGCGACACCGCCTGTTCTATCGCGCCCTCTAGCGAGCTATTTAGAAGCTTTTTTTTTTAAGGAACTGACCGAAAACTCTTTATTAACCGTTAAAAAGGGGAAAGTGATAGGGGATGAGGAGTATGTGCACGACAGACGTGTTCTGCGCGCTCAGGCACTCGCGCGCAGCCGGCTATTGTGATCGCTAATCACTTTTTACCCGCGAATAATTGTTAGCGTGATCTGTCGCAACTATTATGGAACACCGGTGCCTAAAACTAAACACGCGGCACCCAAAACAATACTATGGTTTCCTACGTAGTGATAACAGACCAAACACTGCGGTGTGAAGTGATGTGCTGTGGTGAACAACTAGTGCAGCGAGACAATCAATATCCACTGAACATAGTGAAGTGCGGACACTTGAAAATCATACCAAGTGATTAAAACATCTATAAAGTGTGAATGGGAAGCCAAACAGGAAGCCAAACAACTCAGCATCCAAACTGTTTCATAAATGCTATACTGATGAGCGAAAATGCGGGCGTTCGCGTACGCAATGCTTAAAGCTTTTGCGCTTTTGACACATTGTTGGTGCAAATGGTAAAACAATCAGATTTTGTGACCATCGAATACGTCAAGTTTACCAAAAAAATCGAACCGTTGAGGCAGCCGAAACTCAAACTACCCTGCATTTTTTAAATTCGCAAAAAAATTAAGATATTCGCATTTGTGCGAACAAAGAAAACAAACGGTCAAGTGCGAGTCGAACTCGCGCACGAAGGGTTCCGTACCACCGTACAATAGCAGGGATGGTGTGGAGTGAATAGTTTGGTTTTTTCTTAGCACAATTATGTTTACAAAGTTATTGGTGCGGCTACTTTCACACTTCATGTACGTAACCAGGTGCATTCATAAGTTTGTATGTGGTTTACAGATAAATTAGAAGATAGCACCAAGAAACTATACGAGGATGTCATTTTTTCAATTTTCGTCGTATTTATTTTTTATTACACACTGTACGATATAAAAATTATTTAATCTAATGACGATATTATAACATCGTATATTATAAAGAGAAGCTGTAATGAACATAACTTATGAGAAACCAGACTGGACCAGTCCCCCCAAGCAGCACCCGTTCACGAGTATGACTTGTGCACCAGCCATCACCCCCCTCGCCATATTTGAGGGCGGGGAGTAACCCGCTACACAGACCGCCGCAAGAAAATACATTTTAGTGAGCATGACTATAAACTCTGGTTGGGAAATAAAGCCCATTAAGGCGAATTTGAATGGAAATGGTTGCCATGGTGAATTGCGTTACCGGCCGCATGTGCGTATGTGAGACCAGACTGTCGAGTACAAGAATGCGTGAAGAAAATAAACCAAAACTAATAAGGAGTATGCTAAATCCTATTAAAGGCTGGAGATCAAGAGTCGACTTGGATGTCAAACTGCTCGTAATCAAGACATGCATAGCACCAATACTAGACTACGGGATAGAAGCTCTTACCGAGAGTTAGCAAAACAAACATCAATAGACTAGAAGCTACGTTGAGAACCGCCTACAAAAACGCGGCCCAGAAGCTCCGCTGCCTTGAACAAGAACAAGATCGTCTGGGAAATGTTGGACGAAGATCCGTGGCATGTTCGGGTGTCAGATCTTCACAATGACCTCCTAGAGAAGGTCCACTGTATCGAAATCTAGGGCATCGCCAACGTCGGTACCACCTATACTCAACACAACCAACACAACCCACTGATGGGTACGAGCAGACTTCGGGGTGTAGCGATACCGCAAATTGCCAGGGCCTAGAGGCTGACAACCGCTTGACAGTCGGGCGATTCGGCAACGATCCTGGTACCTATAAACCGACGTAATCATACGCTAACACACAAACTTACATATATACAAACATGCACACAAACACACACACGCGTACGAATTTAAATTTTCTACACAAAACAGATCCTGACCAGGACAAAATTTATAAGTAGGGAGACATAAGGTCTCGAGTCTCCATTAGCGAGACATAAGCTTTTTCACCAAAATGATAAACAATAGAAGTGTATTCTATTCTAACGGGATATTGAAGAGGTCTGCACTCAGCTATGAAGGAGACTGGATAAGGGATAAGGTGTCGCCGTTTCACTCCCAAGCTGTACAAAAAAGAGCTGTTTGTAATTTTATATAATTGATGTTTACCTTCTTCTTCTCAGCTGTCATCCCAACGAATTCCTTCTTCTGTTTCTTTTCCTTGTTCGGCTGATCGACGCCAACATTCGGCTTCTTGCTGGCCGGTTCGTCGCTGCCGCCATCCTGCGTAATGTTAGATAACAATAGTTTAGTCATGAACTGGATGCTAATGAGGATTACTCCAATGACACAAGCAAGATATAAAGAGAGAGAGGAAAATATACTATGGGGAGTACCACAACTCTGATGGCGTCCGCAGAAAATTCTGCGTTACGTTTCCCTTGGGCAGAGCAAGAAACCAACACTAAAATTCCAAATACCGTGAATTGAAGCACACCGATGGGTATAGTTATAGTTTATCGCGGGCCGTTTTTCGCAACTCGATGTCTTAAATTTGCCCCTATTTTGCGTGACGTGGGTTGGGGGCACTACTCCTGACAACCCAGCTCCTGTAGGAAGCCTAGCAAACCCTTGATGTTGGCGACGACTTCCTGGAGCGACCTCGGCGTCCTAAGGACACCAATGGGTAACTACATAAAAATAAACAACTTACCGCGGATTTCCTCTTGTTCATCACCCGTCTGTGGGCGCCGTGCGCTTGCTCATCGTGCTCCCCCGCCCCCCTGTTCGCCGGGGGACCCCGGTTCTGCCAGTTGCCTTGAGCCCCTCTATTTGGCCCAACAGAACCTCTACCTTGTCCTCTGTTTTGACTGAATCCACCTCTGTTTGCGGACGCTCCCCTATTTTGCCCGGGTGGTCCTCTATTTTGCCCGAAAGATCCTCTGTTTTGCCCGAAAGATCCTCTGTTTTGCCCGAAAGATCCTCTGTTTTGCCCGAAAGTTCCTCTGTTTTGCCCGAAAGATCCTCTGTTTTGGCCGAAAGATCCTCTGTTTTGTCCAAAAGATCCTCGGTCTTGCCCAGATTGTCCTCTGCTTTGTCCGAAAGACCCTCTTTGAGCGGGCGGCCCCCTGTTCTGTCCTGTTTGAGGCTTCTTCTTTGTAGGGTTCTGTTGGCAGCGGGACACCCTCAGGATTCTGTTCTTGATGGTCAGATCCTCTTCAGGCAGTGCCAGGGCAAGTTCAACGCCGTCTTTCGATACGAAGTTTACATAGCCGAATCCTGCGGATGAGAATGATTTATGTTACTCGAAAATTAAAAATAAATTAGGCCATCCCCGCACATGGAGCTACGCGACGCAATCACACCACTCATATGCCCTTTCAAAAAGGTTTAAAAAAAATTGCAACCCAAAATTGGCAAACCCGTCCCGCGCACTTGTTCTACACCCCGAAACTCGGCAATGTGTGCGTGTGGCGGCGTGTGCTTACGAGGGACGGAATGAGGCTGTGTGTGTGTACAGAATGCCGGGTATGGAGAGTCGGGGTCGCAATGTGCAAAAGAACTCGTTACCCTAACTTCCTACGTGGTCGCTTCGAATTTCTTTCTTCCAGCAGGCCTCGGAGAACTCATATGGCGTCTACGCTCAAAGCTCCAGATCGCTCCACTGCAGCCTACGAGCACGGGTTCAGAATCCGAGCCATACGACTGTGGAATGAGCTTCCCTGCACTATCAGGGACAGTCGATCTCTAAATATATTTTTATCACACCTGCTCTGAAAATACATACTAATTATACCAATTAGAGGGAAGAAACGCCTTTATACCGCCCTTCAAATCCTTTCATCCCAAGGTATGGAAGTTTGTATGAAAATCCTTCCGACCCAAGGGTGGGAAGTATGTATGAAATTCCATTACATACCCGGTTTTTTTTTTATTTGTCAGCAGTCATGCTGCAAAGAGACTAACTGTCTACTAATTAAATTTCAAGTAAATTGTTACTGGCCACATACAGATTTTTTTTTACCAGTTACCAACCTCCTTGGTGCATACAGAAAATTAAAAACGAAATTATTTTTGTATATAAAACGCGCGGAATCACGGAAGAAGTGGCTGCATGACCTTAGCCTACTCCAGAAACGGGCGAATAAAAAAAGGAAAAGCCCGCGCATTTTCGCAAAAACTTCGATTGATTTAGCATTTATCTTTGTGTTTTTTGTAAAATATGGATGCATTTATGTCTATAATTTTCCTCGTAGGTGTAATAAAAAGCACTATACATACCTCAGGATAAAGTATAGTTCCATACCTCAAACGGTTTGCGCCCCTCGCAAGCTCGTGGCGCAAATGCCATAATCTCGGTATGGAACTGTCACTTTCTTCCCTCTGAAGTAATGTACTATTTTATCACACCTGCTCTGAAAATACATACTAATTATACCAATTAGAGGGAAGAAACGCCTTTATCCCGCCCTTCAAATCCTTTCATCCCAAGGTATGGAAGTTTGTATGAAAATCCTTCCGACCCAAGGGTGGGAAGTATGTATGAAATTCCATTACATACCCGGTTTTTTTTTTATTTGTCAGCAGTCATACTGCAAAGAGACTTTAACTGTCTACTAATTAAATTTCAAGTAAATTGTTACTGGCCACATACAGTTTTTTTTTTACCAGTTACCAACCTCCTTGGTGCATACAGAAAATTAAAAACGAAATTATTTTTGTATATAAAACGCGCGGAATCACGGAAGAAATGGCTGCATAACCTTATGATCTTAGCCTACTCCAGAAACGGGCGAATAAAAAAAGGAAAAGCCCGCGCATTTTCGCAAAAACTTCGATTGATTTAACATTTATCTTTGTGTTTTTTGTAAAATATGGATACTTCGGGCGACAGTGATGATGTTATCCCTAACACACCGCCAGAACTATTAGAGACGGCCCAAGAAGTTGTTGATAATCTGTTGCCGGAAAAATCTAAATGCAGATACAACAGTACTTATGAAAATTTCATACGTTGGCAAAAGGAAAAGAAAACGACTTCATTTTCTGAAAATGTATTGCTCTCGTATTTTAGTGAGAAAGCAAAACAATATAAGCCGAGCACGTTATGGGCTATGCATTCTATGCTAAGAACCACGATTTTAACAAAAAATAACATCAACATAAAGGAGTACCCGAAACTGACCGCATTCCTTAAAAGGAAATCTGAAGGATTTCGCAGTAAAAAGTCAAGAGTGCTGACTGCAACAGAAATTGATAATTTCATACAAAACGCCCTTGATGACCAATACTTGGGACTGAAGGTAAGTCCTGGCTTTTACCTGTTTATGATTTCCTTTTGCATTCACGTAGTACATACATACTTACCTAATTCTTGTCTATAATTTTACAGGTCGTCTTGATTTTAGGCGTAAATGGTGCCTTTCGTTGCCAAGAACTGACCAACATATCTACAGATGACCTCGAAATTCATGGAAATGTTATGCTAGAGAAGATACCAGACACTAAAACAAAAATTCAGAGAACTTTTGTCATTGGTGACAATTTTTATACCATCGTAAGGAAATATAGAGAACTACGACCTGATAATTTGAGTACCAAGCGCTTTCTTTTGCAGTACAGAAATAACCAATGCGTAAGACAAGTTATGGGCAAAAATAAAATTAGTCAAATCCCGAAAACAATCGCTACGTTTTTAAATTTGCCTAAACCAGAAGAATACACCGGACACTGCTTCCGCAGGACTTCTGCCACATTACTAGCTGACTCGGGAGCTGATTTAACCATGATCAAGCGGCACGGTGGATGGAAATCGAGCACAGTCGCCGAAGGCTATATAGAGAACTCAATAGGAAATAAAAAACGGATCAACGAACAAATAACAGAATCAATAGCTTTCACTAATAATCCAGCTTCATCATCGCTTCAGCCTCAGCCGAGTACAAGCGCGACACTAATGCCCTCACCAGTGGTTCCTCGTAGCTCATCACCGCAGCCTTCTTCAAGCCTTCAACTAACAACTCAAGATGTAAACATGTCTCAAAATATCAAGATACCCGGACAAAATGTAACATCTTATAATAGCTGCACTTTTAATAATTGTACTTTTAACTAAATATAAACATTTCTATGCATTTATGTCTATAATTTTCCTCGTAGGTGTAATAAAAAGCACTATACATACCTCAGGATAAAGTACAGTTCCATACCTCAAACGGTTTGCGCCCCTCGCAAGCTCGTGGCGCAAATGCCATAATCTCGGTATGGAACTGTCACTTTCTTCCCTCTGAAGTAATGTACTATTCCTGTCTCTCTCGCTAGTAGGTAATGCTATAAGTATGAGAGAGACGGAATCTGGATGCGACTCAATAGCATTACTTCCTCGGAATATTTCATTAATCGTGTTGTTTTATTGAAGAAATATTGTATTTTCAGTATTTACCTGTGAAATGTTATACCCTTATGGAAATTTGTCGAATCACTGCCATTTTCACATAGGACAACTGCACAGTCCGGCATTGTAGAAAATAAAGCTAAGTGTTGTCAGTTTTCTAAGGCGATCGGCGCGTGCACTCGGGAATTCTTGCTGAGAGCAACTGAATGCACTGTATGCACACTGGGCATACAAACGCCCTCTCTCTAATATTCAATGCTCTGTGATCTCTCCCTTTCCAGTTAGATATATATATTGGTATGTATTAGTTTAATATACGGTTTATTCATATTGTTACGTTGTATTCAAGTAATTGTGTATGTGATGTATGATGTGTATTGTTTGTAATATATATTACTGGTAGTATTTATTTATAGAGTTTTATTGTACGCGCAGGTCTTCCCCCGCTCAACCATCACCTTTCCTACCATCTTGGTTTGCTGGAAGAAATCTCTTTGAGAGATAAGCTCGCCTTTGTACATGTTTTTTCTATTATAAGTTATCTGTACGTCTGTTTTGTGTAATACAATAAAGAAATTACGAAGAACTGGATTTCCAGACAGCAGCGTTGACCGGGTTTAGGGGGTCCTAAAAATATTAAAGAATATTACCTTTCCCAACATTATGTTTGGACATGGGGCTAGCCTATCGTCGCGCGCATCATCATTCCTTCTTGTGTTGGTCCTTAGATAAGTTTAATTCAAAATCGGTTCAGCCGTTCAATAAGCAAGCCCACCTTTCCCCGCGTTGGTCTTCTTGTCCCTCACGATCCTGACGGACTCGATCTCCCCGCACTTCTCGAACCTGGCCCGCAGACCCTCGTCCTCCAGGCCGAAGGGTATGTTGCCCACGTAGACCGCGAGCCGCGGGTCGTGCTCGGCGCCGGTGGTCTCGCTGCGCGTGACCCGCAGGTGGTGGTGGTTGAGTTTTGTGTTGTTCTCGTTTAGGGCCTATAGAAAACGAACATATAGCGTCACGCCCTTTCAACACGCTTGCTCGGAAAGTGACGCTTAATGGCAACGCATTTAGGTCAAAGCTTCCATACCAGAAGGGTGCCAAACGGGGCCCTGTTACTAAGCCTCCGCTGTCTGTCCGTCTGTCACCAGGCGGATTCTCATGAACCGTGATAGTTAGACAGTTGAAATTTTCACAGATGATGTATTTCTGTTGCCGCTATAACAACAACAAACAAACAGAATAAAATAAAAATTCAAGGGGGCTTCCATACAACAAACGTATTTTTTTGCTCATATTTGCTCGATGTTGATAACGGCAACAGGTAGACGCTTGAAATATTCACAGAATATTTAGTTATATATTCACTTTAAAAATAAATATACAAATAAAAATAAACAATTATTTAAGGGGGCTCCCATACAACAAACGTGTTTATTTTTGCTGTTTTAATAGATAATTGTACGGAACCCTTCGTGCGCGAGTCCAACTCGCACTTGGCCGATTTTTACCATTTGAGGTACAAAACCATACAAATTAAAGGTGGCCTCCATATTAGAGAACTGATTCGTTGCATTTTTTCTTCGACGATGGTACAAAACCCTCGGAGTGCGAGTCCGAATCGCACATGGTTTTTTCACTAAATTAACTTTAATTTGCGTACTAAGCAGTTTTGCCAGAGCCTTTATTTAGTGTGGCGCTCAGAAAAAACAAAACCAGACCGCCGTTATCCATAAATATTTGTTTACGTTTTCGTTGTGTGGTTGTCATAAATATAAGTCCGTTTTTTTATCGCGAGTGTGTCGAAAAAGTCTTATGAAAATCGTGTGCATTGATCTTACACACTCGGCTACCGTCCCCATTTGTGTTGGAGTATTTTACTAATCTTTCAAGTGCGGGTCGGACTGGCACACTAAAGGTTCCGTGACATGGCACAAGAAAACTTAAGCACTAAAAATAATAAAACAAAAATAATTACACTATTATGTCCGATAGATAACACATCTCTTGTAAAGACTGAGTTTCCAACTTACAGTTTCTACGGCAGCCTCATCAACAAACTTGACATACACATTGACTGCCGTGCGTTCGGGATGCAGCTCATTCTTGATAATGGCCAGCTTAGGAGTCACTCGAGTATCTGCTACAGGGACTGTCCGGATTCTGAAAAAAAAAAAATATACTTATCTTACATAATTTTGCGTGCTGTTAATGTGCATACATATGATCCAAAACTGACCATTATAATACATTTTAGGAACCCGTACCTGAAAAAAGAAACACTGAACCATTATAGGATCACTTACGTGTCTGTTTGAGGTGTGTAAAAGCATATATTAATAAAATAAAATATTAATAAAAGTATTAAATGACCATAGTCTGAACCAATTAAGTTGAAATTTGGTACATTTATGTATTTGTGTGAACCAAATACAAATGTGTTACGTAAGCAAATATATTTTGAATTTGGGGGCAAATCAGAAAATTGAAGAAAGTTTTTCAAACTGTACATGTCAAATGAAAGGGCTTATTGTGATGATTGCAAAGATTTTTTCATAACTTTGAAAGGCTTAGTTCTAAAAATATGAAAATATCTCCAAAACTACTATTCCTAAAAAAATTTAAGAACTTACGTAAATAGGTCTTTATTTAAATATAACAGAAAAATATTTAAGAAAATAGGTAAGAAAAGACTATTCCCGAAACTACTTTTCTTAAAATTTTGACAAAATGACGTAATATTGGTCTTTACAGGAAAAATATAGAGTAGACTAAATAAGAATTACAGCATGCAAAAATTCCCACTCAAACCTGAATTCCCTGAAGCGCTCCCTTATCAAGGTATGAAAACAGATTCCTATAGAAAAAATTGTGCCTCAATAAACTATTGCAGGCATTTATTATTTACACAATCAATATATTTAAAAAACTTTAGATAATATTTGTTATGCAAAAAATAGAGAAATGTATGGTTTTTATAAAGGCACAATTTCTTTCAATACCACATACAAACTTATAAATGCACCGGGCACATACATGGACTATGAATAACTTTGAAAACAATATGTTGCTATCTTAACACAGGAAAATTAAAGATACCTAATCTCCCTGCAAGAAACATGAATACCATTGTGCTGTGGAACCCTTACTGCACCCTTCTGAGGGGCATTTGACACTTTATGTTGTAATATGTTTTGTACTTAACTAATAAGTTTATACATTCCAGGCAGGATTCTGGATTTGTTTATATTCTGCTGAGGTATGTTAGGATATAAAGTAGGTAATCACAAACTCACCTAACTGTTTCAATCTCTCCATATTTCGAGAATATCTTCTTAATTTCTTTCTTACACTTACTGCTGAATGGAACATTACCAACAAATATTGTTCTCTTTAGCTCCTCTGCAGTAGGTCCAGTGAATTCAGATCGCTCTTGTTTAGAATTATCAGTCTTAGCTTCTTCTGACTTTTTACTTTTCTGAACTTTTCCTTTCACTGTCTTCTTCTCTTCTTCTTCATCTTCATCAGAAGAGTTATTTTCGTCTGCATCAGGTGCCAATACTTTTTTATTTTCTTCATCATCTTCCGATTCAATGTCATCGTCAGACTCATGTTCAGAGTCTGTATCTTTGTCAGTGATTGCATTTGGGTTTACAGTTTTGGGTGTGACATCGTCCAAATCGTCTGAATCATCACCAGAACCATCTGAATCATCATCAGAACCTTCAGTTTCTTTATCTAACTGTGGTTCTTCTGATATGTGGTTTTCTTGCTCTGTGGCCATTTCAGGGACTACAGATTTTTTACTTTTCTTGGCCTTGGGTGCAGGGGTGTCATTGTCATCTTGAATAAATTCTTGAATATTCTTCAAGTCGGCTTCAAGTTTAGATTTGGCTTCTTTCTCTGTTTTTTTCAAATGACGTAGTTTCATTTTCTTCATTCTTTCTCTTCTCATCTTTGCTTTGCTCATTTTTACTGGATTTTCAGAGGTTTCTGCTGTACTATCTTCTTTGATCTCATCTTTTGATTCAGATTTGTTTCTTTTCCTATTTTTCTTTCTAGCACTTTTACTATTCTCAGCAGGCTCAGGTAATTTCTCAGAACCATCATTTTCGGTTACTTTTGTTTCAGAAATAGAATTTCTTTGCTTTTTATTTTTCTTGGGCTTTGATTCTGCTGTAGGTGCACTGTAATCATCGCCTTCATTTGACTCCCTTTCAGTATGAGTTACAGACCTGTCCCTCTTACTCTTACCTTCTTTCTGACTTGACTTACTCAGCTCTGTACTGGATTCTATGTCATTTTTTAAGCGTTTTTTAACCTTATCCGCTTGAGGAATGGGCACGCAGTTAGAATCATCGCCATCCATGATTACATCCATGTCCGTGCTTTGAAAGATTCTCTTGGGAGATTTTTTAACTATAGCCTTCTTCTTCTGCATTGTGGGAGAGAGGAAGATGGATCTGTCAGCCACTAACTCGCTTTTTGGAGTAACGTTGGGAGATGGTTGATGTTTTGTCGGAGTGAAAGCTCGTTTTAGCAGTTTCGGCCTGTTGGGAGTAACATTACCGGATATGAGGGCTGCGACACCACCGACCACGTACTCCATGGCTTTTCAAAGCATAAATCACAATAGAAAAAGATTTCTATACTTGCAAAACACGTTCAAAACCTCAAAAAGAAAACGCACATGGCATTTTGTACAATTTTTGGCAAGTGACAGTCTGTGACAGCCAGGCAGACAGACAACAGAGTTTGACAGCTAGTTTTGTTGCCATGTTGCTCTAGAGGTTTCCCAACTTTTAATGGACCCGTTCGGGAAACAAATGAGATACTTTCGATTATTATTACTTACACGCATGACGATTGTGTTATATATACCACAATAGTTTTTTATTTTTTTTTGTAATATTTTTTCCTTTATGGAAAAGGCTAAGAGCTTAAGCCCATACCGCCTGGTCTTATTTTAATTTCTTTTCTTCTCTTCATATTGATTGAGGCTAAAAGCCTTGTCTTTCCGTAGGTATTTTCTTCAGTCTTTATTATATATTCGAGGCACATAGCCTTGTCTAACGTATTTATTCTTTAACTTCATAATCCAGTATGTTTAGGTCAATCCGTGTTGTCAAATCAGGTATCAATTTTCCTCCAGTATTTATAGGTCACATCCGAGTTGTCAAATCAGGTAGTATAGGTCTATTCCGGTGTATTATTATTTTTCAAATAACTCCAATGGTACCCTTGATAAATTTATAAATAGGGTAAAATGCTTCTATATTCTTAAGGAGATCCTGAATAGAGCGCGGGACATCCAGGGCTTCTATGTAAATGTTCAATAAGCTGTCAATGAATACTAGTCTTTGTATATTGAATTGAGGGCAATCAAAAATAAATGATTTAGAGATTGGTTTTCAGAATTACAAAATGTATAATTTGGGGAAGGAATCATTTTCAATCTATGTAAATGTTCATTAAATCTGCCGTGTCCAATTCTCAAACGACAAATTGTTGTGTAAAAGTTTCTATGTAGATATTTTCCGACGATAAACCATGGTCTCTTAATGTCCGAGTTAATATAGCTGTACCATTTTCTTTTTATTTGTGTCGTTTCTCTCCAATGAAGCATCCATTGATGTTTAATATTCGTTCTAATGTCGGTTTTGCAATCTGAAGCTGGCAACTTAATGTTCTTGACAGGTATTTGGTGAATATTGGGGTTTTTTATTATAGAGCTGGCAAGTTTATCAGCGAGTTCGTTGCCAGAGACGCCAATGTGAGATGGTGTCCAAAACAAACTTATTTCTGTATCTTGATTGAGCCAAAGCCTACTAATTTTCTGCCTTATGTTATAAATAATATAGTTTGTGCTACCATTGCACGTGGGATTTGACAGTGCCATTAAAACGCTCATGCTGTCCGAAATTATCAACCATTTCTTGAAACTGAGGTTAGTTGATTCTATATATTCTAAAGATGCATAAATGGCTTGAGCTTCTGCTGTGTATATACTTGCATTTGATGGCAATCTGAACCCATGTCCCAATTTAGTGACAGGATCATAGTAAGCCATGGAGACGTTTTCGTTACATTTCGAGCCATCTGTATAAAATCTAAACCCTCTGTGTTCATCCAATTTATTGTAAACTGCATATTTATCACTCAGTGTCCTATCTATGTGAATCTTTAACCCACAGAATTTGCTCTCATATGATCCTTCATAACAAAGCAAAGTACTACTATTGTAGATATTATATTTACTCTTATAAGTTAAAGTTTCTTGAATGTTACAAGTTAAAAAGTTATTAGAGTTAAGCATTAGTAGTTTAGAAAGAAGGAGATTGCCATCTTCAGAAAACAACTTGATAATGAAATTAAGTTTTAAATTATTGAATCTGATCATTAATGGACACAAGTTACACTCAACCTGTATTGAATTAATTGGAGAAACTAAAGCTATGTCAATATTATTTTCATACAAAAATTGAGTAAAAATATGACGATTACATAACAGACTTTGAGCATTCCACTGTACTATCTTTAATTTGTGTGTGAATTTGTACTAATGTTCTTGGTATCACTGGAGTTGAAAAAATCGCTTAAAACATCTAACACATTTTTAGAGGATATTGGGGTATCTTGTGTCTTATTTTATGTTATAATTTTTATAATGCTTTGCACTAAGAGATTCAGTGCCTTGTCATTTGATTTTAATAATGTCAAGAGATCAAGAGGCTTCTTAGGGCCGAGAGTTGGGAAATTTCCATTTTTGAATATGTCAGCGAATGATGGTGTCTGAACTTTTTGTCTGTTTTCTTGTATTTTCTTTTGCTTAATTGGACACTGAGCTGAAATGCTAACGTGATTGCCATCGCAATGGAAGCATTTGGCCTGTTCGATCGGAGTTTTACAAACTTTATATGAGTGGTCTTCTTTACAGATGGAGCAGCGCTCGGAGTTCTTGCAAAACTTTGCTAAATGGCCATACCTGAGACACCGGAAACATTGTTTGACTGGTGGAACATACGCAGAGATGTCATGCCGCCAACCGTCCAAATCTACGTAGTCTGGAAGAACTGACGTCGCGAAGGTGATGGCTACTGTCTGCAGCGGCTGTTGAATGAAGTTATCATCAACTTTGGTCCTTTTTGTGAATCTTCGGACAGATATTATTTTCTTGTAACTTGATAGCGTTGTGAATATCTTTTTGTTTGTCAAGTTGGTGGGTACATTTTTAATCATACCAGTAATTTCAGTGCTTGAAGCTGGTATATTGGCCTTAAATTGGTAGTCTTTTAAAAATGTATCATTGTTCAAGAAGGCATTAGCAAGGCTGGCTTTTTCGAAGTATATGGCAATTTTGAACTTGTTCATTGACCTAAGATATTTGATTCCTTTATTAAACCTTTTGATACAGCTAGATATGGACATTAGGTCTCGGGTTCCTATAGGTGTATACGCATTGGAAGACTCTACGAATACTACAAATTCTGTAGTACCGGAATCCTCAGGGTATCGTGTCTTATAATCTGTTACCAGATAAGGTTTGTACTTATCTGCGCTTTCGACCTCTGACTCGGACGAAGACGTGGAGTCTCCTTCACTTTTCTCTTCAGCCTCATCTTTTTTTCTCTTTCTTGTTTGCACCTTCCCCATGATTGGTTTCATTTTATTTGTCTCCAGACGTCTTTTATTTCTAAAAACCCCGATTGATACACGAGTAATCGATGAAATTAATAAAAACTTCGAAAATCCCGCCTGGTTATTTCAATGGTTTCCCGCGCTTTTCCCCACACAACAGTTTCTAAATATAATTTTTGATCGCACCATAATCGTTTTTAAAATTGGGCAAAAATACTTGGGCAGATGTCAGACTGGCAACCGTTGGGACCATATGTGGCAGTTTCCTGCCATTTTGGCAGTTTTAGTCCAGTAATTTAACCTCTGGCAGATTATGGTGACGTTTAATGACACTGGCAGTTTTGGCAGTATTTCACGACATTAAAATATGAGAGAATAAAAACCTAATTTTGAAATGGCAACATCCACTTTACCCGTAGTTTGTGACTGGGACTCATCTTTGTAACTTGTTATCTATCACTTATTGTGTTTATAGTTCATTCAATTATGGACTATACGTACCTAACGTTACATAATGAACATTATGTTCATGATAATCAGTGATAGGAATAGGTAGGGCTTATTAACCTAAACTTCGAGGAACAGAAGCGAAAAGTGGAGTCGTCGTTAGAGCTTTTATTTTTTGGGGCAATAATTTGTCCTAGTTTTGGGGCAAAGTTTGAATGTATTAAAATAAATCTCGTAGTATGCTAAGATATTTTTTGAGAGAATACGTAATAAATTTACAGTAAAATAATAAAATTATATTTCAGTTTTGGAGTCCACGTGTAAGTTATTTTTTCTGTTTATGTCACGTTTCTTGCTATAACAATTATATATTTAAAAATGTTTTCTCTTTACCGATTAAGCCAAAAAAGTAATTTCACCTTATTATCAATATTGACAGAAAAAAACCAAATATAATTTTATTATTTTACTGTAAGTTTATTACATATTCTCTCAAAAAATATCTTAGCACACTACGAGATTTATTTTAATATATTCAAACTTTGCCCCAAAACTAGGACAAATTATTGTCCCAAAAAATAAAAGCTCTAACGATGACTCCACTTTTCGCTTCTGTTCCTCGAAGTTTAGGTTAATAAGCCCTACCTATTCCTATCACTGATGATAATCTTTATTCAGTTTATTTTTTTTTTGTAAAACATTGCACATTATTTTTTTCTGATTTCATCGAAACCATTCTCTTTGGATAATAAAAATACTTCTTCTCAATTTTGGTATACAAGACAGTTTCAATGACAACATTCGACACGGTCGGTCCTAAAAATCGATCGATCTTGAAGTGAGCTGCCGAGCGTGTGAGCGTAGTGGGCAGTGACCTGGAACGCTCAGTTCGTCTGTGGGATCCCTGTCGCTCGCGAGCTACGCAAGCCTATTATGTTTCCAAGCTGGAAGAATGAAATTTTTCATTTTTCCATTTTTCACTTCACTTTTTGATTCAGTAGTTTCAGTTTGAAGCGTATTTTGTCAGGCAAAAACTTACTTTCACTAAGTTAAAAAATAATAATACGACGACGAAGTTTAAGCTCTATTTCTTCTTTCCCGGTCAGGATGCGAATGTCGTCTTTATACAAGAAAAAGTCCTCATCAAAATGTATGCTGAACGGAACCACAAGCCAAAACGTCATCTGCGTATTTTTTTTCGATTTTGTTGATTTTTATCAAAAGCTCTGAATACATTTTAATTAAACTTATGTGGGACCGACCACCTCTGAAATATGACCTACCGATAAAAAAAAACATCAAAAACAATCATACAAAAAAATAAAAGGCAAATACAGAACCTCCTCCTTTTTGAGTTTCTACGCCCTACTGCTCCCACAGTCGTCCAATGTAGAGAAGAGGCAAAAAATGACGTTTTCTAAGTTTATGTAAATATCTACAGTAATAAAGTACTTTGACTTTGACTTTGAAGTCGCTTAATAAGTATTATCCTAAATCAAAATCATACATTTAAAAAATCGGCATTTAATTCGAAGTGTGAGGCAAAATTTGGCAGTTTTAGATCGTAAGCATGGCAGGGTTTCCAGTTTCAAGATGGTCACACTGCTGGCAACATTATTCATTGTTTCTCCTGAAGTGATGAAGTTTGTAGCGACGCTTTCGGATAATTAATTGGTTTAATTGCTAATTGTCGCCGGTTTTCGTGTTATTTTCTTTTGTGGTGTTAAAATAGTACCTGTAGTCGCTGATTGTTTTATTCAGGTATTTAAAGATTTGCTACAATTTGCTATAATCAACTACGCTTTTATCCAGCGACAATTTTGCCGCCCGCCATTCTTGTACTTTCTTCGTTTTCATGTTTATTTACGTGGTACTATTGATTTTCCCATTTCATTTGTATACAACACGACTTGAACTCTCTACGAAAGTATTAAAACAAGTTTTGCCACATTCCTGGCCTAGATTCTCAATGGATTCTATAGATTTCTAGGCATAGGTTATACTAGGTCTGCTAAGGCCTGCCTTGTTAACCAGCAATTGCCCACTAAAGTATGCTTTTGCCAAGACTGTTATTTGATAGTGTTGTGGCGGCGCAATTTTCCGACAAGATAGTTTGTAAAACAACACTGGTTCTGGATTTATACTCCACTTTAAACAAAATACGATTGTTTGACTAAACAAGGAAGTGTGTGCTAGTTCGGTCTTGCCCTTAGACTATTAAGAATGCCTGTTAGGATCACATAACATTTTTCAGCTTTTAAGGCATAGTTTTCATTGTTAATTATTCAAAAGCTGAAGATTATTTGAAGTTCCAAGTAGCTAAAAAGAAATAAACTTAACTACCTACCTACCTACTATGTGCCCAAGGAATACATAACCACTAAATGCATGTTACATGATTTAATAATTGTATCATCTTAGTGTATTTAAACATATTCTAAGCAAGTCTTCACAAATAAAAAGCCTGGTGGGCCAAACTAAATTCAACCTTATTATGTCCATGACACGCTGACAATTAAACTCCATTTCAATAGCATTTCATAATAATGTAAACAAGCCAATTTACTACTTACATTGGAATATCAATCCTGAACACATTCACATACCAAGGAATCATTTATGGTTCTTACATCATTTCGAGACCAAGTAACTCCCCTAAGATAGTTATTTTCTTGCAAAATTATCGGACGACGAATATTTCAATAGTTTGTAAAAAGTCATATTATTTTTTTACTCATCAAAGCGCATCAAAGTCTTATTGTCTTTGGAAAGTAAGTGTGGTTCATTCTTTTGAATCGATCCGATTCAATCGATTAATCGGTTTGATTGATTGATTGATTTGTTGAATGTTGTTGTTGAATTGTTGATTAAAATAATAATGAAGAACTTAAAGGAGATCTAGCTACCGAAGGTGGAGGTGAACCTAAAAAAGTGAAAAGAGGAAATATATATTTAAAAAAAATGTTACTTCATTCAATTTTCCATTTCCAGTAATTATCGACGACTTTGCTTCTTGTATTTTGGATTAAGGACATTTTCTTTGCGATTTGGCTGGATTTATTATTGAAACGATGACATCTGCTTATAATCACGCATAAAAGCACAGTTACTCACAAAATTCGTAAAGGAAAAGAATAGAACAAAATATGTCGATGATCTCGCCGCATCTAAAGGAGTAACTGTGTTGCGCCTTCCTCCATATCACTGTGAGTTGAATCGAATAGAACTGATTTGGGCACAGGTCAAGTCTTACGTAGGAAGAAATAATAAATCTTTTAAAATGGCAGTAATAAAAAATTTGCCAAAAGAAGGATTGGCGAGAGTCTGAGCAGACCAATGGGCAAAATGCGTCGGTCACGTTCAAAACGAAGAGGATAGGATGAAAAAATTAGACGGCCTTATGGATGTGGCTAGCGACGCTGTAACTCAGCCTTTTATTATAAATGTGACCGATGATGACACATCAAGTGATGATGAATCTGTCACAAGCGAATGACGCGCGTCAGGTTGGGATATTTCTCTATCTTCGGTTATTTTCTATTCTACTAAATTTTCTAAAACAATTTAATTAAGTTTTTTAGTATGATGCTAGAGCTCGTCTAAGCTGAAATTACGCGCCCCACTCCTTGGTTTTGTACTAGTAATAGAAAAAAATCGATCGAAAATCGACAGTGAACTATATCTCTTTGATCAATGCCTTTGACATCAGTGTAGGTACAACACTCAAATCTCGCTCCATCATAGACAACTGTCAACTGACATTCTGTTTACATTATTAGGAAATGCTATTGAAATGGAGTTTACAATCAAACTTAGAACAGCAACCAGCAGCAACTCCTGGCGCTCTTTAATTGTTTATTTCTTCACTTATTCCCCCAAAACAAAGCTAATATAACTCCTCCAACTGTGTAGAACCTGAAATGACAATAACTAACAAAAGATGGGTTATAATAGTGTCATCTTTCAGTGACAATGTCTACCGTTGCATTCAAAGCGTTCTGAATGAATATCTATGATGGTAGTCATTTCCCACTCGGAACGGGCATGATGGTTGTGATGGCACGTGGGCGATGATGTCTTTGTTGATGTGACTCGGATTGTGCAACTTGTTTCACTTAGAAAGAGAGGGGAGAAGAGATAGCACTGTTTCTAATATTTACAGATGTCAAATGAGTTCAATGTATGTCTCCACTTTGATTTAATATATCTTATTATTTATCTACCATAATAAACACAAACACAGTTTTTAATACAGATACATGTATATTATGGAATGTCCAACTTTCAACAAAAACATGCTGAAGAAGAAGAATGATATTCTCTTATTATTGAGCCAGCCGAAGAATTCTCACCATTGGAGCACATGGCTTCTTCATCAAACAGCCTACTTAAGGCCTAAGAGGATTATGTTCAATTGGATTATTCACTGGTAAAACCTTATATTTTTCTTGCTACTGATATGATCTCAGTTTTTGTTTCTCACTTTTTGCTATGGAATGTGTTCTGTGAGTACCAACTAGATTGGAGATTAAATTATGAATTAATTTGAATAATAAATGAAGGTAATGTGTCATGTAAGAGCACTTGTTTCTAGGCACAAGATTATTAATCAATATTAATTATATTCCTCTGGCCAGTATATGTGAATGGTATCCATATGTAAGTTGTGTCCACTAAATAAAATTATAACAAAATTTCATAGGTACCACTAATTCTGATCACCATGACGCCTTTTTCCATATGGAGTGTCAGAGGCATACAGCTATGCCCACAATTAGCGATTTAGTTCTATAATAAAATTTTGCAATACAGGGAGCGAATTATTAAAGCGAATATCAATTTATCTGTTTTAGAGTAACAGTATGGTATGAGTCCGAGCCCTGCAGATTTAGTCCCTGTACAATTTTGTACCTTATCTCTGTACTTCTTTTGGCAGTAGCATTGCTGCGGAGCAATATTGCTCTGGTGCGGCGACAGACCAGCAGTGACCCATGTGTCTAAGATAGTGAAAGGCTGCCAAAGTTTGGTATCATACCTTTAAGAAAGAAGATACTTATTTATTAAGAATTTAAACTACCTATGTTCATATACCATTGAAGTAAAAGTACATAGCACCTCATAATTCCTAGAGACCAACAAACCTTTTCTTTATGTACAATCGCAAAAGATTCTGCATCCACAGTAGGCTCTACAGACTTGTTACAAGAGTGAACCATGTGTTGCAGTGACTTTCGCTCAATGTTACTTAATATATTTACACAATAGTATTTTGGCAGATAAGGGTAGATAATTTTGACTGGTTTTATCAGTTTGTACTTGAGTTTGTTTTGGGATTGTAAAGTTTATAGTGTCTTTCATAATTCATAATTTCTTTATTGCTCACATGATATAACAAAACAGGCCAAGTGCGTGTCGGACTTCGCACATTTAGAGTTAGAATATAAGCCAAAAAATAATAATTAGGAAGGTACTCACTTCACATACACCTGATATACCTAGCCAAAATATCACTATCATTCTTCACCAGCAAATAATTACTTTGTTTTTCATAGTGCTTGTATGAATGACAAAGTTATATTTGCTGTTTTTTGTGATTAATCTTAAATTTAAGTGTTTTTTATATTTAAAAGTGTTTATTGACATACACAACATAAATATTTTTTAGATTTTTCACCCTCTTACTTTAGAAGTTAGAGGGGGGAATTTTTCCACTTTGGGAGGGTCTGTTTCTTTAACGAGGAAAATTGGTTTCAGGAACCTCAACGTCATTTTTAAAGACCTGTCCATAGATACACATATAGGTTTGATGAAAAAAAAACATTTTGGTTTTAGTTCTATGGAGCCCCACCTAATGTTTTATTTTTTCGATTTTTGTATAAAAATTGTAAAGCGGTTCACAGAAAGCATCTACATACCAAGAGTTTCAATTGTGTAGTCCTGATAGTTTCGCAATAAAGTTGCTGTGACTTACAAACGGACAGACATATGACGAAACTATAAGGGTTCCTTGTTTCTCTACAAAGGCGAGCTTATCAATAATAAGAGATCTCTTTCAGCAAAACAGGCTAAGATAAGAAAGGTTGATTGCTGAGTAGGGGTAGACCTATGTGTACAACAATATGTCGAATTAAACGAGTACTTACATTAATATTAATAAATAAAATATGTAATTACTATAATTATATACTAAATACTTATAATATAATACTACTACCATTATTACATATATATCTACTAATAAATACTTACATGCATACTACCTGTATTTATTATGAGAGAGGTAATGCTTCTTCACGCGACTTTTAAATATATTGAGAGTAGGACTGTCCCTGATGGTGCCGGGGAGTGCATTCCACAACCAAATGGCCTGGAGTCAAAACCCGTGCTCATAAGACGCGGTGTTATGCTGTGGAGTTGTGAGCATAGAAAATGCGTGAGTTCTCCGAGGCCTGCTGGAAGAAAGAAATTAAAAAATTGTCTCGTAGGATAGCGTGGATTCCGTAAAATGTAGAGGAAATTGAGGATTCTCATCCCGGTGAAGATGGATCGGCAGCCACTTTGCGATGTTGTGATACATGGTCGTATTTGCGCAGCCCGAACATAAACCGA
The DNA here is from genome assembly GCA_949825045.1 of Argyresthia goedartella. NCBI lineage: Eukaryota > Metazoa > Arthropoda > Insecta > Lepidoptera > Argyresthiidae > Argyresthia > Argyresthia goedartella. Next base: position 27,330,417 of record OX463831.1, read on the forward strand.
ATCCCGTTATTTTGAAGTCGTTCGAGTTTTTTCAGTAGTTCTTCGTTTGCACTGACCCAGCATACATCAGCATAGTCGATGAGAGGTAGAAGAAGAGACTGAGCGAGAGTGATTTTGGTCTGTCGAGGCAAAAAGTACTGAAGTCTTCTGAGAGAGTGAAAAGTCGCAAATACTCGGCGACTGACCTCATTGACATGCGATGACCAAAGCAGCGGATTGTAAAAGATAAGACCCAGGTTTTTAGCTTAATCGCTAAATACGATTGTGGTACCATTAAAAGTGAAGGTGGAATGGATTGTTGCTGCAATGTTGCATTTTTAGGCTTTAAAACTTTGTGGAATGTTCCTATCATAGAGATATCATGGCATATATATCCTCCTTTTCCCCTAGAGCATAGTCATGGCCTCTATCTTGTTATGACATCTTGTCATCTTAATCACCACTGCTTTTATCGTAGTATTCGCACTACGACAAATCAGTGACTTGTGGTATTTGTTGTGATATCTGACAATATCTTCTGCCCCGGCTTCTCTTATTGTATTAATACTCTTTTGTTATTCTCTTCTGACCCGGCATTTGTTAACGGACTTATTGATATTAGGTATCTACTCTGACGGGGCTGGCTATAATTTTTGGTTTCCGATTGCCTAACGAATTGTTCTGTTGTTCTTGTACATTATCATGCCGATGTCGAAAAAAAATATCTCAACGCTCAAGCTCGGGAGCAGGTAGGAAACTTATATCATTACTTTCACTCTGTTAACAAGACCTAGAGATCGCGTTGCCGCAGCCCTTGGCATTAACAAAAACACAGTTTCCCGAATTGTTACAGAAAAATTCGGGAAATCGGGCCTCGAAGACAAATTGAAAAAGCCAAATTCTAGAAAGAAAAACAAAAAGTAATCTTTGGCATTGATAGTTTTGATGCGGAGCAATAAGAAACCATATTTATAGATACTACTCTAGAAAATAATACCCTACTGCTAAAAAGCTATTAGAATCGTGCTTATTTTCTGGATGTCATACATCTCTGAAGAAGGTCTTGAAGGCATATATAGGATTCAAATACAAAAAAGCTGACAAGCGTAAATTATTAATGGAGCGCCAGGATGTGCAACTGAAGCGAATAACATTCTTACGGCAAATGAACAAAGTAAAGGATTGAATGTCGTGTTTCTGGATGATACATGGTTAAATGCAAACCATACGGTTTCGTATGCATGGGCCGATGATTCAGCGAGGTTTTGAGGGTTCGAATCCTGGCTGGGGAGGGAGGAAAAAACCCCAGGTCTTGGATGTTTATATGTGTGACGTCGCTGTTTCTGGTTCCCACGAAACAGGGTATCCTAGTGTAGGGCCGGAAGCAATTTATAGGATGCCTGTTAAATAAAATTTGATGTTATGATAATAGGATCTCACGAAAATTTTTAGCTTTTTGGGGTTATATGCAGATAAATCCATTTGAAAACTCATGAGGGCCACGAATGGTAATCCTTTATTCAGTAGGTTGAACTCATTGAAGCATGATATTCAATCAAGCGTGGTGTGGTGTCGTCAGACCGGTATTGTATGGGAACAACTACCTATTAGGTGTTCCTGAAGGTAAAATTAAATAATATTCACGGTTAAAGCACATGAGTAGGGAATAGGAACAGAGACAAACCTTTGAAGGAGCGTGCAAAATTCTTACCTATTTTTTAGTAGGGAGGGCAAAATATAGTAAAAAAAATTGCTGAACGTGGCTGTAGGATTGCTTGTGCGATCCTGCAGCTCAGGCTAACCCTTTATGGGAATATAGCCATGAATATATGCATATGCAAATGACTATTCGGAATAATCAAAATATTTCTCACAGACTTGATTGATTTAACTCAATACGGTACTCATACGGTACGGTAAAATAGATAATTTTTAGGAACTGTCATAACGTTAATTTTGTTCACGAGTTCTATGAAATACTAGCATGTGACGTCATAGTAAAATGCTGTCCTTTTAACACAAATTTATAAAATACAACTGTTGGATATATAAAATTCTGATATTGTCAAACGTTATTGTTGAAACAGGTTCAGCTTGAGACACGTTTCTAGATTTCTTGAACTACATTGTCAAATACCATATTACAAGTCCTTTGATTATAGTTGTCCATTACTCAATTCTCTGTAAATTATTGCCAATCTTAATGCTTTCAAGATTTCTCTATTATTTTCATTCAATTATTAGTATATGGTACAATAACTGTTCCTGTTATAGAAACCCCGTATGGAATAAGCCGTGTATGTTCCTATATACAGTATTTGTTAATCATATTTATTTACATACACATATATATGGTTTTTTTAACTTTGTATTTTTTGATTTAGGTTTTTAACTTTCTTTTTTTCTCAAAGTTTGTCATGAGATTATTAGTTCCGAAAAAACTAACTTTTTGACTGTCGTATGATAGCGAATACATCTGTCTGGGTTCTATGGAATAGTTAGTTTTGTTGCACTGAACCCATCAACTCGAATGATGGGTTCAGTGCAACATGATGAGAAAATTTAAACAAATTTTCAACAGCGATTATGTAAAAAAAATGCATGGAACTGAGCGTACAAAACATACTTGTTTAATTAGCTATCCACCGTGATAAATTGTTTAACAACTTTAGAACAAAAATACTGTTGCAATGATTGCAAAGTAATTAACTGTAAAAGTCTGGGTTTTTCTTCAACTCAATAAAACATGGATAAAATCGAAACGAATGGCTTCGGCTGACACAACTGGCCTAAATGGTTCTTAGGGTCTGTACTATCTTCGTTTTAAGGGTTTTCAACGATCTACCAAACACCCTGTGTGTTTCGAATAACAAATCACCTGTATAGTACATGTGATACTGTTATTGTAATGGCACCATTACACAGCACTGGTCTTAAATACCTTAATAATTTTACTTGCTAATTAGTTCTGTTCCTTTGAAGTATTGCTTATTCATATTTCTCCGTGCAAATATTTGCAAATGAAAAGTCTCTCCTTAGGATATGCTAATTTAAGCTACTTGTATTGAATGTGCTAATATTCTTGAAGGTTTAAAATGTTACTCTATGAAATTGAGGTATTGCAAGTATCAACCTGTAATTGTGATACCTATAGCTATAAACTTTTGATCAGCAACAGCTTGTGCGTATACATTTTCCTATCACGACTTGATTTACACGGTTCACGGTCGACCCGAATGGCCGAGTCGGCAGTGACCCTGCCTACGTAGCCAAGGGTTCGAGTCCTGGTGGGAGCAAATATTTGTTCGATGAGAACGGATGTTTGTAGCCTAGTCATGGTTGTTTATCTATCTAAGTATAATATTTATCTATGTAAGTATATGTATCGTTGTCTAGTACCCAAGATACAGGAATCCTAGTTTGGGGCTAGATCAACGTCTATAAATAGTGTCGAAGGTTATTATTATTATTATTATTATAATATCATCAGACGGTAATAATCAGGCTTTGCTTGATTTCAACAGCGTCTTTAACTGCGTCGATATCGAAACCCTGGTTGATATCTTTAAGTCACTGTCACCTCACACTCAGCTCGTTGGTTTGACTCCTACCTGACATAACGCCAGCAGCGCATTCAAGTTTGAGTAGATCTCAACGGACTGCTGTGATCTCTCCGCAGGTGTTCAGGGATGGCATCATTTCTCCTCCTCTCTTCTCAGTAATTATCAACTCCAACTCTGTCGTACTTACTTCTTCTTATCATCTTTACGTAGATGACTCGGCATCTTTTCTCCAAATGTATTGGCATTTCTCTCCGTATGGTGTGAATGTGACGAATGTAGAAGCGTTCAATGCTAACCTCGATAATTCAGGCAATGGGCTCTCGTATGTGATACTGGTCAACCCGGGCTAATTTCATGTTATGATTATTATAACGCGGCACACTATTTTCCATAATCTCGTAGGGCGAGAAACTCAAGAACCTTGTTTTTTTTATAATCTGCTGTCTTGGTCTGCTCATTTCTGTGAGGTTAGCAGATGAGTTTTTGCGTCATTTCACTCTGTGCAGAGAAAGCAGTACTACCTGCCACGGCAGACTAAAATCACTCTTGCTCAGCCTCTTCTACAGCCATTAGTCGATTACGCGGACGTTTGCTGGACAGAGCGAACGAAGAACAAGTTAATAAACTCGAACGACTTCAGAATCTCGGGATTCGGTTTATCTTGCGATACTGGGAGTATGACCATGTCTCGCAAGTATCGCAAGGAGCTAGGGTGGCTTCCGATTCGTCTTCGCCGTGATATGCACATTCTCTCCTACCATTTTAATATCTTGAGAAATCAGCGCTATCCTATCTTCGTGAACGTTTCGAATGAACTTTCTCCAGGTACAGGAATCGCAGATCCCACACGGTGTCTCTTCTGTCAACTCCTCAGCACAACACTGTTGCTTACGAACACTCGTTCAGTTTATGTGCAATCCGACTGTGGAACGCACTTCCCTGCGCGTTTAGGGATAGTCCATCCATTTTAATTTTCAAGAAAATATTGAAACAGCATCTCCTTTCTCTCCCGTAACGGGAGTCCCGTTAAAGTTTAAGTATGTAAGTATTATGTTTATTACATATATTTTACGTGTATGTTGTATATGTATTTATTATACTGTATTATTATTTAATTTATTGTGCACCATAATGCCCTTATTAGCAAAAGACTCCTGTCCTGCCTAGGTTTTCTGGAAGAAATCTCTTGTTAGAGATAACTTCGCCTTTGCGCACAATTGTTCATGTATTCTTATCAATAAAATCAATGCACTTTATTGATATTGATAATGTGACCCTTGTAGTATTAGGCCTCTATTGGACTAATGTTTAATATGCCGCTAACGTGCAAACAGGCTTGTGTACTGAACAAACTATGGTGTGTCTTCCTGTGTGTGGCTCTGTTAACCTACCTCCGTGGGGGCCTGACGTGATGGTATTTCTTAATTAAAAGCTTGGCTCTTGGCTTTTAACCTTCACAAGTGTGAGAAAATCCTGTCAATATCTACGAGTAAGCAAAGTCATGTCCAAAAAATGATAAATCTTGTTGACTTGACTTATTGACTGTGATTGATAAAGTGAATAAAAGTCTAAAGCCGTCATTCATTATTCGCTTTGGCTGGAGAGAAAAGATTGAAGTGTATCTTTTCTGTCAGTGAACCACTTCAATCATGTAGTTCGGTAGTTCATTTAGTACACCATATCAGAACGAGTTAATGAGAGATATACATCGTGTAGAAGATGAGAGATTTAGTTCAGTAGTTCATTTAGTTCAACATATCAGAACCAGTCAATGAGAAAGGGATAGAAAATCGCTTCGACGAACCATCTAGAATAGTGCAACCAAAAATATGACTGGTGAGGTATAGCGGACAGCGATGCTAGCGAGCGATGGGTGATGAAGAGAGATAGATGCATTGAACTAAATGAAGTGTGTTTGTTGGTGTGGAATGAAGAATTCGGTTGTGGAATGCACTCCCTGGCACCATCAGGGACAGTCCTACTCTCAATATATTTAAAAGTCGCGTGAAGAAGCATTACCTCTCTCTTTAGAATTACAGGTAGTACATATGTATGTATTTATTAGCACATTTATATATAATAGTTGGTATTCTATTATAAGTATTTAGTATATAATTATATATTTTATTATATATATATTAATATTTATGTAAGTACTCGTTTATTTCGTCATATTGTTGTACACATACCCCTGCTCAGCAATCAACATTTCCCACTTTAGGGCGATGCCTCGACCGTGCAAAGGTCCCCGTTACTCCAGGCGGAAAGACCCGCATTGTGAGAGGGACGGAATCGGGAAAAAATGAAAAAACGTAGCGCTAAACCACAGAATAAGTGTTTAAAAATAAACTACGCTATTTTGTTCAAAAGTTGTTTTGAGGAGATTTCGCGAATACATAATATCTACATTTTGAACGCAGTTCCACAATGAAATTAGTTAGGATTTCAGAATTACAGGAAAAAATAAAACTATTTAGAGGTGTTTTCGTAATTAAATTCTATCGAGAAAATTTCATCCAATCGCGTTTTTGTTTTAGTGAAAATCTTTAACCCAAAAATCAAATCTGTAGATGACTTCATGGTAGAGTAAATGGATTCGAAAAAATACCCCATTTTTTTTCGTAGCCCTTAACCTGGTTTGCTGGAAAAGATCTCTTATTAGAGATAAGCTCGCCTTTGTACACTATTTTTATATAACTCTTTTTTATATCATTTGTGTGCAATAAAGAAATTATGAATTATGAAGTAAAGACACATTCGAATGAGTGGTGATTGAGTGATAACTGATAAGGTTATTTTTCGAAATGAACTACTTCATTTACTTCAATCACTCGTGAACTACTTATTATGTCTGCTGGAGAGAATTACCTGGTGGTGATTGCAGGGCGGATGATCAGAGTATGGAACACATCAGTCAAGAAAATATGATTGAAATCCCACATACCTCTTCAGTCTAATTGACGAAGCAGCTACATCGCTGAAGACCTCAAAATTGTATTTTAGTTTACAATTTTAAAACTTTGACCATACGAATAAATAAATAAATTCATGATTACCTGTGTGCATTCAGTCTCGTACAGGGTGGCAATTCCGCTAGTAAAATCACGAACTTTGTCAGTGGTGTGCCATTACTAACATTGCCCTCCTCCCCAGTTTATGGGCATCCACTAACTACGACTAGAAAATGAGCAAAGAAATCATTCCGATTTTTTCAATCGTCGATATTGCACAATCATGTTGCCCCGTGCAGTACACCATTTGTTAAACCCGGTTCATTGACCCCAGAAACCATGGAACAAAAAAAGTTTGGCTGCGCGCGTAAGGCCAAGGCATGCGTGAGTGATTCGTGCCAACGTTGGTAGATGACAGGGAATGATTTGATGATGAATTCATTAAATGTTTTGCACGTGTTTTGTTGATTGGTAGATTGTTTTTGTTACGACAAGGTCTCTGATTCGACTAGGATCTCTTCCTTACGGGCTGTGCACAACCGGAGTTCTTCTTTTTTTTTTAATGACGGTCTAACAACTAGCTAATATCGCCAATGTCAAGTGTCATATCTCTTTTTTTTTCTTTCCTTTTTTTTTTAAAGTCCATCCAAGGTTCAGAAATGTCGCGCCGTTGATCGGTTTGGGAAAGATTGACTCAGAATAAGATAATACAATACTTAAATATAACAACCTATGGTTATATATATACTAGTTATGAACATTACATTTTGATTTTGTTAGTTTTAATAAATTTATACAAGATTTTAATAAATGGAGTTGAAGTCATGTTGTGACACTGTCTCGCTCGGGAAATGACAGCGTCAGTTTGATATTTTGAGCGGTACTTAATTTTGAGCGGAAGTCTGCATTCGGTATACGAGTCTTCTCCGTTTCGTGAACCCGAGCTCCGACCACCTTGGTAATTATGACGCAACGGGGCGATCCAGAAAAATAATGAGTTCACTTTTGAAATTACTCCTAAATCATCTCACATTACTGCATAACTACCAGGTAAGTCCAGAGGAACTCTTCCTGCTATCATTAATTTAACTATCGCGTGCTAACACTGTCTGACGGTCTGCAGGTGAACGGAACAGTCCAACAAAATCCCTAGTTTTATTTTCATCAGAACAAAAAGCCGTTTATGTTTACGATACTCCCCCTCGGAAGTTTACCCAACCAGAAAATTGAAAAGCAGACGGTCAAGCTAGCAAGAAGAGAAACCCTAAATATCTATCCAATCTAAACAATGCTCTTCTCCATTCGTTGTGTGAGCCCACGTTAAGTTAACAATGGCCTATTTTGCATTACAGGGGAGAGACAAATGCAGTGTTGCCGTTTTAGCCACGTTATTGCTAGATCTAGCGGATTTTCAACGGTGTTAGCCAAATAATGATAAATTTTAGCCAACAAAACAAAACTAGCTACATCTAGCTACATTTGGTAATTTTTAGATTATTACTGTTTGAAGTCGACCGAGTAATTTTAAAGAAATCTGAGGTTATCGCCTTTTATTGAGTAGGCTTATTTGGTTATTAGGTTTATGATCAGGGTTTCCCCAATGAATGTTTATATTTTTAGGGTTCCGTACCCAAAGGGTAAAAACGGGACCCTATTACTAAGACTTCGCTGTCTGTCTGTATGTCCGTCTGTCACCACGCTGTATCTCATGAACTGCGATAGTTAAACAGTTAAAATTTTCACAGATGATGTATTTCGGTTGCCGCTGCCGTTGCTATAACAACAAATACTAAAAAAAACAGAATAAGAAATATATTTAACGGGGGCCCCATATTGTGCGGTGGTACGGAACCCTTCGTGGGCGAGTTTGTCTCGCAGTTGGCCGTTTTTTTTTGTAATTCAGATTCGATCTAATGAAAATGTACGTTATTACTATTTATTTAGAGCCTAACTTGTTTTGTATAAAGTCAATACTCCTGTCATAATATACCGAAACGATATTATTGTTTATGATAACAATATTATATTATCAATAGTAATAGAATATTAAAGTAGGCCAAGAATAATGTAATATTTAGCCACTTCTAGCCACATTTCGAAAGTGTTTTTTTTTACAAAACCGGCCACTTTTTAATTTTTTGAAGCCACAAACTAGATTGCCCTAGTGGTGTTCGCACATCGAAAACGATCGTGCAGGTAGCAACATCTGGCCGAGGTGGGCACTGGATGGGTGTCCGTTTCTATGTGGCATTTGTTTCGGGCGCTTCCGTGTTTCGGATGACACGTTAAACTGTAGGTCTCGGCTACTATCGCTACTCGGTGGTAGTAGTAAAGCTGTGTCAGAGGCCCTCGTAGGGCAGATTGATAACTTCTGACAATCAGGTTGGTTACAAGCCCGACACCCCTCCATCAAACCGCAGTGAGCCAGCGTGGTGGAGTATGGCTCAATCTTACTCGTATCCCGGTCAAGGCCCGTGCCCCTCGGTGGGGACACTAATGGGCTCATTATTGCTATAACCAAGTTAGTTATGCCAATAACTTCGACTTGAAAAAAGCATCGTTCCATTTTTTTAACTCTCGGCAACCTTGGCAGTGGCCTTGCAACGAAACCGAATGAAAAAGTGGATCAACGCCCACATCATGTTAGTATCTCGTCTCCACTTGTTACCGAACACCCACTCCTTGGGTTTTCGAACGTTGGAGGCACGTGGTCAGCTGACAGGTGGTATGATTGAGAAGGTACATAAAGGCTTAGGGTAGATCAAGTTAGTCATGCGTACAAGCTTCCCGACGTGCCTATTTATTTTAGTTTCCAATAGGTCAGTGATCAAAAAGTAGTAAAATAAGAATTGAAACTTTTAAATCCTTCGGTGTTGGTTCAATTGTCGTTTTGATTTGTTTTAATTCAGTCTCCATATTTAACCTCTAATTTGCATCGTAAGATCGTGACTCTGAAGATATTCTACGATCCTTTGTATTTTTTGCCAACCTTTTTAACTAAACACACCCGTATACTGGTCATGATCGTTTCTCAAAAATCAAAGTTACGACGTCATATTTTTTTTTTCTGAAACTATCGTGTGGGTTATCAAATTAAAAGGCTTCATGAGCCGGTTCTAAAAATATACTACACGATTACCTTTTGGCCGCCTGTTTTCTAAAAATCCAAGAAATATTTTCAAAACATACCAAGTTTGGACTCCTCGAAGTAGGAGACGGATTAGTAAAGAGGATCTAAACAGACCATGAGAGTGAGTGAAATAGACTATAACCATTTTCGTGAAAAGTCAATAGATTGTATTTTAAATAGCATAATGTAGTTTACAAAGTTATTGGTGCGGCTACTTTACAACTTGATTTTGATTTAATCTAAAATACTTACCTATAAATTGGTTCACAGTCCCCCCTGTTAGCGAGGTCTACTGCCCACAGGGCCACTAGTATATTACTAACGCCTGTGGTATTTTCATACATCTGTGGGTTAGTAATATCTACGAAGAGGGGTAGGCAAAGACTAAAGACCTCCACTTGCTACGATCCTGGCCTACTCTCTCGCTTCTTCAACGTTGATAAGTCTCTTCATAAAAGCTCACCAGCTACGGGTACTTATAATACTTTGTACTACATTTATTACACAAAACAGAAAAAAAAAACAAATATAAAGGAAAGAACATGTACGAAGGCGAGCTTATCTCTAACAAGAGATTTCTTCCAGCAAACCAAGAATGGATAGGGAAAAAAGAAACTAAAGGTAGAACTGTAGGTAGAACTATGTGCACAACAATAACATGTTAATAATAGTAGTTTATGTGACTGCTGCATAATGCCTAATTATGTACAGTTACATACACTAGTTTATCTACACACATATCATAAGCTCTCTTTGATGTGTTCAGGAACCGCATGTTTGACCGGCATTGTGGTTCTGCAATTGTTTAGCTTGTTCTTTAGTACCAACTTCACGCAGGCGGGCGTCCGCGTTCGAAATTTGAATGTCAGTTCCAACTTCACAGACAAACTAGGGACGGCACGCGGGTGGGCGTCGGCGTTCGAAATTTGAATGTCATTATATGTAGAAAAACTACACATAATGACCATTATGTGTAGTTTTCCAGATACGAAACGAGTTTTTACCAAGTAGTTTAACATAATGCTGATCGTAACGTGCGGTTTTTGAACGCATTAAAGAGGGTTTATGATACGTGTGTAGATAAAAACCATAAACTACTTGCCTATATCTTCATAATACTAAAAATAATAATCATCATAATCATCATCATCATCATCATCATCATCATCATCAGCCTCTCAGGGGACCCAGTGTTGGGTGTAGGCCTCCTCATAAACACGCAGGAATACAATGGCTGCGGGTTGCGATTGCGCAGGACCGTTCTGAATGGCGTGTATATGAGGAGGCCTAAAAATAATGCTATATATAAATATGTAATATATACATAAATAGTAGATACAAATAAATACGAATACTCATCATGGAAGAGAAAGATAGTGTTCTTTCAAACGACTTTTAAAAGTGTGAATTGACGGACTGTCTCTGATGGCGCTGGGGAGTTTGTTCCAGAGACTGATAGCTCGCAGTCTGAACCCACTACCTCTTATTTGCCTCTTCAGTCTAAGCCACCAATTTGGTATTGGTAGGTCCTTCTTGGGCGTCCCGACCGACGACTCCATCCACACCTGCAGTATGAATCTCCTTTCATTCTTCCTTGAAATTCAACGTAACAGAACCATCTAATCTGACCTTTCTCTATACGTGTAGTAATATCTATGTATGTTATAAGTATGTACTCAATTCCAACACCTAAGTGCTCTCTTGCCAGTTAGAAAGCACTCAGCAACCAGTTCTGCTCATAACATCAATAAAGTATGAAAGCCCTTGAAAGTGATAAGTCTGTTTCTTGGAGCATGCTCGTTGGTTTGAGTGTGTGCGTTGGGAATTGGGGAGTGGTGCAAGGTAACGCATTTGGCTGCTAGATTATCGTGTTTCCGATAAGTTTACAGGAAAGTAATCGTATATTTCCAGATATTAAAAATGTCTCTAAAGACTCCCAAAGTTACCCTCTTCTTTATGGTTTATTGGCATGCCCCCAAACAGACAGCCACAAATCCCTAATACCTAGAATTGCTTTGAGTTTTTTGATGTTGAAATGACAGAGAACATAATCCTAAATCCGTTCAATCTGTGGGAGTTTCTACAACCTGCTTCTCCCACAGTGGTCCAATGTAGAGAAGTGGCAAAAAATAACGATTGCTAAGTATATGTAAATATCTACAGTAATAAAGACATTTGATTAGTTGTTCAAAGATTGGCAAATTCTCAACCCGAAATTCAAAGCCCATAATTTCATTCAAAGTACGTAAATAATAATTTAAAAATTATCTTGTTGTTTTAAAAACTTCATCAAAACAAAGGCCATCCGTTACCCTCAACCACTCCCTCTTGTTACTCTTACTTCTGCCATTAACTTTCGTTTCGACGCATATAGACCAATACGCTAATGGACAACAATGCATTTGGACCAATCCGCAAAAAAATGAGCTCCACCTATAATTATGTACCTACTATTTTCAGTTCATAGTTCTTTCTTCATTGAATCGTGACTCATCAAAAAAAATCATTCTTCAAAATCTAATCTCTCGCTGTGTCGCTGTATCGCCGCTCCTCAAGTCCTCGCGCCACACCCAGCGATATTTCCGTCTCCACCGGCGGGCGTTGACCCTATGCTCTATTACCGCGGCCCACAGACTATGTGGGTGTCAGAACTGCGAGACGGCTTGTTTGCGGTGTTTATCATGGGTTTTGCAGAAAAAATGTTCTTTGATCAGTTTGATGGACGAATCTGTTAATAGCGCGATACGGATAACATCCTGAGGAAACCTTCAAAGGTCCACGGTTAGCCCGCAAGATGGAGTGTTGAATAACTGGCTAAACTGGCCAACAACTGTGCCTTTTCCAACCTGTATGGGGAAAAGAGTGACGCTACATTTGTTTGACGCGGTGTTGGTCTCGGTAACTGTCTAGAAAAACTGAGACATGATCGACGTAACTTTAATGGTATGTAGTCATTAACTAGTCGTTGATACTGTCCTAATATTCTTAGATCTATGTCTTCTAATGACGATGTGTATGAGAGGTATAATGACTCTTGAGGAGAAAATAGACCACGTGATATCAAAACTGAACTCCCTTTACTCGTACTTACATCACTTATATATAACGATAATGTTTCATAGCTTTGGGAACTTTACTAGAAGATGGAATTGTTCGAGTCATAGACATAGATCTGTCTGTCTGTCTGTCTATCCAGCCGCCTGCACCCACTGTTGATTAAGGTCAAAGAAAATCGATACTTTTTGAAGTTATTTCTCTGCTTTTCAGCAGAAGTCCCAAGTTAAATAAATTAATACAACAATTTTGGGACCTTTTTCTACATTTTGTAATATCAGAAACGCGATTGGAGGAATTTCGCTCGATATCAATAATTACTGAAAAAATAATACGTGAAAAATTGGAATAGCACATAGAATTCAAAAATATTTATTTAGATGGCTTTTAACAATGTCTAAATTACCTATCATAGTAATGTTCATATCTATTTTAGTTAATTTTGTATCAATTTAAAACCGACCTTTTGTATTTTTTCCCCGATTCCTTCCCTTTCACACTGCGGGTCATTCCTCCTGGAGTAACGGGGACCTGCACGGGCGAGGTGTCCCCTTATGGCGTCCTCTTCGTTACTTCATTCATAGATTTAGTAATACTCAGTCGTCTAGTAGAGATTAGTGCCATTCCATCCGCCAACTCAAAGCTTGACGGGCGCTTAAAGCTAGCGTCAAGCTCTCGCTCGTGAAATGACAACGTCAGCATTAGATTTAAGCGACACTTTAATGGAGATGCGATCTTCGCATTCGGCCAGTAAGTGTTACGAGGAATGTTAACACGCCAAGCAGTTTCCCGCCACTCTAACTTACTGTAATTTGACCTATTCTCAACATGCGACCTTAGTTTTGAGAGAGATGATATTAACATTACGTTTGATGAGTAAGAAGTGACTCTTTCTATCACTTTTCGAAGGGTTGCTGAAAGAGAATGAGAGTGCTTCGATTCGACTGATGGAAAATTCTGCTCGGTATTTTGCAAATGTTCTCTGCGAAGATCATTTCATAAAAGATTGGTCGCTGAGTTTAAATTTTTGCTTGTTTTATTTTCAGGTAATATAAAATGAGTCAAAAGGCGACGCGCGCAGCCGCGTCTGTTGACGAAAAGGTATATTTTGTTTTATATTATTTTCTATTTTCTTCTGTGGTCATAAAAATAATTACTTTGCAGCCCCAGACAGATTGTCCACTTCCACTTCGCCAGTTTTGTTAGACAGATTGAGTACCAAAACAAAAAAAAAAACATCGACTGATCTAACCCATAACTTATTCATTATTACAGCCACAGACTAGTCCTGTGCAAGACATGAAGAAGAAGATGGCTGCCAATGCAGAAAAGCTAGCTATGGAGAAGAACGGAGACAAAACTGCAGACAAGAAGACTGTAGAAAAACAAAATGGCGACAAAAAAGTTGACAAACCCGCAGAAAAGCAGAACGGCGACAAGAAAGTTCCTGAAAAGGTAGCTGAGAAGAAACCAGCAGATAAACCTACTGAGAAGAAAGTAGAAAAATCTGTAGAGAAGAAAGAAGAGAAACCAGTGGAGAAGAAAGTAGAAAAAACGTTGGAGAAGAAGTCTGAAGAAGTTGAGAAAAAAGACGACAATAAGGCGCAAGCCTCTAAGGTAGATTTACAAAATTTCGCTTTGCACAAATGCGAGTAGGATTGGAATAGAGATGGGCAATGACAATACAAGCAGATTTCTTGGTCCGTGAGAATTAGAACATGCGGATTGACTTCGTATTTTGTTAGTAGCTTCCCCCCAAAAGACCGCATGTTCTAGTATTAAGGACGCAGATTTCTTGGACAGTGAGAATCAGAATTAGCTTGGATCGGTGCATCATGCATTCCGTCCGATTGACATCGCATTTTGTTAGTAGCTTTACCGCAACAGACCGCATGCATGTTCTAATCTTAACCTCTCAACAACCGAGGGTCGTTGGAACGGGTCGCGATTTTGAACCTTATGCCATGGTAATAAAATTTAAAGCCTGTATCGGAAAAGTGGCGTTATCTAACGCCGGTGCTATTCGAGAGGTTAGGACTCTCTATTTTGTCTCTTCGCTTATATTTCCCTTTGTTTTACTTTTGGTATTTCTATAATCATTTTCTCATCTTATTCTTATGGTAGTTTTTCCTTGAATGCCTCATCATCATTAACTAACACAGCCTAACCGAATCTCTCCACAGCCGGACCAGAAACCAGATGACAAACAAAAAAAGTCAGAGAAAGATAAACCCAAACAGAATGGCAAACCAATGCACAATGGTGTGACCGATGTAACACTAGCCTCCAACGGTGGCCCCGATGAGGTCCTGAATGGATCAACGGTGAGTGCGGACTCAGACGATGACCTCATTTTGGTGGTCGTTGATGACCAGGAGAACGATGAACTGTTCCCGGAGTTGACTTATGATGATGACACCTCGGACACTGAAGGGTTTGAGGTTCCTACTCCAGAGAGCCTAAGCCGCAGTATGACTAGGAGATCACAGGTACCGTATCTTGGTACCTGAATGTTGTTTTTTCGATGATTTGATGGCACTAATGTATATTTTTCATGCGGGGTGTAGGGCGCATGGGTTTGATTGGCGTGCCTAAGGATAATGTTGTATTTAATGTGCTTTATAAAGCGTGTTTAAACAATTGAGTTTTGTGTTGCGATAGTTTTTTCCTTAAACTATATTTTTCTATCTACATATTTTGTATGTTACATAAATAAGTGAGCACTTAAAATCCTGCTAGCTACATTATCCTCAGGAAAGTCTCAATTTTGGTGTTGATTTTGATCAACGTTTTTTTAGGATTAGGATTTTATAGTAAAATGTTAGTTTCGGTTATGGCGATGTCCTGTCCATATGATTTTTTTTCAAATATTCATCTAAATTAATTTATCTCGTCCTATTCATATTGTTCAAATAATGCATGTTATAATAATATTCCAAGAAAGTCAAGTCGTATGAAAATTATGTCCAAATGATGATATTCTGACTAAGGTTAAAGGTCTGATCAGAACTACCCTTTGATATGAATTGGTTGATCTACGTGATAACATTATATATGTTAAGTAATGCTTACCTTTAAAATACACAATGTTGATGGGTATTGCAAGATACCGCAGATATCGCAACTTTGATCAAAAACCATGACTCCTGTCAAAGATCATAACACCTTACAAAAACCGACACCTACATTAATTGTAAAATACAACTTTCGTTCTCAAACTACAAACCCACTCAACAACTAAATAAAAACTAAACCTAAACCTAAACTATTTATCTATTAAACTAACCACTCATTCCGGTGAAGGTGAAGGCGACGAGAACCCCGGAGACTCCGCGACCCGCCACTGACAAGCCAGCGGAGGGCGAGGATAAGGACAGTGTAAGTCTGCACTCCTGGGTGTCGATTCTTACTGTTTTAGAACTTGACTATTGCTTGCTTGAATACAAGCTATACACAGTGTATTTCTCACAATAAATGAAACCTAAATAAAGCCTAAAATTAGGCTGACTTATTTAGTTGTTAAGCTGATTTCGAACCATTGAACACATTTTAATAAAACATAGCTAAGAACCATCGCGGGGAAGTCTACCACCATTTCCAAAAAAATCAGCATTAAAATCCGTCCACCCGCTTAAGCGCTAGCGTGTCACAGACAGAACACAGACTTATATTATAACAGCCCTCTTTTTCGTCGTCGGTGATCAAAAGCCGTTAAAAATAAGCTTGTTGATGTACAGTTGTAGTAGAAAGGTCTAGTTATAATTTATGGAGTTGTTAGGGTACACTTTGATCCAAACGGTTTCACTATGAATCCAATATGACTTAAAATATGACTACACATACACAGAATATTGTTTTCCGCCTTCTTACCTCAAAATAGCACCTTCGCCGCTTGATTTTGGGTTCTCAGGCGGAAAAATTATATTCGTAGCTCGTTCTTTATGAACCTCGCTACGACCCTCGCCTTCGGCTTGTGCCATAAACTTCTCAGTTCGTAAATATAGCCTTTGCTAACTCGTACGAGATGTACTATTGACATTTTCTAAAAAATATTGTTTCCGGGCAAGCGTTTAGAATAGGTGGTCCATTCATCGTAGACGTAGAATTATCATCCGTAGCAGTTTAATGTACGCCGTACATGTTTCATACAACAGCCTTCATAATTATTATTGTAACACGTTAATTCACTAACTGCATCCAAATTTCTGTGCTTCACCTGTGACAATAACTCTTTGAACATCTGTTTCAACATGACTAACCTCTTTTGGATTTACTCAAATGCATCCTCTTTGCTCTGCCGAAATTAATGTAGCATACAGTTACCATATCTGTTCGATATTGACCCAGTTTTAAACTTTCTGCAATATGTGGATTTTCATTGCCAATCAATATTTGTCTGCTCGTCTACCCTTGGAAGTCTGAATGCTTTTTGCGATAAGTCGCAAATAATGTTTGCGTAGGCTTTATACCTAGTATTTAATGTATTTAGGTCCTACATAACCAGAAATGAATGGTAACAGGTTTCCAAATCTCTATTGGAATAAATTCATCAATTATACCAAATATAAGTCATTAAATCTGAGTCAGTCGTAGTCCCACTTGCGTACTAGTATTTATCTCCGAATTAAGTAATTTATAAGGTATTTTACCAGATTGCGTCAAAAGTGGGGTTTTGGCAATTTTTTCCTATAAGTGTCAGAATTTTCAAGATGTTTTCTCTTTGGGATAACGACATATCGTCAATATGGCTTCATTTTGATGACTGATTGAACCAATATAAATGATTAAACCAATACAAGGTTGCCCAAAACGTCAAGTCTATACACTAACTAAGCCAAGCCCCAAAACTAATCCCTTCTACTCTAAATCTTCCAGTCCAAAGAGACCAAAGTGCTGAAGCTGAAAGACGACGCCCCTGAGCGCAAGTTGCGCTCCACCGACTCGCCGAAAAAAACCGAGAGAGTTCTGGAGACGCCGAAAAAGCAAGATGGCGGTCAGGAGAACGGGGGCAGTATAGACGTCGTGGTGGTGATCGAGGATTGCGAAGGTAAGTTACGTCATCAAAAGTCCGATAGACATCCAAATTCCAAATTACAAATGTCTTTATTACTGTAGATATTTACATATACTTAGCAATCGTCATTTTTTGCCACTTCTCTACATTGGACCACTGTGGGAGAAGAAAGGCGTAGAAACTCCCACAGATTGATTTTTAGATCTCTTTTAAAAATTGCTTGTGCTTAACTAATACAAATTTTATAATATCATTATATCATCGTTAATAAGTAGGAATAAATAATTACGTTTAGTAATTAATATTCGTAAGTTTTAAAACAGAGATTACGATTATCATGAAATTTTATTAAATACCTGTAATCTTGAGGCCTCTACCGGTCCTTGAAGTTTTTTAAATTTGCCTTTTTTAGGGGTTCTTAACAAAAACTATAAATCATACAAAATTTTGAGCTACGGCTACGCAAGAGGTATCAAAAGTTGCGTTTTGACACATAGATTAGGATTATTATTAAATTTAATTAAATATCTGTCATCTTGAGGCCTCTACCGGTTCTTGAAGTTTCGCAAATTTGCCATTTTAAGGGGTTCCTAACATAAACTATAAATCATACAAAAATTACGTTTAAATGGTTTTTATTAAATTTAAGGGTACAAAAATGAATCAAAGAAAGGTTTACAATAGTTGAATCAAATAATCAATGAATACTTTAAAAGTTTAAAATACTTTAACTGGTTTTTGTGCCCAAAATTAAACATTTCCGATTTCATTAGGAACAGAGATTTTAATCTGTTCCTAATGAAACCATCCCGAGCTGCAGCGTCCGTGACGACTTGAGAAGCCTCTGTCACTAATTGAACACATCTTTCCACTGACTGTGTGTGACATGGAAAGCCAACTATATCGAGGCTCTGTCATTTTCTAAGTTCATCGTCGGATACTTGTCGCAGAATTGGTGGAGCTGATATCTCACACTCTTGCCAAAATATCATATCGATGTAATCTCGCGCAAAGAAGTAAGGCTTTAGTGGTTTAAATACCCTGCGAGGGTTGCTCTTTTCTGCTTCTCTGGCCTTTAATATTTTGCGAGATGCAAGCTCTCGAATATGGTCTCTATCGTCGAATAACATGGCAATAAGCAAGTTTTCTGGGTGCGCAAAGATAGCTTTTCTTTCGATGACTGATTCTACAATAGATCTCTGATTATCAGGTAAAAATCGAGAGTATATAACCATTTGAGAAATATGTTTGGCTCCATCTTTAAATGAGGTTTTTGTTTCATGAGGAACCAAACAGGAGTAAACTTTGACGACGTAGTTCACACGCAGCTGCAAATTATCTGACGGCGACACAGTACTTACGTAAAGTCTGAGTATGCGATTGGCTGTTGTGAGCCATCTCGAATGCGCCATTTTTCGAGAATGACGGCTCGCGATCTCAGGGGAACAGGAATCAGCCATCATTGCATGACACATTTCTTAGAGATACTTTTGATCCGTGCTTAGTTCCTTCACTATATTATCAGGTATTTCGAGCAAATTGCCAGCCACTGCACAAAAAGACGCTAGAGGTTTACCTTCACAAAAAGCTAGCTGTTTTCCAATAGGTCCTACATATTGTTCTGGTCCAGATGTGCTACCATCCAGAGAGATAAACAAATGGCGAAGCGGTAATTCATTCGCGTGCAGCATACAAACACACCATTGCAATGGTCTCTTCAAATAGTTTTCCATTTATTGGATGACACCTCCCTTCCAACCTGTATTCGTAGCAGCAAGATCATCAACCCTTGATTTTCTAACAAAGATATAATAAATATAAGAAGTGACGATTGCTTTGGCATTGCCACGACTTGGCGACGCGTGTCCCAAATAAATCGATCCGGGCTCTGTGAGAACTGAAATGTTTATGAATGTTTTTTCCTTAAGTCCATCAAAGTAGATAACTACAATAGCATCAACATCTTTGCTGGCCTTGGTTCTTGCTTTTGAAACAGCTCTATGGATTTTATTCTTATCAATAACAAGACTTAGATCTTCGGAAGATACCAATCCTAGGTCAGCTAAGACCGCCGACACCACCGCAGCCGCATATCACGTTGATAGTCCATACCGATCACATACCTTAGCTACTGTTAGCAGCGCCAGAGTGTTCCGATTTCATAAAGTAGATGGAGTCTCATTTACAAGCACGTCACTATTCGAAGAAAACTCTATTGCAGGCTACTGTGGTCGAGGCGGCAACACGCGCACAGGAACAGGATTGGTTTCTTGTGATGTACTTGGTAGAGCACACATGTTTATGTGCTCTATCTGCTTAAACTTTTCTTGACTCTGATGTTTCTTTAAATGTCTTGCTGTTTCTTTTGTGTCTATACCGCTTATTGCCATTTTTCTATAACTACTTTGGTCCAGTAAAAAATATCTTTCAGATATAGGAACTTTCTTCGATTTTATGCAGGAACAAGTGTCAAACGAAGTGCACTTACAAGCAGCAATGTCGAAGAGCTTGTTGTTCGACGATTTCAAATCGTATCAAGTTTTTGAGAAACGATTGAAAAAACTTCTGTCTTTCCCATTCTTCTGTAGTTTTAGTTCATAAACAAAATTAATTTGATAATGTCGCTTATCACTGGTAACTGGCGATCATCAAGTTCTTTATATGGTCCAAATATAGCACAAGTTGTCTCACTTCGTCTTGAACCCATTATTGTATGTAACAAAAACACGTATTTTATAACAATGAAGTGGAAAACGACACCTTACAGCAATAAATTCGCAACAGAAATGAGACGAACTGACTCACTGTAGTGTAGGGCAGGAGTGAGAAAAACAAGTCAAAACATGAAATTCGCGAGTTCGATCCTAATTAATCGCTGGGAGTAACCTGTCGTTGCAAATCGTAAAGTATGGTTCCACTATCATTGTAATTACAAAATAAAATGGGAATAATGTAAATAAAATAGAATAGACGATATAGACTGAAGGGAAGGAAGAGCCGCGACGTCTGAGTTAGTTCAGCTACAATGCCAGAACGCGGAATTGGTGGGATTTCTAATTGAGGACGAGGAGAATGGGACCAGCAACGAGGACGAGCCCACATCACTAACTCTGGTCTCGACCCCCCCCTCAATGAGAGTGTTGCAGCGTCCACCGCTGCCCCGACCAAAAAACAGCGTCGCCGTCGTCGACGAGGAGGCACCTCGCAGCTCAACAGCGCAAGCGCCGCTCCGTTCGCTGTCGCGCGTATCGCGCTGCCTGCTGAGGCGTGTGTCATGCCGCACGCTGCCCCGAGGGCCGCGCCGTTCGCCGTTGCGCCGGGGCGACACACGTGTTGGAGTGCGGTGCGATTCGATTCGGACCGCAATTCGCACCGCACTCCAACACGTGTGTCCCGCCACTCACCTCCACTCGTGTACCGTCAGCTACTGCAGCTATTTATGTAATATGTGGCAACCCTTTTCGATGGTGGCGTCATCCCTTCATTCTACAGATAAGTTTGTCAGTCTGTAATTGTAGTTCTAGTCGGCTCTAGAAATACATGACATAAAATAAATGATTTGATTAAATAATTGTTTTATTTTTGTATCTACAAGCAAATCTACATTAAGATCGCCACAAATAATTAACTTTTTTCTGTTATTAAAAAGTTTAGTGAGGGCCTTTAACTTAAATATATTGATAATTTATTAGTCTAAAATACGATGTAAATTTTGGGTGAACAATTGGGTGAACCTAATATGGGTGAACATGTTTTTTTTTGGATGTAACTTTTTACTCAATTTGATACACAGCTAAATATAATCCATCGAAAACATCCTTAGGAAATCTTCAATATCCATAGCTGCGGCGATGGGCTACTCACGCAAAATAGAGAATTGAATAACTGGCTAAACGTGGGCACAACTGTGCCCCTGCCTCCCCGTTTGGGAAAAGGCGTGACGCTCTGTTATGTTACAAACGCCATTTGATATTAAGAGCACAACTGTCACATTTCGGAATTTTTCTCTAGATTTAAGTTGGCGAATAGCCATAGCGATTCTCCTGTGCTCTGACTAGTCTTAGAGATCACCAGATGTGTAACACTTCCATTATTCCCGTATTTGTGTGACAGAAGCGACCCGCAAGCCCGACACAAACTTCTCCAAGTCCCGCGTCAAGGTGTCCCCGTACCGCCGCAGCGGGCGCATTGCAGACCAGACCACCAGCTCTATGGTAGCCAACTACACGGGTGAGTACTCCGCCGCGCAGATGGACGCAGGACGCAGGTCGCAGGACGCACCCCTTATCACTATATCACTAGATTTGTAATAGTAGTTTATGTGACTGCTGCATAATGGAGGGCATTAAAACTCGAGAGTGGGTTTATGAAACGAGCCGAAGGCGAGTTTCATAATAATATCACTCGAGAGTTTTTATGCCTAATTATGTACAGTTACATACACTAGTTTATCTACACACATATCATAAGCTCTCTTTGATGTGTTCAGGAACCGCATGTTTGATCGGCATTGTGGTTCTGCAGTTGTTTAGCTTGTTCTTTAGTACCAACTTCACGCAGACGGGCGTCGGCGTTCGAAATTTGAATGTCAGTACCAACTTCACAGACAAACTAGGGACGGCACGCGGGTGGGCGTCGGCGTTCGAAATTTGAATGTCATTATATGTAGAAAAACTACACATAATGACCATGACGAGTTTTCACCAAGTAGTTTAACATAATGCTGATCGTAACGTGCGGTTTTTGAACGCAGTAAAGAGGGTTTATGATACGTGTGTAGATAAATACTATAAGAATTATAAGTTTGCCTTTTAAAGTATATTTGGAGACCTAGTTTTGTAACCGTGTCAATGCAAAGGACATAATTTCATAGACCGGTTTCTATGAAACTACGACAACATTCTACACTATGAAGGTGAAAAAGGGGAGGCTCGAGTAGTTAAAGGTTACAAGAAGAAGAAGAGAAGACCCATAACTCAGATAATTATTCGGGAGTTTCCGGACTGTCGTTTGTAAATATCAATCACAGCCAACCATTAATTTTGTCTACTCAACTAACGACAGTATTGTTTAATTTTACAATTCCTCATTGCAGGCAACAACACAACAATGGAGATGGACATCACAAACTCGTCCGCAACTTCCGAGACTCCAGCAGAAGAGGGCTCCTACATACAAACACTGCGCAGCATAAGGGGACGGCGCTCCTACAAGCCGTATGTTGAGATCAAACTCACGCCACGAGCCAATAGGAGTCTGACACATACTTGTAAGTAGTGTAGAATGCAGAGCGTAGCGAGCGATCTAAGCAACACACGTGGACGTCGCTTTTACAAGCCGTCTGACACACACCTGTGGGAAGTGTTAAATCCTGAGGCTAGCTAGGTATTCAAGCTTCAGCGGTGACAGAGAGAGAAGACGGGATAGATAAGATGGATATGTGGAGAGATAGATAGAGGAGCTTAACCACGTGTTAATATATTTATTTATTCTTAGAGACTCCCCCAGGGCAGAGGTAAAATTAGGGGCCTTTAGCTAATTTGAAACATACTCAACTGCCGTGAGGACCTCAGAGCTAACTGTTTGCATCCGGCTGCGATGACGACCTCCTTCCCGTCTAGGTATCGTCTCGCTTATCACAATTCTTCGCTGAAGGAGGTTCTTCTGGGTCTCTTTGCCGACAGCCAAGGAACACACTTCTACTAACCCGACAAACCCCCGGCAAGGCTTCGAAAGCACGCGCGACCGTTCAACACTCTTGCGCTGAGGTCGGATTTCCATCCTCCGATCCAGTCTTTCAGCACAATATGGTATCAACTTTGAGGTTATGTTCAAACTCGCACCGCGGCACGCACACTCGCGGGACCTCGGACTATACCTTAGCCTACCATCAAGCGGATTGAATACTGCTGGATAGTCACCTACACGATTTCGACAAAGCCATTCAAATCAAAATCCAGGCCAATTCGAGGTAACCTTCCGACGAACACGTTTGTTCCAAGTCAATCGTAAATGTAATGTCAAAAGAAACAGCTAATAATTCCTACAACTCACGATCATAGACAAAAGAGAAGGGTGCGTTCCGATTTGTTCTAAGAGTGACGAAACGGCAACCAGGCACCGTGTGCTTCTAAACGCCACGCATGTTGTCTCTCCCCAGCCGCCGACAGCACCCGCCCGACCCTGCCCGTCGTGGGCCGCAAGCGCAAGCCCGACACCGAGCCCGAGCGCGAGCACGAGCCCGAGCACGAGCACGAGCACGAGCTGTCCGCCGCCGAGCCCGAGCCCGAGCCCCATGTCGCCAAGCGGTCGCGCCTGCTGCAGCGCGTGATGTCGCCCTTCCGCCGCGCGACCGTGCCCAGCAGCACGCCGCTGCCCGCCCGGCGGAGTGCGCAGGTCGGCCCCACACTAGGGTACACACACTAGGGTACAAGCGGTCGCGCCTGCTGCAGCGCGTGATGTCGCTCTTCCGCCGCGCGACCGTGCCCAGCAGCACGCCGCTGCCCGCCCGGCGGAGTGCGCAGGTCGGCCCCACACTAGGGTACACACACTAGGGTACAAGCGGTCGCGCCTGCTGCAGCGCGTGATGTCGCCCTTCCGCCGCGCGACCGTGCCCAGCAGCACGCCGCTGCCCGCCCGGCGGAGTGCGCAGGTCGGCCCCACACTAGGGTACACACACTAGGGTACAAGCGGTCGCGCCTGCTGCAGCGCGTGATGTCGCCCTTCCGCCGCGCGACCGTGCCCAGCAGCACGCCGCTGCCCGCCCGGCGGAGTGCGCAGGTCGGCCCCACACTAAGATAACCTTTACTGGACGTGCTAACTATGTACAATTTCAGGAGCTTATGCTGTCCCCCAAATAACCTTGCTGATTGATCTTTACTGGATTTAGTAGTCAACGTAAAGTTTTATGGACGGAAGCCGCCCCTCATTACTGTTCGTCTTGGTTCCTATTTTCTGGACTTGCTAACCGTGTAATGGCTGTGGCAACTTGGGTCTCCCCCCTCAACTGGACTTGCTAACCGTGTAATGGCTGTGGCAACTTGGGTCTCCCCCCTCAACTGGACTTGCTAACCGTGTAATGGCTGTGGCAACTTGGGTCTCCCCCCTCAACTGGACTTGCTAACCGTGTAATGGCTGTGGCAACTTGGGTCTCCCCCCTCAACGGGACTTGCTAACCGTGTAATGGCTGTGGCAACTTGGGTCTCCCCCCTCAACTGGACTTGCTAACCGTGTAATGGCTGTGGCAACTTGGGTCTCCCCCCTCAACGGGACTTGCTAACCGTGTAATGGCTGTGGCAACTTGGGTCTCCCCCCTCAACTGGACTTGCTAACCGTGTAATGGCTGTGGCAACTTGGGTCTCCCCCCTCAACTGGACTTGCTAACCGTGTAATGGCTGTGGCAACTTGGGTCTCCCCCCTCAACTGGACTTGCTAACCGTGTAATGGCTGTGGCAACTTGGGTCTCCCCCCTCAACTGGACTTGCTAACCGTGTAATGGCTGTGGCAACTTGGGTCTCCCCCCTCAACTGGACTTGCTAACCGTGTAATGGCTGTGGCAACTTGGGTCTCCCCCCTCAACTGGACTTGCTAACCGTGTAATGGCTGTGGCAACTTGGGTCTCCCCCCTCAACTGGACTTGCTAACCGTGTAATGGCTGTGGCAACTTGGGTCTCCCCCCTCAACTGGTCTTGCTAACCGTGTAATGGCTGTGGCAACTTGGGTCTCCCCCCTCAACTGGACTTGCTAACCGTGTAATGGCTGTGGCAACTTGGGTCTCCCCCCTCAACTGGACTTGCTAACCGTGTAATGGCTGTGGCAACTTGGGTCTCCCCCCTCAACTGGTCTTGATGATTGTTCTATACTTTCACGACGACGAGACATTTCGATGTCACAACATTTCGGGGGATCATGAATACAAACTATTGAGCTTGATATTACAAGTTGCTGCAACCTTTTATGACTACCAGTGCCAACCTTCCATTAAAAGCTGTAACAACTTGTTATTCCAAGCTGCTATAACCTGATAGTACAAACTGTTATTAAAGCCTGATATTTCAATATGTTACAACCTTTTATTACAAGCTGTTTCAACCTCCTCATCTGCTCCAGATCGTCGGCATCAACAGCGACCTGCCCATGTCTGCGCCGGTCGCCGCCGACCCAGAGATCATCAAGATGGCCGCCCCCGCGCTAGAGCGGGACAGCGCTATGCCGACTCTGCTCGCGGGAGACAGGGACAGTAAGCGATGCGTTGTCATGTAGGGGGTACGCAGTTGTGGACCCGAGTTGAATGCTGAGTGGTATTGAAGTGAACACGATATGATTTTGAGGAACTAAAACCAAGTCTAAGTTAGAATTAGTTGATCACACTGGAATGTGTTGTATTTTGTTGACTGCATGCTGTATTTGTTGTTAGTTATGGATTCAATGGACACAATTAGCTACTAGACTTTCCTTATAAAGAGAAATATTGCAAAAGTACTTCAACTTTTCTCATGCAGCGATATGGCACGCGCGATATAGATCCGACTGCCGATATAAATTGCTCATAGGTGCGAAGGGTGCGAATCTACTGCAATTCGATATTTTGGTTCTCTAGGTAAGCGCATTATTTTGGTGATTTTTAATTGCATTTAGATTGCTTCATTCGGACCCAATATCGATTTATATCGGCAGTCAACTCGATATTGAGCGTGCCATATCGCTAGTCGATATCAGAATTGTAAATTTTCAGGAGTTATATTTTATAAACATCATTTTGAGTAAAGAGACCACAATTTGAAAACTAAATTGCTATGACGCCAAATATGAATACATACAAACTCCCTATTTTATCATGTTAATTGTCAAGTTCCAATGTCGCTAACTAACTAACACAACACAAGTAGTGTAGAGTAGTATATATCAAATATTTTATTCACATGATTATATTTATACATCTGAGAGAGTAGCCAATCGGATATTGGTAACGCCAACTATTTGTTTGACGTCGAAAGCGTGCTAACATTTTTAGAAATGTTAGCACGCTAGCAACGGAAGAAATAGGCATTCTTCGTATGGACTCATCTTTAATATCGTTTTTTTTAATGATGAATTTGTCACCTCATATTATCCATAATTTATGTTATGCCCACCGTGAAACAATCTTGAATAATTAGCTCAGTGTAATACGGTCAATTAGACTGTAGGATTCGACCTCTCTCGCATATGACGTGTGTAAGCGAAATAGTACTATTGTTCAATTTACCAAGTTATGAAAGCAAATCGAGTAGAAATAGTTCTCTAACATTGTTCAAATCAAACTACTGTCTTAATCATGTTTTTCTTTTTTTTTTCGTTTAGCCCAAGCTAGTGTTTACCAAACTAACGGTATCAACACTATTTTATCAACAGACAGAAGATTATATTTGGGTAATTTTTATTTTATGACTTTAGTTTAAGAATTTGTCATGGTGATTTAAGTTTTTTGTCTCTTTCTGCATAAATACAAGACAGATGTATTAGAAAGCCACAAAAAACCTTAAAAGTAGTAAATAAATCAGATAAAATGATTTTGTATAACTAGTTTTCTAAGCTATAGTTTAGTGTTGTATGCAGTGCAGCATTTTTGTAGCGTGCAATGAAATCTTTTTGTCATTTGTTTGTAAAAAACTGGATAAGTTGTTAAAAAAAGTGAAAGATAGACGAGAAGAATGGGCAATAAGTGTTCTAATGGTTTTACTATATTACGCATATCTTTTGTTCTATAGAATAAACTATACAAAACTATTGAGTTTGCGATTATTACTCCACTAACAATTAACATTTGTGTTTCTACACCCATAATACTTCACAAAGCAAAGTTCAGTAACAATTTCTTAGTGAGGTTTAACGACAAAATTAAGGTTGTATTATCACCTTTTTATTTAAAATAATATACTATCATCGCAAGAAACACTTAAGGAATCTTCGTTCGTCTCTGGTTACTCCGACTTTTATGATAAAATCTTTCATCTCCTTTTCTATTCTTATAATATTTGATACTCTATATTCATTTCCTATTTTTTTCGTTCAGTGTCACAATTCTCCAGTACATTTCTAGCTAGTTCTCGTGCTTGGAAATGGATTATTGCATTACTGGACGAAGAGGCAGCCGACGCTTGTACAGGTGCAAGATTCAACGTTAGCAAGATCGAAGTTGATAAACGATAAACGGCTTTTGCGGGTGTGCCTTCCCATCCTGACATGGACTATATGTTCCTGCTTAGTGGGCCGCTGCAGGAGGGGTGATATTATGGAAGGTTTTTTCTCATCGCAGACTATTTCGCTTCCATATTAAGGAGTGTATAAAAAAAAAACCAAGCCCGGCGCGTGAGACTAAAGAAGGCAAATTAAACCTCATTCATTAGCCATCGTATTTGTCACCAATTATTTTTTAGACTTACTATATCAATTATACTCTCTATTTTAAGATAGATTTCGTTTGCGGCGAGCCTAGTTTTATTTTTGTATAGGATTTGATACATCTTCTTTGACGCATCGCCAGAGGCTACACGCGTACAACACTCACTGGAAAAGTAAGTCCTTACGCGAGAAGGTGTAGATTTTAAATCTAGGTCTACACAATCCTTACCCGAGCCGACTACGATGACGTAGTCGATTAAAACGAACATGTTTCAAGTTTTAACTTTTCGTTTATGATATAATGAATATTGATATCCGAAACCATTGTAATATTCGATTCGATTACTTTTACACAGGAATATTTTATCTGTGGTGACCTTTCCCTAATGCTTCACAATCCACCATTATAAAAAAAATGTTTACGTTGTTCGATTACTGTAAAAGTGGTGAAAGTATAATTCAAAGTATATATTTTTTAGAGCATTTAATTTTAAATTTTCCTCATAGTCGGTGTGAAAAGTTGTGTGTGTCACTCAGGAGCAAAATTATTTTCGTCATGGGCGTTAACGCTTGAATCCTTCGTTACGCTCAGGATCCTATCGTAGAATCCTTCTCTTCTCTCTGGATTCAATGTACCGCCCTCGCCGTAAATACATCATTTTACTCCCTTGTGACACAAATAACTATTGTGTATGTAGTATTTAAGTATTAAACTATGTACTCAGGTCTTTGCTCATTGAAACCGGAAGTGGATAGAAATTGAGTAACTTATTTACAGAAATAAAATCAAATATGATAAAAAACTTAATATTATTTATGATAATTTGAATGAGCAATTATTAATCATAAACAATACAAACAACTAAGCACAAAACATATATATAAGATCGGAATTCCATTCGGAGTCCATTTTTCACCGTTAAACGAATGAAACAAAATGGCTAAGAAAATGGCCATAATTTCTTCTATGGGTATACTCGGCGCCACGACTAAAGAGCTTTGTCCTTGAATGCGCAGTAGTCACTCTTCACAAGTGTTTGGCGCGGGGAAGTGAGGAGCGACGGGGCGGTAGTCAGCGCCGGCACCTGATTCATTGATCAGTCGCTTCCCGATGCCCGCACCGAAAGCACGTCTCGAAGCTTCTTGAGTACAGTCGCATACAATATTACCCAACGTTATCTTTCGCCCCGGTCGAAAATGCCGAAAAATAAAGTACTGACTAGGCAAGCTAGAAAAATGGTTTACGATGTGAACTGTTATATCAAAAAAGAGTCTGATGAAATACTGATGAAGAAGTCTGATGAAAAACTTAATTGTGGTTTAATTGTTACAAATTATTAGTCAGCGGGAAGAAAAGAGTGTGCAGGACTATTACTACAAGTATCTATATTCACTAGGCCCTAGTGACTAGGGGCATTCTATGCTAGGGGGTTATTTATATATAGGTTTCAACCTTGACGTTAACAAATGTTGTCAATAGAGAGTACCTATAGTTTATTTGACACAAAGTCCATTATTTACATCGGCTAATATCCCAATCAACAAAATATCAAACAGAGAAAAAATAGAAGTGAAGAAAGTCCTGAACACTCATTCCCTCACACTAACCCTAAAAACGCACTTCGGAATTATGCCGCGACTGTACACATGCGCAGTAATCCCCGCCAGTTTCTCCGAGAGCTCTTTATTCGTGGCGCCGAGTGTACTTCTTTTAATTTTTGAAAATCGGTGTGTTTCATTATTTGTTGCTGTTGCGGCAACAGAAATGCACATTCTGTGAAAATTTTGGCTCTACCTATTTCGGTTGATCCGATAGAGCCCGGTGACGGACGGACGGCTCAGTAATAGGGTCCCGTTTGGCACCTTTCGGGTACGGAACCCTAATAACTAAAAAGTTTCGTTTTCGTCGATTCACCTTATCATATCAGGATCGCCACCCAGATATGCGCTATGCCTTAAACGCTTTTTAGACAAGGGTTTGATTTGAACTTCGAAATTTCATGAAACGAAAGGATCAAAAACCTCGAAATGTTTATAATATCTTAAAACCGTAGATAAATGACAACACAAACCGACGAATAAAAATGTTTTCAAGTTAAAGTGATTTTTAGCAAGAAAACCCGATTGTGATATAAATTGGCGTAACTTCGTTTCTACATTAATAAATAATCGCGAAGAATTTAACATAGAACTAAGTAATTATTTTAAAGATTTGAAAATAGACGTAGAAGACCCAGAAAATATTTATAATACAATAAAGATTTCAAAAGAAAAAGCCAGTAACAGTATAAAACAATCCCGAATAACAAAAACAAATTAACACCAATCACAAAAGCTCTTTTAAATGAAAGGGAGTCTAAACCCAAATGTTCCGCAGAATACTACCTATTGGACCGTAGAGTGAAGCGCAGCATACGCAAAGACCTCCGAGACTTAAATACTAAAATGGTAAAAATAGTAATAGTAAATAACAGATCATTACGAACAGCCAAACAAGGTATCAACAAGAGCAAAACATGGATCACCAGCTTAATAGACGAACAAGGCAAGAAACAGGGAAGCGGGGATAAAGTCATGGATATTTCCACAAAATTGTACAAGAACCTTTATGCAGATTCATCAAAAACCACAGCAGTAGCAGAGTACCCTCGTCCTACTCCAGATACCATCTCTCCAATAACTGGCCCTGAGATTCATCGAGCTTTGTCGAGTATGAAGTATGGCAAAAGTCCTGGAGAAGACGGTATTACGACGGAGGCACTAAAATTAGGAAAACCGGTTCTGCTACCCCACTTAGCAAACCTATGCAATTCAATTCTTTACACTGGCAAACTTCCAAAAAGATTTTGTCACTCACAATATAATCTTACTCCACCAAAAAGGTGACAAGTCTGATGTCACAAACTATAGACCAATTAGTTTAATTTCACACATTTACAAAATATTTATAAAAACGATAGAACTCCGGATATTAAGTCAATTAGACCGTAACCAATCTCCTGAGCAGGCAGGATTCAGACCTGGATTTTCAACTACGATCATCTTCAAACACTCAACCAGATAATTGAAAAACACCAGGAATTTAACAAACCGCTTTATCTTGCATTTGTAGACTATTCGAAAGCGTTTGACGGTCTGAAACACTCTTCAATTTTCACAGCTTTGCTCAACCAAAATATAGACCCAACCTTTTAAGATCCGTTTACAACAATAGCACAGCAGACATTAAACTTCAATTTCCAGGAACCACATTTACAATAGAAAAAGGCGTGAAGCAAGGCGATCCGCTCTCCCCAAAACTGTTCACTAGCACACTTGAAGAGGTCTTCAAAACCTTGGCAACATCATGGCAAAGTAAGGGGATTGTCGTCGGCGAGAGAGGTCTACACACAACCTCCGCTTCGCCGACGATATTGTCCTGTTTGCTTCATCGGCTGCGGAACTGGAGACTTTGCTACAGGAACTGAGCACGGCAAGCCTTGAGGTTAGACTAATGATGAATCGGTCAAAAACTCAACTGATGAGCAACGGCGCAAAGCGTAAGGTAGTTATTGATGGGCGAGAGATTCACTATGTCGACGAGACATCTACTTGGGCCAGATAGTATCCTTCGAAAACAGGCAGGACAAGGAAATCCAAAGACTTACCTCGATTGCCTGGAAGAGCTTCTGTTTCATGAAAGAGCTAAAGAAGGGCACCCTTCCTCTGTCCCTGAAGCGCAAACTCGTCGACATGTGCATCCTGCCCATCCTAACCTACGGCGCACAAACTTGGTCGTTGACCGAGCAACAGAAGTGCAAACTCAAGGTTTGCCAGCGAACGATGGAGCGCAGTATTTTAGGTGTAAAACGAATAGATCGCGTTAAGAACACCGTACTGCGCTCCATAACTGGCATCGCAGATGTGGGTGTGCGGACCGCCAAACTGAAGTGGAGCTGGGCAGGCCATGTGTGTCGAATGCACCCAGACAGGTGGGCGAGGATAGCCACTGAATGGGTGCCTATAGACGGACACCGGCGCAGAGGAAGGCCCAGAAGGAGATGGCGGGACGATCTGGACACGTTCGAACTAGAGTGGGTCAATCTAGCTCTGACTAGAGATGTGTGGGCTCGAAATGGGGAGGCCTTTGCCCAGCAGTGGGACACAATATAGGCTATGTAAAAATAAAAAAGTTTCGCCTTGCACTGGAAAAGAAAACCAATAAAACAACCGTTTCAATTGTTATGTTCTTATTAGTTCAATTTCATTTTAGTTTAGAAACCTAGCCCACGCTACAACATTTGGATGCAGAAATCCTTTTTTAAACGTATGAATCCAGGTTTTGCTTAGCAAAATACTAGTTTTGCCTGAATGAATTATCTACTGAATAGCGACAAAAGAAACAGCCAAGTGCGAGTCGGACTCGCGCACGAAGGGTTCCTTACCATTATCTATAAAACGGCAAAAAAAACACGTTTGTATGGGAGCCCTTCTCAAATATTCATTTTATTTTAATTTAATTATTTATTTTTAAAGTGAATAATATAACTCAATATTCTGTGAATATTTCAAGCGTATACCTGTTGCCGTTATCAATATCGAGCAAAAACAAGCAAAAAAAATCGCGTTTGTTGTTTAGGAGCCCCCTTAAATATTTGTTTTATTTTAATTTAATTATTTATTTTTAAAGTGAATATATCTATAACTAACTATTCTATGAATATTTCAATCGTCTACCTTATGCCGTTATCAATATCGAGCCAAAACAATGAAAAAGATCACGTTTGTTGTATGGAAGCCCCCTTAAATATCTATTCCGTTGTTTTTTAGTTTAGTATTTGTTGTTATAGCGGCAACAAAAATACATCATCTGTGACAATTTTAACTGTCTAACTATCACGGTTGATGAGATACAGCCTGGTGACCGACGGACAGACAGACGGATAGACAGCGGAGTCTTTGAAATAGGGTCCCGTTTTACCCTTTGGGTACCCTAAAAATGAGCTCGACTAGAAATACTTAAAATAAATATAAATCTAAAAACAACAACTTGAAAACCTTAATTCGAGTAACATAAAATACAAAGCAGGCGTTGGATTTTGTTGTTCTTACATGTTCAAACTAACACGAAGGATAAAGAGGACTTCGCTTCGCTCACCCCCTTTTATCCTTCCCCTACCCTAACCCACCACTTCGCCCCAATAGTCTTTATCAAGCCAATAAGCGGTGGCTACAACATTCAGTAATTTATTCACCCCAATTAGTAATTTCGTCGTGCAATTCAGTATATAATCATCATCATCAACATACTCAGCCGACATCGACCCACTGCTGGGCATTCAGTATATATTTCGCTCATTTCTTCAAATTTCGCTGTTCATGTTCATTCGCTCATCAGTTTTTTATTCGGTCGTTTTATTATTCCCTTTAAGATTTTAAAATTAGAATGTGTAGGTAACTCGAAAGATTTTATTTGAGATAAAGGTCCATGACATTCAAATGATATATTATATGCAAATTAGAAATTTCGAAATAAAATGAAACCAAGTAGAATAAACCTGTTCTCCAAATAAACAACAGAGTTATAAGAGTGTTGACCCTTTCTTGTTTTAGATGTTTCCGTAGTATGATCAACGTAGTAGGAATAGGTAGGTATATACACAGTCAGGTCATAAGTTCTGTCACACAATAAAAACTTTTGAATTTAGAACGCTGGCCACAAAAAAGTTTATTGAATTCGAATTTGGAATTTTTCATGAAAATAAAAATGTGTACTTTTTAGAATTTTCCTCATTTTTAAATATGGAGTGGACACTTAAAGAAGACCGTGTCGCAGTTATTGCGTTGCATCGTTGCGGTTACGCGCCAATTCAGATTTTCGACTTACTGAAAAATTTGAATATAACCAAAAGATTAGTTTATCGTACCATAAAACGATTTAATGAAGACTCTAGTGTAGATGACAGGTCAAGAAGTGGTCGCCCTCGCTCTGTTAGGACTCCAGCAGTGATAAAAGCTGTGAAGGCGCGAATTCAAAGAAATCCCATACGTAAGCAGAAACTGTTGGCCCTTCAGATGGGGTTAAGCAGGACCACGGTGAAAAGGGTGTTAAATGAAGACTTAGGGCTTAGGGCATATCGAAGAAAAACAGGACATCGTTTGGACGCTCGTTTAATGGACCTGAGACTGAAGAGATGCCGCGCTTTGTTGAAGCGGTACGCGGGAAAAAAGCATCGGGAAATTCTTTTTTCGGATGAAAAAATTTTCACCGTGGAAGAGAGCTACAACAAACAAAATGATAAGGTGTACGCACACAGCAGTGAAGAAGCGAGCAACCGTATTCCGCGTGTCCAACGAGGTCATTTTCCATCCTCGCTCATGGTTTGGTTGGGAGTCTCTTATTGGGGCTTAACGAGGTACATTTTTGTGAGAAAGGCGTAAAAACGAATGCAGTTGTGTATCAAAATACAGTCCTCAAGAACCTTGTGGAACCTGTTTCTTATACCATGTTTAATAACAGGCACTGGGTATTCCAACAAGATTCTGCGCCAGCTCATAGAGCGAAAAGCACACAAGACTGGCTGGCGGCGCGTGAAATCGACTTCATCCGGCACGAAGACTGGCCCTCCTCCAGTCCAGATTTGAGTCCCTTAGATTACAAGATATGGCAACACTTGGAGGAAAAGGCCTGCTCAAAGCCTCATCCTGATTTGGAGTCACTCAAGGCATCCTTGATTAAGGCAGCCGCCGATATTGACATGGACCTCGTTCGTGCTGCGATAGACGACTGGCCGCGCAGAATAAAGGCCTGTATTAAAAATCGCGGGGGTCATTTTGAATAAACTTTATTACCATAAGAATCTATGTTTTATTAAGTTCATTTTGCTATATAAATGTTTACATAAATAATAAACATGTCTAAATTATTTCATATTGCACATGTGACAGAACTTATGACCTGACTATGTATAGGTATAATGTAACCGCCACGTTGCTATGGATTTGGATATTTCGGCTTCGGCCCCTCCTTCCTTACACGAAGAGCAATAGTGTATATATTCATATTCTTTATTGCACAGAAATCTTAATAGTAAGTTAACAAAACATTTCATGGGCTTAGGCGAGCTTATCTCTAAAGAGAGATTTCCACCAGCAAACCTAGGCAGGAAAGGAAAAGTTGTGCAACAAAACGCAATAAAACTGTATTCATCTAATTGTGTAAGAACTAAAACATAATAATGTAATAAATGATGTTACTAAATATAATACAAAAGCTCAAAAATTAAATATAAATATAATATATGTCAAACATATATTATACTACTTATATATACATATACAAAAGAACCTATCACGAAAGAGAAAGGATGTTAGGTCAACTCAATCCGGTGAGTATCTTTGATCATATATGATCGCAGACAGGTTCGACTCCTGACCATACTGTACCAATGAGATAATTAATTTATCTTAAGTACATTATACGGACGTTCTAACGGTGATGCAAAAATTTCGTGAGGAAACCTTCATTACTCCATAGCTGCGGCGACGGGCTAGCCCCCTGTCACGCAAAATGGAATATTGCATAACTGGCTCAAAGTGAGCACAATTGTGCCTCTGCCACCCCGTATGGGACAAGGCGCGACACTATGTTATGTTAAATAGTTAAATTGTCTGTCTAAGGCACAGGATGTTTATTAGATACCTACGTGTAAAATATTTTATCTACACTCGTATCAGTACATACAAACCCTCTTTACTGCGTACAAAAACCGCACGTTACGATCAGCATAATGTTAAACTACTTGGTAAAAACCCATTTCTTATCTGAAAAATTACACATTATGACCATAATGTGTAACGTCGTGTGTGACGTCGCTGTTTCTGGTTGCCATGACACTGGGTATCCTAGTTTGGGGCCAGAAGCAATGTATGTGCCTTTATGTATAAAGTAAATGTTAATGATGCTGTCAAGGCGTTCAAAGACAGTCTGACTACTGTCATTAATCGAAACAACCGCCAAACCCGAATCAGCAACTCCAAAATTATATTAAAACCATGGATCACCTCGGGTCTGTTACGTTGTATAAAACATCGTGATTACCTTTAAAATTAAGAAAACGCTTTAAAAGTTTAAAAGAAAAAGATTTAAAAGTAATAAAATGCCCTAAAGATGTAATTCTAAAAATATCACCTACTGTAACAACCTACTTCACAAATTAAAACAAGCTCATGAGACTAACGAACTCTGTAGGAACAGTAAAATTTCAAACAAACTCTGGAGCACAGTGAAAGACGTATGTAATATAACAACAAAAAATTGCCCAGCTACTGCAATACTCAGCTCCAAAGCAAGGATGGATGAATCTCTGGACTACTGTAAATAATACTTTTCGGAAATTGGGAACAAACAAGCGAATTCGACACTAACAAGACTAAATAAAACCTAAGATTCACTGGCAACTATGACCACAGCACCCTCCTCCCGTCACTAATTTTTCCTGAAACGGACAGACCCAAAAGAAGTCAATCGTCTTTTTCAACAACTTAAGAGTGATGCATCACCTGGTCTGGATGAAATCTCAGGCTCCCAGATGAAGTTCTTAATGGAACACTTACTTCAACCACCAACTCATATAATTAATCTTAGCATATCTACTGGTGAGTTCCCCGACACATGGAAGCAAGCGAGAATAACTCCAATAGATAAAGAAGGTGCTAAAGACGAACCGTATAACTATAGACCTATTGCATTACTCAGCGTATTCTCCAATATCATCAAAAAAACTGTCAATTCGCGCCTGGTGAATTCCTTTATATTACGAATTACACATAATTTACTCTCCGAAAGGCATTTTGGCTTTAGGCAAGAAATGTCGACGGAGGACGCCGTTCAGCTGTTAACTAACTTTATTGATTCTTACCTCGACAGCGGAAAACGATCTGTAAACGTTTTTCTCGATCTTGCCAAAGCGTTTGACACAGAGTCTATACCTATAAGTCGTAGTAAACTGCACAATATTGGTATAAGAGGCCTTCCGAACAACTGGTTTAAAAGCTACATTACCGATCGCACACAGAGCGTCAAGATTGGATAGCAGGTTAGTGCTTCCAGACCGTCAAATTTGGTGTCCCTCAAGGGAGCATACTAGGCCCCACTCTCTTTTTAATTTATATAAATGACATCAATGACCTTTTTGGAAATGATACGAAAGTTATATGTTAGGCAGATTACACTGCGTTGCTTTTCAGTGGTGTGACATGGCCGACAACACTCGATGAAGTACAGGAAAACTTGTCTATCATTGCAAACTGGCTGGACCGCAACCTTTTGACACTAAACGCAAAAAAGACAAAGTACCTCTGTGTCTCGAAAGCTAATGCATCTGCTCCTGCTTATACCCCTGCCATAAATATTCATAAATGTGGCATGCAGCGAAATGTATTGACCAACTGTCAATGTGAAACTATGGAGAATACCACCTTCATCAGATATTTGGGCGTGGTGGTAGATGATCATCTATCGTTTAAGCCACATCTAGATCAACTGGTAACTCGTGTAAGGAAGCTCATTTACATCATGAAACCCCTTCGAGGCATAGCCATAGGGCTGTACTAAAAATGGTGTATCTCGGGCTTGCTGAGAGCAACCTATCCTACAGTATATACCTGTGTGGTGAGGTGCACGCAAGACGCATTTGTTTAAGGTTGAAAGGGCGCAAAGATCACTCCTGAAGGTCATGTTCAGAAAGCCCTTCCGGCACCCTACAACTAGTCTTTACGAGGAATGCGAATTTCTAACCGTCCGTCAATTGTACATATTTAAATCAACATTAAAAATGCATAGGCAAATTCTGAGAAAACCTACTTTACGGGAATTACTGCATAAAATAATATTTAGAATACCTGTTCCCCTCGTCAGGACTGCTTTCTCCCAAGTTCTGCCTAGATTTCTCCATCCTTTTCTATTATATAGATAATCTGTTATATAAGTAGATAACAGGATATCTCAAAATTGTGATATAAAATGTAAGTCTACCATGCTAATAATGTAATAAAAAATTGGCTGTCTTCATTGCCATACTGCGATACAGAAAAGCTGCTTGTACGAAACCGCCAATCAAACCAAATGCAATAATTAATAAACCATAAATATTTTATTTTACTTTTTGTTATTTATGAATTATTTTTATTTTCCATTTTTATTGAACGCCTAATCCATTACTGGTAATCAATGTATGAGTGACTCTCCTTTGTAAGATTCCCACGATTAAATTTTAATTATGCACTTTAAATCCTCACATAACATGAAATTATATTAATTGTGTAATTGTGTACTTTTTAGCGAAATAAATACCATTTTGATTTCATTTCATTTCATTTCATGTAAATGTTTCATGTTTGTTAGTATAATTCTTGACAAACAAATCTGTCTTCTAGTTCTTTTTCTGTATGTTCAGCAAGTCCTCATATGAAGCAATGATTCTGTTACATGAAGGTATTTCTGGGACCACGCATCAAGCGTCCGTCCTCTTGTCTAACTTAAATGTACAGCGGACTCACACATGTGTATCTGAAGCTCGACCGACCACGCGCGTACCGTGCTGATTTAGGGAGATAGGGACGCGTTGGGATATAGTCCTGAGTATACAGAATGGCTATGCGGGTACCTATTAGAGAAGGCCTTCCCCAGAGCAAGCTAATCTTACACTATACAGATTCTAATGCCAGACAGGAAGGACACCACTTCTACGCGGTCCTGTTATTGTAAATGTTCCGCAAGACGCATCGCAACGTTTGGTGATTTCCCCCGAAGAATATGTAAAATCTTATCTTATGGCATCCGGGACTCTGTGCAAGACGACTGCCCACGGGGTGCCACGGGGTCGAGGAACATTGTCGAAAAGTAAAAAGAGGAACCCAATTTCTGATGTTAGAATGCCGATCTCTGTGGATAAAGAGTGCGGGGCGTTAAACGACAGCTTCGACAAGGACGAGGTCGGATTTTAAAACAATGAATCAAGATAATTGCCATATCGTCATTCCGAATTTCGCTGGCTAGGATCCGACGTCTATGCGCTCTACTGCGTCATCAATCCAGGAATTCTGGCCATGCGGCCAAACATATTTTTGTGATTTCCACCTGAAATTTTTACGGAAGCATGTAACACCAACCACGTCGGGCCAGCTGTACCCCTGATGTCATCGGACCATCGTGCCGCAGGTCTTCCAAAACTTCTCCTTCCTGTACGGGGCCTCCAGGACAGAACTCTACCCCAAAATGTGGTCAGCTAATAAAATGTCATTCTGGTACATGGAATCGTTACTGTGTTCAAATAAGTATATATGCTAAAGTAGTTATCCAATCACCTCTTTTGTCAAAAGTTGAAAGTGTCCTTTGTTGTTGCGAAACTAGCCATGATAGTAGAATCATCTCGCAACAACAAGATCATCAGGTGGATTGAAGCCGTGCCCACCGCTCGGTTCCATTCCACCCGCATGGACCACCCGATTTCTCCAACACCTCACAGATCGGTCATCTGCTGGCCTGCGCACTGCACTGGCTCATCATGATATGGTGCGGGATGACAAAAAGGTATCGCCAGTTAAGGGGTGATCAGGGAATGTTGTCCATTATATGGTTTAACTTGCTTAGCTAATATGCTCAGACAATTTTTTTGCACAAAACATGCATGGTACCATGGAGCAAGTATTAGAATACTTGCTCCATGATGGTACTTACTGTAGCTCTGTGAGCTGTTACACCTCGCGAGCGTCACAGGAAATTTGCGTGTTTTTTTTTCATCCCCTAGCATCAAACCCGTAGGAGGTTGAAGTTTTTAATATTCCGACAGCATTTTCTTTCAATACCACATACCAACTTACGAATGCACCTGGTAAGGAACATGGAGTATGAAAGTAGCCGCACCAATAACTTTGTGATTTAATGTGAATAATTTTGCGATCCAAAATCGAACCTATTGATTTTTCACTAAAATTATATAGCTGATGTCAAACTCACGGTCACCATGAAACCAACGACACTCATTTGTTAAAATCTGTCAAGCTGTTTGGACTGTAACGAATTTGATTTTTTTTACATTTTCAACCCCATATCTCCGCCATTTTGAAAAAAATCCAATAACTGAATCGAAAAAAAAATCTGTTTAAATATCGAACCTGCTTACGAAAATTCACGAGAATCAGTTGAGAAATGCGGCCTGTAGAGGAGAACATCTGGACACACATCCGGACATATGAAAGCATTTTTGCCCAATCCTGAAACGGAGACGATTCGTCGATTCGCTCGCTCGGTCAATAATAGGTACCCTTGATCTAAAATTCATTCCACATTGATGCGATTCAATGCTCTGCTGCACATTTTGTCATGCCACACAGACGACCTGTGTGGCATAGTGGTCGGGGTTCCACCTTACAAACGAGAGGTCCCGGTTTTGAATCCCGGCTCGGTGGGATGAAAAAGAAATGTCCGGTTCTTGGATGTTTGTTACATTTCTGTGTCTAGTTTTCACGTCACAGTTTATCGTAGATTGCGGCCAGAAACATACGAACATTAATTTAGTAAGTAACAATACTAACAAACAAACTAAAACGAATCCCTATCGGCCATCCATGATACAAGACAGTTATAAAACTTATGAAACTTGTTTACCGGTTTAAAACTAATCTACGATAATACTGCGTGTAAGTTTAAAACTTGATTATACGTTCGATCCGCTTAATTGCCGTGGCTGCGTGAACCTCATGTGATACTTCAGTTCTGGCTATCCCGTATTACAGGAACGTTGTGTTTTACGTGTAAGTAGGCAGTTGAGGGCGGAATACAAAAAAATGCGACGAAAAAGCAAATGGCTCAAGCCGCAACACCCGCTCTCAGGCACTGCACACTTGAGTAATCGAGATTAGCTTCAACTTGATGCCTCTATCCATGCCTTTCTGATAAAAGGTTTTGACAAATGGACAACAAAGTGATTCTATATTCCCTTTTTCTCCTCCCAAGATAGGTCCGTCCGTTCATGACGTTTGTCACAAGCCACAATCTCGCAAATTGGGAGTCCAAACCCGCATCTAAATCGCGATCCCGCAGGTCTGCAGGATTGAGGCCAAAAAATTGCATTGTATTGCACATTTGTATCTCCATCTCATCTATCTCAGCTGCGGCGATGGGCTTGCCTCATGTCACGCATAATGGAGAATTGAAGAACTGGCTAAGGGCACAATTGTGCGATATCTGTTTTTTCCGGAACCCTCCTCGGTGCGCGAGTCCAACTCGCACTTTGGCCGTTTGTATTTAGGTTTGAACTCTGTATTTCCTCCATTCCCATTACATCCCAAAATGCATCGGTAATTGTTACATGAATGGCCATTTTTTAAATTATATATTTTTTGATGATTTTCTGCATTATCAATCACTGAAGCGCATTTATATTTATCCTAACCTACGGTGCACAAACTTGGTCGCTGATGGAGAACCAGAAGTCCAGGTTTGTCAAAGAACGATGGAGCGAAGCATAACAGGTGCGAGACTGACGGATCACGTTGGCATCACGCTACGCTCCATCACTGGCATTGCTGACGTAGGCGGAAAGACCACCAGCCAAAAATGGGACTGGGCCGGACACGATAGCCGCATGCACCCCCAGTAGTGGGTGAAACTTGCCACCGAATGGGTGCCAAGCGACGGACACCGGCGTAGGGTCGGCCGAGTCGTCGATGGCGGAATGACCTGGACAAGTTCCTGCCAGACTGTGCGGGGGCAGCACAGGGCAGGAATAAGTGGTAAGGGGAAGCCTATGCCTAGCAGTAGGACATAAAACACGCACCTGTGACCGCATGGGATATGTCAAAAATCTTTAAAAAAATATCTAAAATCTTGAGATCCTCAGAGCATAAAACGGCCCGCCCAGCTATTTCGGAGATATATGTTTGTTAATTTTTCACAAAATCCCCACATTTTTTTTTTGAAAAAAAAAAACCCTATTCTTTGCGCTTTACAAGCGACATTACTGAAACCTGATAACCCTGAGCACTGAAATGCTGACAATAAAGACTGAGCTCCGAGACATGAGAGAAGAAATCTCATCATTGAAGGCATCCATGGTCTTCCTTAGTAAACAATATGATGATTTGAAATAGAGTTGTTGTTGCTACAGCCGATTGTTGTCCAACTCAATACACCACAGCAACGTGACTCAGTCCTCGAGGACTGAAACATATATATAAGAAACAGCTCTGAAATTATAGCCGTTAAATGCAAAAAACCGCATCGAAATCAGTCCAGTAGTTTCCAGGAAAATAGCATCAGGTATATACACACTCACACACAAACAACCTCTAACTATTTCCCCAAACGCATTTATGTCTCCTCCATACCGTTCCGTCCGTCTCTTGGGGAATGGTCATTTCGAAACCAAAGTGGCTATGCCCTCCCTCAACAGCCAAAATCCAAACCACCGTGCGCCGCCCCCGGGACTAAGACGCTAGCGACACGGCTTTAACGCTCCCTTCACGTGCCCTTTGCCCACCAAGCAACGTCACCTGTGTGACTTTTATCTGACAAAAGGCCCTTGCATGCCATTTTGGATAACCAATCCATCAATTCCGATTGGGTAGAACATGCCGTGCAAACGTGGCCTTTAAACAGATCAGAGTCACGCATGTCACATAGGTTTGCATCGCCTTAACACCTTATGCCC
Source organism: Argyresthia goedartella (assembly GCA_949825045.1). Lineage (NCBI taxonomy): Eukaryota > Metazoa > Arthropoda > Insecta > Lepidoptera > Argyresthiidae > Argyresthia > Argyresthia goedartella. The sequence continues at coordinate 27,373,184 of OX463831.1, forward strand.
TGGTGATGCTAGAAGGTGGCATTTACCTGTAGGTATTGAAATTGATTAAAAAGGCATGCATGAGGTTTCAAATCGCGATGCATCATAACCAGGCTTGACTTGTTAACAGCATATTTTACTAGCGGTTAGCTAGCGCTAGCGACCAAACGCTAAACAGATGTAAAACAAATGCAAAGTGGTCGTACACACACTGTACAGTCTGACCAGTTAACCTGACCAAACTAGCATGTTATGCAGAGTTGAATCCTTCCTTCGCGCGCCACGCCAGTCGTTCGCTGACCGGCATACGGAAGCGACGTACTTTCTGTTCGTCATGAAGATATACGGGTAAGTGAGTTGGACTAGACGAAACAATAAGATCCACTAGGTTTTACTACACTGCCGTGAAAACCACAGGAAATATTATGTTTTTTCACTGAAAAGATATCGTTTCATTTACCACATGTCATGTTTTCTAATTTTCCAATTCATTGTGTGTTGAATTCAATATTCATCACTCCTAAATACATCGTACAAAGTGGTCCTTCTTAACTCTAATAAAGTGTTTATCGGAGTCGTTTGTCTAAAGATAAATCTGTACTGAGAGCTCTATACCCTTGCTAGGGGTGTCAGGACAAGATGATGATGATCTCGTCCTGTCACCCCTCTGTGGCGCTACGGTTGTGGCACTGCCTACCATGCGAGAGGTCCCAGGATCGATCCCTGGCTGGGGATAAATATAAATAAAAACCCCAGGTCTGGGATGTTTATATGTGTGTGATGTCGCTGTTTCTGGTTCCGACGACACAGGGTATCTAGTGTGGGGTCAGAAGCAATGTATGTGCCTGTATGTAAATGTTTGTAGTTATGAACTGAGTTTTTCATGTAATAAACCAAAAAAAATGATGAAAGGGATAATTTTTGCGTATTATAAGTATACTTATATACAATATAAGTGGATAGTTTATCATTAACGTGACACGTATTGAGGTTGCATTTATATTACCTTTGGCCTAACGCTACGTTTACTAATGCAGCAAGAAACTCAATATTTGACGCGCGTCATAGTTATACATAACGTACGTCAAAGTGTTTGATGCGCGTCATAGTTGTATGACAAAATGAGAGGAATATTCTGACTTTCAATCTCCTGTAGTGAAGATGCACTACAAGAAGATGAAGAGTACTTGCATTTGACTCAAATCGCCAGAACGATCATTGTACTAACGTACACGTAAGTGTCACGTAAGAAATCTTTTGTTTTCGGCCCAGAAAAATCTGTGCATTATAAAAATATAACTACATATTTTTGCTTACAATAAGTAAGTTATATGTATTATACCTCGCGTCACGAATTAAGAGCGCTAGGCGACGTTATAGTCAGGTCACGTTTAGTTAAAATAGGTAGGTACCTACATAAATAAATGTTACATGGGTCATACGATTATGATGACATAGGTTATTTTGTTCAAAGAAACGTGTTTTTTTATATGAACATCTAGTAAATCATTTATTCATTTCAGAGGCACACAACAAACATATACATACACATAATTTTTAAATGAAATGCTACCATGTGCGAGTCCCGGGTTCGACCCCCGGCCGGGGGTAAAGAAAAAAAAAAGATCCCCAGGTCTTGGGTGTTTATACAGGGTGACATTTAAATAGCTGACCATATTTTGGGAAATGATAGTACCCATGATTATGAACAACTTTCCCCAAGATAAATATGGTCGCAAACGAAAACAAAAAGGGTCTCCCTTAGTAACTTTTAATAAGCTGATCCGGTTAATGTACTGAGGGACGAATATTTTTTTTCATTTGCGACCGTATGTTTCTTGGGGAAAGTAGTTTTATAATAATAATAATAATACCTTGGACATTATTTACACACATTGATCTAGCCCCAAACTAGGATTCCCTGTATCTTGGGTACTAGACAACGATACACATACTTATATAGATAAATATTATACATAGATAGATAAACAACCATGACTAGGGTACAAACATCCGTTCTCATCAAACAAATATTTGCCCCCACCGGGACTCGAACCCGGGACCCTTGGCTTCGTAGGCAGGGTCACTGCCGACTCGGCTATTCGGGTCGTCAGTATAATTATATCTATCATTCCCCAAGATAGCTATTTAATGTCACCCTGTATGTGTGTGATGTTGCTGTTTCTGGTTCCCACGACACAGGCTATCCCAGTGTGGGGCCAGAAGCAATGTATGTGTCGCAACACGCAGCCATATCGTAGAATTGACCATATCATGAAATGGCCAAGCAATGGTTGAATTAGAACTTTCATTGAACGAAGAAATCTTTTAGGGAAAAACAATGCGGTAGAGGGGAAGACTACGGGGGGGGCAGCAAAGCCCCCGAATAGTATTCGTGTTAGTTTAACATGTATATCACAAAAACATACGTAGTACTGAATAAAACTGCTTTTAAAAAGATATATTCTAAACTTTCTGATTTCATGAAATGGTTAGTCATTTCATGAAAAGATCATTTATAGGACATGGCTCCGACATATGTGCCTTTAATAAATGTTTATGGTTATGTTTATACTAAAGAAAAGATACAAACATTTAATGACGTCATTAAAAAAAAACTAAAAAAAAAAGGTCTGCGATATACTCTAAAACGCACAAAACAAGCAGATATAAGACTTAACAGGCGACCTCTGTGGCGCAGCGGCTGTGGCTCTGCCTACCATGCGAGAGGTCCCGGGTTCGATCCCCGGCTGGGGGTAAAGAATAAAAAACCCAGGTCTTGGATGTTTATATGTGTGTGCCGTCGCTGTTTCTGGTTCTCACGACACGGTATCCTAGTGTAGGGCCAGAAGCAATGCATGTGCCTGTATGTATTAGTAGTTTATGTGACTGCTGCATAATGGAGGGCATTAAAACTCGAGAGTGGGTTTATGAAACGAGCCGAAGGCGAGTTTCATAATAATATCACTCGAGAGTTTTAATGCCTAATTATGTACAGTTACATACACTAGTTTATCTACACACATATCATAAGCTCTCTTTGATGTGTTCAGGAACCGCATGTTTGACCGGCATTGTGGTTCTGCAATTGTTTAGCTTGTTCTTTAGTACCAACTTCACGCAGACGGGCGTCGGCGTTCGAAATTTGAATGTCAGTACCAACTTCACAGACAAACTAGGGACGGCACGCGGGTGGGCGTCGGTGTTCGAAATTTGAATGTCATTATATGTAGAAAAACTACACATAATGACCATTATGTGTAGTTTTCCAGATACGAAACGAGTTTTTACCAAGTAGTTTAACATACCTAATGCTGATCGTAACGTGCGGTTTTTGAACGCAGTAAAGAGGGTTTATGATACGTGTGTAGATAAACATGTTTATATGTTAACGTAATTATTGAGGTTCGATAACAATATTATAGAACAGTATTTACCTATACATTAGGTATATTAAATTTAAATGCAAGAGGAACCCACTGTATATGTATTCGATTTAATTGGTCCCGGCTGTATTTAAATTAAATTTTATTGAATGTCGATGGTCACGTCAAGGTTTATCCCCCTGTTTTGTGCTTTTTGGTGTAACGCAGTCGGTTTTTTTAAACGTCATTTATATCCTTTTAGTACATTATAACGAGAATTCATTCATCACATTCACAGCTTGTGCGAGAGTAGTAAATACTTCCGTACTCCCCTTTTAAATCCCATTTTTTGAGATCCAACTCGATGGTCTTGAAAAAAAAAATTACCCGCACATTGAAGCGTATGTTATTTATTTTTTATTTCATGTCAAAATCGGTTGAGCCGTTGGGACACACTAATAGACACACATACACAAGTAAAGGAAAAAATCCGAAAAACCTAAATTGGTAGTTCTTTCTACAAAAACATGTGATTTCTGCGGAACCTCTCAGTGCGGGAGTCCAACTCGCACTTGGCCGTATTTTTATGAGGATGTGTCTATCATTAAAGTTGACTCAATGTCAGTAGGTAAGTAACTATAGGTAAATACTAGATAAAAACGACCCAGTTTCTAATATTTATTTTAAAAGCATAACTACCCGACCGTGATCATTAGGCCCAACGTTCACAGAAGAGGCGTGACGCGAAGGCGACAAGGGCGCGAAGGGGCGGGGCGGGACACTGACTGTATGTACCTGCTCATATAACTTGATTTATTAGGGAAATATTAAACTGCACATCAAAAATACTGATTTGCACAGCAAATATCAGGGCGAAATGCTGCGGTAGCTTAGGTGGAGGCTAAAGGGGGTGGGCGAAGCGAATCCTTCGTATTAGGTTGAACATGCAAGAACTACAAAAAATATTTAAAACATAGTCTTGAGTACACATTTAAAAAATAAAAAGTGTTTTTGCTGTACCTTTTTTGCTGTGCAAATCAGTATTTTTGATGTGCGATTAAATACTAGCCATACCAAAATCGAATTTAATGGATAAGTGTCAGGTATAGACGAGTACTTCATACTTCAGTTGAGTAGATCTACATAATGCATCTCGGGTGCAGCCGCAATGATGCTGAGTATACTTACACATCTCCTTCGTCTGAAGAGGAAAAGTGTTTTAACATTCAACAAAATTAAAGTAACAGTATTTGCCTTCTCTTCGCCGCTCCAGCTGTGGTACCATCGCATCTGTTTTCGCCGCTCGCGGCATGCCGCGCCGCCATTTGCAAGTCGCAGCTACTACCGACTTTGTGGCCGGGCGGTTACGCCGCTCGGTGACCGCTGGGCCTTCGTTGGCTGTCATTATACCTGCTGCACTTTGTCCGTAAATTTACAGTAGGTACCTTTATTAGAAATATTGAAAACCACAAGGCAAGGTAGAAATAGGGAAAATGAGTTGTGGTCAGATGCCATGGAGAAGCTACACACCATGTCCAGGATTGTAGCTTCTCAATGTTTCAAGACTGTGTCTCAAGTTGCTATTCGCTTGACACAGAGCCTCTCACTCCTAGAAGTGGAATTATGAAATAATTGGAATATTCGATAACAGGCTGGCCCCCTACCACACTCAATGTAAAGTGTACCAGGTGCGTGCGTGCGGTGTGAGGCTGCGCCGGCGACTCCAGCAACGCTCTATCCCGTGCCGGACAGTATTCCCGGGTCAGATGGGAGTACATTTCAAAATAGTTTATTTAATAATTGGCTAAACGTCACAACTGTACCTTTGCCACTTTTTTGACGTTGAATAAGATTATTTATTTATTTTTATTCAATAAAAAATGAACCTGAATCTGAAAACACCCCTTATAGGAAAAGACGTGACGCTATTCAGTTAAACTATATTAGAATTGTTGTACGACTTGCACATCAAAAAAACTATACCTAGAGTATGTATATAGTGAAATCTACAAATAATAATAATAATAATACCCTGGACACTATTTTGTACGAGCCTTAGCTCGTAACGTGTTGTTGTAGGATGTATGTTGTAGGTTCCGAAGGAAAGACGTTAACTGGTAATTGTACCGAGTGCTTTATTGCAACTAACTCAGACTAGTCTTTAGCCTAGAAAGGTAAACTACGTGTTATGCTTAATTTACAATAATTATCTAGGTTATAAAAGTACAGTGAATACCAACGATGTGCATGCTTGTACAATTTACACACATTGATCTAGGATCCCTGTATCTTGGGTGCTAGACAACGATAACAACAAATTAGACCATATTTCGTATCTACAATTTGCACGCAATGTTACGTCATCGAGGTGACTACCCGCGACTTCCATTCAGCTCTGAAATTCATATTGTTACGGTATTTTTGTTTGTGATGGGAGTAATCATGGAAAAGCTGAGTATACGTCGCGCCACACATTATGAGCGGTGGCCTTGAATGCGCAGTACTCACTTTTCAATATGTACCTGTACAGATGTAGTGAATAATCCTTTCCTTTCGTATTTTCTCGGAAATGTTCGTTTTTGTCTTACTACTTCACTCGCACTCAGGCAATTGACACTCGGGCAATTTGACATTGATAAATAAAGTATGCGATTTATTTGATACCTCGTAATTTAATAATACAGTAATTCATAGACACATCGGCACCATTCGGGTGTTATCGTTGTTCCGAGTTTTGCCGATAGGAAAGGATTATTCACTACATCTGTACATATGCATAGTAATTCCCGCAACGTCGCCCAGCGCTCTTAATTCGTGGCGCGAGGTATACCTATTATGCTTTAATAACTTTATAGGTTGGTATAATATAATAATTCCTAAAATTCTCGGTATCATTACTTCGCTTCCGAAGAAGAGTCGAGTTAAAGATTAAACTCTGGGTTCTTCTAAAGAAGACGTTTTGAATTGTATTACCATGGCATGACGTTCAAATCACGATGCCTCATAATTAGCAAGGTCTTCAGGCAGTTAATGAATAATCCTTAATTCACAATCATGTACCTACCCATAAAAATCTACCTCTGTGGTCTGTGCCTAGAGTATGTAGTGTCTAGTGAAATCTGGAAATTAGGCCACAATACATTAGCTACAATTTGCACGCAATGTTATGTCATCGAGCTGATTACTGGCAACTTCCATTCAGCACTGAATTTGATATTGTTACAGTACAGTTAACACTTTCGGTTATGTTGCAATCTGTTTCCTATATTGTTAGACAGATACCATTTGTTGGTCGGCACGGGTCCGTGCGGATTGTCGCTGTATTAAGGAGGCCTGTGCCCCGCAGTGGGTCGATGTGGACTCAGCATGATGATGATTTGGCTGGCATGGGATTTCATTTATTACCAAGCCATATATGTATATAAGGTTGCCAATAAGGTGGCATGCATATGGCCGCTGTCAGCTAAGGGGTTAACGGTAAAATTTGCCTGATATATGACCTCATATGTTAATGACTTATTCGGTCTAATGAGCTCATAAGTCATGTCTCCAAAGCTATGGCAATGGGCTAGTCCCCTGTGATCCTAATCAAGGAGTATTTGAATCAAGGAGGTCAAGGTTCCTTGATTGGTGTTGCCAGATCTGTGGTTTGAATTACTGGCTAATCGTGGGCACAAACCGTTTAGCACCACCCGGGGCTCACGTGCAGGGCTATGTCCAACGGCAAGACAAAAGCAAGACAAACACTTCTCAAACATCGAGGACCAACTTTATTTTCCAAACTTTTTTCTCCACGAAGCAGCCCTGATTTTAAAAACATCTTGTCAACAAAACGTCAATCTTGGGCCATAAAGAGAAACACAGCAAGTGTTCAGTGTTTTTGTTTGGACTATCAATAAATAATCGTAATCATTATTATTCTACTATTTCATTTGCTATTGCATTACATTTAGTGCAATCATGAACTTGACTTAGCTATAGGTCTCCTAGCCAACTGATATCTTCATCTGTTACCTCTTTCGTAAGTCCTGAAAACCATTGTTATACTTTAGCCCCGCAAATGCTAATAGGCATAATGTCAAAGTGTGTGACGTCAGTATGACCACATGAGTGTATGACGCCAGTTCTTTGGAGTACAGTTGGTAGAAAAATACAGCAGAAATACCGCTGGCAAAAATATTGGCCCTATTTAGAGATACTTCCTCTTTGTTTGCAAGCGTTGTTTCTGCTTGTGATGGGGGGGGGGGGAACCACAGTAAAGCTGAGAATTATCACAGAATAACTATTAATACTACGGGTATTATGCTTGAATAGTTTTATAGGTTGGTACTATATACCACTACATTGTACTATATATGCATAATTACTAAAATGCTCACTATTGTATCTTCGAATCCGAACATGAGTGGAGATAAATTGATTTATAAATAATCCTAAATTCACAATCATGTACCTATAAAATTATTCGATCATAATACCTACTCATCTTTCCGTGGTTCCTCCTATCACAAGCAGAACCTAGTTACTGATACTTCATAATGGAGTATGACGCTCTTAAGCATTTAGCGGGGCAAACACTTTTGTTAACCTTTTGGGAACTTGGTAGATATGTCACCGTTAGTCAAAACCGTTAGTTGATCAACTATCGACAGATAGTAAACCAGACCGACAGGTACTAGAATTTACGCTTCTTTTGTTCTTACATGTCAACCTAACACGAACACTATTCGGGGGCTTCGCTGCGCTCGCCCCCTCTAGTCTTCACCTAAGCTACCGCAGTGTTTGCCCTGGTATTTCGTTTGCAATTCAAGTTTAAACCAGTTTACTATATTTAACGATTTTAACCCTTACTTTATCAACTACCGCGTCATACTCGTAAGCAGTACGCTACAGTTTACTATCTGTCGATAGTTGACCAACTTACGAGAAAAATAACGTTAGTTTATCAACTAACGGTTTTGACTATCTTACGGTGAAAGATGTAAGGCCCGCAGAGTAAATGCAAGCGTGTTTATTTATTCATTAATCGATAGGTAGCTTTTGATCGATTTTTCGGGTTATTCCCCGGCCTCCAGATATTGATTCCCACTGCCTCCAGAAGCCAATATTTCATACTCATCGCCTCCAGAAAATTAATTGCATATGCAGTCAGCTACAAAAGTCCATACTGAGTCAGCAAAAATACCGCATCCAACGCCAGACAGCGGTCAAATTCATTTTTTTCGTTCGGAGTACCTATTGAAAAAGAAAACAAAACTGCTTGAAATAGTTAGATAATTATTTTATTGATTTACTAACTTTTGTCTGTCTAATTAGCGTTCTTTCTTACGACTTTAATTTTCATACAATCTGCCGGTGACTAACTGCTATAAAAACTCTTTTAACTCAGCAAGCTTACCAAATACTTAAGCCTAGATTAAACATTGTATAATCTCAGGTCCACAAGTTGTTATACTGGTTCATACGGCAATGGTCTGCTGTCATTGAACTTTGTTGTCGTGACATAAGTTATTTCACCAACCAGTTATTATAAAGTTGTGCTCAACTGGTTTTTCTGTGGAAATAATGAAATGCCGTATTTTGTTGCCACATTGCCATCAACCAATAGGTATTCCTACTTGTATTAGGTAATACTACTGGGAGACACACAACTAATTGCATGACAGCTAGGAAGGAACACCAGTACGACGACCCGAATGACCGAGCCGGCAGTGACCCTGCCTACGAAGCCAAGGGTACCGGGTTCGAGTCCCGGTGGCGGCAAATATTTGTTTGATGAGAACGGATGTTTGTACCCTAGTCATGGTTGTTTATCTATCTAAGTATAATACATAGACAGGTCATAAGTTCTGTCACATGTGCAATATGAAATAATTTAGACATGTTTATTATTGATGTAAACATTTATATACCAAAATGAACTTAATAAAACATAGATTCTTATGGTAATAAAGATTATTCAAAATGACCCCCGCGATTTTGAATACAGGCCTTTATTCTGCGCGGCCAGTCGTCTATCGCAGCACGAACGAGCTCCATGTCAAAATCGGCGGCTGCCTTAATCAAGGATGCCTTGAGTGACTCCAAATCAGGATGAGGCTTTGAGCAGGCCTTTTCCTCCAAGTGTTGCCATATCTTGTAATCTAAGGGACTCAAATCTGGACTGGAGGAGGGCCAGTCTTCGTGCCGGATGAAGTCGATTTCACGCGCCGCCAGCCAGTCTTGTGTGCTTTTCGCTCTATGTGCTGGCGCAGAATCTTGTTGGAATACCCAGTGCCTGTTATTAAACATGGTATGAGAAACAGGTTCCACAAGGTTCATGAGGACTGTATTTTGATACACAACTGCATTCGTTTTTACGCCTTTCTCACAAAAATGTACCTCAGTTAAGCCCCAATAAGAGACTCCCAACCAAACCATGAGCGAGGATGGAAAATTACCTCGTTGGACACGCGGAATACGGTTGCTCGCTTCTTCACTGCTGTGTGCGTACACCTTATCATTTTGTTTGTTGTAGCTCTCTTCCACGGTGAAAATTTTTTCATCCGAAAAAAGAATTTCCCGATGCTTTTTTCCCACGTACCGCTTCAACAAAGCGCGGCATCTCTTCAGTCTCAGGTCCATTAAACGAGCATCCAAACGATTTCCTGGTTTTCTTCGATATGCCCTAAGCCCTAAGTCTTCATTTAACACCCTTTTCACCGTGGTCCTGCTTAACCCCATCTGAAGGGCCAACAGTTTCTGCTTACGTATGGGATTTCTTTGAATTCGCGCCTTCACAGCTTTTATCACTGCTGGAGTCCTAACAGAGCGAGGTCGACCACTTCTTGACCTGTCATCTACACTAGAGTCTTCATTGTATCGTTTTATGGTACGATAAACGAATCTTTTGGTTATATTCAAATTTTTCAGTTAAGTCGAAAATCTGAATTGGCGCGTAACCGCAACGATGCAACGCAATAACTGCGACACGGTCTTCTTTAAGTGTCCACTCCATATTTAAAAATGAGGAAAATTCTAAAAAGTACACATTTTTATTTTCATGAAAAATTCGAAATTCGAATTCAATAAACTTTTTTGTGGCCAGCGTTCTAAATTCAAAAGTTTTTATTGTGTGACAGAACTTATGACCTGACTGTGTATTTATCTATATAAGAATGTATATCGTTGTCTAGTACCTAAGATACAGGGAATCCTAGTTTGGGACTAGATCAATGTGTGTAAATGGTGTCCAAGGTATTATTATTATTATATAATTATAAGTACGATGATTCATACCATATAGTACATACTTAGTATATGCTAGTGACTTGTAGCGTATACTTACATGCAGGAGGGGTCAAGGCGCCGAAACCGTAGTACTTGTCGTACCATCGCCGTAGTACCACCGAGTATTTCATTGTTTTTAGGGTTCCGTACCCGACGGGTGCCAAACGAGACGTAATAGGGATTACTAAGCCTCAGCTGTCCGTCCGTCCGACCGTCCGTCTGACACCAGGCTGAATCTCATGAACCGTGATAGTTAGACAGTTGAAATTTTCACGCATGATGTATTTCTGTTGCCGCTATAACGACAAATAATAAAAAGCAGAATAAAATAAATATTTAAGGAGGCTTCCATACAACAATTCTTTCAATACCACATACAAACCTATAAATGCATCTGGTTACGTACATAGAGTGTGAAAGTAGCAGCACCAATAACTTTGTAAACAACATTTTGCTATGTAAAATCCAAACTATTCACTCCACACCATCCCTACCATTGTACGGTGGTACGGAATCCTTCATGCGCGAGTTCGACTCGCACTTGACCGTTTTTTCCCCCTATTTTTCGAATGGGCTGCACTTTGGCACAGCCGTGCCTCTGATACTCCATATGGGAAAAGGCGTGACGCTCTGTGTTGTGGAGTCTTAATTGTCCCGGTTCTTATTTATATTATTTTCTCAAGCCGGCGCTGCTTACATTGGAACTTACATAAGTCGAGATGGCACCTACTTACACGAGCAAAAAACTATACGTGAAATTATAAATCAGGCGGGTAAAAAATTGCGTAAATATTGAATATGCGAAAATGCCGCAGTTAGCACAGGCTGCGCCACCTTTCTTTGGCTCTGAGCAAGCTTTGTATGACCTCAGTCTCGCTTAGGTGGGTGAGAGAGCAAAGCACAAACGCACAGAAACTTGACTGGATCTATTTATTCCCTTTCACCTCCGCAGCACCATGTCCTGGCTGCCGCTCTTGGCCGCCTGCATGCTGGCGTGCGCGCGCGCAACGGACTACAAGCTGCCAGGTGACGTCGCGCCGCACCACTACGACCTGGCGTTCGTGTTCGATATCGACGCGCAGAGGGGATTCCCCTACTACGGACTTGTGAAAATTCAGGTATCTATCCATAAACACTGTTCAGCAAAAAAAACTGAGCTAACCGACAACTTGACACTTGCACTCAATTTCTTCAAAAAGTATAACACTTACATCGTCCAAAGTTATACCTAAAGAATGACGGCCTTACTAATAAAAGAAGTTATGCATGGCTTAACTTATACAGTGTTTTGTCTTGCTTTGACATTTGACATTTACTCGACGTATGAAAAGGACAAAACACTGAATAAGTTAAAACCATGAATAACTTGTTTTATTAGTAAGGCCGTGAGTGTTTAATGACGATTAAAATGATGGTATAACTTTCGATAGTAATAAGCATCAATTAAAAAAGGAAGAACCGAAAACAAAGGATTTCTTTAAAAAACTTGGTGATCAGTATTCCGTATTTCCTCCTCTTGCTTGAAACATGCAGCTTGATGATAGCATCCTCGTACTCATGAACCTTATGATTGTGTGGCAACACGGCACGATGCGGTTCCGCGCCGCACACCGCACGAATCAGCGCGAGACAGGGTGAGGCGGGAGGAGGAACGAGGGTACGCCCATACAATTCCCAGAGTGGCTTCAGCATTACTAGCACCAGGCTTTGGGCAACGTCGTCGTCGGGTCGCTCGATGACTTCGAATCAGCTGATCTTCGGTGCAACGAGTTTACAGACGATACCTGGAGACATTCGGGTGCCAAGTTGTCAGGTGGCTCGGTTTTTTGCTGACCAGTGGACTTCTCTTTAGCTACTGCTAGATACACTTGCGATAAAGTAGACTAAGGACAAGAAAGAAGCTAAAAATTGTTTATGCGATTTGACGTTTGGCGTCGTGACTGCGCGGGAAACGTCAAATCGCAATCGTTTTCTTAGCGGGTCAATGACTTTATGGCATGTTTATCTGCAGTAGCTACAGTGCCTCTCCACTCCTGGAGGTTGGCAGACAACACCGAATATCCCTCCCAGTCTTTCGCCAGGCAAAACAGACCCTCGACGCCGGCGATACTGCACCATTTCTGATAGGATAGGATTCCTGTCGTGGGGCCCAAAAACATCTTAGTAACAAACATCATATAAGTGACAAGGTTTTTATTAGCACGGGATTTGGTAACATCTAAGAACCGACCGGGACCGATGTGAACATGGCGTTGCGATGATATTATGCGAAAGTGTGGTATAAATTACAATCTCATAATCATTGATTACCCTCCTCGCCTCTTGGCAGTCCAACAAACTTACATAATAACCGGTTATTTTAATCATGTCAATTGTTTAAGTAAATAAACACAGTCGAGTTACCGTCGAGTAGTAGAGTAATCGTAGTACCAATATGGACCTGAAGGTCTAGATGACAAAGCAAAATAATAAGTAAATAAATAAATAATAAATAATACCTTGGACACTATTTACACACATTGATCTAGCCCCAAACTAGGATTCCCTGTATCTTGGGTACTAGACAACGATACACATACTTATATAGATAAATATTATACATAGATAGATAAACAACCATGACTAGGGTACAAACATCTGTTCTCATCAAACAAGTATTTGCCCCCACCGGGACTCGAACCCGGGACCCTTGGCTTCGTAGGCAGGGTTACTGCCGACTCGGCCATTCGGGTCGTCATATTATTTTATAAGTATAGTATTTTATAAGTTATGTACCTTACGTTTATTTTACCTTTTTTTTCAATGTTTACATATTTAGGAGAGGGAACGGCTGTTATATTTGAATACAAGTACACCATAATAACAAAGGAACTAATAAAAACCTCCCACAGTTAGTTTTCTACGGTAAAAACAATAGTTTTACAAAATAATTGCTAGCAGAGAAACACACTTTTGACCTTACGTAGAAAACACACTTCCATGCTTAGAATACCTTTATGGTATTATTATTTGCAAGTAGTATATCATACACTTATTTAGTATTCTCAAATATCAATAATAGCAAGTTATTCAAATAATATTGTATAATATTCACACGTTTACTCACCACACATTGCATAATATATACGATTAATGTAACATTAGTAATATTTGGGTTGCGTCTTAAATAAGACACACGTTATAAGGGTCCTTAGCTATCCGCTGATACCATTTTCTGATTGAGAAAACACCATTTTAAAACTTATAAATTTTCGAATTTATAAAATATATTCTTTACACAATTTTTACAACTTGGCAATATTCGGAACGACAAAAAACAGGATAGGTTACTATAAGGTTAGTGTAGGGACCAAAAACGACCTCTGGGCACCTGGCTTTGAGGCAAAAAGTTTACTGCGCTTTCGTAGACTTAGAAAAGGCCTACGATACAATTCTAATACAAAATTTTAAAAAAGTGATGAGGAATTTGTGGGAAACACTATCCGTGCATGGAGTGGGCAGCCAAATGATTCGTACATTTACGTCCTTGTACGACGACTTCAGGGCATGTGCCAGGATAAACGGTGCTTACACGGGCTGGCTTAACATCGAACGTGATGTGAGACAGGGCTGCGTAGCATCGCCATGGCTGTTCAATATGTTCATGGATAGTTATTTGAATGATATAAAAGAGCGCGATTGTGGGATGCAAATGGGACTTATCAAGTGCCTCTGATACGCCGATGATCAAGTTATTCTTGCGTAGTCAGTGGGTGAGCTGCAGGAGATTGTAACTCTCATGAACGAATCACTTAAGGCGATGATGGAATAAAAATGCGCTGTCGAGTGGAAGTGAGATGCAATAATTACTCGCGAATAAGAAAAAGCGGGATGCCAATAATGCACACGCGACTAATCTCAAACAACGTAAGCGCCAAAACGTAAAAAAAAATCATAAAAAATAAACTATTTCAGGGAATTAACTTTCAAATTGAAAATCGTTAGAAATAACAATTGTTCATACATTGCAATTATCACACAGTCATATTCACTTACTACTGCGGTGTAATAGGATAAAACCATAAAAAAAGGGTTGACTTTGTATTTATTTTCTATCGAGAAAATTTTATCCAAACATGTTTTCCAATTAAGAATCTCTAGATTATATAGTCAAATTACATATACCAGAAATTAATTACGATTTGCCCAGTATTTCCTGAAAAAAACATGAAAACAGCACCCCATATTTATTTAATCAGCGTCTTAAGAAGAAGGGAATGAAAGTGATTGTTAGTAAAACGAAGAACTGAATGCGTGATTATGATTGATGATGAACATGTGGAACAAGTGAATGAGTTTATATACTTACATATAAGAGTAGTATGTTTACAAGGGATGGGAAATGTGAGGGTGATATTGAAAGGAGAGTGAGTGCGGGCAATAAATTTAATGGGGCACTGCACTCCTTGATGGGTAGCCAAACGGTGTCCCAAAAGGCACGTTTGGCGATTCATAATGGAGTGTTGAGTCCGACATTGATTTATGGGAGCGAATGTTGGCATAATAAGCATGAAAGTGGAATAAACGTTGTAGAAATGAGGTCTTTGAGGAGAATGTGTAGAGTAACATTGAAAGATGATTGAAGAATTAAGTTATAAGGGAACGCTTTGGTTTGAATGGAGATATTGTGACAAGAATAGAGAAAGGCCAGCTTAGATGGTTTGGTCACGTTGAAACAACGAAGGAAAGGATATTGGCGAAACAGATTTATACAGCGGGTGTGAAAGGACCCGTCGGACCGGGACGCCCAAGAAGGTCCGATAAAGACCAAATCGGCGATTTGTTAGTAAAGGGGCAAATACGAAGTACACGTAACCGGCGAGCTTGCATGAAGAGACTTATGAATGTTGAGGAACCGAGAGATGTATGGTATGCCAGGATCGTAGCAGGAGAATGTCTTTAGTATCTGCCTACCCCTCTTCCGGGAAATAGGCGTGAGCATATGTTAAGTATATATATCACATAAATCTATTGATTTACCTGATTAAAGGCATGCGATCAGACAAATATATTTTATTGTAATTACACACCTAAAAACCTTCTAGCTCCCCATCAAGCAAAGGAATCAATACCCCACAAAGGTGCAAATGCATTATATGTGCTTTTCCACCCCATATAGGAAAGAATGCGACGCTATGTTTGGTTAAGTTTTGCATATGTTTAACATGTTCAACATATCGATATAATTGTTATTTCTACATACGTAATACCTCACTTACCTCAAGTGAAGTTCCATCGATTCGTATAATTATTATTTAATTCTTTCTTTCTAACTCGCTATTATCTTAGTCTGACGTTGCGCCATGTTGTTCAGGTTGTATGACGCAAACTGCAGCGAGAAAAACATTTTATGTAGTAGTAGGTATAGTATGGACTTATTTTTGTTGCCATAACCGCGCGGCTCTATATGGAAAACTTAGATTTGGTGGAGTTACTAAACAATGTGTAAGGAATCTACCCTATCTTGATCTAACGCGCCCGAGTAAGTCACAGAATAACCTTGTCGGCTCCCCTACCTATTGTTTTTTAGCAACTTTTGAAGTTATTTCTGTAGTCTGCGGATGATTTCATTTAAATCACACCTAAACAGAAGTCATCACATGATCTCACTACTAGTTAACGAACATTCTATGACGTGGTTACCAGCTATATGATCGATAAAAATAGCACCCGAAAAAAACAAGAAAATATCCAAGAACTGTGTTCAGCTTCAGAGGTCGGAATTCGAACTCTTTTAAAAAATACTGTTTTTCTAACCTATTAAAGTACGACAATATGGAAAATGACAATACCGTCTGTAAACTGTAAACTGGCGACAAATCATTCATTATTTCAATGCATATGAGCTGAGATGCATACTAGGTATACCTCGCACCACGAATTAAGAGCGCTGGGCGAGGTTGACGGCTTGGCGGGAATTACTACGCATATGTACAGGTATTGAAAAGTGACTACTGCGCATTCAAGGCCACCGCTCGTAGCTCGTATACGAGGTATACATTTGGTTTTGCCTTAATGAGGGTAGTAGTTATATGTAATTATAATGTTAAAACCATAATATAACTAGGAGCTCTGTGACCTCGTGAGGCACACAGGAAATTTGTGTTTTTTTCATTTTTTTCTACCTCTCACATCCTCGATCTATCGGGCATCGGGTGAACAGTCGGAATTATTATAAAAACAAAAACCCGGCTGCATTTTCTTTCGATATCACACACAAACTGATGAATGCACATGGTTACGTACATGGAGTATGAAAGTAGCCGCACCAATAACTCTGTACACTATATTTTGCGATCTTATATAAAATCTATTAAATATTCACTAAAGTTATATGGCTTATGCCAATCTCACGGTGTCCCTACAATCCAAAAACATCTAATTTGTTAATCTGTTAAGCCGTTTAGGCTCTATCGGTTTTTATACATTTTCAAACCCAAATCTCCGCCATTTTGAAAAATTCCAAAAATTTTATCGACAAAAAATCTGTATAATTATCGAACCTGCTCACGAAATTTCAAGATAATTGGCTGAGAAATGCGACCTGTAGATTATATATAACAGCTGGACAGAACGGACAGAAATCCAGATACCCATACGATGCATTTTTGCCTTAAGCATAGAATAATAACTAGTAACTAGCGTTACCTTAAGTCTATATTATCTCATTAAAATGTGTTGTCGAGATCGACAGGTACCTACGAATATTACAGAAAGGCGTGATGACGTCTCATGAATTTGCCCTTGGGCTTCTTCGCTATACCTGAATAGTTGTGTCACGGATAAAATTATGGTATATTGACTTGTCATACAGAAGCAAGCCCCCTTATCGACACTCTGACCGAAAAGTAAAGCGCACAGAAATGCGACGAAGGGCGATGGATCAAGTCTATCACTCGCCGGCGAATTTCCTTAGACCGAAACCAGTACATGTTGTGAAGTCACTTTTAAAAAAAGAAGGTATGGGGTAGATTCTTGCCGTTTCTTAACCCCGAGGCCCACCTTCCGAAACCGTGTAGTCTTTTTTATATAAAAAAATGACTTGAAGTTATAAGTAAGCATAATTTTGACGTTGAATGAGATAATTAATTTATTAATATTCAATAAAAAATTTATTTATTTATTTATTTATTTATTTATCTAAAACTTACATCTACATTACAGGTTAGACCTAATACATAGTGCAGCTTATTCAATTAACCTAAAATTATGTACCAACTATACAACTAAGCATTATCCTTTATTATTTAATCAATCATCTCATAACTAATTGTCTGCAAAGCAGTCTTTGTGAAGCCACTCGAAGTGCAACAAAACAAATCCATCTGGTTGGCAATCAAGTTAAGGTATTTGAGCGCTCGCGACATCGGGGACTTGCTGAGCAGCGCGGTGCGCGCGCGCGTCACACAAAGTAGCTCAGGCCGGCGGCGCTGCCACACGTACCGGTCGGGGACACGTATGCGCAGCAACTCCAGCACCGTCCTATTCTCGATTTTACCTACCAGCACTTTAAATAAGTAAAGAACCAGTGCAAATTCTCGCCTCACTCTCAGCTCATTATACCCTACCATTCCTAAAACGAATAAGGAAGGATACATGAGAGGATAGTATGGATACACCCCATACAGTCTGTGGTAAATGTGTCTGGTGAACTTGTTTTGGATTCTCTCCAGCATAAGCTTATACTTAATTTCGTGGGGGGCCCAAATGAATGCATTCGACTCAAGGTGACTTCGTACCAAGGCGTTATACAGGACTACAACCGTTTTAATATCACTTAAATTCCTAGCCGTCCGGAGTATGAACCCCAAGTTTCTGTAAGCCTTCTTACACAAGCTATCTATTTGCTCCCGAAAACATAGATCACTTTTTAACTTTACTCCAAGGTCCTTTACTTCTGTGACTCGTTTTATAGAACAGCTGTTTAGTGTGTAGGTTTGTTCCAGAGGTCTGCGTTTCCGAGTAAACGATATCACCATACATTTCGACACATTAAATTCTAATTTGTTTAACCTGCTCCACTCTACGACCCTATCTATATCACCTTGTAATTTAAGACTGTCCTCATGCGTTTTAATACAATGAAATAATTTCAAATCATCTGCAAATAGCAGCTGATTTGCATGCCTGGTAACTTTTGGTAAATCATTGATCATTATCAAGAAGTTTAAGGGCCCTAAATTACTCCCTTGGCTAACTCCTGACCTCGTAGGATATGGCTCTGATAAGACTCCTCCGCAATCAACATATTGGAGTCGGTCTTTCATATACTCTGCAAAAAATTTTAGAAGATGGGGAGTACAGCCTACACCCGCTAATTTTCGAAGCAATACGTCGTTATCAACCAGATCAAAAGCTTTTTTGAAATCAAAATAGGCGGCGTCGACTTGTCCTCCCTCATCTACTATCGGAATTACACTGGACATGTAATTCAACAGATTACTTGTGGTACTCCGTGCCGGTCTAAAACCATGCTGAGCATCCGAGAGTTGCGGGCCTACTAGGTTGAGCAATTCTTTTTGTACGGCAGATTCTAGCACTTTGGCCGCTGATGAAAGAATCGCTACTGGCCTGTAACCCTCCACCTGCGTGCCAACTTGCCCTTTAGGTACCGGAACTACTCTGGTCAATTTCCACCTACTCGGGAATTCCCCTAATTTTAAGCACCGGTTAAAGATGTGTTTTAACGGTTTTACCAACACATGCCGACAATCTTTGAGGATAAAAGGCGGAATGCCATCAGGGCCCGCTGACCTCTTTGGCTTAAGTCTACACAATGCCTTCTCCACGTCCTCAAACGAAAGAGCATCTATATGTATCCTAGCCCCTGTATTTGTGGTTCCTGCCTCCTCTACTGCCGACTTTATATTAAGAGTTGCCGATTCCTTGCTGTGAACAGAGTAAAAGTAGTCTGCAAATGCTTTCGAACATTCCTTCTGCGATAGAGCTTTATCACCCTGTACCAGCCTAATAGTGGAATCCTTTTCTCTTCTAGATTTTATGTAGTTCCAAAACGCTTTCGGGTCTTCTTTAAGATGGCTTTGGATCCGTTCCTTATACTGGACGAACGAAATTTCTATTAACCTCTTAACTCTAGCCCTACACACCGAGAATGCACTATAATCTATAGTTGATCCCGTCTCCTTGTACCGTTTATGAAGAGCACCTTTAAGCATTATGTCCTTAACTATCTCCTGAGTATACCATTCAGGATATATACATCTACTACCGGTCTGTCTCTTTTTCCTCTTCGGAACACATTCATCAATAATTTCATTCATAATATTATAATAAAATTTTAAACATTCTTCTAAATTACTAATTTCATAAAGAGGTTCCCATTCCACCGACGCCACTAAGGAATACAATAACGGAAAATTTGCCTTCTTATAATTCCAACTCGGGTACATTGTCGTATCCATACCATCCTCGTCTTCACTGTTGGAATCGACGGGTGAGGGTAAGTCGAGGCCGAATGAGTCTAGCTGACGCGTCCCTCGCGCCCCGCGCCCTCTGCACACGCGCACCTCGAGCGGCGGGTGTTGCGCGTCCACCGCCACTAGCGGAGAGTCAGCCGCGCTCACGCTCAACCCCTCTCCGAAAGTGCTAAGTACCAAGTCCAGTTTCCGATTGTTACAATTGACTACATTATTACTCTGAGTGACTCGACAATAGTTTTTAAAGTAGGCCATATAACTATTAATGTTTTTACTACTTGAATATAAATTAAAATCACCTATTACTATTAAATCTACATATTGCTCACTTAACTTTTCGATCAGTCTAAACATTACTAAATATTCGCTATCACTACTACTCGGCGGTAAGTAAAGTACACATTTAATCTGGATCTGAATCTTACGATATTCATTACATACAAACTCCGCAATCATTCTTGTGTCATACGAGTACTGGCTTTATTTTATTACAACATCAATTGATTTGTAAATAAACATAAATTCATCGCGTGGGACAAATAAAATAATCATGTTTATTTTACTTCGACGGATATTGAGTTATTGTAGTCTATAACTCAATATCCGTCGAAGTAAAATAAACATGATTATTTTACAGTTAATATAGTAAATCCATTCAAACAATGCTACGTAAAAAACCGCAAATCGATGTACAGGAGCCATTTGGTATACGGGTACTTTAGGTTAAAACAGTCGTTTTGAACGGTAGTTCCTAAAAACACTCCCGTTGAGAGGGCAGTAATGACGTCATCATTTCTGTATATGATTTGCAATATTTTATCTTCTCCGTAAAAATATTCTTCAAGATTCATGACAAAATTAATTACAACCTCGAGATTTGGATGTAAGGTGCCTATTATTGTCAGCTTTTCTGACATCCATCACATGATGACAAAATGAATGTTTCCTACCTAAGTAAATAGTAATTTCGTATTCCAATTCCTTCATTGGCCATTATCACGGGTCATACGAAGGAAATCCTTCCATTCGTCTTGAATCAGACATTCAGCACACATAGTTAGAACAGCAACTGGGAATAATAAACAGATGTACGTCTACGATAATATTGCGCGCGACGGAGACTAGTTCTACTTGTGATTTGACAGAGGACCGTTATAGGCGACCTGTACAAAGTCGATGTCCTTAATTTGATACTGTCTACGATCTGTTGTACACTGAGATTGATTGTTTTGTTCGCTAAGGTATTTAGAATTGGCTAGTATTTCATCGCACAGCAAATATACTGATTTTCACAGCAAAACGGAATCAGCAAAAACACTTTTTATGTTTTAAGTATTTTTGTTGTTCTTACATGTTCAACCTAATACGAAGGATATTATATTCGCTTCGATCACCCACTTTACCCTTCACCTATGCTACCGCAGTATTTTGCCCTGGTATTTGCTGTAAAATCAGTTTATTTGTTGTGCAAATCAGTATTAATGATGTGCAGTATAATATTTCCCTTTAGAATTTAGGGTTTTTGTAATAACGAAAGATATAAGCTCTTACAGGGCAGCTTGAAGACTTCTGAGAGTCGGGTTGGTCTGCCACTCACCAGACCCCGACATTCTGCAACCAAACCGCACTGGTGGAGTGTGGCTAAATCTTACTAGAGTCCGGGTAGCGGCCTGTGCCCCCCGGTGGAGTGTGGCTAAATCTTACTAGAGTCCGGGTAGCGGCCTGTGCCCCCCCCCCCGGAGTGTGGCTAAATCTTACTAGAGTCCGGGTAGCGGCCTGTGCCCCCCGGTGGAGTGTGGCTAAATCTTACTAGAGTCCGGGTAGCGGCCTGTGCCCCCCGGTGGAGTGTGGCTAAATCTTACTAGAGTCCGGGTAGCGGCCTGTGCCCCCCGGTGGAGTGTGGCTAAATCTTACTAGAGTCCGGGTAGCGGCCTGTGCCCCCCGGTGGAGTGTGGCTAAATCTTACTAGAGTCCGGGTAGCGGCCTGTGCCCCCCGGTGGGGACAATAATGGGCTACATTAATCATTATTTATTACAAAGCTTTACCACCGGTGTGAAGTTGGCAGCCAAAAGTTAGCAGCCAATATAATCTGACCAAATTAAGGAGGTACTTTTTCATATAACACTAAGGGCCTTTATGATAGGTTTAAGGCAATATAAATGGTGTCTAGTGCCTGTTGATGAAAACCATACTTCCTTAATGAACCATGTACCCTAAAATGACGACATAATACTCACAATATTCAATATAGATAGTTGGCTGTGGTACTTGTGGTCTTCTAGTCCGATATTGGTATTCAAATGTATTCTAGATTATGCGTTAAGACCTATATAACCTAGCAAGACACAGCTTATTTACTAGCCGAACCTCCATCGTGGTCAAAATCACCAGCAGCGGTTTCAAGGTGGAGTACACAAATTCAAAGTTTCACATTCAGTCGGCTTTGGTACTGTCTTCTCGTTCGATATTAGCATGTAATAGTGTTCTCGATTATGCTGTAAGACCTACTTAACATAGTTAGATACACGTTATTTAGTAGCCGAATCTCCTTTGTGGTCATAAACACCAGCAGCGGTTTCAAGGTGGAGAAAAAAAATTCAAGGTTTCTTTTTCAGTCGGCTGAGGTAGTGTCATCTCGTTCGATATTGACCTGTTAAAGTATTTCAGATTATGCTTGACGACGTTCCTAACATAGCTAGATCCAGTTTATTTACTAGCCAAACTTGCTTTGTGGTCAAAAACATCAGCAGCGGTTTCAAGGTGGAGAAAACAAATTCAAAGTTTATTTTTCAGTCTGCTGTGGTAGTGTCTTTTCGTCCGATATTGACCTGTTTTAGTATTCAAGATTATGCTTTGAGACGTACTTAACATAGATTTATACAGGTTATTTACTAGCCGAACTTGCTTCGTGGTCAAAAACACCAGTAGCGGTTTCAAGGTGGAGAAAACAAATCCAAAGTTTCTTTTTCACTCAGCTGTGGTAGTGTCTTCTCGTCCGATATTGACCTGGTTTAGTATTCAAGATTATGCTTTAAGACCTACTTAACAAAGCTAGATACAGGTTATTTAGTAGCCGAACCTCCTACGTGGTCAAAAACACCAGCAGCGGTTTCAAGTTGGAGTACACAATTTCAAAGGTTCACATTAAGTCGGCTCTGGGACTGTCTTCTCGTTCGATATTAGCATGTAATAGTGTTCTCGATCATGTTGTAAGACCTACTTAACATAGTAAGATACACGTTGTTTAGTTGCCGAATCTCCTTCGTGGTCATAAACACCAGCAGCGGTTTCAAGGTGGAGAAGAGAAATTCAAGGTTTCTTTTTCAGTCGGCTGTGGTAGTGTCTTCTCGTTCGATATTGACCTGTTTTAGTATTTCAGATTATGCTTGACGACGTTCCTAAAATAGCTAGATACAGTTTATTTACTAGCCGAACTTGCTTTGTGGTCAAAAACATCAGCAGCGGTTTCAAGATGGAGAAAACAAATTCAAAGTTTATTTTTCAGTCGGCTGTGGTAGTGTCTTCTCGTCCGATATTGACCTGTTTTAGTATTCAAAATTATGCTTTGAGACGTACTTAACATAGATTTATACAGGTTATTTACTAGCCGAACCTGCTTCGTGGTCAAAAATACCAGTAGCGGTTTCAAGGTGGAGAAAACAAATCCAAAGTTTCTTTTTCACTCAGCTGTGGTAGTGTCTTCTCGTCCGATATTGACCTGGTTTAGTATTCAAGATTATGCTTTAAGACCTACTTAACAAAGCTAGATACAGGTTATTTACTAGCCGAACCTCCTACGTGGTCAAAAACACCAGAAGCGGTTTCAAGTTGGAGTACACAATTTCAAAGATTCACATTAAGTTGCTCTGGGACTGTCTTCTCGTTCGATATTAGCATGTAATAGTGTTCTCGATCATGTTGTAAGACCTAATTAACATAGTAAGATACACGTTGTTTACTTGCCGAATCTCCTTCGTGGTCATAAACACCAGCAGCGGTTTCGAGGTGGAGAAAAGAAATTCAAAGTTTAACATTCAGTCGGCTCTGGTACTGTCTTCTCGTTCGATATTGGCATTTAATAGTGTTCTCGATTATGCTATCGGACCTATTCAACAAAACTAGGTACATCTATCTTTTAGCTGCACCTCCTTAGTAGTCATAATCACCAGCAGCATTTTCAAGAAATGTCAATAAGTTTATACGCTGCTATTAGCCAACAGATGGCGGTAGGTTAACCATTTGATTGCTTTCGTATTTAATAGTAAGATTATTGAATGTAATAAATAACACGCATTTTTTTTTATTTTGCGTGTTAATTTTGGCGAAAAAGCTTTACCTACGTCAAAATGCTGCTCTTATCTAATATATGTCGTAAGCAACGGGCGACTTCATATGATCAACATGAATCTTCTTTTCGTCCGATATTGGTATTGTAAAGCAGTCTAGATTACGATGTTAGGTCTATTCAACAAAGCTAGACACAGCCTATATAATAGGCGCATCTGCCTAGTAGCCGAAATCACCAGCATCGGTTTCAAGAAATATCAATTAGTTGAAACGCTACTATTAGCCAACAGATGGCGTTAGGTTTGCTTGTCGATTTCGTTTTGATTTTAAGATTCTAATAAATAGGTTTAGTTTCGCTAGGAAGGATCTCATGACCGTTGCGTGCCAGAAACAGTTGTATTTTTACTAGCTGTTCGTTGCCCTATTTTATTTTGCTAATCAGACAGATATACCGTATGGCAACACTTCCTGTACGTTAAAGCCACAAGTCCGAAATGATAAAAGTGACCATAGATTAGTTATTATCCTTCACTTACAATCAGACAATAAAATTAGAGGATCGGGCATGCGGAGTATGTAAGTCTTGTAATGTGCTGGACCTAAGCTTATCTTCCCGGATCTTCCTCCACGTACGACTTTTCGCTGAATGTCGTGCTGGTCTATACGATCACTATTTTGCGCTGACACATTTTCGTTATTTCAGACCGTCGCGTCGGCGTATTCGTCGAAAACTGTCAATGTTCTAACAAGTTACCTTAGCTAGACAGAGAAATTAAATAGAAAATAGTTTTACAGCACAGCAAAGATGTTGATTTTGTTATTTTAGCCAGAACAAAATATTTATCATTAATTGACCGAGCGAGCGAAGGGCTCCATTTCAACAAGATAGGAGGCCGATTTTGCTTTCGACTAGGTGTATGTTTCTTATTCCTGGTATATATTAACAAACTGCCTTTCATGGTGGAGAAATTGACAGACATAGTGTTGTTTGCTGATGACTTCAATGGTCTTCAAAATTTAAAGACAAAAAGAATATTTTGATGATGTTAATGGTGTATTGTCTTTAACCTTGAATTGGTTCACAGTTAATAATTTATTATTAAACGCTGGGTAAAACCATGTGTATCAAATTCTCACTTCCAATTCCAAATGTCAGGCAAGTTGAGACCAGTTTAGTGTTAGACAGGAACATGTTAGAAGAAAATATGATACAAAATTTCTTGGAATAACTATTGATAGCAAATTGCAGTGGGGACCCACATAGATAAATTTGCTCGTAAATTAAGTTCTGCGGTATTCGCTGTTAAGAACATCAGACAAAACACGGATGTGGCTACATCTAGGCTAGTATATTTTAGTTACTTTCCTAGTGTCATGTCCTATGGTATCTTGTTGCGGGGGAAAGCAGCGGATATTCAAACTATTTTTGTTTTTTTTGAGAAAAGAGCTATTTATTCGAGCAATTAATAATTTAAAACGAATAGACTCCGTAAGAGAGCTTTTTAAAGAAATTGGCAACCTACTAACTGTAGCTAGTCAATTTTATTTTCGAAAATATAATGTATATGTACGCAACAACCTTACAACATTTTCCAATTTTAGCGATAGCTGTAATATTAACCTCAAAAATAATCACATAATATAATAATAAAATACTTAGGTACCTATAAATTGGTTCACAGTCCCCCCGGTTAGCGAGGTCTACTGCCCACAGGGCCACTAGTTATATTTATTTTGGAGAACACTTCTACACATTGATAAGCAGAATAAATAAGTTAGTTCAAATTAATAGTTTTTGGGCCGAGAACAATGAAAAACCTAGGTCTTTACCAACCACCTCACTTAATAGGTCTATTATGTGAGGTGGTTGGTACCTAGTTATACCCACCTACCCAGCTGAAATGGGGTTCCGTACGTAGCTGCGAAGAACGTTTATGCGAAAAACATTTTGACTGTGTCATAGTTTCAAATGGTTAATACTTGGATCCCAGCACCCTGAACGTGCCCCCTGGGTAGTGCTAACAAGAAATAAAGCAATCTCAAGACGTTACTTTTTAGGTTCTCGAGATTAGGATCTATTAGGGTTAGCGAAGCGAGCCAACAACCTGGCAAATATTTTGGTAGGTACTTAGCGTAGGGTACAAAATAGTTATGTATATAGTTATATATATATATAGAATTATTAATTGGACAATAGAAAACTAGGACTGAATCCGAAAACTCGTTGAAGAAGAAAATGTAACAGAACATAACATTCCAAAGATTTTGGCAAATCATCCCCAAATAGCACCCAAAAGAAACAAAGTGTAATGGTACACGAGATTCGGTACATTTGATACTTCATTCTGCGTGATAGAGAGCTAGCCCAACGCCGCGCTGTTTTGAATACGAGAATCGGTTCAGATAACGTTTGGGGGTTTTGCGTAGCTTACTGGCAAAGTTAGCAAAAAAAACAGAGCAGACGCGTGGGTTCATTCGTGGAAGTTCAGTTCAGGTCAAGCTTTTTTGTCGCATTCCTGCGAGATGTGTAGAGATCAGAGCCGATTTGGCTGCGCGTTGAATAAAATTATGAATAACTAAATAATGAAAGGTTATTATGGAACGGAGAAAGCTATTATGTTGATTGCAAATACAATACTCAATACTCAATACTCAATAGTTTATTTGCATTCCATAATGGTACATTTGGTCTTAATAATT
This sequence comes from Argyresthia goedartella, assembly GCA_949825045.1. Lineage (NCBI taxonomy): Eukaryota > Metazoa > Arthropoda > Insecta > Lepidoptera > Argyresthiidae > Argyresthia > Argyresthia goedartella. Next base: position 27,400,261 of record OX463831.1, read on the forward strand.
ATAATAAATTGTCTCACATTATGGACCCTTACGGGCACAGCAACACAGGAAGGGAGAAGGCAGCTAATTTATTTTTGTAGGCTATCACTTAAATAATCTAATAACGTATAGTAGCTTTTATTTATTAACATTAGTTTTAGTTTTTTAAAGAAAATGCTATCTTTTGGTTCATTTGTCAATGATTTCGGTAGTTTATTATAAACTTTTATTGCCATAATATATGGACTGGAAGAGTGTAGTTTTAACCTTGAATATGGTAAATGAAGTCTGTTCTTATGTCTCAAATTTTTTTGATTCATTTGCTCACGGCGATTGAAAAAATGATTGTATTTCCGGACGAATTTACATAGTTCCAAAATATAAATTGAAGGGAGGGTAAGGAGTTTATGTTTTTGAAAAAAGGGTCGACAACTATCTGTTTGCTTTAAGTTAAATATGATTCGGATTAGCTTTTTTTGCATTGTAAATAGTCGAGGTGCATCGACGCTGTTTCCCCATAGTGTAACACCATAACTTAGCCATGCATACGCATAAGCGTAATACATGGCTAGAGCAGAGGAAAAGTCAGTGGATTCTTTTATTTCTCTTAGAGCGTAACAGAAGCGTGATAATTTCATGTGAATTTTTTGAATATGATTTTTCCAGTTAACATGGGTATCTATATCTATGCCTAATAGATTAAATTCATTTACGGTTTGTATTGACATATTATTGTAAGTAAGGTTTATGGCAAGAGGTTTCTTTTGGTGGGGGTAAAAGGCCATTATTTTAGTTTTTGAGTAATTGATTTGAAGGTTGTGATCTAGCATCCAGTCAGTTACTATATTTAAGATGGAGGTGAGTTTCGCAGTTAGGTTAAAATCACTATCGCATGTGGTAAGTAGAGAGATATCGTCTGCAAATAATACACAATTCTGGTTTATAACTTTTGGCAGGTCATTTATATAAATGAGAAATAAAAGGCATCCAATAACGCTACCCTGTGGAATTGAAAAGTTTATAGCTTTTTTGTTTGATCGGATAGATTCTATAAATTTAGTTTCTTCATTATAATGTTCGATTTCTACATATTGTTGCCTGTTTTTCAAGTATGCTTGAAACCATTGATGTGCTTTTCCACGTATACCTATTCCATATAGTTTATTTAGTAATATATTGTATTGGACTGTATCATAGGCTTTCGTCATATCAAGCAATATTCCAACAGCATATTTTTTGTTATCTAATGTATTAATAATTTCCTGTATATATTTTTGTACTGCTAAAGTAGTTGAACGATTTTTCCTAAAACCATTTTGGCACTCATCAAACAGATTAAATTTTTCGCAGAATGAATAAACGCGATCACACATACATTTTTCAAATATTTTTGAAATTGCAGGTAGTAAAGCTATTGGTCGATAGTTATTAGGATCCATTTTTTCGTCTTTTTTATGTACGGGTTTTAATATTGAAATTTTCAGCAAGTCTGGAAAGTCACCTTCTTCAAATGTTTGATTTATTAGTGTAGTTATTGGTAAGATAAGTTCGTCAGCACATTCTTTAATAAGTGTTGGTGGTAATTCGTCTATTCCGAATGAACGTTTATTTTTCATATTTTTAATAATTTTGTGTATTTCTTTATAAGTTACTGGACTTAGGTAAAAAGAATTTTCTGTAGGAATTAGGCAAGGGCGGCCTTCAGGCAGTTTACCATTCGCGAGTCGAATTTTTTCTTCACCTATAGATGCAAAATGGTTATTAAATGAATTTACAATTTCCTTCGGCTCAGTGACTAGATTATTATCAATTCGTAGCTTAATGTTCTCTTTATCTTTTTTTATTTTTTTATTAGTACGTTCATTAATGATACTCCACATTGTTTTTACTTTATTTTCTGACATGTTTAGCTTTCTTACATAATTTAGTTTTTTTGATGTTATGATTGTTCGCTTTAATAATTTTTCATACGCTTTATAATGGTTATTAAGCAATGTGTTATTAGATTTATTAATTAGTATTTTTAGCAAACGTTTATGTTTACATGACGCCCTAATACCAACCGTTAACCAGTGTTTTTTAAACTTAGTTCTTAGTTTAACTCTATTTTTTGGTATACATCGATTTAAGATTATCGTCACCTTTTCTATGAAGTTCTTATAATTTTGTTGAATATTGTTGTTAGGTTTTATGCATTCTATCCAATTTATTTCTTTTAACTGTTTTTTAAATTTAGTGACATTTTCGGCGTTCATAAGGCGTTTTTCGGTAAACCATTGTGTTACATGTTTTACATTAGAAATTTTTAAATTTATAATAGCTCCTTTGTGATCACTAAAACCAAAATCCATAACATCAGTGTGGCTAATACTATTTTGGAAATTTGTAAATATTAAATCTATACATTTTGTTAAACGTGTTGGTTTTCTTACATGTTGAGCAAAATTATATTCCAACATGACATTTAGTAAGTCATTAGATTGTGTATCGTTTACTAGTACATTTATATTAAAGTCGCCACCTAGTACTACGTTACAGTGACGATAGTTATTATTGATATGAGTTAATAAGAGTTTGAGTTGCCTATTAAATATGTCCTTCTCTCTGCCGTTCCAGTATACGGATATTAATAAAATATTTTCATTATATAATTCAACAGCACATAATTCTATAACATATTCAACAGAAAACTTTTCAAAGTCTTTTCTCTCTATAAACTCTGTATTTTCAGGTAATAGTATACACACACTTCCTCCGGCGTAGTTAACTCTACAATATGAAGATGCAATCTTATAGCCTGTAATACTAATTAAATCCAATTTTGCTGGGGACAACCACGATTCAGATATACATATAGCATGGAATGGATTCTGATCGACGAAAGTTTCTAATATATCTTGTTTATTGTATAGACTTTGCATATTCTGAAATAGGATTTTAAAGAACTGGTCTTGTTGTTTATTTGCGAAATGTATAATTTTCGGTTTTACTTCCATTCAATTGCTGGTAATTGTTTTCATTATTATATTTCACGGTCTTGCTTCCTGTATAATGTTCTTTTCCATCTATAATCAATCTGTTATTTCTTATAATTGCGTGTTTCCCTTCTCTTCTTGCGGAATTCATTAATTCTTGCATTTTGATCCGTTCTTTTCGTTTTTCTTCATCATAATATTCAGATATGTAGAGTCCGGTGTTTTTGAGAAACGTAGAATTTTGTGTTATGTATTTACACATGATCTTGCTAGTTACTTCAATTACAATAGGCCGACGGTATCCTTTTCTTCCAAGACGAAATATCTGATCAATATATCCGCCAAGATCCACATTGTACAGTTCTGCAAATATTTCAATAATTGTATTGTTCAGGCTGTATTCATTCTCGCCATAGATTTCATCAAGTCCGTATAATACCACCTTTCTAGAATTGTCACTGCAATCTTTTGTCGGAGAGTTTGTATAGGGGGCTTGGTTTTGGGAGATCTTGGACGATAACTTTTCTATTTGTTTTTCTAAGTTTAACTTATCTTCTTCTAACTTTTTAATATCATTATCTATCTTTGTTAGATGATTAGACATTTTTGCTTGTTCTAACTTCAAGTTTTTTACATCTTTAAATAATTCTTGTTTCAATTCTTGCATGGAAATTGTTATCTTAACTTCTAATCTGGATGATATTTCTGTTATTATTTGATGTTGTGCTATTTTTAATTTGCTATCCAAAAGATCACTCAGCTCCTTTAGGTGGGTGGGGACTTCACTAAGGTCAGAAACATTTGCATCTTGTGAAGTAGTTTTTGCCAATAATTTACCAGTTAGGGTATCGCTCGTGAAACTTTGTTCGCATTCGGAGTCTGCATATAATGTCGATGAATGGATGCTTCGCGCGGGAGTATTGTCATTTCTTTGTCTCCTAGTTACATTTGCACATTCAGGACAGGTCCAAGAAATATCGTACATGTGCGTGTTTTTTGTATATTGCTCATTTGTAATATTTAAGCATTGGTAGTGGTATATATTTTTACAACAGCAGCATTGTATGCGATCTGATATATTCGCATGTTGCTGACAAGCATCACAATTTGCCATAGCTGTTTGAAGTTTTCTAATGCAATTTTATATCAGCGCCCTCTGTACTGTAGTAGCAGTACCAAAACAACCGCAATGGTTGCAGTAAAGACACAATGCGTGGAGCGGAACGCAATCGGGGTATGTGATCGTTGATTGGTCCTTTCCGGTGACACTAGCTGTCTGTTTGTATTTCTCTCTCTCTCTGTATGTTGGGCCTCTCTCTTTTGCGTTGACGTATGCAATTATGTTTGGTCGGCTAGTACTAAAGATTTTGAGTTTTAACTTACTATTTAACATGAATTTCAGCAATCCAGAATGTTCACTTTGTAGCACACTGGTCAAATAATATTTATCTTGAGTTTGGAAGTAGTTTCACCGCGGTAACTATTTTATTTTCCGATAATTGTAAGACGAGAATGTAAACAAGTGTTCGCAGTTACACGGCACGTTCCGTACACAATTGCGATTGAGGTATGATATGGAGGGTCTGACACCGCTAGTTTGGATAGCATTCTGGTGGTCTTAGCTACGCGCCCTAGCGGTCGGGTATGCTTAATTAATCGCAACAAGCTTTTATTGGTCAGCGATCAACAGATTCTGTGTATCGGCAGTACCAAATGATTTGAGTGATAACCTACGGTTGATCATAGTGAATATGCGTACACACAATTTGTAGAACGGCGGATCTGCATGGCATGGTTGAAATTAGACCCTGTGTAGTTAGTGATAAGAAGCTTCGCTTGGGCAGAGCGTGTTCGCAAAGGACGCATATAAATACCAGAGCATGTGAGGGGGGGCATTCAGTCTCAGCGTCTAGCTACTGTGACAGTCGTCTTTCACGAGTTCTAAACAGTTTTGTCTGCCGTGTTACGCGTCAGAACTATACGAATTTGTGATTGCGGAGTTTCAGTGGGTTTTCGTGAGTGTCTGAAGCGCCGAGATATACCTCGGTTCCTACCTTTATATCAACCTACCCCTAATTCCAAAACTATCCTTGGGTCGTTAGGAAAGAACTTGTAAGTCAAATATCTGAGTCTGAGTCTGGGCTTGGAGCGACCCTAAATTCCTTTTTCCTTCACCATAGGGTTCCTGGATTGGCTCTTAGGATATTCGCGGGCTAATCCTCTCCTCATTCCTTTCGAGTAGCGAGTTTTGTAATTCCCACACACACAGTCGTTAAACATTCAAGCACATTCAAATCAAACTCAACCATTTTCGAGTGGTGTCGATAATGGACGTGGTATAACACTAGGTTTTTAGACTAGGCTAGACAGGAGTTTAGTTGCGGCTAAACCTAGGTTGGCAGGGCATAGGGAGACTGTTTGATCGATGAGGTTCCGCGGATGGAAATAACAAATTCAGAACAAAGTTAAACCGGTGTCAACACAGATAACATATCCTGTTGATATTTTGACATTTGAGTGTTGTCGGGGACGCGCGAAGAGATCAATTTACAGTCTAAAGTTCATTGTTTAGGTCCGGGTAGGTGTTTTGCATTGCCTTGGGTCAGATTGGATTCAAGTTGCATTTTTAAATTAAATGTAAATTTCGCTGGAGGTCTAATGTGTAAGCTGAGTCGGTATATATGATTTGGCTCAGCCCAGGACGTGCTGCGGCTAGTGGAATTCATAGTTCGGTATTTATCGAACTATGCACTTCGCTATGGTGTGGGTTAGATCTCCTAAAACAATAATGCTTGCGTTTCGATAACATCCAGCTCAAATTGCGCAGAGTTGAAGGTTTCAAAACGTTACGGACCTTTTGAGGTAACCGCTAGTTCAGAACCCATTTCGGAACTCAAATCGCAATTGTGTAAACCGGTCTTTTCGGATCGTTATTGCCGTGAACCAAATATATAATTGGAACCACCACAAGCCGCTACTAGCGAGCACATGAAATATCATTGAGTACTCACGTCGTAAAACTACGACGGATATCTATACGATATCACAAACAAATATTATAAACTGTGGTCGACCACTAAAACAAAAGATGTTCCAATGCGCTCAAATATACAAAAACCAGATGGTGCCATCACATAAAATATAACAACGATCGTTTTGGCGCAATACACCGCTGACTGATGTGAATTACCGGCTCGCGGACATATATGCTTTCTCTGTCTAACTCGAAACTGTAACTTCCTGAACCAAACTTCGTTCGACTATTGTACGCCTAACGGATTTCTCAACGAACGAGAAATTCAGACTTATCATTCTTACTTACAAATCTTACAGCTGAATCGGGTCCTCTAATTTTGGGATAGATAGAATAGACGATCATAGCTACTGATAGCGGCGGCTCGACCTTGGCCTGGTGCCGGTACAGATTTTTGGTGCCGAGACCGAAGGATATCCTAGATAGTCTGATACCTAGATATTCTAAAAGAATCAAGGTCTAACGCGTTACTTTGAAAAATAACACAACGTAGAAACGATTTTAAACAGTTCAGTTTTGTAAGTAAGAAATAAGCAAAAAAAGGGGCATTGTTTTCAGACGAGCTACGGCGGTTTAATAGGAATAATGGCCGGCCGGCCTAGGAAAACCGTAAGTCGGGTAGCACAAAATTCACTTTCACACACAAGTGAAATGGCGTCAGGGCAGGTGACGCAATTGTTATCTGAAATAGTGAATAGATTAGACAGTTTGGAAAGGGGTTCCAGCACGAGTAATGCTAGTAGGACTTCGGACAGACAGACTGACAGACAGGAACTAGAGACGTTTGAACAATCGGTAGAAAAACGTCAATCATGCATTGTGAAAATGACACAGAAGTTGCCGACATTCGATGGGCGGAGTTCGGAAAATCCGATGATTTTCTTAAGAGATTTAAAGGCTTATATTAAAGTCTCGGGAGATAGTTCTAGGGCTTTGATATGGGCAACGGATAGTTTGGTAGGAATTGCAAAAGTTCTAATGAGCATATACAGAGACTCATGGCGAACCTATTCGGATTTTGAAAAAGGTTTCAGAGAGGTATTCTGGGGTGATAATGAACAGGAATTAATTAAGCAAAGATTCCTAACTGCGAAGTTTGATTCTAAGAGAGGTCAAAGTATGGAAGAATTCTTTGCCTCTCAATTGAATAGCATATATAAGCTTACAATACCGTTTACTGATACGGAGAAAATCAAAGCGTTTTTTGCTAGAAAGGAGACTATGACTATACGGGATGTGGTCGAATTCCTTCGGCATTTAGAACGGAATGTCGATGGGGGATTAAGTGCGATACATGGTTCGGAACCTATGGATACGAATAATGTAAGGCGGAATAGCTACATGCGTGGGCAATATCGAGCTATGCGGGTAAATACGTTACGTTATAACGCGAGGAGTCGTAGGAATAATTATAACGCGGTAACGAAGGCGCGAAACGAATTTGGGACGCGTGGTCGCGGTTATTTTCGCGGTAGAGGCAGACAGCCTCAGCCTAGCTTCAAGGCAATAGGGTTCCAGAGGGGCAATGATAGTTCAGGAGATACAGAGGCAGGGCAAAGTTCAAGTGACAGGAATAATGCGATAAGTCAGAATTCAAAAAACTAGTGGACTCGCGCGGGTCGTTCGCGCTCAGATATTTATTACGGTTCGGGTGGACAGCCGATCAAATTGGGAAAAAGCATAGACTGTATGATTTGTGTAATTTGGATTCGAACGTGGGTGTGAATGAATTTATTCAATTATTAGCGCATAAAGCGCACGGATATGCCGTGTGTTTAGATGAAAAATCTAGACCGAATTATAGAGATCGAAATGACAGACGTTTACATACGATATTCAGAGACGACGATTCGACTGAGTGTGGGCGCGAGTTATGTAGTACTTTGACATTACCTGAGATAGATGTGCGTATTGGGAATATTGTTGTAAGGAGTTTGATTGATTCGGGGAGCGAAATCAGCGTAATAAGTCGGAGAGTGTACGAAGAAGTGTGCAGACAATTGGGAAAACCGACGGAAATACCGATTCCAAGTTTGAGAATCACAGGTGCATTTGGAGTCAGTAAGGAAAAGGTTGATAAATTAGTAACGTTACCATTAACAATAGGTGAATGCGTTATCGATACTCCAATGCTAGTATTAACAAGGGTGCCTAAAAATTTAATTTTGGGGTTTGATTTTATACAACAGACGCGAGCCAGTTTAATGTGTGAGGGTAATAAGAGGCTAATTATACGAAGCGCCGGGCGGATGTGTGAAATACCATTAGGTACTGGTCCTAATCCGGAATCTTGCTGTTGTACAATGGAAGTACAGAACCAAGATACCTGTAGAAATATGATAGAGGAATATGTGAATAATTCATCAATACCTGTAGAACACAAAACAAGGTTATTGCCGGTGTTAAATAAACATGCAGAGTTGTTTAGCGATAGGATAGGTCGGACAAATAAATATATACATGAGATAAAAATGAGAGATGAAACGCCTTTCGTAAAACGAAGCTATCCCATACCGTTCGCATATCGCGATAAAGTAACAAAACGATTGGAAGAAATGGAAGTGATAGGTATTATTAGCAGGCAATCTACGGATTTCAGCAGTCCATTGACTTGTACATTAAAGAAATCAGGAGAGGTCCGTATTTTGCTAGATGCACGACAATTAAACACGGGAATGGTCGGGGAGGTTGAAACCACACCTTTAATGAGTGAGATATTGCAATCCGGGCGCCGAATAAACTACATAGGAGTTATTGATATCAAAGATGCGTATTTTTCTATACCATTATCAGACGAATCTAAACGATACACGGGTTTTGTATATCAAGGCAGAAGTTATGTTTACAACGTTTTACCTCAGGGGTTGAAAACCAGTGTGGGTTCATTTTCGAGGGCGATGGACTTAATTCTAGGGCCAGAGGTTAGGTCATATTGTTTAAATTTTGTTGACGATTTGGCAATTTTAACTGAGGGTGACTTCGAACAGCATTTGTCTCAAGTGGACACGGTTCTGAGTAAATTGAAAGACGCGGGCTTCACATGCAAACTAAAAAAATGCGAGTTTGCACAAAAAAGGGTCAAGTTATTGGGGCACATTTTGTCTACACAAGGTTTGCAGATGGACCCGGACAAAATTGAAACACTTAAATTATATCCGTCACCCAGAACTGTCAGGCAATTGAGGGCGTTTTTGGGGTTCATAAATTACTTTCGGAGGTTTCTAAAAAATTTTGGAACGTTAACACAGCCCTTGTACAATTTATTACGGTCTGGAGTTAAGTTCGTCTGGAGTGCGCAGATGCAAAGTGCTTTTGACGAGATAAAAAACCAATTCTCAGAAAGTATAATATTGAGTCAGCCAATGGCGGGAAAAACATATTATGTTCAATGTGACGCCAGCGCTATAGGAATTGGGGGCTATGTTTATCAATTAGATGAATCGGGCCAGGAACGAATTATAGGGTTCTGTTCGCAGGCATTTAAGGGGGCCCAGACGAGATGGGCTATCAGTGAACAGGAAATGTATGCAGTTATATACACTTTAAAGCGATTTGAGATATATTTGCGGGGAGAAAAGGTTATTATTAGAACTGATCATAAAAGTTTGACGTTCATTAAATCGTGGACCTTATTAGGGGCACGCGTAACTAGGTGGATTATGTTTTTAGAGCAATTCGATTACGACATAGAATTTGTGCGAGGGACTGATAATCAAATTGCCGACACGCTAAGCAGGCAAATAGCGGGACCTGGAGGTATGATTGACAGTACAAATGTTCAGCCGGGGATATTCTGGTTCAGGCATCGAATACCGCAAGTGTTATTTCGAGTTTACGGGACATTGCGAGATTACAAAGCGAAGATGAGCGGTTAAATCGAATTAGCGGTTGTATCAGACGTAAGGTGGTAGATACGGGAACGAGAGGTTTTGAAAATTACAAGCTAGTAGGTGATACGTTATATTTTCACGTGCCGAAGCGGAACGTACAGTTGCTAGTAATTCCGAAATCACTACAGGAGGAACTAATTTTACACATACATGAAGAAATAGGTCACTACGGCAGATATAAAATATTGGCACTGATGAAGGACAGATATTATTTTCTTCATATGAGTAGGGTGATTAGCGCGGTGATAAGAAGTTGTGACATATGTCAAAAGGTCAAACCAAGTACTAACAATACCGTTGGTCCTTGTACACCGGTGTTGGCGGAAAGGTTGGGTGAGAAAGTTTTCTCGGACCTTTATGGGCCATTGCCCGTAGGTAAATTCGGATATCAATATATATATGTGATTCAAGACGTGTACACTAAAGTAATAAAATTATATCCAATGCGAAAAGCGACAGGTAGGAGCGTGCTCGCTTGTACAAAGAGATTTCATAGGGAAATACCTATCGAAACTATAATTACGGACTCAGGACCACAGTTCATATCGAAAGTTTGGGAATTTGGACTCAAACAGCTGGGAATTCGGGTCACTCATACGTCGGTGTATTGTCCAAATTCTAATAGCGTAGAAAGAGTGAATCGCGAGCTAGGTCGACTGATTAGAACTTATTGCGGCGGAAGTAATCGTAGTTGGGTCAACGTGTTACCGGACATTCAAAATTGCTATAATAATATCGAACACACAAGCACAGGCTTTGCGCCTAATGAGTTAGCGTTTGGTAGGCGGGAACCGTTAACTATTGACAAGGAATTAGGCGATGAATGGTTATTAGGCCATAGTGTGCGGGATACGGAACAGGTGCGAAATGTAGCGATAGAAAACTCTAAAAGTTCTAGTGAACGACGTAAGCGACAGGCGGACAAACGGCGTAAGTTAGAAGTCTATCGTATAGGTGATTATGTGAAACTTAAGACCTTTGTGCGTTCAAATAAAGAACATAAAATCATGCGGAAATTTTCATTGTTGTATAAAGGGCCTTATGTTATTTCGGCAGTGATATATCCGAACTGTTATACGTTAGTAGATCCGGGTTCAAATGAGATATTGGGTAACTTCAATACTATAAATATAGCCAGGTATTATGTGAGGACGAATAAGGGCGTAGATAAATAAGATAGTGTATAAAAGTTATATAATTAAGCTGTAAGCTGTACATTTGAGTAACTATTTTGTAGAATTAAGGATCTTGCATGGTTTGGAAACAAAAACAAAAAAAAAAAAAAAACAATTTGTATATATATATAGTAATACGAATTAGGATAAATTGCGGGTAAGCGAGGTTGTATAGTTAGATAGATAAATAAGATAAGACAGGAGAGAACTCAATCGAGTTGTGTAAATATTATATACATAATTGACAGATTCATCGGTCTGTGTACATGATTTGAGATGTCCGTACATATAGAGTAGATATGTACAAAGCATGGGTAGCATAGTAGTAATGAGATCCTTGCGCCATGTTAACTGAGATAAACAGTGTCTCAAGGTCTGGGAGGGGGCTGTAATGGTACACGAGATTCGGTACATTTGATACTTCATTCTGCGTGATAGAGAGCTAGCCCAACGCCGCGCTGTTTTGAATACGAGAATCGGTTCAGATAACGTTTGGGGGTTATGCGTAGCTTACTGGCAAAGTTAGCAAAAAAAACAGAGCAGACGCGTGGGTTCATTCGTGGAAGTTCAGTTCAGGTCAAGTTTTTTTGTCGCATTCCTGCGAGATGTGTAGAGATCAGAGCCGATTTGGCTGCGCGTTGAATAAAATTATGAATAACTAAATAATGAAAGGTTATTATGGAACGGAGAAAGCTATTATGTTGATTGCAAATACACAATTGCGATTGAGGTATGATATGGAGGGTCTGACACCGCTAGTTTGGATAGCATTCTGGTGGTCTTAGCTACGCGCCCTAGCGGTCGGGTATGCTTAATTAATCGCAACAAGCTTTTATTGGTCAGCGATCAACAGATTCTGTGTATCGGCAGTACCAAATGATTTGAGTGATAACCTACGGTTGATCATAGTGAATATGCGTACACACAATTTGTAGAACGGCGGATCTGCATGGCATGGTTGAAATTAGACCCTGTGTAGTTAGTGATAAGAAGCTTCGCTTGGACAGAGCGTGTTCGCAAAGGACGCATATAAATACCAGAGCATGTGAGGGGGGGCATTCAGTCTCAGCGTCTAGCTACTGTGACAGTCGTCTTTCACGAGTTCTAAACAGTTTTGTCTGCCGTGTTACGCGTCAGAACTATACGAATTTGTGATTGCGGAGTTTCAGTGGGTTTTCGTGAGTGTCTGAAGCGCCGAGATATACCTCGGTTCCTACCTTTATATCAACCTACCCCTAATTCCAAAACTATCCTTGGGTCGTTAGGAAAGAACTTGTAAGTCAAATATCTGAGTCTGAGTCTGGGCTTGGAGCGACCCTAAATTCCTTTTTCCTTCACCATAGGGTTCCTGGATTGGCTCTTAGGATATTCGCGGGCTAATCCTCTCCTCATTCCTTTCGAGTAGCGAGTTTTGTAATTCCCACACACACAGTCGTTAAACATTCAAGCACATTCAAATCAAACTCAACCATTTTCGAGTGGTGTCGATAATGGACGTGGTATAACACTAGGTTTTTAGACTAGGCTAGACAGGAGTTTAGTTGCGGCTAAACCTAGGTTGGCAGGGCATAGGGAGACTGTTTGATCGATGAGGTTCCGCGGATGGAAATAACAAATTCAGAACAAAGTTAAACCGGTGTCAACACAGATAACATATCCTGTTGATATTTTGACATTTGAGTGTTGTCGGGGACGCGCGAAGAGATCAATTTACAGTCTAAGGTTCATTGTTTAGGACCGGGTAGGTGTTTTGCATTGCCTTGGGTCAGATTGGATTCAAGTTGCATTTTTAAATTAAATGTAAATTTCGCTGGAGGTCTAATGTGTAAGCTGAGTCGGTATATATGATTTGGCTCAGCCCAGGACGTGCTGCGGCTAGTGGAATTCATAGTTCGGTATTTATCGAACTATGCACTTCGCTATGGTGTGGGTTAGATCTCCTAAAACAATAATGCTTGCGTTTCGATAACATCCAGCTCAAATTGCGCAGAGTTGAAGGTTTCAAAACGTTACGGACCTTTTGAGGTAACCGCTAGTTCAGAACCCATTTCGGAACTCAAATCGCAATTGTGTAAACCGGTCTTTTCGGATCGTTATTGCCGTGAACCAAATATATAATTGGAACCACCACAAGCCGCTACTAGCGAGCACATGAAATATCATTGAGTACTCACGTCGTAAAACTACGACGGATATCTATACGATATCACAAACAAATATTATAAACTGTGGTCGACCACTAAAACAAAAGATGTTCCAATGCGCTCAAATATACAAAAACCAGATGGTGCCATCACATAAAATATAACAACGATCGTTTTGGCGCAATACACCGCTGACTGATGTGAATTACCGGCTCGCGGACATATATGCTTTCTCTGTCTAACTCGAAACTGTAACTTCCTGAACCAAACTTCGTTCGACTATTGTACGCCTAACGGATTTCTCAACGAACGAGAAATTCAGACTTATCATTCTTACTTACAAATCTTACAGCTGAATCGGGTCCTCTAATTTTGGGATAGATAGAATAGACGATCATAGCTACTGATAGCGGCGGCTCGATCTTGGCCTGGTGCCGGTACAAAAGTGACAGAGAATATTATTTCAGCAATCACCGCGGAGAAGAGCACAATGAGCACTATTGATTATATTCTATCTAGAGAAATAGGTACACGTTATTTATTGATATAAAGCTTTTGATTTGTTCATTTTTGTTATTTTATATTGATTATGATTTACGAATGGTAATTTATTGGCTCATAGTGCCCTAAGTCTTAAGCGCTCGTGTTGTGGGCTCATGGCAACCCATGTCGCGTCCATCTATTTGGTCGTCCGTATCAAACATTGTCAATAGGATAAATCTGCCTCTGCATGTATTTGTGCGTGAAATTGAACTAATAAACCTTATAAGGCTTAAGTTTTGTGATTACAGCTTGAACATATCAAATGTTTAAACTGTAATCCTCACCAATATGTCTTAATAACTCTTACATCGTTGATGGACTATTTCTGAAATTTGGCATGTCGTGTGGACTAATTCTGGACAATTTTTTGAAACCTTAACCAAGTCGATAGACCCTTCCGTATGCTTGCACTTATTATTTTTGTATATTATTATTTCTAGATTATTGTATACTATTTTTAACAGTGTCAAATTTCATTTTCATTACGATTACAATGGTGAGGATTACAGCATTACAGCTTGAGTTTTATGAGTGGCGGGGATGCAAGTGGCGTGTTTTGGGAGATTTGGGGATGTGATTCCGATTTGTAAGGACAAAAGTACAATGAATATTGTGAAATAAAAACATTGATGAAATATTCAAATTGAAATCAATTTTATTTTTATTTGCCATAAATTAAGTAGGTACGTAGGTACCGATTTTGTTATACATATATAGGGAGGTTTTAATCCAATATGCCAGACCATTCAAATAAATTATTTCTGTGTATTCGCAATAAATGTCAGTACTTCGGAACGTCCGGTGTTACCAGTACTAGGGAAACCGCCACTAACCATTTATGCTAGTTTCACACGAGGGCAGAACAGTTGCGAACAGAAGGGAGGAACAGAACTATGCGTCAATGGCTGCATTTATATTATAGATATCTAGCTTTGTTGAATAGGTCTAAAGCATAATCTAGACGTGTGCCTCAAGCCTCAAGCACCAAAGAAAAGTTGTTATTCCGATTATACCGAAGCATAAAAGTCCGATGAAAATTGTGAATGAACAAAAACATCGATGAAATGAAATTACAAATATACAATATGAAAGCAGCCATAAGATCTGCCACTGTAAATATTTATTAAAATGTTATAATTAAAAAGCTATCAACGAGTACACCTAACGGCATCTGTTGGCTAATAGCAGCGTTTCAACTTATTGATAATTTGTTGAAACCGTTGCTAGTGATTTTGGCTACCGAGCACATGCGGCTAGGAGATATGCCGTGTCTAACTTTGTTGAATAGGCCCTAAAGCTAAAATAAATCTAGACTGCTTTACTTTACCAATATCGGTCAATTGAATTGTAATTGTATTGTAACATGTAAATATGTCGTGAATGTTTATGTCGATCTGGTAATAGTTGTAATAAATCGGCCCAGAAGAAGAAGATACCCTTATGTGATGCCACACCTTGATCATATGACGTCGCCCGCCGCTAACGCCATCTAATAGATGATAGAAGCATTTTTACGTAGGTAAACCTTTTTTCCCAGAAATATTCACAAGCAACATAAAAAATATAACATACCTATTAATTCGGCTAATAATTATTTATGTATGTGTCTCTACAGAGCCACAAAGATCTTAAGGCACTTGGATGAGATAGACATGAAGGCGCTACTTATAGCTTTATAGCATGTTTATAGCACCACCTCTCTCCCTCTTTCTGACACGATTTATACGAAGGCAGCGATAGTTGTGATTTCCGCCACGCGCTCCTTGTGGCATAAGATCCTTGTGGCACTGTATCTATTTATATGAATCTTAAATCTTACTATTAAATCAAAAACAATAGAATAGTTAACCTAACGCCATCTGTTGGCTAATAGCAGTGATTCAACTTATTGACATTTCTTGAAACCGCTGCTGGTGATTTTGACTACTAAGGAGGTGCAGCTAGTAGATAGATGTACCTAGTTATGTTGAGTAGGTCTTGTGGCATAATCTGGAGCACAATTAAATGCCATTATTGGACTAGAAGACACTACTAAAGCCGGCTGAAAGTGAAACTTTGAATTTGTTTACTCCACCTTGAAATCGCTGCTGGTGTTTTTGACCACGAAGCAGGTACGGCTAGTAAATAACGTGTATCTTACTATGTTAAGTAGGTCTTACAGCATAATCGAGAACACTATTAAATGCTAATATCGAACGAGAAGACAGTACCAGAGCCGACTGAAAAATAAACTTTGAATTTGTTTTCTCCACCTTGAAACCACTGCTGGTGTTTTTGACCACGAAGGAGGTTTGGCTAGTAAATAAACTGTATCTAACTATGTTAAGTAGGTCTTAAAGCATAATCTTGAATACTAAAACAGGTTAATATCGGTCGAGAAGACACTACCATAGCTGACTGAAAAATAAACTTTGAATTTGTTTTCTCCACCTTGAAACCGCTGCTGATGTTTTTGACCACAAAGCAAGTTTGGCTAGTAAATAACCTGTATCTAGCTTTGTTAAATAGGTCTTAAAGCATAATCTGAAATACTAAAACAGGTCAATATCGAACGAGAAGACACTACCACAGCCGACTGAAAAAGAAACTTTGAATTTCTTTTCTCCACCTTGAAACCGCTGCTGGTGTTTATGACCACGAAAGAGATTCGGCTAGTAAATAACGTGTATCTAGCTATGTTAAATAGGTCTAACAGCATAATCAAGAATACTATAACATGCTAATATCGAACGAGAAGACAGTCCCAGAGCCGACTGAATGTGAACCTTTGAAATTGTGTACTCCAACTTGAAACCGCTGCTGGTGTTTTTGTCCACGTAGGAGGTTCGGCTTGTAAATAACCTGTATCTAGCTTTGTTAAGTAGGTCTTAAAGCATAATCTTGAATACTAAACCAGGTAAATATCGGACGAGAAGACACTACCACAGCTGAGTGAAAAAGAAACTTTGGATTTGTTTTCTCCACCTTGAAACCGCTACTGGTGTTTTTGACCACGAAGCAGGTTCGGCTAGTAAATAACCTGTAGAAATCTATGTTAAGTACGTCTCAAAGCATAATTTTGAATACTAAAACAGGTCAATATCGAACGAGAAGACACTACCACAGCCGACTGAAAAATAAACTTTGAATTTGTTTTCTCCACCTTGAAACAGCTGCTGATGTTTTTGACCACAAAGCAAGTTCGGCTAGAAAATAAACTGGATCTAGCTATGTTAGGAACGTCGTCAAGCATAATCTGAAATACTAAAACAGGTCGATATCGAACGAGAAGACACTACCACACCCGACTGAAAAAGAAACTTTGAATTTCTTTTCTCCACCTTGAAACCGCTGGTGGTGTTTATGACCACGAAAGAGATTCGGCTAGTAAATAACGTGTATCTAGCTATGTTAAATAGGTCTAACAGCATAATCAAGAATACTATAACATGCTAATATCGATCGAGAAGACAGTCGCAGAGCCGACTGAATGTGAACCTTTGAAATTGTGTACTCCGACTTAAAACCGCTGCTGGTGTTTTTCACCACGAAGGAGGTTTGGCTAGTAAATAACCTGTATCTAGCTTTGTTAAGTAGGTCTTAAAGCATAATCTTGAATACTAAACCAGGTCAATATCGAACGAGAAGACACTACCACAGCTGAGTGAAAAAGAAACTTTGGATTTGTTTTCTCCACCTTGAAACCGCTACTGGTGTTTTTGACCACGAAGCAGGTTCGGCTAGTAAATAACCTGTATAAATCTATGTTAAGTACGTCTCAAAGCATAATCTTGAATACTAAAACAGGTCAATATCGGACGAGAAGACACTACCACAGCCGACTGAAAAAGAAACTTTGAATTTCTTTTCTCCACCTTGAAACCGCTGCTGGTGTTTATGACCACGAAGGAGATTCGGCAAGTAAACAACGTGTATCTAACTATGTTAAGTAGGTCTTACAACATGATCGAGAACACTATTACATGCTAATATCGAACGAGAAGACAGTCCCAGAGCCGACTTAATGTGAACCTTTGAAATTGTGTACTCCAACTTGAAACCGCTGCTGGTGTTTTTGACCACGAAGGAGGTTTGGCTAGTAAATAACGTGTATCTAGCTTTGTTAAGTAGGTCTTAAAGCATAATCTTGAATACTAAACCAGGTCAGTTTCGGACGAGAAGACAATACCACAGCCGAGTGAAAAAGAAACTTTGGATTTGTTTTCTCCACCTTGTAACCGCTGCTGGTGTTTTTGACCACGAAGCAGGTTCGGCTTGTAAATAACCTGTATAAATCTATGTTAAGTACGTCTCAAAACATGATCTTGAATACTAAAACAGGTCAATATCGGACAAGAAGACACTACCACAGCCGACTGAAAAATAAACTTTGAATTTGTTTTCTCCACCTTGAAACCGCTGCTGATGTTTTTGACCACAAAGCAAGTTTGGCTAGTAAATAAACTGGATCTAGCTATGTTAGGAATGTTGTCAAGCATAATCTGAAATACTTTAACAGGTCAATATCGAACGAGAAGACACTACCACAGCCAACTGAAAAAGATACCTTGAATTTCTTTTCTCCACCTTGAAACCGCTGCTGGTGTTTATGACCACAAAGGAGATTCGGCTACTAAATAACGTGTATCTAACTATGTTAAGTAGGTCTTACAGCATAATCGAGAACACCATTACATGCTAATATCGAACGAGAAGATAGTACCAGAGCCGACTGAATGTGAAACTTTGAATTTGTGTACTCCACCTTGAAACCGCTGCTGGTGATTTTGACCACGATGGAGGTTTGGCTAGTAAATAAGCTGTGTCTTGCTAGGTTATATAGGTCTTAACGCATAATCTAGAATACATTTGAATACCAATATCGGACTAGAAGACCACAAGTACCACAGCCAACTATCTATATTGAATATTGTGAGTATTATGTCGTCATTTTAGGGTACATGGTTCATTAAGGAAGTATGGGTTTCATCAACAGGCACTAGACACCATTTATATTGCCTTAAACCTATCATAAAGGCCCTTAGTGTTATATGAAAAAGTACCTCCTTAATTTGGTCAGATTATATTGGCTGCTAACTTTTGGCTGCCAACTTCACACCGGTAGCTTTACCTCTTACTACAAAAAAGTTAGACTTCTGTTGAACACGTTAGTTATATATCTGCGGCGACGGGGTAGCCCCCTGTCACGTAGAGTATTGAATATCTGGCTAAACGTGGGCGAGACTGAGCCTATCCGCCCCGTATAGGAAAAGACGTGACTATGTTTAGTTTATTCATTAATATTTGAAATAATAACCATAATGAGGTCTTTGAGGAGTATGTGTGGAGTAATATTGAAAGATAGATTGAAGAATGAAGTTATAAGGGTAAAGGGAACGCTGTGGATTGAAAGAAGATATAGTGACAAGGATAGAGAAAGGCCAACTTAGATGGTTTGGTCACGTTGAAAGGATGAATGAAAGGAGATTGACTAAACAGATTTATACAGTGGGTGTGAAAGGAGCCGTTGGACGGCGTAGCCCAAGAAGGTCCTATAAGGACCAAATCGGCGATTTGTTAGTGAAGGGGCAAATACGAAGTACCCGTAACCAGCGAGCTTGCATGAAGAGACTTATGAATGCTGAGGAAGCGAGAGATGTATGCCAGGATCGTAGCAGGTGGAGGTCTTTGGTCTCTGCCTACCCCTCTTCTGGGAAATAGGCGTGAGCATATGTATGTATGTATGTATAATAACCATAAACTTACAAGGTATTCTCTAATTCTCTTACAGCTAAAAGCCTTGAAACCAACTAAGAGGATCGTCCTGCATGCGCAAGGCTTTACAACAAAAGACGATAGAATATCACTAGCGAACGACAACGGCGGCGGCGGCGCCCCCAGCGTCAAGTCTATGAACCTACACGACACCTTGAACTTTCTGACGCTGGAATTGGATGACAGTTTGAAGGAAGACGAGAATTATACGCTGACTATACCGTTCTACGGGAATTTGAAGCATGACTTGGAAGGCATTTATATCAGCAACTATGTCGATTCGACGTCTAAAGTCAAGGAGTAAGTATTTATTTGATTTTTATAACAATGATGAACTTTGATATTTTCTCGGTTCCTTCACTTATTGTCAGAACCTGGGGTTAGTCCAATGCCGATTCAGATTAGGAAACTAATTTGATCCACAAAATTACCGTGACCGTCTTAAAACAAGTCTTGGTATAAGGTAAATAAAGCTTATTATGGCGAATTAGAATGGTAATGGTTGCCATGGTGATGTTCTTGTTTTGAACCTAATTTGAATCGGAAAAAGCTTGTGGTATCCCCGGTCGGAACTAAGACGCGTGTCAAAAATCATGACGCATGTCAAAGTCAGTTCACGTCATTTGCCTCCCATTAATAAATGATATACTCTTTGCCTCCCAACGGGGAACATGCGAGGGTTGTGTGAAGCTTCGTGATGAAACCTAATAAAAGGAATTTAACTAAATAACTCGAAATATTTAATAGTGGAGTAAGCTCAGTCTTCGAGACACCAAAAGAGATTCGTCGAAAATTCTCCTGTCCCCGCGTCACAATGCAATGTATAAGCCGCCTTAAGCCTAAGATAATAAGGAGAAATTGTCCCCCAATATTCCGGCAACGCAAATTTTTCGTGACTCTGTAATGTTGCACAGTGTCCCAAAACATGCCCAGCGGCATTTGACGTGACGCGTAACATGTTGCTTACGCTCCGAGGCGAGCATCGTGTCTTGTATCTCGGTTCACTCACGTTTTTGTTGAGAGACATCTTCCTCAACATGTGCCTCCATTTGTCCAGTTGTTGCGGGACATTTTGTCCCCTTAATTATCTGATGCTATAAGACTGTATTTGGAACATTTCAGACACCTCATCGCGACCCAATTCGAGGCGATAGCGGCGCGGAAGGGATTCCCCTGCTTCGACGAGCCAATGTACAAAGCCACGTTTAGAATCAACATCGGACACAATAAGCAGTACCACGCTGTATCCAATATGCAGATCAAGGCAAGCTCTCAAGTGAAGTAAGTGTCGTACGACTCATAGGTACCACCGAATATCTATAAGGCCTTCCGGACTATACTAGACGTTGATACGCATATTCTACAACTTGGTTGTTTGCACACGGTCTGACTTCAAACGCGTCGTCAATCGAAATTGTATGGTGGCGAATTACGTATCAAACTCGAGTCGCCTTCGAGAAGTCCCATGTACAACTTATCTACTATACAGGTTTTCCCAGAAACAATAAGTAACCCCGTAGCTATTGACCACGAAATCTCAAACTATGACCTTAGTGAAAAACAGAAAGTCGCGAAATTCTTGTTTTTTTTAAGTCAAAATTTGAGTTCTTTGCGAAGCCTATCAGTAGATAGTATCGAGGTTATCCATTGCCTTAGGGTCACCCAGTATACATACTCTCTCATAAAGCGGAGAGAGAGGAGATTTTAAGTGTTGTTGTAAGTAGATTGTAAGATATATTCTCTCTCACAGATAGTCTGCCCAGAATTAGTGAAATATCTGTCATGCAAAGTGCCATGACAAATAATTACCAATTAAATAAGTCACGATTAACGTGTTGCACATCTAGCCCCAGGTAAAAGCTAAGAGGAAACCTAAGTAAAATTTAGTCGTTTTTTTGTAACGAATCATTGCTATCGTAACTGATACAAGCTCTTTTTAGACCATTTTTTAGATCGAAACTAACCTCAACCTCGATAAGTCTTGAAAATACGTCATGCATGACTCATTCTTGACCTTATTATTTGTCGTAAAGTGTCATCTGACCTTTAAATGAGTCATCAGTACATTATTTATTCAGCTAGGCAAAGATACACTTTACCTAAAATTTTATGTAGGTACACCTACCTCCTCTTATTTAGAAAGTTTGTGATTCAAATATCAACAGGACTGTAAAATATACCATCTTGTGCCGCATTGCGTACATTGTGGTCACGTCATGGTATACCTCGCGCCACGAGTTATGAGCGGTGGCCTTGAATGCGCAATAGTCACTTTTCAATACCTGTACTGTACATATGCGCAATAATTCCCGCCAACGTCGTCCAGCGCTCTTAATTCGTGGCGCAAGGTATAACAGTGGTGAAATACAGAAAGATGACACCTTTTACAGTCCTAATTCATAGTCCGGTGATTAGGATTATGAATTAGTTGCTAAATAATATTTGAATGTACATATTTGCAACTGAAATAACGATGTACATTTATTTTCAGTGCTTTGGAGAGCCATTGGCCATGGACCGTTATTACAGAGAAATTCAAGTAAGATTTCGGTTTTGTTGATAAATTAAGTTAGTAAGTTGTGGTACTTCAAATAATTTATATATTTGACGACCTCTGTGGTGTTGTGGTCGAGGCTGTGCTTTCCAAGCGACAGGTGACGTGTTCCAATCCGTCATATTCATATTCCTGTCATATTCTGTATGACCACTTTTTGGCCACAAAAGCCATAAATAAAAGTGAAAAAATCGCGAGTGTTCTTGAAGTGGTATGCAAGAAACAAGCACCGTGGTATGCTGTTTATTGATGAAAAATAATTCTATGTCAAAGAAAAGTGCTCATCATTCGTCGACAATCATGATTTGGTTGGGAGACCTGTATTTTGCCCGATGTCTGTATTTGTATTTGCAGAAAACGTCTCGAAATCAGTGCCTAATTATACCAAGGCACAGCTTAGATACTATCGTGTAAGATATACCCCACTCTTTTTGGAAGGTGGTGTAGGATTTTCCAGCAGGTCTCCGCGCCGGCTCATAAGGCCAAAATGTCTTAGGCCTGTTTCGAGCGCCAGACTTAGAATTATTCTAAGGCGCCAGATAATCGTCTCTGTAAGACACAGAGATTGACCCCTCTTCTAGACCAGTCTTTCGGAACTTTCGGAAACTTTCGGAAATACCTCATGAAAATTTGGAAAGCCAGATAGCCAGCCAAAAATATATGATATATTTAGTGGCTGAAGTTGATACGTAAATGGTTTGTGCAACGATCGATGTTTGGCCACGGAGAGGCCCTGTATCAAGAATTGCGGTGGTCTTTTGAAGTAAATTATATGCCTGTAAAATCAGGATTTGATAGCAAGCTTTCACATAAAAACATTTTACCAAAATATATATTGTAGTTTTAAATTTATGACGTCAAACACTTGTGACGTTATTTAGAGACCGACTAGGTAGGTCAGCACTTTTGAAATATAATTTATTTTTACGGCCATGTGAAGACCGGTAAAGGAACGTTCGTGATCACTTTTCTCTTACTGGCAGAGGCATAGTTACACCAAAGATTTCATGTCTAGTTTAAATTGCGTTTAAAATGTGTTTACTCCCAAAATTGTACCATTTACCACCGGGAGGTCAATAGGCGAGTCACTCAAGCGATTAAGATATGGGATATCGATATCTTACACCCTGTTTAGGGTGAAACTAAATCTGAGCTTCCTGTCTAAGACACGACGTTAGGGCAATAAAAATAAGCCTCCAAATCTACGATCATATTTGAACCATGTTATGGTGTGTTACATCGCGGATTGTGTGAAAACATGTCTCTTGTATGTCTATCGGTTCCTTATCTTACCTTACCTAAGGAACTTAGACTTGGTCTTTGACTGACATCAAAAAGTCGAGGCTCGAGGTTTGCCAGCGAAATATGGCGCAGTATCCTGGGGGTCCGATTGGTGGATCGAGTCAGGAATACTGAGATAAAGGAGAACCGGAACGAACCAGAACCGAAATAAAGGACGTAGCGGAAAAGGCAGCTGAATGGAAAAGGGACTGGGCAGGCCACGTCGCCCGTATGCAACCGGACCGATGGGCCAAACTAACAACTCTCTGGATCCCAAACGCGAAACGGGGACGTGGTCGACCCAGGAAGCGCTGGAGTGACAAATTGAGGTACCAAGACAACAACTGGTGGAAGGTAGCCCAGAGGCGTGAAGAGTGGAGGAGGGGAAGAGAGGCCTTTTCCCAGCAGTGGGATGATGTAGGCTAATAATTATAAAATAATAATGATAATAATAATAATTTCGGTTCATCAGATAGTTATAGGGTCTTAGTTATAGGGTCCCGTTTGGTACTATCGAATGAAAATGAAGTAGGGTGGACTTGCCAACAATAGCTATACGCGATACCTTCTTGGTGATGCAGATATTTTGTCATGTTTGCAGAGCGGTCCAGTCCGATTTCACCTGGGACGAGTTCGAGACGTCGCTCCCGATGTCCACGTACCTGGTCGCGTGGGTGGTGTCCAAGTTCAAATACGTGGACTCTCCTACTCACCTGTCCAAGACCAAGTTCAGGATTTGGGCGAGAGCCGACGCTATTGGTCAGGTAACACAAGAAAAATCATTGTAACCCCTCTGTTTTACGAACTTCAAACACTTAGGTAGCGGCGGTGGTACGGCCAGCATCAGATATGGGTAGTGATAACCCACGACGCGGACGGAACAGACCGGAGGTGGTATGTCCGTAACCATTTTCCTGGAAACTACTGGACCTCTTCCGATGCGGTTTTCTGCATTAAACAGCTATAATTTCAGAGCCGGTTCTCAGATGTGTTTTACGATTGTAGACCACCAGGCGCTGCAGCAGCTACGATGGTTGACGCTTCAGGGCTGCTCATTTTCGAAGGGTTTTTTTGCATTATAATAACCATAGGGATCAATTTATTAGCTAAGAATTCAATTCAATTATGGGTCGAGAGTATTTTATATGTTAAATTTATAGCTATTACGTGGTAATATTATGGACGTGCCCGGAATCTATTTAGCTATCTATGCAGAGTATACAGAAAGGTGTGGTCATATTTTAGTGGTTGTTATGGACATTGTTCTGAACAATGAAACATTTGATCAGAGCAACTTTATTTTTAATACCCAACTCTGTTAGAAGTTGGTCCAGTATGATCGTTTCCGATGCGCGGATATTGCAATTGCAAAGGCACTTAATTGATTTATTTATCACGCTATTAAAGTTAGATGTTATTTTCTTTATATCCCGGAATTGTTACTCCGGGGCATGTCCATATTAACATCTCCATAGATCAGCTCCAGCCAGTTCCACCCATTCCCAACTCTGGATATAAGTAAGCACGCAAGCTATTCAAATAGTCTGGTCAAAATATCAAATCTACAAATTTAACGATTAGAAATATCTATAACTACATCGCAAGTCTCAAAATGATATTAATATTCTCAGTGTAGAAATGTTTTACACACGCAATTCTCAGATAGATTTTTGTTTAATACAGGTTGTAGCAGAAAGGTGAACTCAGTTTTTAGCGGTTATTGGGGACATCCTTCTGAGCAAATTTCACTAAAAAAACCGTTTGATCAAAGCAACTTTTAATTTTGACCTCTCCATAACTTAATTTTGGGCCAGGAGGTCAAGTTATTTTGTAAGGAGTCGTGAAAATTTTAAAATGTTCTCAGAATAATATCCCTGAAAACTCCATTAAATTTGACCACACATTTCTGTTAACCTGTGTAAGTATTTCCGAATCCCAATACCAAGAATAGCATTTTCTAATCCCACAGACGGAATACGCAGCTCTTAACGGCCCAAAAGTGCTCTCATTCTACGAGGGCTGGTTCAACGTCTCCTTCCCGCTGCCGAAGCAAGACATGATAGCCATTCCGGACTTCAGCGCTGGAGCTATGGAGAACTGGGGATTGATTACCTACAGGTACATATATCTCGGAGTTTCTTCACTATCTCACTTACATACGTTTGTTGATGGCCAATCTTGTTGGCCGCTGAATGCCGTCTGGAGGGGGTGGCGGTGCACACGGAACAAGCAAGAGAGATGCGAACATGGGCGAGAGAGAGAGCTGACAGCCGGCTCAGGGGCCGAAAAACCTGGCGCGGGATGTACGTAATCACCGCCATCTTCAACATCATATCACACAAAAAGGATAAATGTGCACCTCAAATTAGTAATAACTTTTACTAGGGCTACAAGTGTATAGCCTTAGTTAAAGATACAGAAAAATTGGCGATAGATGTCGCCACTGTGCTAAAATGCCATAGCTTTACAAACCTGCATCGCGTAAGGCGAATGTTTCTCGAGCATTCTCACAAGTTACTCAGATGTGTTTGATTTGTTACAGGGAAACCGCACTACTGTACGACAAGCAACAATCATCCTTCTTGAACAAGGAGCGAGTCTGTGAGGTGAGTTATCCTTATGAAATACATAATGAAAATATACATTGGAAAATAATCTAGCAATAAGTGGTTTCCATTTTCTTATGTGCATGCAGTGAGATCGACCTCGATCTTTATGCATCTGCACGCAAAGGCCTATGAAACTTTATATTGCTGTCTATGTTTATTCGATCGATTTATTGTAGCCAAAGGTGCCATAATCAATGAACACAAGTATCATGCGACGTTTTTCAACTCACTTGCGAGGAAATAAATAGACGCAGCCAAACCTCTAATAATAATAATAACAATAAATAGCTAATCAACAAAAACGCTACCAAATATTTGTGCAAATTGGCGCCCTTTATAGGGTTCCGTACCCAACGGGTAAGAACGGAACCCTATTACTAAGACTTCGCTGTCCGTCCCTCCGTCCGTCCGTCCGTCCGTCCGTCCGTCCGTCCGTCTGTCACCAGGCTGTATCTCAAGAACCTAGCTAGCTAGAGAGTTGAAATTTTCACAGATTATGAATATCTGTTGCCGCTATAACAACAAATACTAAAAAACAGGATAAATGAAATATTTAAGGGGGCTCCCATACAAGAATTCTTTCAATACCACATACAAACTTATGGATGCACCTGGTTACGTACATGGTGTGTGAAAGTAACCGCACCAATAACTTTGTAAACAATATTTTGCTGTGTAAAATCCAAACTATTCACTCCACACCATCGCTTCCATTGAACGGTGGTACGGAACCCTTCGTGCGCGATTTAGACTCGCAATTGACCGGTTTTTTCTTTTTTCACGCGCTGGCGCGCGCAGTTGTTGATGAAGGCACAGGCAACACCACTAAACAGCCTATAAATAAGGCTTTGTATGTGCAAATTATGGGTAAAATGTAGCGAGAAAAATATAATTTGATAAAATAATGTTAAAAATAATTATGATGATTGTTTCATCATAATTATTATACATAATATATACTTAATGCTAAAATATTCACAAAAAATGCATTGTTTGTAGGCATAAAAACTCGCATCTGAGATTGAAAAAAAAAATGCAAAGTAAAAAGCACAAGGGTGTAATATGTGCTATTGTGTGTGGCCCTTGCCTTGCTTCAAATAACCAGTTTACGAGCAGGTTTGTTGAAAAATACTTTACCTAAGTGTAAACTACTAACGACTTATATTATATTTAACGAAAAACTTTTTTATTAGTAATTTTTCGCCAACGCGACATTTTAGTTTGTGTACCATATTACGTATTTTACAATCAAATTTATGTTAGTACGAAGTTCATCGGGTTATCTAGTATTAAATATATTGTTGAATATCATTGTCAAGTAGCCAATTTCTCTTGTGTTGTGCCCCAGGTGATCGCGCACGAGCTAGCGCACCAGTGGTTCGGCAACCTGGTCACCATGAAGTGGTGGTCGGACCTCTGGCTGAATGAGGGCTTCGCGACGTACGCTGCCTCCGTGGCCATCGCCGCCGTGCAGCCCGCGTGGGCGACGCGCGACGCCGACGCCGTCGAAAATATCATGGCCGTGCTGAGCCTCGACGCGCTCGCCACCAGCCATCCGGTGAGTCGCCCACGAGTCACCAACGAGTCCTCAATGAGTTACCAACGAGTCACTGAAGAGTCGCCAACGAGTCACTAAAGAGTCGCCATCGAGTCACTAAAGAGAGTTTCCAGCCTGTCAGTCACGACCGAATTAGGTAGTAGAATGTTACTGAAGATTCACCTTAAAGTTTGAATCACGAAAGAGTCACTGAAGTGTCACCAATCAGTTATAAAGACCCGGAAGGGGCCGAGCCTCCCATTCGAAAAAGACACTAACACTGAGTTACAGAAACGATCTTTAAATTTTAAAGCCCCGCAAAATGCTAATGGGCGTAACGACAACGCGTGTGACCTGTCATGGATACTATGTACACAGAAAAAAGAGCCATGTTTTAAAAATATTGTTTATCAAATAAACAATATTTTATGGAATTGACACGCCATTAGCGTTATGGGGGGCTAAATGTTAAAGATCGTTGCTGAAACTGGATGTAACTTATGTAGTGACGTGGCTTGGCAAGCTAGAAAGGACGGGGAACTACGCCCCTCTAACTAAGACCTAACTGCACTTGGAGTTTCAAAGACCCGGAAGATAGTAGGGCCGAGCCGCACATTCGTAACAAAAGTCACTAACTATAATTTGAAGAGCTACAACGTACAGGGAGTCAGGGAGCATTAAGCTATTAAGCTCATTAGTTTCATCTCTCTGTCGAAGGTGTGTGTCACGCTTGACGACCCGAAGCGCATCTCGGAGATCTTCGACGAGATCTCGTACAAAAAGGGCGCCGTGCTGATCCGCATGATGGTTATGTTCCTCGGAGAAGACGTGTTCAGGAAGGCGATCCACAAGTAAGTTAGCCAAAAACTACCCCTTGATTTGGGTCTTTGTTAGCCCACGAAAGTAATGAAAATAAACTAGACTTGGTAATCATGGACATGAGTCATAAACGAGTCCTTAGCCAGTCGCGCCATGTCAGTAGTTAGTAACTCGCGTCACTTATCACTTTCTTTTTAGTAGCTCTGTGTGCAAAGGACCTTAGTGGCCTTAGGGTAGGGGTGGAAGAGCACAGATTTAAACTCACATATTTAATAACCACCACAGAGGCTCTTCATTTTAAACCCTTGTGATTTACCTTGACAGCTACCTAGTAAAGTACTCGTACCAGAACGCAGAGCAAGATGACCTATGGCGCGAGTTGACAGCTGTCAGCAAAGAATACAACGTGCTGTCACGTAATGTGACAATCAAGGACATCATGGACACGTGGACTACCCAGTCTGGATACCCCCTACTGACGGTCGACAGGGATTATACTAGCAACGAGCTGACTGTTAGTCAGGTAAGACACCCCGACCCCTGATGAAATCAAATAGTCAATCACCCCACATTCACCCACTTCTGGGTCGAGGCTTCTTGACCATGCCATCTACTCTGGGGCCCTATTCTGTTAAAAAATCCGTATTTGCCTGGTGGGCGGCGCCTATTTTGTTTGGGGACTGACTGCCAAATACAGCATTTTGCGCCCTTGGACGCAATCGATATATTATCGTTATGCGTTTTCCATAACTTGAGCCTCCCCCATCAACTACCTACTAGCTTTGGCGATGATCTCATACTTCCACCTGGCTGGTAGTCTGCCCACGGGTTTGCGTAGCCATTCTGTTACCGCTTTGGGCTATTGAGATACCTCAGATTTTCATTATCATCAGTCTGTGAGGGAATCCACTGCTGAGTATTGGGCCTCTGACGTACAAGCCATTCAACTCGGTCCCATTAGTAATTGTCCCGCATTTACACCCATGATAGTTTGGTCACGTTGGAAGGTTAAATGAAAGGACATTGACGGAACAGATGAACGCTTTTGAAAAAATATTAATATAGCCTTATTATAGTAGCCTTTTCAACTAATGATTAGCCTTATAAGTAAAGATTGGCGGGGCACTTGGCAAGATGGGATGACGAACGGTGGACGAAAGCAGTCACAGAGTGATGGCCAAGGGGAGCGACAAGGCCAGTGGGCAGACCACCTGCCGATGGTCCTACCATATACTAAAGTCGACAGGATCTCAGTGCATGCGGTTGGCACAGGACCGTAGGGGTTGGCGCTATAGAGAAGAGGCCTATGCCCAGCAGTGGGTTGACGTGAGCTGAGCATGATGATGATCAAGTAATTCTGACATTTAGGTATTTTTCACCTGTACTGATTGGGTAAACATTGCATAAACAAGCAGAATCGTAATAAAGACAGATCGTGTGAAATAACTGTGTTGTGAATAAACAATATTTCAAAAGAGATTGAAATTCCTAGATGTCAGAATTACATGATAAGACTACAGTTTAATATATCTATAGGTTGTGAACGAAGCCGTTGCAGGGAACTCCCAAGAAGGTACTATACATACAAAATTAGCGATTTATTCATGGCTAAAATTTTCATTTACTTGTTTCATATTTAGGCTGAAAACCTTTGAAGCGCTCAACCGATTTAAATAAAATATATCTAAAAATCATTGCAGTGAAGTCTACCACCAACTACAAAAAACTGAATCCAAATCCATCCACCCGTTTGACCACTATAACTAATTAAGCTGATAACTTTCGAACAACTGAACGGATTTGAACTCAACATATCTAAAAACAATAGCAGTAAAGTCTACTAACAACAAAAAAAACGCATTAAAATCCGTCCACCCGTTTGACCGCTATTTTTAGTTAAGCTAATAACTTTTGAACGCCTTAACCGCATTTGATCGTCCGGCGGGTGAGCTGAGCATATGTATGTAGGTATTTACCATTATTATTATTACTTACCATTATTGTATCTTAGATTTATGTTGTTCTTGACAGAAACGCTACCTAGCCCTCGGTTCGATCGCTGACACCAGCACCAGCTGGTGGCTGCCGCTCAACGTGCTCTGCGCCAGCGAGGTGGGCATGCAGCGAAGGGAGCCGATCCAGTGGCTCTCGAATAGCGAAGGGGTGACCAATAAGCACAAGTTTGAGCACGGCTCCAAGAGTAACGACTGGGTGCTGTTCAATTCCGAGTTCATTGGTGAGTTTATTGTCCGAGGAGGCTTTTAGCGTCAGGGTCAGACAGTGGAGGTCTAGTCAAGTCAGAAGCTAATTCGATAACAGCAGTTAATTTAATTAAAAATATTTTCACTCGAGCAACCCCGGCTCGAAGTAATGGCAGGAGGGGAAATTCCACATATATTGTGAGTCCAGTTCCTGTTCTGAAAATTTACATAGTTTGCAAGTCGATTAATAAGTATCTAAGGAGACATATCCGGGTAAGATGGGCGGCGGATCCACCCCTGAAATGTACATGGCTAGCAAGTCGGGTAATGAGCATCTAACAAGAGCAGGAAAGAAATGAGGGGCGATGTAAGCCGACCCTGGAAAGTCACATGTCTTGCAGGTCTAAAAGTATTGTGCAACTAATAAGATCTGTCGTGAGTGCCGTTTTTAGCTAACGGCAATCCTTTCTGTCCCGCCTCCAGCGCCGTACCGCGTGAACTACGACGCTCGCAACTGGGGGCTGCTGTCGGCCACGCTCAACAGTGAGAAGTTCCTCGACATACCGACGCTGAGCCGCGTGCAGCTGTTGGCTGACTCATTCGCGCTGGCCTGGACCAATGTCCTGGACTACAGTCTGCCACTTCAGTGAGTAGTTTATCCATCATCAGACTCTACCCACATCCACCCACGGCTGTATAAATGCCTCTTCTCTGTAATTCCTCATGGTGCTGGGCCATCCAAATCCAGAGATTCCGTCGACTTGTTGATAACGACCACTGGGCTGGTGGTTTGTCCACTGTCGCTTATATGGATACTTAATATTTGTATTACGTGCCTACTGCTGGGCAAGGACCTCTGTCCCCCTCTCCCACTATATCCGATCCTGAGCGATCTCCCTCCAGTCCTTATACCACAGACCCTCACTCCATCTCTTCCTGGAATGGCCACGCTTTGCTTTTTCTGGGAGCCACTCTGTGCCTCTCTTTGCCCGACGCTTCGGCAGCATTGGAGCAACTTACTTAACCTCTCGGTACCTGGACGCGTTATCATTTTGTTTTTTTACCATGGCATGAGATTCAAATCGCGATGCCTCTTACCCAGGTCCAGGTGCTGAAGTGTGTATATATAGGCTCTAAATCGCGGCGGTGGGGTATTTCTTTGTCATATTAGTATACTAAAATTTGTCGTATACTGGCTTAACGTAACCGAATCCTAGGGATCCAATCCCGGTGATCAATGAAATTACAGTCTTCAAAAAATAAAAGGCCCGGAGGCCCAAACTAAATTCAACCTTATTACTCAGTGACACGGACGCTGTCACTGGGCCTTTTATTCTGTGAAGACTGTAGTAATTTATTTGAAGTGAACACTGAGACATTCTAGCATTGGCGGAAAACATCGCGAAGAATCCGCCGCGATGGGTTGTCCCCCTTTCACTCAAAAAGGAGAATTGAATAACGAGCTAATACAGATTCAGAATACTCACTCCATACAAATTAGAAATAGTACTTTCATAATCCAGAGATGGCGCTGGGTGAAGCGATATGATTTAAACGCCATTTCAGTCAACATACTTCTAGATGGCACTAAGCACTCATATTAGAGGGCAAAAAATGTTACTGAATTGCAAATAGGTTGGTTTTTAGTAAATCTTTTAAACCTCTATAATCTACTAGATGGGGTACCAAAATTGCCCTCTGAAATAGCCACTTCGGATTGGTAAAGTTATGCATAATGTTTGGATAAATTTGGTCGGTGAGTTCGTTTTCAGTAGTGGCTATGTTGCAGAAATCACTGTTGAGTTCAATGAGATATGTGCCTTCGCCTATTTTTAAAAGTTGATAGTTCAACTCTCATATTTTTTGTTAGTCGCAGTATTTGTATGTGTGGCTAGAGATATGTTTTTTAAGCATGCATTGATTTCGTCTGCTGGTGTTGACTTGGGGATAACTGGAAGTGTTTATAGAAAATCTCCTGAGAGTATGGGTAGAGCTCCTCCCATCACTTCAGAGTTTCCTCGGAAGTCTTGTAATGTTCTATCCATGTCTTCGAGTGATATTCATCCCAGAAGATAATTTTAGCTTGTTTAAGAAGTTCACCTCATCCAGATGCTCTTGAGATTTTGCCTACCGGGAATTGTTCTTCGGCAATATTCGACGGTAGTTGTCGGGCGAAATGGGCAATTCATCCTCCTTCCATAAGTGTGGCGGCAATGCCAGATGATGCCAGTGCAAGTGCGATTGTATAGTTTAGCACGTATTTCTGCCAGCAATAGATTTAATATAAACTTTTTCCCAGTGCCACCTGGTGCGTCTAAGTAAATAATTCCGCCAGTGTTATTGATCCGGTCCATGATGACGTTATAATATTTTTATTATTGTCATAGAGAAATGGTTTGTTGTGGGCAATGTATTGAAATAGTTCGTTGATGTTGTGGCTTTTTTCCTTTGCAATTTCGAATTTTAGCACATTTATAGTTTAACATTTATATTCTAGACGAATGTGTGTCTCTTTGAAGATGTCGTCGTTGAATTCGATGGTCAGTTCTGGATAAGCTTGTCGGATTTGGAACAGTATGTCATCACTCATACTCTCTTTGAAGGAGACCCATAGCTGTTTTGGATTCGATGGTTTATATGTTGTTAGAATTGTAGCGAATAAGTCTCTGATTTGCTCAGCTGAGGCTGTGAGTGAGGCTTCTTGTAGTGTTGTCGTTTCCCAACAGTCCTAAGCGTTGGCATGTTTCTCTGTACGTCTGGCATAGGTAACTGTCAACAGTCTTGAGATCGTGTAACATGAACATCCGGAGATAGAAACATTCGGCGTTGTTCGGATGTACGGTGTATACCTATATATACGTTAGTTTTTTTTATTAGTTAGTTTTAGTATCAATAGTGAGCCACCGATCTGAAGTTCCCACCTTGCATATTTGCGTTTGCTATATTCCTAATCATATATCTATAGGTGAAATAACTGTGTTCTATAATAATCTGCAAGCCATACTACTTGGGGCACGGGATTGTGATGAGTTCCTAATCATTGGTGATTTTAATACACATCATATGACATGGTCCAGAGATATAAACTCACATGCTTTGATTCCAAGTGACCCGTCAGACCCGAGGGCTCGTTTGTTGCTGGACACAATTTCAGTCTGTAGTCTTCACCAGTTTCAAAATATACCGAATGCAAATAACCGTTTGCTTGATCCCGTATTATCTACAATGTCAACGGTAAATGTTTATGGTGCTGACCCTCTGTCACGATTGGACCGCCACCACCCATCATTGGTAGAAAATGTCGATGAACTTAAAGTTGCTAAAACGGCTAGGAGTAAGACAAGGCGTCTAAACTTCCATAAATCTAACTATGAGAAGGTAAGGCAGGATATTTTGAGAGTTGATTGGGTTAGTCTTCTATCTGTGGAGGACTTAGATGAATGCATTCGTATCTTCTACGACAAACTTAATAGCATCATAAGAGATCACACGCCACTTACTAAGAGTGATAGTCATAAATACCCTTTCGGGTACAATTCAGCTCTCAAAAACTGCCTAGCAGAAAAAAATAAGTACCACAAACTATATAAGAAATATGGTAACCCTCGTGATTATGACACATTTTCCCTTTTAAGAGCTCGGTGCAAAACTCTCACGACTGTTTGCTATCAGAGATTTGTCTCAAATTTTGGAGACTCTCTCGATGACAATATCAAGGGTTTTTGGCGATTCATTAATAGTAAAAAAGGTTGTGCCTCTATACCGCAAACATGACTTACAATTAACACTCAACTTCAAATGCCGACGAAATTTGTGAAATGTTCTCAAACTATTTTGGTTCTGTATTTGAGGGTAACACTGGCGTCCCTTGCATAAATGATAGTATTCCCAGAGTCCAGTATCCATGTGCATTAACTAAAGTCTCAATAAGCAAGGAAGACATAATAGGAAAAATCGCACTCCTAGACCATAATAAAGGGGCTGGGCCAGATGGTATTCCTCTGGCCTTCATCAATGAATGTAAAAAAGAGCTGATTACTCCGATCGAATATATATTTAATTATTCCCTTCCATTAGGTGTTTCCCCCAAATATTGGAAAAGTGCACATATAGTCCCGGTGCTTAAAGCAGGAGATAAATCTAAATGCGAAAACTACAGGCCCATCAGCATACTTTCATGTCTCGCAAAACTTTTTGAGTCACTTGTGTACTGTCACATATATAATCATGTTAAGCCTTATCTCACTGACAATCAACACGGCTTTATATAGAAGAGATCTACTACCAGCAATCTTCTAGAATACACAAAAAAATCTTTGTTCATCCTTTGATGCCCGAGGTCAGGTTGATTCCTTATATACGGACTTTAGCAAAGCATTTGATAAGGTCAACCATATAATTCTTTGCCAAAAAATCGCGTCTCATGGTATACATGGTTCATTGTATAGATGATTGGAGTCCTATCTTAATAACCGAAGTCAACTGGTCGCACTGAAGGGATCAACCTCCACGACCGTCGCTATTCTATCTGGGGTTCCACAGGGGTCACACCTTAGGACCTCTCCTATTTATAATTTTCATTAATGATATTGCGAAATATATCCGAAGTCCATGCCTAATGTATGCTGCTGACTTAAAAATATTTGCCAGAATTAACAGCTTACATGACTGCCAGGTGCTGCAGGATAATTTGCGAAGAATAACGGAGTGGTGTGAGTCCAATCTTATGTACCTGAATGTAGCCAAGTGTTTTGTTATCACTTTCACTAATAAGCTTAACAAGATAACCTATGACTACAGTTTAAAGGATACCGTGTTGTTACGAAAAACATTGGTGAGGGATTTGGGAGTACTATTTGACGAACAACTCTCTTTTCGTCCCCATTATGATAGTATTGTTAAGAAGGCTCGACAAATGCTGGGTTTTGTAATAAGAAATACCAAAGACTTCAAAAGACCCAGTAGTCTCATACTTCTTTATAATAGCCTAGTCAGGAGTATACTTGAGTATGGTTGTCAGGTCTGGTCGCCATTGTATGCCGTCCATATACATAGCATAGAACAGGTTCAACATAAATTGCTTAATGTATTATCATACCGATGTAATCTGGGACGAGAACATACTAGTTACCTTCACGTAATGAACAAATTTAATATAACCTATCTCGAACAACGACGTAAGTTATTGGACTTAAAATACTTGCATAATTTGATTCACAATAGAATAGATTGCCCACCCTTACTTGAACTCTTAAAATTTAGCTACTTCACAAGAACCCGTAACTTTAGACCATTTCATGTGCCTGTCCATCGAATTAATGTCTCTTTTAATGAACCAATATCAAGAATGTGTCGTTTATATAATAAATGAACTATTGAAGTATGTGATGAGATTGATATATATGATAATAATCGTTACAAATTTAATGAATCAGTCCAAAAATTATTACCAATCCTTTGCTCGTTGTCACTCTAAATTTAATTATTTAATTTAATTTTTATCTTTATTTTTATTGGAATTATAATTAATGTATCTTATGTGATACCTAATTGAATGATGTAATGAATTAATTTATGAATAATTGTCAATTTGATGCACGTTACTGAAATTTTTATTGTAAAATATCTAGCATTTTAATGTTGATTAATTGTGTTCCGCCTCCTATATGTCGCTATATGTGCTTACATACTTTGGAGAGCAGTCGGGAACCATATTCTGTACATGCTTTAATAATGTAATTTTGTGATTGTTATCTGTTTTGTAAACCAAATAAATAAATAAATAAATAAATAGATCCTCTACTGGGATTCATTGTTTTCGTCATTAAATATGTTTTTGTTGTGTTCCACGTTTAATAGGTAGGGACGTCGACATAATATAGTAATGTTTTCGCGAATGGATCTGTTTGGCACATTTGAAAAAAAACTGTTAAAGTTGTGTGCTTAGGTGGCTTGCTTGCAATTTTTCTAGCGGTATCTTTTGTGAAGGAAACTCCCAGTCTTGTCCGATTCTTAGTTTTTCTTTGATTACTGGCCACGATGAGTTAGTTGCATGTGAATGTTATGAAGAGGTCAGGTCGTCCTTATTTTCTTATATAGGTCATGGCATCTTCCTATGTAAGATGAGGGTAAGATTACCATTTTTCCAATGTCGTCAAAAATATGGACGACAATGGAACAATGTTTTGGTCATTTATGATCGCGTCTCGTAGGTGTTTATATTCTTCCGTGCGTAGTTTCTTCTGATTCAGTCTTATGTAAAACATCCGTTCCGCTCCTATTTTTGCATACACATCTACCAGGAGTGTCGAGAATGTGATTGTATGTATCACTGTCTCTGATTGATTGGAAGTGACTTTTTTGTTTGTTTCTACGCCTGTTTCTGTGGGTCTACCGCTCAAGCCCCGTCGGATTGATCCCGATGCCGACGCTTGAATTGACTTGCCATATTGTCATAATGATAAAGTTTATTCTTGCGCATTTAAACACGAAGCTGTCAAAATGAAGCCGTCACCGATGCCGATTGGGCTTGCGCGGTCGACCCACTGGTTGGATTTGTTTCACATTAAAACGATATCCGTCCTCTCCGTACACAAAAAATGCATATTGGAGGGCATCTTATGAACGGCGTGTCTCTGCAAGCGTTGTAGTCGTTCTCCTCTTCGTTGTACAATTATATCACGTCTTGTGTTTTCATTGTCCACAGTTACGATGGCGACTTCGTCTATCTGAGATGCATTAAATCTACGTTCTTGTTATCCAGGTGGTCCCTTGTCGGTTCCAATTATAACTTTATAGTCATCAGAAATCATTCAGTCTAGTGCTGTTTTGAATATGTGATTAAGTCGATTGTATTTGTGTAAGATCCACTGTACATCTTGGTTTATTTCTCGTCTCAAACCACTAATGTTTGTGCACCGTAGATCAATTTCTCTTCTTTATTTCCGATGAAATATACTTGCTGAAATTTATAGTCTTCGTTGGTTAGTGGTAGTAATGATCCGATTTTTGTGATAGATTTGTTCTTGAACGGAAAAAATAATTGACTTCATTTCTGTTAGTGTCGACCGAAGTGACACTGAAAGGAGTCATTTAGAAGAAGGCATTCTAAGCTTTTTATATTTAATAAAGTATTTTGATTCTGGAGTTTCCCCGTTCATGTAATGTAGAAATTCCTGCGGAGGTGCTTCCAGTGGTGGTAATCGAACTTTTCCATATATGCAACAGATTCCTGGTGTTGCAAAAGCGGTAGATGTTATCCATTTTTCCGATTACGACGTGTTTTTGTTTGTTATATTCTTTTGGCGGGTCGTAGTGGAATGCTTCATTTGTTATGTTGTACTCTTTATGTTTAATATTTATGCTTCGGAACGCACCTCGGTTTTTGTTGCGCGGATCGACCGCGAGTGATCGGGACATCACTAGCTAGCTGTCACTTGCATAGAAAAAAAAACTAGCTAATGTCACTTTGCACATGGTAAAATTGTCGGCGTCAGGCATCGGGGCCTTGGCTGAATGTTAATTATAATAATCTCGTAATAATCGTCAACAAATAAGTTGATTTCACGTCATCGTAGTGAGTGCTTCGTGCCGTGAAAATTTGAAGTGATTCGGTGATCAATTCGTCGCGCTCGGATAGCGACCCTTGTAGTCGGCAGCATTAAGACGGCATCAGCAGCGGGCTACGACACGAGTAAGATTCGACTCCCAACACCCCCCACCCTTGTGTTCCTCAACCCGTACTCCTGCCTCGAATTGAGCTTTCGAATGCCGGTCCACGGCGTCAAGGTCAGTACTACTTTGTGACATTCCACTGTAAAACAACCCTTCACAGATCCCACCCCTTTCGGTTGAGGCGTGGGTTTAACATTTTGGTAGCAGAGGCGCGGTTTCCTAGTCGATTCACGGACGGTTGTAGGGTTGTTTTTTTGCCACATTGTAGTTGGGAGAGGGTGGGTACCTCAGATTGGTCGGCAATCATTTTGTGAGTGAGTCTTGTGGTCGGTATACCACAATTTAGGTTCATTTTCGGTTAGTGAACGTATAATTAACGATTTAGTTAACGATTATTATAAATTTGTAGTCGGAAACTACTGTGGTGTGCATAAGGAACAGTCATTCGGTCGGTCTATAGTATTGCAGTCGGGTTCTATAGTATTGCAGTGTTATTTCGGTTTACAGAGCAGGGTCAGGCTATTTAAGGGGTATTAAGCTGATTTTGCTGACCTCAGTAGAAGTGCAGGTCATATCGGAAAGGCCACTTCTAGAAGGTTAACGGCTACCTACATTATATTAAAAATAGCTTTTTTTATAATACATTTTTGGGTGTTATTTTTTATTAGGGTTCCGTACCCAACGGGTAAGAACGGAACCCTATTACTAAGACTTCGCTGTCCGTCCGTCCGTCCGTCCGTCTGTCACCAGGCTGTATCTCAAGAACCTAGCTAGCTAGAGAGTTGAAATTTTCACAGATTATGTATTTCTGTTGCCGCTATAACAACAAATACAAAAAAACAGGATAAAATAAATATTTAAGGGGGCTCCCATACAACAATACCACATACAAACTTATGGATGCACCTGGTTACGTACATGGAGTGTGAAAGTAACCGCACC
Source organism: Argyresthia goedartella (assembly GCA_949825045.1). NCBI lineage: Eukaryota > Metazoa > Arthropoda > Insecta > Lepidoptera > Argyresthiidae > Argyresthia > Argyresthia goedartella. The sequence goes on from OX463831.1 coordinate 27,439,372, forward strand.
AATAACTTTGTAAACAATATTTTGCTGTGTAAAATCCAAACTATTCACTCCACACCATCGCTTCCATTGAAGGGTGGTACGGAACCCTTCGTGCGCGATTTAGACTCGCACTTGACCGGTTTTTGTGCTTTATGGTGGCATTCTCTAATTGATTTAGAGTGTATAGTTATAAGGTGTATATCCACAGGGCGACCATATTAAATATTTTTAGGATTTAATTGTTTTAGTGGTTGCCTTAGTTTTGACAACTTAGTTTTAATTTCTGTGCCCAGCGCTGACGGGCAAGTGCTGGTCTCTGGCTATACTTAGTTCGGTAGTGAAGTATAGGACCAGAATCTATAAATATTATTATAATTCACCCTTGGCGGTACTGCGGAATGGTGACCGGGAGGAAATGAGATGGCTCGCCCATACTCATCAGTATGTGGAGCGATCGGACATGGATGATGTCCTGCTCAAGCGTGTGGAGGACGCAATGACACGCGTCGGGAAGGTGTGTCGGCTGGCTGCGGAGGCTGAAGCTCTCGAGCTTACTGATGAAGCTTCGGTGGCTACAGTGAAACAGCTCTGCGCGGATGCTGACCAAGCGATGGAATGCTTGGGTGACATCGAGCGTCGCGCGGAGATTTAAAGCGGTCGCGAAGGAATGACCGTGGGGAGAGTAACGGAGACCCACCCCCGAAGGGTGTTGTTGGACGGCTGCCACACCTGGAGATTTCGGCCTTCAGTGGGGCAATTGATGAGTGGCCGGCCTTCATCAATTTATTTGATAGTTTGGTCCACGGTCGGGACGACCTGGACAACGCCTACAAGTTGGCCCAACTATTGATGGCTCTGCGGGGTGAACCGAAGGAGTTGGTCGGTCACCTAACGGTCACGGCGAGCAACTACGATATAGCAAGGTCCATATTGTTGGACCGCTACCAACACAAACGGCGGTTGGTTGATGCGCAGCTAGGGAAGCTGTTTAGCATCCCTAGAGTAACCCGGGATGTTGACATCCGAGTACAGGTGCTCAACCCTGTGCTGGTGGCCACTAAGGCCCTTCAGAACCTTGGTCTTTCGGTAGACCAATGGTCATATATTGTTCTAAATATGGTTTTGTCACGGTTGCCTGCAGCTGTTCAAAGTCGGTTTGAACAGCTGCATGGGGGCAGTAGCACGGAACTGCCCACACTTGTCCAATTGACAAATTTTTTGGAGGGTGAATGTAGGCGATGTGACACACTGGACACGGAGGACAGTGTGCAGCGCCAACCGGCGCGGATGCGGGAGGGGCCGCGCCCCCCGCCCCCACGGGGGGGTGGGAGTTCGAAACAATTTGGCGTTTTGAATGCCGCGCCGTCGGGTGACGGCTGTGTGCACTGCGACAGTGCCGGTCATGACATAACCAGTTGCGCCAAATTTAAGGCGCTCGGGGTAGCTGCCCGCAGGAAGATAGTCTTCCGTCACCGATTGTGTTTCGGTTGTTTGGGGCCGCACACGCTGAGCGAGTGCTCGCGCGCGTTCCCCTGTGAGTGCTGTGGTGGCAAGCACCACATAGTGTTGTGCCTGAATCGGTCAGGCCCTTCGGACGGTCACCAGGGCCGGACTCAGGTTGGTCGGCCACAGGGCCCAACCAGGGCCGGACCCAGTCCCCCTCCGGGCAACGGGAGTCACCAACGGGGTGACTGGGGTACCCGCGGACGGGACCCCTTCCCCCCCCCCCCCCCCCCCCCCCCGAGGGGAAGAGGGCAGCGCGGGGGGTAACATGCGGGATAGCCGGGGTTCGGTCGCCGCTGTCCACGGTCAGCGAGGACTTCGGGCCGCTGGCTCACCGCGTGTTACGGGCGGGTGTCAGATGGCACCTATGAGTAGCGCGAAGGTCCGGTATGGTCGGATACCGGGACAGCGAGGGGCATATTATACGGGTTGGGACCCCTTGATGCACATACGGTATGATATGCCGGTTGCATATCAGAAGCCGAGTTATTCCGAGGCCGACGGAGGTCTCAGCGGGTTCGGATCCCGCGGAGGTTCCCGCTAGGGACACGCCGCCCACTTACAGGGTGCCGCCACTCCACAGACGGTCATGCTCCCCACCGCCTCTGTGATAGCGTGGAGTTCGGACGGCAAATCATGTGTGGCACGAGCACTATTGGACTCGGGGGCCCAGGGGTGCTTAGTCTCGTGCAACCTTGTAAGAAGGTTGGGTATTTCGGTAAGGGAGTATCCACATTCCATTCGGGGAATTGGGAACACGGAAGTCGGTTCCGTTAAGGGAGTATGTCGGATTACTCTCTCGTCACGGGTGGATTCATCGGTGAATCTGACGGTCACGGCATTAGTCATGCCTAATGTGATGGGCTCACACCCTCACGTACGGTTGTTGCCCTCGGTGCGACAGTTGGTCGCTGGGTTGTCACTGGCTGACCCGGAGTTTGATATTCCGGGCCCAGTAGACATTTTATTGGGTGTTGATGCCTTGGGATACCTGTTAGTGCCAGGTGTCCACGTGTTGCAGGCGACTGGTCTGGTTTCGGTCAACACCAGATTGGGCCATGCGGTAATGGGTCCGGTCATGCCGGCTGCCCCACGCCTAGCGACTAGTAGTCCCTTATTCGGTTCTGTACTCTCGGAGGTGATACAGAAGTTTTGGGAGGTGGAGGAACCACCTACGGTCCGCCGGTTGGACCCGGTTGAAGAAGAGTGTGAACAGTTTTATCGGAACAATACTGGTCGCCTTCGGTCAGGTCGATTTATCACACGTCTTCCATTCCGGAGTGATCGCCCACCGCTGGGCAGTTTACACCATGCAGCTGAGACGCGGCTTCTGTCGTTGGAACGACGCATGAAGCGTGACGGGATTTTCCGGCAGAAGTACGTCGACTTCATGCGGGAATACGAGTTGCTCGGCCACATGTCGGTTTCGGGTATCGACTGGAAGCGTGAAGACCACTGCTTCCTGCCTCATTACGCGGTCTTGAGGACCCCGAAGGGCAAAATACGGGTAGTGTTCGATGGATCGGCATCGACATCTAACGGCATGAACCTGAACCAGTGTTTGCATTCAGGGCCGAAGTTGAACCATGACATCGCGGATGTTATCACACGGTTCCGTCAACACAATGTTGTGTTTGTAGCTGACATCCGGATGATGTTTAGGCAGACGGTCATTCACCCTGACGATAGACGGTATCAGCTGATACTGTGGCGAGAGAGCCGCTGGACGATATCTGTACCGGTGCAGATTCCGTAGAGGAGGCGCTCGCTCGACGGGACGAGCTAGTTGAGCTCTTACGGGGTGGAGGTTACGAGCTCCGGAAATGGATGTCGATCTCTCCAGAGTTACTGTCTGGTCTTCCGGATGACTACCAGCAGGATCCCTACATTTTCGAAAATCTGGAAAATCCGAATATGTTGTCGGTATTAGGCGTCCAGTACTAGCCGGTGTCAGACATGTTTTCGTATCGGGTCGAGTTGGACTCCCCGAAGGTCTGGACGAAACGTAACGACCTTTCAACAGTGGCTAGGACATTTGATCCAAACGGGTGGATCACCCCGGTAACATTTCAGCTCAAGTGTTTTATGCAGCAATTGTGGTCTGCTGAGCTGAAATGGGATGACCCGATCGGCGGGTCATGAGCTCAGAGTGGGAATCGTTCTTTTTGACCCTCCCTGGCATCAATCGGATTTCACTGCCACGGAGGTTGGTCCCCACTAAACGATACACCGCTAACCTGCATGGGTTTTGCGATGCCTCGGAGAAGGGCTACGGAGCTGCGGTGTATCTGCGTACGGTGGAATCCTCGGGGGAGGTTGATGTGCGGTTGGGCATGGCCAAGAGCAAGGTTGCGCCGTTGCGCACTCGCCTGACCATTCCCAAATTAGAGCTTTCAGGAGCGGCTCTCCTGACTCGTCTGGTAAACCACACGATGACGGTTCTTCGTGGGTCAATAGCGTTAGAAGATACGGTCTACGCTTGGACGGACAGCCAGATCGTGTTATGCTGGCTGAAGGCTTCAGTTCACAAGCTGGAGATTTTTGTGGCAAATCGGGTTTCGCAGATTTTGAATTCGGAGGTTCCCTTAATCTGGACACATGTTCCAGGGGAAATGAACCCAGCAGACTGTGCGTCTCGTGGGTGTCACGCTCCGGAGTTAGTTGGACATCCCTTGTGGTGGGGTCCCAAATGGTTGACTCAAGCCGAATCGGATTGGCCAATGAGTCCACGCGTTACCTCGGCGAACGGCGCCTTGACAGTCGGTGTCTGTACGACGCAACCAGAGCCGGAAGAGGAGTTCAGCCTGCTGGAACGGTACAGCTCGCTCGACAAGCTGGTCAATGTGACCGCTGGATCTTCCGATTTGCGCGGATATGTCGCAATTCTGAGGCGCAACGGGTGCGGACACAAGTCCTGACACCACGGGAACGGAACCATGCGTTGTTCGCATTGGTACGGAACATGCAGACGGTGCACTTTAAGTCCGAACTGGACATTCTGAGACGCGGACGCGTCCAACTGAAGTGAGCTGTGGCTCGGCTCAACCCGTTTATTGACCCTCAAGGATTGCTGAGGGTAGGAGGTCGGCTGCGGAATGCCAACCTGCCTTATGCGGCTCGCCACCCGTTGTTACTCCCTAGGAAAGGGAAGTTGGTCGAACTGTTGATACAGGATCGACACATTCGGAATGGGCATGTCGGATGCCACGCCTTGATGGCGTTTCTCCAGCGCGAGTTCTGAATTCTATCGGGAAGACGCTTAGTGCGTAGCGTCGTATTTCGGTGCCTGCCTTGTTATCGGGCCAAGGCGGCTACGATGCAGCCCCAGATGGGCGATTTGCCCTTGGATAGGGTTATCGAAATCCGGCCCTTTGCGGCTGTCGGAAAAATTATTAGTTCCATTGTAGATTGTATTGCACCTCACCTTTGTTGTATATTTAATCAATGTATAGATAATGGTGTGTTTCCTGACTTGATGAAACTAAGTAAAGTTATACCTTTATTCAAAGCTGGTAGTACATCAGACCCCACCAATTTTAGACCCATATCGATACTACCAACGCTTAGCAAAATATTTGAAAAACTCATACTTAATCAATTGCAAAGTCATTTTTATCTCAATAATTTAATTCATATTGCTCAGTTTGGTTTCACAAAGGGTCGTTCAACAGCCGATGCTGGTGTTGAACTAATCGACAATATTTTTGATGCCTGGGAAGACGCAATGGATGCAATAGGTGTCTTCTGCGATCTATCCAAGGCTTTTGATTGCGTCCATCATGACACTCTTGTCAGGAAGTTACGCCATTATGGTGTAAAAGATCAGGCCCTTGGCCTTCTGGAGTCATATCTAACAGATAGGGTTCAGATGTTCGATGTTAATGGGAAAAGATCACCTGGGTCTTCAATAAGTACGGGCGTACCGCAAGGTTCAATTCTTGGTCCTTTCTTGTTTTTAGTATATATTAATGATTTACCTTACCTTGTTAAAGCAAAACATGGGTTAGTATTGATTGTTTGCCGATGATACTTCTTTGATATTTAAAGTTAAAAGACAGCATCAAATTATGACGAGGTAAACAATGCTATCTCTAGTATAGTGAACTGGTTTACTGTTAACAATTTATTACTTAATGAAAAGAAAACTAAATGTATTAAATTCGTGTTACCCAATGTGAACCCGGTAACTACAGACATATTTATAAAAGGACAGAGATTGGACCTTGTGCAGTCGACTGTCTTTTTGGGCATTACTTTAGACGCACAACTACAATGGGATCCTCATATAAATAAATTGTCGAACAGACTGAGTTCGGCAGCGTTCGCAGTTAAAAAAATTAGAGCTCTTACCGACGTAGACACCGCTAGACTAGTCTACTTTAGTTACTTTCATAGTCTAATGACCTATGGTATTTTATTGTGGGGTCACGCTGCGAATGCTAATAGTATATTTATTCTGCAGAAACGGCAATTTATAGATTAGGGCCTAGAGTGTCACTGAGGGAAAAGTTTAAAGAAATCAATATTCTGACATTTGTGTCTCAATATATCTATGACAATCTTGTGTATGTAAAAAGAAATATAACTAATTTTCAGAAGTACAGTGATATACACAATTTTAATACTAGAAATAAAGACAAGTTGGTTGCTTATGTAAGCCGACTACATAAAATTAGTAATTCTTTTAAAGGCAATTGTATACGCTATTACAATAAGGTCCCTACTGATATTAAAAACTTACCTTTAGACAAGTTTAAAATAATAATAAAACAGAAATTGTATAAAAAAGGTTACTATAGGATATCTGATTACTTAGAGGACAGATGTCCATGGGAATAGATTGTTTGAGTAACAGGCTGTTTCGATATATAATTAGCATTCATTTTGTAATTTGACAATATTTTATTTAAAAAAGGAAACGCAAAAGATGCGACGACTGTGGAGTTTCTTCGGTGAGCTCTTCTCCACAGATTCCGCCATTGTGTTAGTGAACTCACCCAAAAAAATGTAATGACGGATCTAAGTGATGTAACAACATCCTATGGAAATAAATGATTTTTGATTTTTTGATTTTGATTTTGGAACGGATTTCGCGGGACCATTCATGGTCAAGTCCTCACAGCTACGGAACGCCAGATTAGTGAAGGCATAACTGTGCATCTTCGTGTGCTTGGCCACGAAGGCAGTCCACTTGGAGGTGGTCAGTGACCTCACTACGGAGGCATTTATCGCATGTCTGGATCGGTTCGTCTCACGAAGAGGCCTCCCGACATTAATCTGTTCGGACAACGGCACAAATTTTGTCGGAGCCAGGCGATATCTGCAGGAGGTCACTCAATTCCTGAACGGTAACCAGGACGCCATCGGTACGGCTTGCTCCCGACGAGGGATTGAATGGGTTTTCAGTCCGCCGGGATGTCCTCATTGGGGAGGAATTTTTGAGGCTGCGGTTAAATCGGCTAAGTCGCACCTGACGAGGATCATCGGTGAGACCTCTCTACGCTTTGAAGAGCTTGCGACGCTGTTCTGTAAAATTGAAATGACACTGAACTCGCGTCCGTTGTGCCCGCTCAGTTCGGATCCAATTGATTTGGAAGCGTTGACGCCGTGTCACTTCCTGATAGGTCAGCCCCTTAACGCCCTGCCAGAATACCCATTCGGTGATGTTAAGTTAAGTCGGTTAACAAGGTGGCAGATGTTGCAGCAGATGGCTCAAGATTTTTGGAAACGGTGGTCCCTTGAGTATTTGCACATCTTGCAGCAGCGCCTTAAGTGGACTGACCGGACGAGCCCCTCTCAAGTCGGTGATTTGGTGCTGATTAAGGATGCGAACCTGCCATCATAGAGATGGAGACGAGGACGGATCGACAACTTGTACACGGGTCGGGATGGCACGCCTCGATCAGCAGAAGTCAAGGTGGGGCACTCGGTCCTCAAGGGAGCGGTCGCAACACTTTCTCGCCTTCCTATTGATTAGGGACAGGTTCGGGCCTGTCCGGGCGGGTGACTGTTTAATATTTATGCTTCGGAACGCACCTCGGTTTTTGTTGCGCGGTTCAACCGCGAGTGATCGGGACATCACTAGCTAGCTGTCACTTGCATAGAAAAAAAAACTAGCTAATGTCACTTTGCACATGGTAAAATTGTCGGCGTCAGGCATCGGGGCCTTGACTGAATGTTAATTATAATAATCTCGTAATAATCGTCAACAAATAAGTTGATTTCACGTCATCGTAGTGAGTGCTTCGTGCCGTGAAAATTTGAAGTGATTCGGTGATCAATTCGTCGCGCTCGGATAGCGACCCTTGTAGTCGGCAGCATTAAGACGGCATCAGCAGCGGGCTACGACACGAGTAAGATTCGACTCCCAACACCCCCACCCTTGTGTTCCTCATCCCGTACTCCTGCCTCGAATTGAGCTTTCGAATGCCGGTCCACGGCGTCAAGGTCAGTACTACTTTGTGACATTCCACTGTAAAACAACCCTTCACAGATCCCACCCCTTTCGGTTGAGGCGTGGATTTAACACTTTACATGTCCTCGTCCGCGCTTCTCGTAGATAGATATTTTCATGGGTGGATTGCAGTGTTTTAATATGAGATTGTGTCATCATTCTTGATTCTTCAATTCGTTCATTTCGTGTACTCTCTGCTTCTCACGGTACACATTCTCGTTCATTGGGAACGTAAACCTGCTTCGCATACTTCGACTGTTTCGTTTTTTCGCTGTTCTTTTTGTTTTGCTTCATAACTGGCAAGATCTCCTCCTCGTTACGTTTAGGCATTGTATAACATATAAACCTAATCTTTTTATTAAGAAATACACAAAGTACACTGTAAACACGTTTCACACTTTATTTTCGATTTGTATTCAGTTACTGTATCACTTAGATTATTCACACTTAATTGTTTATTTTTATTCGCTTCGGCTTCCAATGATGGATCTTGGTTTATATACCCCTACCATACTCTTGAATGTTCTTGACTGTTCTTGAGATTTCTAGAGTGCGAAACTTCCAGCCCTTATATCTTCAAAAGCACGCCCTACAGGTAAAAACGGGAACTTTCTTCATGGACGTGAGATAGAGGGCTACCACACCATACATCCTCCCTTGATCGTACCGGGACTCATTCCTCAGTTTTAGCAGCACGCACATTGTACACTTTCATTTTTAATATATATTGCTTATGTGTAAATAAAAGGGTTAAAGAAAAAACGTGCAATATTGCAGCACCAAGGGATATATGCGTCGAATTGAAGATGCTTTCGTAGCATCTCTGATTGCGCCGGTGACATTTTTTGTTCTACGTTTGTCTATCTATATTAGTACAATATTATAGAAGCTGTGCTAATAGTAGCTACAAACGTGCCTCTGACAACCCATATGGGAAAAACTGTGACGCTATGATTATGTTTACAGAATGGTGAACTACCTCCAAAAGGAGACCGAATACCTGCCCATAGACACTGCCCTTGCCGCCCTAAACAGGATCAAGATCGTCCTCTCAAGAAGCTCCGACTACGGGGCGTTCCAGAAGTTCGTTCGAAGACTGGTCACGCCCGCTTACATGAGGGCTGGGGGGCTCTCGCAAAAGAGAATTGTGGCACCGGATGACCTGCTGAGGGTTAAGTTGCAGGTGCTGTACCGTAACTGCTAACAGTATAACATATTAATTTTCGATAGTTTATAAATTAAAATCCGATTTGAAACCGTTACATTTTGAGCTGGAGTATCAGGGCTTAGTGGTGGGTCAGGGTAGGTGAAGACAAGGAGATGAGAGAAGCGAAACCTCCACAATACTTCGTGTTAGGTTAACATGTAAGAACAAATAAATAATAACTTTGAAACCCTATCGGTCTCGTTCTCATTTTGACATGAATATATTTTAAATTACCGATAATTAGTTCGTTAATATGTAAGCACTATGTTGAGTTCACAATTTATCGATAGTTACAATCTCAAACTATAGGTTATAAACTAACTTCTTCTAGTGTCTCCAGTATCTTTGTCGATTCCTTCCCTTTGGTTACATGCTAGAATATTCCAAGGCCATCCACTAAATACCTCTGAGGCTTGACTGCCGAGCTTCTGTTACACTCGAGATGCTTCGGGTTCAGGGCGGGGAGAAAGAAACATCTCCCCGGGTCTTCGATGTTCATGTTTATGTGTGCGACGTCGCTGTTTCTGATTCCCACAACACAGCATATTCTAGTGTGGGGCCTCAAGCAATTTACCTGTAAATTAATGTTTAGGTTCTGGAACGTTCGACGTTATCTGTGGTGAACCCAATCTATAAAGCGATTTAGATTAGGGTAAAACAAGAACATGACCATGGCAACCATTCCAAGACGCCATTATGGGCTTTATTTACCTAACACCAAAACTTGTTTTAAGACGGTCATGGTAATTTTGCGGGTCAGTTTAGCCGTTGACGTTGACCCCCTGATCATGTCTCCAGGTGGTGACCAGCAAGTGGGCGTGTGATATGAAGGTCCCCGGGTGTGAAGAGAACGCTATAGAGCTGTTCGACCAGTGGATGAAAACGGACGAACCGGACGCGAATAACCCGTGAGTTTGTTTGTTAGATAGGTCATTACATTGATAAATATAAAACACAACAAAATTATAGCGAAATCGGTTGAGCTTTGGCTGTTAGTAGTCATTTGACACCTTTGCAACGATACGACTATCTAGTAGTATTACGGTTTTAATATTTAACAGGGAAGCAAAATGCACGAACAAGAAATATGGATACACGTACAAAACATACGATATCGTGGAATTTGACAATAGTCATGTACATATTAAAAGGCCCATCAGAGCCCAAACGAGAGAATCTTTGAATTGAATCAAGCTGCATAAAGGACCGGTCTGTACCTACCACTCGATGAATGTGAACTGACTGACTGACTGACTGACTGACTAATGGATTGATTGATTGAGTTACCTGTAAAGCCATCTGTCTCTACCCACACAGCATTCCCCTCGACCTGCGATCAACAGTCTACTGCGTCGCAGCTGCCCGCGGCTCTGTAGCGCATTGGCGCTTCCTGCTAGAACGCAAGCGAAGCGCCAACGTGGCTGCTGCTAAGAACACGCTGCTAATTGCTATGGCCTGCTCTAGCCAGCCGTGGCTGCTTAAACAGTAAGTGGTATTGCGGAACTTCCGCATATAAGCACACTTCTACTTTGGTTCCACATCGGCAAGAATTTGACGGAGACACAGATTCGCTGCTGGCTGCTATGGCCTGCGCCAGCTAGCCGTGGCTGCTTAAACAGTAAGTGGCATTGCGGAAGCACACTTCCGCATAGGGTCCACATAGCATTTTACGGAGACACAGAGTCGCTGCTGGCTGCTATGGCCTGCGCTAGCCAGCTGTGGCTGCTTTAACAGTAAGTGGAATTGCGGAACTTCCGCATATAAGCACCTTACCGCATCGATTCCACATCCCCAAAAAATTGACGGAGACACAGAATCGCTGCTGGCTGCTATGGCCTGCGCTAGCCAGCCGTGACTGCTTAAACAGTAATTCGCATTGCGGAACTTCCGCAGATAAGCACACTTCCGCATCGGTTCCACATCCGCAAGAATTTGACGCAGACACAGAGTCGCTGCTGGCTGCAATGACGTGCCAGGCAGTCGTGGCTGCTCAAACAGTAAGCTCACTAATGGCCTTTTACACAGACGGCGCTCAAATAAAGTGCCGCTTAAATGTTAGTTTTTTCAGCAGAAACACACTGCAATTACAAATACAACAACAAAAAAACAACAAGCCATTGTGTGCATCCAATTATAGGAAAACACATCTTGAGCGAATGGTCGTGCGAGACTTGCGTACTAGTTAACACAAAATAAAGTAAAAACGAAGTTGAAATTTAACTAAATTAACAGTCTCACAAGAATATAACAAGTTTGTTTTATGATAATTTTGACTGATGAGATAATGATAACTTATCATGAAACAGTTCTTGTCTAAATCTACCAATCGAGGATGAAAACATATCAAAAGCCTGAGGATCCTTTTCAAAACGATCATAATCATAAATTGTCTGCATAATCTATTTATAATTGAAAATTTCCTTACATTGATTCTTGCCCCGTGAAGATGGAAAGGACGCTATCAAAACTAAATTTAGAGAAAAGTGTCCAGTCAGTAGGTTTTTATGCTCTACAAAAGGTGGCGTAGAAAATGTTTTGAAACAATATTGTTTAGGTATGACAGGTTAATAAAAATCCAAGTTCTCGACCTTGAAGGACCCAGGCGTTAGCCGCCATCTTGAATTAAAGGTGCCAAAATTAGGTATATTTTAAATAACTTCTCAATTGTTTACTAAATCACAAAAGTGTCTATGAGAGGTATAAAGAAGACAAAATTGTTCACATTTTTTGCATACATGTTTATTCTGTAAGTCTTAAAGGTAAGAAGTTACAAGCGACGGAAATAGTAATATTTACAAAAATCATTAATATAATTTTAATTTTGTTTAAAAATTGTATAGCTATCATTTTTTAATTCTTTTTGATGGCCCGGGCTGGTTAATGGTGCCTTCTTCATTATCGTCGCTGAAATTTTCTGTTTCATTGTCTGTATTTTTAGTTTCCAACCATGAAATTTCGTCGTCATCACAGTCTTCCTTATCTATCTGAATCTCTACTGCATTTTCACACAGCTGACCACTTCAGAATCCACGAACAATAGAGCATTTTAATCCAGCTTTTCTGCAACTACATGTTTTGCTGCATCCTTTTTTACAGTGGCAAGAAATTACACTTAAAAGCGTCTGGGGTGCTGCTTTCTCTGTCGTTGTTATTGGAGTGAGCCTATTGGTGTCATATCTCCAGCCCCAGTCTTCTGTTTTTTTTTATTCCGTACCATTTTTGAACTTGGTGGTATGTCCTAAACGCATGATACCGTGCAGCGTCCTTTGTCGGCGGCAAAGAAGCAAGATTAAATTTACTTTTTATTGATGACTTTACGAATCGTTTATATCGGATATCTTCTAAGGATTCCTTATCCATGTCCCCTCCGTACAAAGTTACTAGAAAGCGTGCTCCAGCGTCTTCGATTTCTTCTGGTCTTGCTTCTTTATCTTTGTAGACGCCAATGATGGCATCCAGTTGCGCGTTTTTTTTCAACAAGGGAACAAAGTTTCATTTTCCCTTGATTGAAGAGAGACGATGTGGTATCGCAGCCACTAAACGCATGGAGAAAAATAATGTTGTTACTAGCTTTCTTGTATTTAAAACTATTAGTGGAGTATTGTCTTTCAGCAGTTTTGCCTCTACCGGGTTTTAGCAGGTATATCCGGCAAAACCAGAAGATCTATGTCTTCACCAACGACAAAAACATTTTTAAATGTTGCAGCCAAAGAAATTGCTGTATTGACGATTAACACATCCGCATCTTCTTCTGCTTGTTTTACTTCAATAGCAGCTTGTTCCATTTTTTGTTTCAGCATTGATATAAGACGGTTTTGTTGTTATTATTAGCCAAAAAAAATTCTTGTGAAACTTGAGCTACCATTGTTTCATCAAAATTTACATCTGCTGACATCTGTTTATTTGTTCGGCGAAGTCGTTCTGCAGACTTTGTATTTTCCTTTCCGCCATCAGATGGATATCCATCAAAAACAACGACTGCATTTGAACCATAATGATTTCGTACATACTGAACATATCTTTCGCAAATTGCCTCAAACTGATCATTAACATGCCACACTACTTTATGCAAAAGATATCCTCCATCTACTACGGTTTTTGTGTCTTCACCAAGTTCAATTTTTTCTGGGAGTGGTGTGAAAGCTGCATACAAAGATGATTTAGTGCCTTTGCGCATTCCTTCTTCTGAGAATAAAGACAAAGGAAATGGCGCAAGCTCGAATTTCAGGTAATCTTTCACTTCATCGTCGGATTTCTTTGCTTTACACATTCTGTGAAACAAAGTTAATGGCTCGACAGTAACTGTGTCTTCGCCGACCTTTATACTTTGGTTAACTGCTGCCAATAGGAGGACCTTGTCTTTGCGTTTGAGTTTAATGGCCTCAAAATTGTCATATCAATGTACCATGGTCGACATCCCGTCAATACCTTTTTTTCTGGACAAATGACAGTTTATTTTTTCATTTCCAACAACTCCGGTACTAATAGAAATGAGGGAATCGATTTCGGGAAAAGGAGGATGCTGTGCTAACCAATCTAACAGTTTCTTTAAATCTTGATTGTCACGAGAGATGCGTGAAGTCCTTGTATCGACATGTTGTTCTGATGACTCTAAATGAACATTACAATACTCTTCAATAGAATCGCAAACGTTGTGTAGTGATATCATTCCTAAAGTCCACAGTGCGAGTACGCTGTTACTGATACCACGGCCACGAGTCAGGCCCCCACAGCTGTACATCATCCGCATTAAGGTTTGCTCAATGGTCATATGACTCCAGATCCCTGACCAAAATTTATCTGAACGCCTGATTGTAAAATAGCCCAGTGACGTAAATTTATGGTATTCAACCAGATGCATTTCTTTATCCAAGTTTAACATGCTTTGCAAATAGAGATGAGCAGATTTTGCGTAAAAAAAATGACCGCTTGCATGAAAATAGGGAAGCATTCTTTGAATAGTGTCAAGATGCAGTTGCCAGTTTCCTGATCATTTCGCTTCAATGAAATGCTTGACTAAAGTAATCATTTGTAAGTACTGTATCCATAGATTGGCTGTACGACCATTGCTTTCCAATTTTGTAACAGCTTCTTTGAATTTGGTCGTCACAACTCTGAATGCTTCGATTTCATCTGCTCTCAGAATTATCGATGTATCTACATGATCAAGTAATTTTTTCATCACGTCGCGATCATTGTCTGTGAATTCAATGAATTCCAGAATTACATGTGCCAAAGCAAGATGACACAAAACATGTGCACGAATCGCACGAGCGTAAGCATGACCAGTTAGCATTTTTTCCACACTATTTTCAGCGTAAATAGTATTGAACAAATCTTTCGGTCCACTGCCGCCCATTATGTAGCCAATGGCACCCAAGAAAGACATGAGTAGGTGGAATCCTCCAAGTCTTACGACAACATTGCTAAATTCTGAATTATTTGCTACAATTTCTTGAGCTTTTGCATAGAGTGGCTGGTCGAAGGTGACGAATATAGTTTTTTGGTTGGTATTCTTACATTTTTCGACAGCTAAGCGAAGAGATGTGTAAATTGTGTCATATTGGCTAGGTGGAAAGTTTATGAATGGAAGACATATTATCTTTGATTTCATGAAATTTTGTTCAGCCGTAGCCGTTTCCATGAAGCCGTTCCACCCTGGTAGTTCAAATTTCGACCATTTGCCATGCCACAAAAATCAGAAGCAGAAGGCAAGATGTCTTTCGAAAGTGGATTTATTTTCTCGACATCTGCAATTTTCACCATTTTCAAACCCGTATTCTGGTATTTATTATAAGTTGAGAGTTCAACGCCTCCAAATTCTCCTACTTCCTGCGCCGATGGTATTTTAGACAATCGGGGGATGTTTTGATCAGGTGTTACAGCATCATAAGGGGTTACACACTGAATAGCTCCCATAATGTGAACAGTATGTAAACCATCTATTATATTGACATTGTGGTCTGCATTATCACAAATAACTTGAGAGAATGAATTTGGGTCAACCGACGTACCAGCCGCATCAGGACGCATAACGGCAGATTTTTCGAAGAGTGTAGTTTCAAAGTACGACGCCGCAAAGCCCAACGATGACAATCAGTCAATAAGTTTCCTTGACCCAAACTTCTTGTAGAAGTATGTACTGACTCCGATCAAAAGTGTCGACAAAAAAGACCTAGGTCTTACTGCAGAAATTACAGCATGCGATAGCGCTTCGCATACTGTTTGCCATTTGTGAAAAGATCCACGTTTTTTTTTCACAATTAGCTCTTGATAAAACACTTGTAGAGATTGCGGAATGACAGTATTAACCTCATTCAATAAACGGTCAGTTGGTGGATATTTTGACATATCGTAGTCCTGTGACCGGATATCCGCTAAAATAATAGCAGCAGCTTCTTTGACAACTCTGAGCCGCTCATCTTCTGGATTAGATTTTTTATCATTGTACCAGTGGTCCGAGAGAGGTTTATATCCCGTGTCCCGGAAGCAGACGACAGGCGACTCATTGTTTTACTCAATGATGAGAATATCATCACCATACTTCTTCATAAGTCGAGATTT
Organism: Argyresthia goedartella; assembly: GCA_949825045.1. NCBI lineage: Eukaryota > Metazoa > Arthropoda > Insecta > Lepidoptera > Argyresthiidae > Argyresthia > Argyresthia goedartella. The sequence continues at coordinate 27,455,079 of OX463831.1, forward strand.
TACGGTTCTTGGATCTGGATGGTACTCACCCTCTATTTGGTTTATGAGGTGGGCGAGAGTGAATTGGCATTCTTGGGAATTTAGGGCAAGGTACGAAAAAATATGCTCCATTGCTTCGTCGACATTATTCGCGGGCCTATACCCTCTTTTCTGCCCCGATAATACTCGAGTATAGAGTCGTTTTAAACATGACTGATGGTACCTTCCACCCACGGCAACCAAGTCTGTCCCATGTTGAATGCGGTCTATTATCTGCCGTCCCCATTCATCTCCTCGGTCTGTAGCTTTTTTTAAGATTGTGTCTTGACTCCTAATTGCTCCACCGGGTGAATTTTATCTCGATCCAATAATTCTTTTTTTGTCTGTATTTTCAAAAAGTCTTCCGGTATTTCTTCAGTACACAAAAAGCATTGTGTTTTAAAATTGAAACTTGGAATTGTGACGTCGACGTCTCTGCTGGGGGCGGGTTTATTTTCCTATTGAGGTTCGCGGCGATCAGTTTTTCGTTATTATAATGCTTTTGACATGCGTTGTGCACAGTCACTGACGACAATGTTTTCAAAAAGCGCACATGTTCGTGTTGTCCACGTTTTTCACTCGATTTAATAAGAGTCTGCACACCTCTCTCTTTTACAATAACTAAGTCACTTTCATGTAGAATTTTATCACAAATAAAACATAAATTCACTTCGGTATCCGCCATACTCCGTCATAACACAGCGCAGCGTGGCGTAATTTGCGTGCGGCTGGCCGATAGCAAGTTATGCGTACACACTGAAGCTTGTCCTTCACTTTCTAGGTTAAAAAAGGACCTCGAGTTCGCGTCATAATGTCGTCCCGCTCTCACGCGCCATAATGTCGTCCCGCTCTCACGCGCAGTCAGAGAAAACGGAACGGCAACGTCTCATGCGTTTTTATCATCGGCCGACACGTCCTTGAGATGGCGGTTTGACCGTTGAATTTAACGCGCCGTATAATTGATACAAAAACTTTAGTGTAATTTAATTATTTTTTGTAAATATTAATGTATCTGTCGCTTGTAACTTTTTACCTATAAGACTTACAGAATAATCATGTAGGCAAAAAATGTAGGCAATTTTGTCTTCTTTGAACCTTTCATAGACACTTTTGTGATTTAGTAAACAATTGAGAAGTTAATTAAAATATACCTAATTTTGGCACCTTTAATTCAAGATGGCGGCTAACGCCTGGATCCTTCAATGTCGAGAACTTGGATTTTTATTAACCTAACAATATTGTGTCAAAACATTTTCTACGCCACCTTTTGTAGAGTAAAGGCTTTTACAGTTCCCCACAGGCTGACCTTATAAAAATGTTGAATAAAAATGTCTGATCAGCGTTATGATGTCTGTCTTCCAGGGATAAAATATTGAAATATCGCAACCTGTCAGTACAATGCGGCAAAGACCGTCTTCTACCCTGACGCCCACTAAGATAGTAGAGGAATCGTTTCTTTACCCTTTCTAGCTGTTCGATATGAGAACTATAGTGAGGATTCCAGATTATTGAACAATACTCCAAGGAGCTATGCACCAAGGCATAAAAGGCAATTTTGAGAGCAGTTACACTCTTGAATTCATGGCAGTTTCCTCAAATAACACTCAACAAATAAAGCCCCTTTTTAACTATTTTATTGAAGTGTGAATTGAATGTCAGATGATTATCCACTATTACACCTAGATCACGTATTTCAGTCACTCCTTCAAGGTTGTAATAACACTATAATGAAACTAGACTGGTTGCTTTTTTTTCTAATTGATATAAATTTGCACCTTTTAGTATTTAGCAGCAGTTTATTTATATTGGTGCATTCAAGGATTTGCGATAGATCATCCGGTAAGATTCAAATTCAAATTTCTTTATTTACCAAAGCAATAACAGTTAGAGGATCTTATCACTAGCGCTTCGAGTAGGCCTATATATTTTTAGATCGTCTGCAAAAAAATAATAATATGAGTTTTTAATTACTTCAGAGAGGTCATTAATTAAAACCAAGTCCGTGTCCGTCAAACATTGAGTTGTCGACTGTGCTACCACACGAATGCGTGAGGCTACCTGCTGCGGAACTTCCGCAGATAAGTATATATACTTCTGCATCATTATCACATCTGTATTGGCAAAAATATGATGGAGACACAGAGGTTTGTTTAAGGGTGACAAATGCACGAATCGAAGCGCCAACGTCGCGGCTGCTAGGAACTCGCTGCTGGCTGCTGTAGCCTGCTTTCGGCAGCCGTGGCTACACAATCAGTAAGTAATTTAAATGGCTGCTTAAACAATAAAAACACCATCAAAGGTCCCTACGAGAGCCCAAGCGATGCGCCAACGTCACGGCTGTAAGGAACTCGCTGCTGGCTGCTTTGGCCTGCGTTAGGCAACCGTAGCTGCTCAAACAGTAAGTGATTAAGGCTGCTGCGGAACTCCCGGAGATAAGCATACTTCCACCTCTACATTGGGTCCCGTCTCCACAAGAGTTAAAATTAGGAACAGAGGCTTGTCCGCATGCATCCAACAGGGGCAGAAATGCTATTCTCATATACATTATGGCACAAAGGCCCACTTTTCTCGCACAACAGTTCATGACAAATTTGTTGGATAATGGAAATAAAGCGATGGATCTACTAAGATCATATTTAAGCAATATAATTCAAAAGGTAGAAGTCAATGGCGTTAAATCTGATGGATCGGGTTTAAAAATTGGCTTTCCACAAGGTTCCATATTAGGCCCTTTCATATTCCTGGTATATTAACGATCTTAATAATATATATATGAACAGCCTTTCATTGTGGAGAAATTGACTGACATAGTGTTGTTTGCTGATGATATTTCAATGGTCTTCAAATTTAAAAGACAAAAAGAAGATTTTGATGATGTTAATGGTGTATTGCCTTATACCTTGAATTGGTTCACGGTTAATAATTTATTGTTAAACGCTGGTAAAACCAAGTGTATCAAATTCTCACTTCCAAATGTCAGGCAAGTTGAAACCAGTTTAGTGTTAGACTGCAACTTGTTAGAAGTAGTTAATGATACAAAGTTTCTTGGAATATCTATTGATAGAAAATTGTAGTGGGGACCCCACATAGATAAATTAAATAGTAAATTAAGTTCTGCGGCTTTCGCTGTTAGGAACATCAGACAAAACACGGATGTGGCTTGTGGGGGAAAGCAGCGGATATTCAAACTATTTTTATTTTACAGAAAAGAGCTATTCGAGCAATTTATAATTTAACACGCACAGACTCCTTAAGAGAGCTTTTTAAAGAAATTGACATACTAACTGTAGCTAGTCAATTTATTTTCGAAAATATAATGTATGAACCTTACGCAAGAACCTTACAACATTTTCCAAACATAGTGATAGCTGTAATGTTAACCTAAGAAATAATCACAGACTAGTTGCGCCCCGGTTTAGACTCGCGAAGGTTAGCAATTCTTTTAAGGATCAGTGCATTATCTACTACAATAAGATACCCCTGGAGATTTTGATATTACAATGTTCAAGATTACTTAAATGATGGGACTGTATGGGTTTAATCTAGCTCAACACAGACCTTGTTGTTAATAATTTTGTAATTATTTATTATTGCTTATTAATCTGCTTAAATAATCACAGACTGTGTGCGCCCCGATTTAGACTCGCGAAGGTTAGCAATTCTTTCAAGGGTCAGTGTATTCTCTACTATAATAAGATACCTCTGGAGATTTTGAAATTGCCATTTGAGCAATTTAAAAAGCAAGATTACTTAAATGACAGGACTGTATGGGGTTAATCTAGCTCAATACAGGCCTTGCTGTTAATAATTTTGTAATTATTTATTCCTGCTTTTTAATCATAATAACTTAATTTTTCATATTTGTAATAGTTAAGCACAACCTATTTTTAAAAGAGATCTAAAAATCTATCTGTGGGAGTTTCTACGCCCTTCTTCTCCCACAGTGGTCCAATGTAGAGAAGAGGCAAAATTGACGTTTGCTAAGTATATGTAAATATCTACAGTAATAAAGTACTTTGACTTTGACTTTGACTTTGAATCATAATAATTAAATTTTTAATATTTGTATTAGTTAAGCACAACCAATTTTTTAAAGAGATCTAAAAATCAATTTGTGGGAGTTTCTACGCCCTACTTCTCCCACAGTGGTCCAATGTAGAGAAGGGGCAAAAAATGACGTTTGCTAAGTATATGTAAATATCTACAGTAATAAAGAACTTTGACTTTGATAGAGCTGAATAAATGAAATGACTTGATTTTACATCAATCTCACCACTTTTTGCAGTAGAAGAACTGCGTTTCGAGACTTGCGTTTTTATACAAGTTTTGGATCATCTTACCGTGTTCTCTATCAACAGATACCTAGAGTGGACCATCCAAGACAACTCGGAGGTGCGTCGGCAGGACTCTAGCATGATCATCGTCGCGGTAATGCGGTCACCCATCGGTTTCTACGTGGCCAAGGAGTTCGTGCTGGATCGCGTTGCAGATATTTATAAAGCGTGAGTGGCCACTAAAGTGGGGCCATTTTTAGAAGCCGCATTTGACATCTGTCAACAGTAGGGACAGAGCTAGTCGTCAGTCTTCTTCTCCTTGTTTCGCTTAGAAAAGCAAGGGAGACCGACGCCTAGATATGTCTCGTCTCTAGTGTTGACAGATACCATATGCTACTTCTAAGAATGACTTAACTTTATTGAAGTTGAATTTAAGTTGTGTTTTTTTTAAGTTGTTTTTGTTTGTTCTTATTAGTTTTCAGTTGCTTTTTTAACATAGAATGCAATTCGTCATCATCATCATCAGCCTCTGGGACCCACTGTTGGGTATACGCCTCCTCATAAACACGTCACTCAAAACGGTCCTGCGCAACCCGTATCCATTGCTTTCCTGCCACCCTCGCCACATCGTCGGACCATCTGGCAGATGGTCTGCCGACCGATCTTTGGCCTCCTCTTGGCCACCACTCTGTCACTGATCTGGTCCATCTTCCGTCTTCTCGCCTTGCCAAGTGTCCTGCCCACTTCCACTTAAATTTAAGCCGTGCTATCCGCTTACCCACATAAGCCACCTTAGTTCGGCGTCTGATTTCGGTATTACGGATACGGTCTGACAGCCTGATGCCTAGTATGGCACGCTCCATGGCTCTTTGTGCTACTGTGACTTTGTGCACACTCTCCTTCGTGAGCGTCCATATTTCGGCACCGTATGTGAGAGTAGGCAGTACACATTGGTTAAATTTCTTGTCTTCAAGCATTGAGGGATGTTAGAGGTCAGAATATCCCTTAGTTTTGCGCAAGCAGCCCATCCTAGCTAGACTCGTTTAGCGATCTCCTTTACCTGATTCTGTCGACTAAAAGACAAACAATGTCCAAGATAGATATACTCCTCAACCACTTCTAGGCGACGGTTATCCACAATAATGTCGATACTGTTGCTTGTGGGAGTGTCTTTCATAATATTTGTCTTGGACATGTTCATCTTGAGGCCGACCCTCAGGGATGCTCCATGCAATTCTGCGAGCATAGTCTGGAGATCAGAAATGTTCTCAGCCACTAGGACCAGATCGTCAGCGAATCTCAGGTGCGAAAGATACACGCTGTTGATATTGAGACCTCTTTCGCTCCAGTCTAGTCTTCAAAGCGTCCTCTAGGACATTGGTGAAGAGCTTGGGCGAAAGAGTATCTCCTTGGCGGACTCCCCATTCTATCGGAACGGGGTTGGTTAGTTTGTGCATTCGCACCTGGAGAGTGCCGGACCTGTACAGCTCCCGGCGGACATCCACATATCTCTTATCAATTCCGCAACGATGGAGGGAATAGAAAACGGCCCAGTGCTCGACACTGTCGAATGCCTTTTCGTAATCTACGAAGGCGAAGCATAGGGGCCGGTTGTATTCTCGACATTTCTCCATCAGTTGCTTGACAGTGTGAATATGGTCTAATGTGGAGTATCATTTCCGGAAGCCGGCTTGCTCGACAGGTTGGTATTCGTCGAGCTGGTGCGTGAGTCTGTTGCAGAGGACTTTAGCAAACAGTTTATAGACCTGTGAGAGCAGGACCCATTATAGACCCATCCATAATTTATTGTGAAGAATAGTAACTACAGGACACTGTTGTAGAGTTTATTCAGTACTTTGAGTATGGGATTGCCTCCTGCCTGCAGCATTTCCACACATACTCCATCCTCACCAGCCGCTTTTCCGCGATTCATCTGACCAAGAGCGTAACCCACTTCATCTTCCGTGAAAAGAGGCAGGTCATCGCTTTGTTGTTCCACTGGTTCCACTCTTGGGTCAGACTCTTCATGCGTAGTCGGCTCCGCTGATGTGGATGCATAGAGTACTGAATAAAACTGCTCCACTATTTTCACTATGCCATTCCCGTCTGTATTAATGATTCCTGAACTGTCTTGAAGTTTGATAATTTGTTGTTTAGATTTCTTCAACCTTTTTCTGAATACTTTAGGTCCTCTGTTCTCCTTAATCGTCTCTTCAATAATTTTGGTAAGAGTATCAGGTGTTAATTTGCTCTCCTTATTTTTTGACCTCCCAAGTGTTTCTTAGTAGTTTCTAGAATCGTTTTGCAGAGTATGCAATGCAATTAAATTAAAGTTACTGTGTTAAAATAACAAGTATATTTAATGCAGTCACCTCGTCTGTCTGGCTGAATGGCTCAATTGTCTTAGTCTAGCTAGATGACGTCATCACTTTATGTACTAGTGCATAAAATGCGATTTAGACTTAACGCAGAGCTGTGGTGCGAAATCGGCATTTGACGTCCTCTGCGGTGTGCGGTCGAGGCTCCGTGTCCCTAGCGAGAGGTACCGGGTTCGAATCTCGGCTGTGAAAGAAAGAAAAAAGAAATCCCAGGTCTTTGATGTTTACGTGTTTGTGACGTCGCTGCTTCTGGTTCCCACGACACAGGCACAGGGTATCTTAGTGTGGGCCCAGAAGCAATGGATGTGCCTACATTAGTATATAAATGTTTATGGAAAGATGGATAAGGCTAACTTTTACATGGTGTTATGATATAATATCTGGATTCCTCTTTTGGATAGGAAAACCCAAAAAAGGGGGATATGACTGACGAAAAATCAAAGAAAATAAACTAAATAAACACTACGGGTAGGTGTTTGACGAGATTGTCAGAAAGGGGCATATATCACAAGTCTTTCTAATTTTATTTCTCCTTCTTTGAATATTTCAGATTCCACGGACAGAGTCGTCGCATGGGCGGCCTAATCAAACACATGCTTGATCAGTTCACCATTCAGAAGGAACTTGATGAGGTAATTTGTTTTTTTAAATTATTCCATGTGCTGCTTAATATATTCTGACAGTCCTGATGGCCACCAGCCAAACACCCCCAATCAGTTCTCACTGAGCCAACGCAATGGAGTATGGCTTAATCTTACTCAATTCCGATACCTCTTGATTCGGTTCGATCCACCGAGTTCCTCGAGAGCCTATGGGCTCAGATAACAAGGTACATTTAAAGAAGGTATCGCTTAGGGTTTTGGCGGCAAATTGATGAATGAAAATACAGTGTCGATTTCCCGCCACAGCTCAGCGTTAGAACATGTTAGTTATAGTTTATTCGTTTAGTTAGTGTCACCATTGATCGCGCCGCCTTGCCACGTGCCGGCTGTTTTCAAAGAACGCCGATACTCAATCAAAGAATGCCGCCTTCTGTGCAATAAAATCAAAATACCTTACGTTCTTTGAAAAGGGCCGGCACGTGGCAAGATAACAAAGACGCTAACAAAATAAACAAACTTTATGAGTAAAACAGTCGCTCGGTTAGGTTAGGCCCACCTCACACGCCCTACTGAGTGATGACTCGTTTGTGACTCGTTTCCATGGTTATCAGTTACTAACCGGTTTAGTTAATTTTCTTTTGAGTAGCTTCAGTGCTAACGGGGTTAGTTTTATTTTGAAGTTCACACAACCGTATTATTGGTTGCCAAGGGTCAACTTTTGTTGTCTGAATACTATAGTTAGGTTAGTTGGGTCACTACTTTATAATACTACCTGGAGCGGAAGCGAAGCGGAGCGGAGCGAGGCGACGCCATAGTTATCATTTAGTAAATTTGGGATGAAAATGTATTTATTTTTATGTAACTTTTTAGCCAATTAGTCAAATACAAGCCTTTATTAATAGCCCCCTTCTACATCAACCTGTTTTCTCTCTAGTTCCTGATCTGGCGCGAGAGCAACGCCAAATATCTCGAAGATGCCAAGTTGTCGGTTGAGCAGGCCGTCGAGAAAGCCAAGGTCAACATCGGATGGGTGGCCAAGAGCCAGCAATACGTCATCGACAAGATAAGAGAGTCCAGCGCGTAAGGGGAGCTTTGTGATCAAAGGGGGAGTTATGTACAATAGGGGGAAGTTTGCTAAAAAGGGGGGGATTTTTGTAGAAGCGGTGTACTTGTAGAAAGGGGGAGTTTAGTACAAAACTGGGAGAGTTGTTGAATTGGGGAGATTTGTAGAATAGAGGGAATTAAGAAGAGAAAGGCAGATGCGTAGTATAGACGTTTGGACACGCGTTTAGCATTTTTTTTTTTAAAGTAGGGACTGAAAAGCGGATATTTGCATTATTTTACACATGTTGCATAAGATTAATTAATGTTCAATGTAGACGTATCTTTGGATAAAGCCAAGTTGTAGTTATGCGGTATAGTTGTAATGTTCGTGTATCTGTTGACCAATTAGCAAAGTAAATAATAGTAATCTCGCTTTTGTAAAACACATTAGATCATAATTTTCTTTATTTTAATTTTGTCACAAATTTTAAATGATTTGATAGCTATTCTACAATAATTTAGACCGTCTGTCACTAGTTGTTGCAATTATAATTTTAGATTTACATTTTTATTTTATTTATTAGCCCTATGTTTTATGTTTTTTTTTCTTAGTTCTATTCAAGATGGCGCTAGATTGAGTTTGAAAATCAAGTTCTCAAGTTATCTCAATTCTTTACAAGTAATTCAGAGCTTGTCAACTATTATGAAATCGAGAGAAGAGATATTTTTCTTAGATTACGTAGTTTCTTAAATTCCAGAGTTTATTTATATTTTTTGTGTACTTTAAGATATTTTTCAACTCAGTATTGTGATTCAATAATTTTAAAATGAAATCGACAATTATTTTTTGGTACAAAAAATATGTAATTATTGTTTCTTGTATTTAAGTTAAGATATTTCAATGTACTTATTCAATGTGTTCCATTCGCTGTATTATTTTATTATTATTTTTTTAAATAAAGACGACACCGAATATTCGAATCAATTTTATTTTTACATTTTAAATTTTAATAAAAAAATGTTTTGCTATAAAATTATAAAACCCAAGTAAGCAAACCAATTTCTTTCAGCAACGGTAATGACGTGATATTATCAGAACTAAGTCTCAGGACGTCAGACGGTTCACAACGAAGATACATGGACGGAAGACTAATATTATCAAATGTCCTCATTCTAAGGCTCATTTTACTGTGGTTATGATGATGTTTGACATGTAAGATCGATATTTATTACAGTTATAATTTCAAACAGTTACCTAACTAATTGTTATTTGAGAGTCAGCTATTTATATGGTCCTAGCTGGTGCCTGCTACTTCGTCTGCGTTTTCCTAGGAATTATCATTAACTGAGAACACATTACCCTCTTTTTGGTACAGTCGGATAAAAGTATACTGTACGTTAATTTAGCTAATAAACTGTCTGTGCTAAATTTCATTAAAATCCGTTAAGCCGCTTTAGCGTCACAAACATCCATCCATAGATCGAACCTACAAATCAAATCAAAATAAATCAAAATGTTTATTATCCAAAAACACAATTGTATACAGTAGTTTTTACGGTAGATCCCACACTAGGCGCAGCCTGTGTCGTGGGCGCTTGTAGGCAGAATTACCATTTGATTGGTAGTTTGTTTAAATTCGCACACAATTTTATAAAACAAAAGCAATTAAACTTACACTTAAGAGAAATACAATTTTATAAAAAATCTTATGAAAAAGAGAAAAAAATATTAAAAGTAGTCAGTTACTGTTCTTACGCCTATTTTGTGATATCATAATATTTTTTTAATAACATTTAAGTATTTGGAATGTAGATTATGTAGTATAAAGTTTTATAGTATAGTAAAAAGTATATAAGTATAATACACATTTGTAATATATATAAATATATAAGAATATAATGTAGACGTAGAGTTAGTTACCTATAGTGGTTAATTCCTATCATTTCGGTGTCGTCGTAATCTTGCTCGTGAAGCCAGCTAACTATTTTCCGTTTTGCTTCTTTAATTGTGGATGACTTTATATCACATGCTTTGGTAATTCTGTTGTAAATGAAAGGGTGTAAAAAGAGGGGGAAACGCCGTGCAAAGGTTGTTTGTGCAACTTTAGGTTGCGTTCGGAAGACACTTTGGTTTAGAAGGCTATTGTATTCTGGTATATTGATGTTGATGCGGTGTTGGTCTAACGCTGATTTAAGGATAAATAATTTCCGAATGCTCAGTAAGTTACTGTCTTTATATAGAGTCGTGGTGGGGTATCTGACTGGTTTTTTAAACATTACTTTTAGTATTGAGCGTTGGGCCCTTTCCAAGATGAGCATGTGTGATTTAAACGATCCTCCCCAGCATCCTATGCAGTAGCTCAAAACAGATTGACATAATGATATGAAGACCAGCTCTAGGGTGTCTTTGTTAGCTCCGTTTCGAAGGAGTCTCATTATGTGGATCAGTTTTCTGGCTCTACCTGAGAGGATGTGTTTGTGAAGGTTGAGTTTCTCGTCTATCGTGATGCCTAGGTATTTTATATGGTCAGTCCTTTGAATTGTGTCACAGGTACAATTTGCAGCAGAGCGATCCCAAGTATGAATTTGTACAGTAGAGATGTCGGGTTGTGTGGGTATTGTTTTATGGAAGCAAAAGTATTTAGTTTTGTTTGTGTTTATGGTGAGCAGGTTTCGTGAGAGCCATTTAGATATTCCTGATAGTCCATTTATGGTTTTTGAGAAAGTGTCTTTCCAAGATTTATCACTGAATATTAGAGCTGTATCATCGGCATAGCATATTTCGGCTGAGACAGTGGTTGGGAGACTGGTTCCTATGTCGTTAATATAAACAATAAATAAGGTAGGACCTAAGATGCTGCCCTGTTGGACTCCGTTATTTATAGGTCACTCTGTAAATTACCAATTTTCGTCATTTGTCTTCTGTCTGTAAGATAGTTGCTGAACCAGTCAAGTGCTACACCCCTAATGCCCAGGTTTTCCAGTTTTTGTAATAGAATCGTTATAGAAACGGTATCAAAGGCTTTAGCAAGATCCAGGAAAACGCCGATGGAACAGTGCCCTTTGTCAAGCTGGGAAGATACCGAGTTTAAGAGTAGGGTTATTGCGTCTTCGGTTGATTTTCCCTGTCTGAATCCAAATTGGTTTGATGACAGTAAATTGTTCGATTCTTAATGAAGCGTTTATTAGTAATTGTTTCAAGTAATTTTGAGAATACCGCAAGTAGAGAGATTGGTCTATAGTTACTAGGGTTGCATTTGTCGCTGGCTTTATGAATAGGAGTCTGTTACTCCTATTCATAAAGCTCCTGGAAAGAGGCCTCTGTTAGGCTACTTTCCAGGAGTCTGGGAAGATGCCACTGAGGAGGCTGAGATTACAAATGTGAAGAAGAGGTTTTACTATATGTTGGGCAATGTGTTTGCCAAGAAGATTTTTGATGCCATCTAGACCTGGTGCACTGTCGTTTTTAAATTGTTTGATGTAGCTTGTGAGTTCAAATTCATTAGTTGGTTGAAAGAAGAAAGAGTTAGGTGGTGAGGATGGTGATGTGGCTTGGGAAGCTAAATTTGTTTCTGTTTGGTTAGTTTTTACCAGTATATCATTAGCTAAGCTGCTTCCTACATTTGTAAAGTATCTGTTACATTCATTTATGGATTCGATTGGGTTGCTTTTACTTCTTTAGAGCTCGGTAGAAGAGTTTGTTTTAGATGTTGAGATTTCGCAGATATTTTTAATTGTTTTCCATAACATTTTAGGGTTTTTGTGATTTTCGGTTAGCATTTTATTTTCATATTCTGACTTTACTCGGTGAAGTATATTGACACAGAAGTTTCGGTATCTATTGTAGATGGTGTGAGCGGTTGCGTCATTTGGGTGTTTCCTACATTTAATATGTAAGCTGTCTCTGTTTTTCATGCATCGTATCAGACCCGGAGTTATCCAAGGCTTTATGTGGTACTGAGCTCGACTGGTTTGCTTGACTTCGGTGTTTCTTGTGATGACCTCATTAAGTTTTTCCTGTAAAAATATTGGTTGCCTCTGAAACATTTTGGCAGTTGGTGACAACAGTCCAATCGATGGCTTTCAGGTCATTTGCTACCTCGTTATAGTTAGTTTTAGATATCTGTCTTTTGGGTGAGTTAATAGTTTGATTCGTATTTATAGCGACCATTGCGAGGTCGTGATCTGTAACTGACGTTTTGCAGACTACGGCTATGGTTTTATTTTTAGTTTTTAGAAAAATATGGTCTATGCAGGATTTATCTCTAGTGGGTATGGTAACGGCAGGGAGAAAACCGTGTTCTGCAGTTAGGCAAAGATAGTCTGTCTTACGGGTATCGGTGGAGTCTGTGAGGATATTTATGTTAATATCGCCTGCTATGATTGTATTGTTACTGTGTTTTAGTGTCTTGAGAATATTGTCCATGGAAACTAGAAAAATTCCTATATTATGCACTACACATTTATAATATTAGTTGGATGTCTATGAGACAGTAGTTTCATTAACCATTACTAGTAGATGAAAATAGGTAGGTAGGAAAGTGTATTTAAATAATGGCACTAAAATATTTCCCTTGCATTGTAAATGAAATCACTGTAACCTGGTCATATTAACCTGGTTTGCTGGAAGAAGCTTGCCTTTGTTCACTATTTTCATGTAACTCTTGTTTTGTTTATGTCACCGTAAGATAGTCAAAACCGCTAGTTGATAAACTAACGCGTTAGTTGATCAACTATCGACAGATAGTAAACCAGACCGAAAGGGTTTAGAATTTACGTTTCTTTTGTTCTTACATGTTACAACACGAAGACTCTTTACCTAGGTTACCGCAGTGTTTGCCCTTGTATTTCGTTTGAAATTCAAGTTTAAACCAGTTTACTATTTAACGGTTTTAAACGCTTGTTTATCAACTAACGCGTTATATAGTAAGCAGTACGCTACAGTTTACTATCTGTCGATAGTTGACCAACTAACGAGAAAAAAAACTTTAGTTTATTTGTCAATCTTACGGTGACATTTATATAATTTGGGTGCAATAAAGAAATCATGAACTATGAAACTATGGTTTTTTGAAGATCTGAAAATAGGTCACGCCCCCTTCTCGTCTCGCCCAGTCGCAGGATGCACTCGTGCTACGTCACCAGAGATTTAAGGCCGGCCTAGAGATGTAAGGCCGGCCTAGAGATGTATGGCCGGCATTTAGCCGTAGACAAGTCAATTTTGGTCCGATTTTTGGGTTCAATGAATTCCGTGCTTGCTACTTGAGTTAAATAGATTCAGATTCAGATTCAATTTGTTATTGAATATAAATAAATAAATTATCTTATTCAACTTCAAAATTATACAACGTCAAAATTATACTTACTTATAACTACAAGTCAATTTTTTATATAAAAAAAAACTACAACATTTCGGAAGGTGGGCCTCAGAGTGAAGAAGAAACGGCAAGAAACTCCCCTATACCTTCTTTTAAAAAAATGACTTCACAACAGGTACTGGTTTCGGTCTAAGGAAATTCGCCGGCCAGTGATAGACTTGATCCATCGCCCCTCGTCGAATTTCTGTGCGTGGTATTTTATTGTAGAATAGAATACAGTGCCCAATGAATGATGTGCCTACTTTACTTAGTCTAAATAATGGTAGTGCTAACCTATTTCTATTTCGAGTGTTAATTATATCACTATCACCTACAGTTTTAAATAAAGCTGCGTTTACGATTTTTGCATTATTAGTTCCTCATGGGTTGCTAACCCCTTAAACGCCGCGTGAAATAGCGCATTGAACGCCAGAGATGAAAATTTCCATATGATATCGCCCGCCGGTGAGCCGCATGGTGTTCAAAGGGATGCTCGTTAGGCCCGCCGGTGAGCCGCAGGGGTTCAAATGGGTGCTAGTTAGGCCCGCCGGTGAGCCGCATGGGTTCAAAGGGGTGCTCGTTAAGCCCGCCGGTGAGCCGCATGGTGTTCAAAGGGATGCTCGTTAGGCCCGCCGGTGAGCCGCAGGGGTTCAAATGGGTGCTAGTTAGGCCCGCCGGTGAGCCGCATGGGTTCAAAGGGGTGCTCGTTAAGCCCGCCGGTGAGCCGCATGGGTTCAAAGGGGTGCTCGTTAGGCCCGCCGGTGAGCCGCATGGGTTCAAAGGGGTGCTCGTTAAGCCCGCCGGTGAGCCGCATGGGTTCAAAGGGGTGCTCGTTAGGCCCGCCGGTGAGCCGCATGGGTTCAAAGGGGTGCTCGTTAGGCCCGCCGGTGAGCCGCATGGGTTCAAAGGGGTGCTCGTTAAGCCCACCGGTGAGCCGCATGGGTTCAAGGTGTTAAAGAGTTACAGGAACTGCATTTTCTGATGGAAGGAGTAGGAAGGAACGCGAAATATATGGATTGAAATCGTCATCTGGGTTAAGTAAATGTCCACCACTACAGTAACACGGTTTGGAACTTATTAACCAAGCACCGAGGCTAATCTATGTGTTCGGGGACCGAACACCTTTTGCTGACGCCGCCATCGTCGGCGCAGTCGGCGACTCAAGTTAATTTATTTAGTGCATTTTAAGGAACCGCGCGTGCAGGGTGCACTCATAACATTTTCATACATAATTATCAAAGGTTCAACATAAACCGTGGAATACAGTGATTTAGTGTTATAACATTGTGTTTTCACTTCTAACATCCTCACCCCAAACACTATGAAATGTATATTTTTAAAGTAAAATTATAGCGAATAAATAAATAAACATATTTAGGTGTTCGAGCCTTTAGGCTTGACCCACTTTGAGATAACCCTTCAGAACATCAGCGCCATCTAGTATCCCCCAACGGAGTCGATATACGTTGTTGTAGTTGTATTGACTCTGTGGTTAGTAGTGGAGTGTCAGCGCACGAGCAGGTAGCCATTTTGTGATAAGTACGCTTTTGAATGTCAGCGTCGTCAGTCAAATTCAACTTCTAGGAACGAAGTTGCTCAAATGTAAGTACCCTATATATTTATTAACTACAAATAAACCTCGTTACATGAGTGTCCTTAGTTAGATAGGGATAACACTCGTGTAAGTAAAGCGGTGCAAAACACGCTGCTCAGGCATTCGTGTACTTTGTAAATTATTATCATTACAAAGTGCTTCAAACATCGAAGCAATTGTCTTCTCGCAATGAAGGACAATCCGTCGTATTCGACAGAATTGCACCTAGAATGCCAATGGAATCATTTCCATTGCAGGTCGTATCAACTAAGACGTCCGGTCGTATCGATCGATACGTCTCGGTCACATCGATGAGACGCCTAGTCGAATCAATCGATACGCCCTGGTCGTATCAACGAGACGACTCGTCTAATCAAGCGATACGTCCGGCCGCCTCAACTGAGTCGTCGAGTTGCATGCATAGTGCGCCCGACAAACTAAGATTCACTACAAAAGTCGAATCAATCCATGCTACCTATTCTCTAGTGGCACTAGCAAAGCCGATCTCATGGATGCTTACTGATTTTTTCAGACGATGACATCCTCATCCATGCCAGAGCTGTGTCGCAGAATACCACAAGAAGACCAGAAATTCTTCAAGCGGGTGGTCCAAATAGTGGAAGACAATTACCCCTTGGGTTGGCATTCGTGGGAGGTCCAGAACATTTCCTACACGGACCTGTTTGGGGAGAAAATAGCAGCCAAAACAGAAGCAAAGTTGAGGTTCGCGCTTCCGACGTATGAACTAGCAGTGGCATACTCTCCAGACAACCCCTCGCTATCGGAGAAGAAGTATCGTCTGATTAAAAGGAAACTTTTAGATGGCCAATGGCCTCTGGGAAGAGCCCTTCTATACGCACCTCATGCCATCATGGAAAAGATTCATGAAAAGTCTTACGAACGATTCGTGAACACAGTTAGACTTTTGAAACCACGGCTGACCTCCAGAGACGTGACTTCCAACAGCGTCACGCAAAAAAGATCCTCTGTATCACCCGTAAGCTCCCGCAGCTGCAAGACACCGCGCCGGGAACCATCTGGAGACACAGCAACCAACGAGGTATTTGGTTCGAACATTAATTCTGTTAGAAAAAATGATGGAACTACTCACCAAACAAACAGGCCATTGAAAATGTCACAAACCAGATTTCCACCCTGGGATCTAGAAGTGAGCAATCAGAGCTGGACAAATCCTTTGATTCAATGCCGGACAGCACGGGATCCGATGAGGAATTCGGAGCTCCTTCCCTGGACATAGGATGTAAAGAAAACACCACCGCTGACTCACCTGTCATCGAATCAGAGGAAACCGTGCTAACCGCACAAATTGCGGAAGCCCAGAGGAAATTGGCAGCACTCAAAGCACCAATTACGTCAGAGCCAGCTATCGCCGACTGCGACTTTCTACCGCACACGACAGAAGCCGAGGCTAAGTTAATGAAGGCGGACCCGCACCTTACCGATTAAGGTAGGAAGCGTCAACGCTTGAACGAGGAAGGCTGAAAAAATATACGTTAAGCGGACGTTCAAAAAATGTTTCACGCCACTCCGGTTTTCGCTGCACTTAAAGTCAACAGCCACCTCGCGACACTAACATCCAACTGGAATTCAACATCTCAGTTAGAAAAAACTGATATGACTCTGGGTGCCATAACATACGGGATGCTGCTCCAAAGAAAAGCCTTTCGGGAAGCCTGTCACAATATGGATCCCAAGCTCCGAGCGGAAATTCAGAAACATATGCTCGCTCCCGATTGCACCTTTAAGAAAGTCTCAGATGGACTCCTGCAATATACCTGTGGCAGAAGAGCCTTAATCATTCAAGCTCCAAGAGAAACCTATAAGCCAGCGAATAAAGTTTTGAGCGACATTCTCCATGACATACCACCCTCTGATACTCACCTCTTCTCCGAAGAAAAACTATCGGAAGCAGTTAAGGAACAGGGGGGCACATAAGTTTTTCCCGAAGAGAGCTACCAATCCTGCCTATAAGACTGGAAATAAAATTTCAGTACCCAAAGGACACCCTTAAGTCCATAGAGAATACGGCAACAAAATCAGAAAACATCCAACGCGCAATTTTCGTGACTTTCGTTCAAAACAAGACAACAGCACGGCGGGCTTCAACAAGGCCAAAACAACGTAAGTCACTACAAATAAATCCTAATCCACGGGTATTTCAAGCCGGTCAACTTAAGTCAGGGATAGACCTATGGGAATCGTTAGGAGCTCCAGAGACAATATTAAAATGTCTTAAGAGGATATCAAATTCCGTTCATTCGGAAACCTCCTAACACCGTATTTATTAACTGCAATACTAAATTGTACGAACCAAGAAAATCCGAGAGTATGTCTCATCAGATAAAAAACCTATTAGATATGAATGCGATCTCGATTAATACCTAAAACAACGGTTATTTGTCGCCAATTTTTCTGAGACAAAAACCTAACGGTTCCCATAGAGTAATTTTTAACTTACGCTCACTAAATTTACATGTCTATTCCCCAAAGTTTAGGCTTATAAGCCTATCAAAAGTAGCACAAACTTTATAACAAGGGGACTACTTAGTAAAAATCGACATCTCGAATGCATACTATCACATTCCCATCCAGAATTCACATAGAAGATATCTGTCTCTTGCTTTTGACGGCAAAATCTGTAATATGAATTGCCTACCATTCAGCTTATCAAGCGCTCCGTCAATTTTTCAGTAAAACTACTAACTGAGTAGCGTCACTGTTACGCGAAAAAGGAATCAGAGTTATTGTTTATCTGGACGATTTCCTACTCATGAATCAGGATGCTGATAAACTGGCGGATCAGGCTATCTGGACCATGGCGTTTCTTAAGAAGCTTGGTTTGCAAGTAAACGCAGATAAAACCGACCTCATACCTAAATCGCGGATTTAATATCTGGGTCTAACATGGGACACAAAAGAAAATAGGAAAATCTTACCTCTTGCAAAAATTGCTAATATTAAAGACACAATTCTTAATACACTATCCAAGGGTAATTGGAGTTGGATGGGCGCTAAACAATTATTTGGCAAATTAAACTTTGCGGACAACGTAATACCTTTAGGCTTCCTTCATTTCAGGCGCATTCAGATAGCGGCAAAGTCACTCCCGGACACACAAAGATACAAGATTTTCCAATTGCCATCCCAAGTGAAACAAGAACTACATTGGTGGCTTCAAAATCTCTCAGAAACATCGGTCATTCAAATAGCTCCAGTATCAATTTTCATAACTACCGATGCCTCAGACATAGGATGGGGCGCCATGATAAACGACGACAAATTGTCAGGCCACTGGAGCACCTCGCAAAATAACTAGCATTGCAATCAAAAGGAATTATGGACCTTATTCGAAGTACTCCAAAGAAGATTAGAAGTAGTTTCGGGCAAAACAATCTTATTTCAAATGGACAACAAGACAGCAGCCTCCTACATAAGGAAGCAAGGTGGCACAAAGTCTCAAAAACTTCTATGCATTGCATCAAAAATCCTGAACCTAGCCGTACAGCACAATATTTCCATGATTCCCAAATATCTGCCGGGCAGATACAACGGGATGGCCGACAGCCTATCACAAGGGAAAACCTTTCAACAATGGCAGCTCGACTTGTCGACCCGGAAAGAAATTTTCCAAAACATGGGCACACCAGAAATCGATCTTTTCGCAAGCAAAGCCTCAGCAGTAGTACCGAGATATGTGAGCGAGGACCACAAGGACACGACAAGCGAGTACACGGATGCATTCAGCAAACCATGGAATTACGAAATAGCTTGGGCATTTCCACCACCAGCGCTAATTCCACGAGTACTCCAACACCTGAATGGCTCAAAGGGAGTTTTCAGTTTACCTCCTAGTGGTTCCGAAGTGGGAAAAGGCTTTTTGGAGAGCCGAAATAAAAAAGAGAGCAATTAGACACCTGATAAATCACCTGCGCGATTTACGAACGAATCGACCACCCCGGAATATTCAAAACTTGTCTTTGGAGGTATGGAAAGTACGGGCTGGTCCGATGAGGTAACGGGCTGGAAATAATCAGAACGCTCTCTATTGCAATCAGCTTGGAGACAATCTACATTAAAAACGTACAAACCGGCTTGGAAAACCGGGCTCAAATGGACAGCAGACAATAACGTATCGCCAAAAACGCCAAACCCCGGCGATTTGGCCAGATACCTAATCTACCTGCACAACGATAAGAACTTAGCTCCTAAAACTATACTTGTCTATAAATTAGCTGTTGCTACTTTCACAAAACCCTGTAACAACTTTTCTCTTAGCAATCACCCCTTAGTTCAAAAAACTGTAAAGGCAATCCTATTGAAAAGCCCCCCAAAAATTAACTCCACTATATGGAACGTAGCCGATCTTATAACATGGATTTCTAAAAGAAGAGTTGATAACGCGAGCCTCTTCCAAATCTCACAACACGTAGCAACATTATTACTGCTAGCTACAGGTCGCCGGGTTCATGATTTAACCCTGCTACACATAAACGCGGAACAGTGTCTAATAACTCAAGATCAAATTGTCTTCTGGCCGTCTTTCAGTTCAAAAACAGACAACGTTAACTACCGTCAGTCCCGGTGGTGCCTATTGAAAAACAATGACCTCATTTTTGATCTTTGCTCTGGATACCGACATTAATAAATAAATCAGAAGAACGTAGAAAAGCTGATCCTACATTAACTAGCTTATTTATTACTACTCGAGGCAGAGTGAAAGCTGCATCTAGATCAGTGATAGCAGGTTGGCTGAGACTAGTTTTTAAGCTCCTGGAAGCTTCAGATCAGCTGTAGCTACAGACAACTGGAGGAACAAACACTTGGATATTGACGAGGTACTACGCAAAGGTAATTGGCGTAGCGCCACAATATTCTTGATACACTACTTCAAAGAAGTAGAGCCTAGAAATATTGTTACGAGTCAGACTGTCTCTGACAATTTTTAGATTATTTAAAGAATGATTTAAGTTTCACATTTCTCAGTAGAATATTATAAAAACCAATATTATTGTTACACAATAAATACAAGTTGATTATAAGGGTAGAATATTTTTATTCTTCTACCCCTAAAGGATATTGATTATCATGTGGACCTCACTCCACATATAGTCACAGTACGCAAAGTCAGCGCCGGCAGATATTAAACATCTCACAGTGGGTCAAGCCTAAAGGCTCGAACACCTAAATAGAACCGTTTTTCCCCCGAAGGGTAAAAAACGTATATTTAGGTTTCAGCCGAAAGGCTTGACCCACCAATTAATCCCTTGCCGGCTATCGCCTCGCTTCGATTTCGTCAAACAGTACTGATCACAAAATGGCTACCTGCCCGTGCGCTGACACCCCACTACTAACCACAGAGTCAATACAACTACAACAACCTATATTGACTCCGTTGGGGGATACTAGATGGCGCTGATGTTCTGAAGTGTTATCTCACAGTGGGTCAAGCCTTTCGGCTGAAACCTAAATATACGTTTTTTACCCTTCGTGTGTGACGTCGCTGTTTCTGGTTCCCAGGGTATCTTATTGTGGGGTCAGAAGCAATGTATGTGCCTGTATATGAATATTTATATTGTTCATATACATTAATTGATTAATTAATTTAATTGTTTATAAATATAAAAAATTAACAGTGTGTGGAATCCACATAGTGCCGGCCTCGTCCTCCTATAATAATAATAATATAATAATACCTTGGACACTATTTACACACATTGATCTAGCCCCAAACTAGGATTCCCTGTATCTTGGGTACTAGACAACGATACACATACTTATATAGATAAATATTATACTTAGATAGATAAACAACCATGACTAGGGTACAAATATCCGTTCTCATTAAACAAATATTTGCCCCCACCGGGACTCGAACCCGGGACCCTTGGCTTCGTAGGCAGGGTCACTGCCGACTCGGCCTTTCGGGTTGTCATCACCACCCCGCCCCGCCAACATCGGTGTGGTGCGTAAGGGCCATAATAGCCCAACACTCAGCGGGCCCGTCGCTCCTACGTCCGCCGCAGCTGCGGCGACCGCCCACCGTGCGCCGCCGTCCGCCACTCAGCCGGCGGCGGCCACGGCATCCAGCCAGTGCCTATATATGACTTAATTTTAACCAAGTTTTCATATTTTATATTTTTATATACATTTTTTGGCCGGCCGTTTTGGCCCCCAGCCCTGCCTCCATACCCACCGCATCGTCGTCGGCACCTGCGGCAACTCTGTTGCCTGTCTGGTCTGCCACGTGCGGTGTCCGGATTGCAGGCAACCGTGCTTCTTCAAAGGACAGAGAGGTTTAAAAATACACCATGGTAAATATCATAAACTCAGTCAGCCTACAGGAGCAACAGCAATCCATCCACCAAAGACCACACCAGCCAATATAGCCCCCCAGCCCATTCTAAATAACCCACCTCTCTGGACCGAAATAGGAAAATTAAAAACATCCATCCCCTTCGTTAAAAGAATCCCAAGAGGGGCGAGACATACAGTAGCAACCTCTCTGTCTTCCTGTGTAGGAAGCGTGGTTGCCCAAAACGATAGACAATCATGGTTACAGTTTTTTACTTTTGCGTACCGGACACTGCACGTGACGAAGGGCAAAGATGGCGGCTCCCTCACCAAAAAAATAAAGCTAAACTATTCAGATCCATCAACCACCATAGACCAGACCTTTAGACCAACATTCACTAGAAAAAAATTAAACATTTTAATAGAGGGGAAAATTAACAACGGGGATATTAAGGGAGAGGCCCAACTGCTCTTTTCCAGTGACGCAGTTGCCGCCGAAAGCCCGGAAACACTTGCCGCGCTGGAGTCCAAACATCCGGCTCCGGCAGCATCATCAATCTTGCCGAATGCCCCGGACCCTTCAGAGCGCACACCGGAGGCCACTCCGGATGACGTGAGGGACGCTATTTCGTCTTTCGCCGCAGCATTTCAAGGATCTCATCCTTGGTGCGAGCGGCGAGGCTGGTGATACACTCCTAAAGAACTTGACAGCGCTGGTCAACTTAATGTTGGCCCGCAAAATATGTGACGAGGTCATCGGCGTCCTTTACGGAGCGAGCCTCTGCGCTCTGGTAAAAGAGGACGGAGGTATTCGGCCCATCGCCGTGGGTAACGCGATCCGAAGAACAGTGTCCAAAATTTGCTGCCGTTTTATTTTACCCATTTTAGAGAAGAAGTTTCAGCCGACACAACTGGGCTTCGGATCGAAGGGAGGCTGCGAGGCCGGCGTTCACGCAGCACGCACCTTCCTTACCCACGGTGGAGGTGAGGTGCTGTTGAAGCTGGATGTCAAAAAGCATTCAACTCTGTAGACAGTGGTGCCCTGCTCACAGAAATCAAAGAGCACATTCCGGCTACATTCCCATACCTTTCGCAGGCATATCACAAACCCTCGGATCTCATCTACAAAGGACATCTTCTCCATTCCGCTGTCGGCTTTCAGCAGGGTGACCCGCTCGGACCAGCTATATTCAGTCTAGCCATCCACCCCCACATTAGTTGTCTACATTCCAAATTCAATGTTTGGTATCTTGATGATGGAACTCTAGGAGGCACTGCAGACTCTGTCTACAACGATCTCGAAAATATAATTACAAAATTCAACTCTATCGGTTTAGATCAAAAATTTTTAAAATGCGAGCTATACCTTGACGCAAACCTAACAGATACAGAGAAACATTCATTGGCCTCTAAATTTAATTCTTTGGCTCCTAATGTCAAAATCATAGACGACAAGTCTCTCCGCCTCCTAGGCGCTCCAGTACTGGACGATTCACACACCGATTTCATAAACGACCAAATAACAAAATTCTACGAATTGTCCAGCCGTCTCCTTACCATCAACCCTCACATGGCTTATACAATCTTGAAATTCTGTCTTTTCGTCCCAAAATTTACGTACGTCCTGCGGTGCACCACTATGTGGAAAAAGCCAGACCTATTTAATTGTTTCTAATCAATCTATCAAATGATTCGATCGACTCTAACGGAAAATTTTAATTACAATGTTGCAATTAAAAATTTCCGTTAGAGTCGATCGAATCTTTTGGGTGGCCTGTGGAGCTCTATTTTTGAATCGCTCGTAAGAGTTTTGTCTCGCGAGCACTCTGTTCTATTGATTATCCTTCGACATTTGAAATTTTGTATTTTTCAGTCACTCGCCTGCAACGAGTGGTCAGCACCACTCGTTGCGCAAGTCGAATAGTAGAATAAACATAAAATACGTCCAAGCTAATGTCAACAGTGTCAACACAATTTGAAGCGTCAGAGTTTGCTGATTTTGGCGCGTTTTTTCAAATTGGGATCCAAAACGTCAAATATGTCACATTTGCGACAGATTGAACAGCCCGATTTGTTTCATATTATTGCTAGGATTTAATAGGCAGCTTGATTGAACAGACAACTGTCATACAGCCTATAATATGACAGCATTTAACGTTCCGTTTCCTATGAGATATTTACCGGTTTTTATTTTTTCTGCGTGCAACGGATAGAAAGGCTTTAGGATGGGCCGCTCTGCATTGAGGTTCAGAAAAACCTCGTGGAATCGAGCACAAACCATGCAGAGCGAGCTCGTCTCTTGGCCTCCTGTGAGCCGGAGTCGGGGGGTACTGGCTGAATGCGCTCCCCTCGGTGAGCTTAGGGACATTGCTGGAGAGGACCTCATTCAGCTTAGCTGTTAGTCTTAGGCTAGGGGCCAAGACAAACGAGCCACAACGCTGCCGCTGTGGGGGAGGCGTGGACCAACTGGGCCACCATGGACTGGCATGCCACCGCAGTGCGGGCCCTCTGTCGCGCCACGCCGCACTGAACGATGTCATCCGCCGAGCTTTTGCCAGTGCAGGCGTTCCTGCGATATTGGAGCCAGCAGGCATTTCGCGGGACGATGGCAAAAGGCCGGACGAGATGACATTGATTCCTTGGAAAAACGGGCGGTCGCTTGTGTGGGACGCGACTTGAGTCGATACGCTGGCACAGTCCCACTTACAAGCGACCGCCCGCAAGGCTGGCGCGGCAGCGTCGACGGCAGAGGGCAACAAGAGGCGCAACTATGCAGCCCTCGGACAGGGCTACATATTTGTGCCCTTTGGGGTAGAAACCCACGGTCCATGGGGTCCAGAGGCTCGAGCACAGTTCAAAGAACTTTCGGCTCACCTTTAGCGGATGACCTACTCGCTGGGGCATCCAAACTTTTTTAGCTTCATGTTGGGGTCATTTGATCATCTTCCTGAAAGTTTCAGGGTGCGGAATTCAATAGTTTTTAGCATATGATTTTTTGAAAATCTGAAAATACTTTGTAAAATGATGTAACGCAACGCAAATAATATGTTTAAATCTTGTCTGTGGTCAAAATACATTACCTACATTTCATTGTACGCATATTTGAAAAGATGAGAATTCTTTAAAAAAGGAATCTTTTTTTAATAATACCTATTTTAATAAAAACTTTCATTTAACTTGCATTTTATGTTGGGCGGCAAAGTAGTAGTCCCTTTTCTAGTATTTTCGCGAATGTTCTATTTTCTTGTTCTCTCGATATTAACAAGCAAAAACAACTGGCTAGAGTAGGTTATTGTGGCTACTTTTCAATCGGGTTATAGGTTATGTTAGAACGTTGAAGAAGCTAAACCGGAGCGGAGCGGAGCGTATGCAAACAAAAACGATTGGCTAGAGTAGGTTATTGTGGCTACTTTTCAATCGGGTTATAGGTTATGTTAGAACGTTAAAGAAGCTAAACCGGAGCGGAGCGTATGCAAACAAAAACGATTGGCTAGAGTAGGTTATTGTGGCTACTTTTCAATCGGGTTATAGGTTATGTTAGAACGTTGAAGAAGCTAAGCCGGAGCGGAGCGTATGCAAAAAAAACGATTGGCTAGAGTTGGTTATTGTGGCTACTTTTCAATCGGGTTATAGGTTATGTCAGAACGTTGAAGAAGCTAAACCGGAGCGGAGCGGAGCGCAGCGTATGCACAGATTAATATAGAGGCGTATGCAAACAAAAACGATTGGCTAGAGTAGGTTATTGTGGCTACTTTTCATGTAAATTTTGATGATAGCATTATGAAGCATTTGTGGAGGAGAAAGGTGACGAGGCAGAAAAATGACAGCAACCAGGCATTTCCGCGTGGAGGGGGGGGGGGGAGTAGTAGGGGGGTCATCTACCCTCTTCGCCCTCCCCCCACTTAAATATCAAGGTCAGTCTAAATTTTGTTTTATTTTAACAACATAACCTCAAAACTTTAAATAATCATATCTCAGAAACTAGGCATTTCCGCGGGGGGGGGGGGGGGGGGGGGGGGTTAGTAGGGGGGGCACCTACCCCCCTATCCCCCTCAGGGTCAACAAAAGTAGGTCATCCGCTAAAGTCCTTCCGAACTTTCCTCGCACCAACTGCCTACAGGGCCACTAGTAATAAATATATTTTGTTAGGTATATCCCGTAATATTGTGTACAATATTTTTATAAAGTACAAAGTCTTAGGGCGTGTCCAGTCGTCCTTGCACCGCAAGCCCAAACATAAAAAAGTGATGATTTGGACGGCATCATGACTTTGGGTGCAATAAGAAGAAAAGTCCAAACTTTCTTTTACAATAATGAGCCACTGGACAAAATATTGTCAGCTGTTAATAATGAGAATCTCTGCCAGATTTTTCAAGATCTTTTCTGTATAGACTTTTAAAAGAAGTTTTAAAATTGAAATATATTAAAAGAAGCAGAAAAAAAGGCCTTATTGAATAAAATGAATAAATGGATTGCGAGACCTTCAGCAAATCCGAAGGCTGAGAGCTAAGGAAAGAAAGATTTTCTATCTTGATGATACTTGGCTTAACCTCTTAAAAACCGAGGGTAGTTGGGACGGGTCGCGATTTGGAAGCTTATTTTATTTTATTTTATTTTGTTATATTGAGGGAAGCTTACGGCTACACAACTTAATATAATACACAATGTCTTAAACTAAAAGCCAATAACAAGCGACCACATATAGTTAGCTAATTGACAAAGAGATCCAAAAAAAAAAAAAGAAGTAAAATGCAATTTATATACTTATTTCGTTTAACTGATTTTTGATTAAATGAATTTAGTTTAAATATATTTTATATGTACACTACACAAAGTAGACAATAGAAACAATATTACCTATCAGGCACCTCATCACCCTCATCACCATCCGCATCATTGAAATTAAGAGATTTTAAGAACCTCCTAATTATAAGTTTCCGTAGTGATTGTTCACTGCTGCAGTAAATATCTATGTCACCACGATCATCACCGCCGTCAGCATTAGCGCTAGAAAGTCTGTTGAACGTTGAGCATGCTCTGACCAGGTAGGAGTTTTCTCTGTAATTGCTATGAACTAGGGGTACCCGGAATAGTGGACGTCTACGATGGTTGTGGAATGGAACTTTAAGATTTAGTTTACTTAATTATTCGGGGCAGTCAATAATACCTCTTGCTATTGTCATGAGAAAAGTCACATCTGCAATGTCCCTGCGCAGATTCAGAGGAAGAAGGTGAAGTCGTGCACATCGATATTCATAGTCTAGTTTTGGTAACTTGAATTTGAAACCGAGGTAACGAGTAAAGCTCCTCTGAACCCGCTCAAGTCTGGCCTTATAAATGTCATAACAAGGATTCCATATCTGAGATGCATATTCCAGATGACTAAGAACATAGGCACAGTAGAGAATTTTTATGGTTTTCATGTGCTTAAACGACTTAGACGACCTTATGACAAAACCAAGGGCTTTCTAAGCTTTGCCGACAATGCTATTGATATGCTGATCAAATACTAATCTGCAGTCGTGGACAACACCAAGATCCCTACTCTCAGACATCCTAGTTAGAGGCAGGTTTTTATTTGATAGTTTGATACGAAGGGATTGAGTTTACGCGTAAAAGTAATAAAAAAGCACTTGGAGACGTTTAGGTCTGATTTGTTGGTTCCACAGTATATATCAAGCCTAAGTAAATCTTGCTGCAATAACGAACAATCGGAAGCCTCGTTAACCACTCTAAAAATTTTCATATCGTCAGCGAACAACAATACAAGCGAATTAGTAAAACATGAGTCGATATCTTGAACAAATATAATTAATAGTGGGCCTAGTAGGGATCCCTGGGGGACACCAGATGGTATATTCATCCAAGAAGATTTGAAGCCATTCAGAACAACAGCCTGATTACGGTTTGTAACGTACGAACTCATCCATTGCAGCAAACTGCCTCTTATACCGACACCTCTAAGCTTCCTGAGTAGAACATCATGGTCTATACGATCAAAGGCCTTCCTGTAGTCGGTATATATGACGTCAACCTGATTATCATTATCCATTTGTTTTGTGACATAATCGTTAAAAATCGCTAGGTTTGATACTCTAGATCTTCCCTTTAGAAACCCATGCTGAAAGGGGCTACAACTAACTTTCAGAGCACCGTAGAGTTGTGTATAGACAATACGTTCGAGAACCTTAGCAAGTAGGCATAATTTGGAGATCGGTCTGTAATGTTCGACACACCCACGAGAGCCTTTTTTGTGAATAGGTGAAATGAATGCTGATTTCCAACGGTCTGGCATTACACCCTCGTCTAGAGAACGTTTAAACAATGTGGACACTGGCACTGAAAGTTCCTTGGCACACGAGACCAATAGTTTGGCCGGCAACGTGTCGGGACCAGCCGACTTTGTAAGATCAAGACCTTCCAGTAGCCGCTGAACAGCTGATGCCTCGACCGCGATACTTGCGATATCACACAAGCCAACGGGGTCGTCAGTTTGTGAACCAGCGCCAGTTGCAGGTACAGGTGTAGCCGAGGTCAGGAAGGTAGAGTGGAAATAAGCAGAGAAATAATTACTTATTGTCTGGCCGCAGTCAGAAGAAGCACCGTCATACGACATGCTAGAAGGGAAACTACCACTAATTCTTTTCGTTTTAACGTAGGACCAAAATGCTTTCGGGTTATTAACGATAGAGCGATCAATCATAGCAATATACTTAACATGACAATCCCTTTCCATTCTTCTCTGCTTATGCAATGATAATACAATTTTAAAACTATAACGGAAAAGTGGCGTTATCTTACGCCGATGGTAATCAAAAAGTTAACCTGTAGAGACGCACATCACATATTAAAGAAGTTTTATAAAATTCGCGCTAAAACCAGAAATGGCACCTCAGAGACTGCGTTCAGAAAAGCCTTTATTGTGCCGTGTCTACACCTGTCTGACCGTTTTTAGGGTTGCGTACCCGAAGGGTGCCAAACGGGACCCTATTACTAAGCCTCCGCTGTCCCTCCGTATCCGTCCGTCTTTCACCACGCTATCATCAGATGATGTATTTCTGTTGCCGCTACAACAACAAATGCTAAAAAACAGAATAAAATAAATTTAAGGGGGCTCCCATACACCAAACGTTTTTTTTTCTTCTCATATTTGTTCGATATTGATAACGGCAACAGGTAGACGCTTGAAATATTCACAGACTATTTAGTTATATATTCACTTTAAAAATAAACAATTTAATTAAAATAAAACAACTATTTAAGGGGGGCTCCCATACAACAAACGTGTTTTTGTTGCCGTTTTAATAGATAATGGTACGTAACCCTTCGTGCGCGAGTCCGATTCGCACTTGGCCGGTTTTTTTTCGGTTTGTTCGGTAGGTTGGTAGTGTATGGACCATAAAAGTCTTGGTTAAAGTGATACTAGCAACCGAATCGGACAAAAAAATCAAAATTTCTTGCTTGTTTTTTTGCATGGCGTGTCACAGTTTTGCAGTTTGGAAAATTGTTTTGGGCGCTAATTTGTCGAAAAGGTGAGTGATAAATAGTTTTCTTCTATTAATTTATCCTCTAGCAATGTGTATTTTATCTTACTAGTGTTATCTTATGTGTGTGTTAAGTGAAATATGAAGTGACAACATCTACGCCTACGCGCATAAGCCCTAAAACGGCCGACCGCGAGCGCGCGACGCTCGCTCGCTACGCTACGCCGACCAGCCAGCCTCTGCCGCTCTGTTTACTAGGTGCACTAGGTGCGCAGCAGTGCGCGGTCCCCTGCGCCCTTCCGGCTCATAAAAACACCCTAGAGCGTAGCCACAAGACTGCCTAGGGTGTGGGGTGCCCTGATTAGGATTTTCTATTCCGAAACGCAACAAAAAACATCACGAAACTCAGAAAGAAACGGAATGAATGAAAGAAAACGGATGTCACAAACACACAAGACGCAAATGGTTGACTCTGGTTGAGTTATTTTGCTTTTATGGTTCCAGGGTGAAATAAATTTTACCTTGTGTTTAATAATACTTTTTAACAGTGTCAGCTGCCTGCCTGACGGACCCACTCGTTGTTTGCATAGCTGTGGGCTAGTCTTTTCTGGTTTTCCAGGGACATGGCTTTTGCCTAACTGCAGTGATCTTGAGGGACCCTTCCCCGGGGACCAGGAGAGATCGCAAGTCGCGGATAGCGTAATGGCCTCCTTCAAATAGAAGGAGGTTAACTGTGAAAAAAGGTATTACCCCAAGTACTATCTCGGATGAATAAGCAGGCGCGGACGATGGGGCGACCCATCACCTTAAAAGGGATGACGATCGGTAAGGTGTTCTTCGATGCGGACACTATATAAATTACACTCCGTCAGAGGTATGACGAATGACGATGATAGTTACTCCCGGTTTCTGAAAGGAAAATTAGCTGTGACAACTTGTTAAAGGCATTTGAACCAAACACATGTCACTATTTTGAATAAATGTTCGATTAACCGCTTGTTACATTTGAGCACTCTTTCGGAAACTGGGGGTTAGTGGTCGTCTTGACGTGTTCTTGTCGTATTTCGAATGTTCTATCAATTTTTGTTTTAGTATCTTTTAAAACGACCAATAATAAACTTTCCGAGTGTTTTTGGATGTCGTTTATAGTTCTTCTTCAATAGTTCATTACTGCGACAGCCCCCATTCACATCGCAATTTAGCACAACCTGTGAACAATAATAATAATAATAATACCTTGGACACTATTTACACACATTGATCTAGCCCTAAACTAGGATTCCCTATAATTAAAAATATGTAGGTTCCTATCTACAGAATAACGTCTAAAAAGTACTGTGAGTTTATACTTAAATAGGTAGGAACTAAGTAAGTATAATGCGCGGCGTATAAGTTGAACCAAAATGGCGGCGTCTGACGACCTTCAAGCTATAATCCTCACCATTGATACCTTCATGAAAATGAAATCTGAAAATGCTAAAAAAATTACCAGAAATAGTCCTAAATAGTCCACCAAGAAAGATAATTAGTTCACTTATAGTTTTGAAGTTATAGCTATAGGTTGGTGAGTATTACAGCTTGACGTCAAGCTGTAATCCTCATCTCCCGTGCAAGCAAAGGGAAGGGCCTATCGACTTGGTTTAGGTTTCAAAAATTAGTCCAGAAATAGTCCACATGACATGCCAAATTTGCAAAATAGTCCTTCAACGATTCCAGAGTTATTAAGACATCTTGATGAGGATTACAGCTTGGACATTTGATAACATTAAATATCTCCGGACCGCCTAAGACTTTCAATTCGATATTTGTGCCAAAAAAATAGACCAGAAATAGTTCACCGAAACAATAATAATTTCCACCTGGTTTACTTTGAATAGCTGCATTAAAAATGTAATGTTTAATTTCCCATACATTTCAATAAATGTACAGTCGTGTACAAAATAATAATGGGGTAAACCCTAATGAACCAGTTTATACCAATTAATCTTCATGGTCTAGTGGTTTCATACTCGCTTCTCATGCAGGAGATGCGTGTTCGAATCCGGCGCTGACCATATAGATGACCATTGAGTTAAGTAATTTAACCAATGTACATTATGTAGACGTTCTTATGGTGATGGAAAACATCGTAAGGCAACCTTTTATCTCCAAAGCTGTGGCGATGAGTTAGCCTCCTGCTGTAGGTATCGAACTACCTACCTTCCTACAAAGGTACAAATCATCTCACCATTTCCACTCAATATGAGGTTACAATTTTATTACCCCACGTGGCCAGACCGGCTGCGCTATACAATAACCAGTGTTGGATTTTGGTGCGTTGAAAAAGATAGCACAAAAATACAAAAATGATAGTATTTTGTAAAAAAATATAGTACGCTCTAATATTAATTTAAAAATGATGAAAATATTTAAAATCAACATCATTTATTCGTAATTTTCATGACTTTACAGCCACTTTCCATGATAATTGACCTCTTCTGACTACTCGTTGGGTTATAGATCTACCAATTATACTGTTTATTTTAGATATGATAATAAATAATATTTTATAAGTCCATTACATGTGATTTATATACAGGCTATAAAATAAAAGTGTAGTCAAATTAGAGGTTGTTAGAAACATCTTTCTGAACAACTTTCACTATGAAACCGTTTTTATCAGAGCAATTTTATTTTTCACCTCTCTATACAGGGTGTTTATTTGTAAAGATACGCCCGGGTAAGGGACTATAGTACCCATAATTATGAATAACTTTCCCCAAGAAATATATGGTTGCATACGAAAAAACATCTTGGGTCTCCCATCCATAGTAACATGTAATCAGCTGATCGGTCAATGTAATGAGGGACGATTATTTTCCATTTGCGACCATATGTTTCCGGGGGAAAGTTGTTCATAATGATGGGTACTATAGGCGTAACTTCATAAAACAACAGCCTGTATATTCATTTTTGGAAGAGGTTAAAAATAAAGTTGCTCTGAAGATGTTTAATGGCGAAACTATAACGTCCCTACATATACATAAAGATGTGGTCATTTTAAGGGGTTATCCCCTTAAAATTTGACTACACCTTTATGTATACTTATACTCGGGAGGTGCCAATTATTTAGAGATAAGCACTTAATTAAATACCTAAAATTGAAATGATAAGGACTGTAATTAACATTGTTCGACAATGTTTGATATTATGTGATGATTATATCAATGAACCGACTGTGATTATTGTGATTAAAACTAAGTTATATATATATATATATATATATATATATACACAGTCAGGTCGTAAGTTCTGTCACACAATAAAAACTTTTGAATTTAGAACGCTGGCCACAAAAAAGTTTATTGAATTCGAATTTCGAATTTTTCATGAAAATAAAAATGTGTACTTTTTAGAATTTTCCTCATTTTTAAATATGGAGTGGACACTTAAAGAAGACCGTGTCGCAGTTATTGCGTTGCATCGTTGCGGTTAGGCGCCAATTCAGATTTTCGACTTACTAAAAAATTTTAATATAACCAAAAGATTCGTTTATCGTACCATAAAACGATACAATGAAGACTCTAGTGTAGATGACAGGTCAAGAAGTGGTCGCCCTCGCTCTGTTAGGACTCCAGCAGTGATAAAAGCTGTGAAGGCGCGAATTCAAAGAAATCCCATACGTAAGCAGAAACTGTTGGCCCTTCAGATGGGGTTAAGCAGGACCACGGTGAAAAGGGTGTTAAATGAAGACTTAGGGCTTAGGGCATATCGAAGAAAAACAGGACATCGTTTGGACGCTCGTTTAATGGACCTGAGACTGAAGAGATGCCGCGCTTTGTTGAAGCGGTACGCGGGAAAAAAGCATCGGGAAATTCTTTTTTCGGATGAAAAAATTTTCACCGTGGAAGAGAGCTACAACAAACAAAATGATAAGGTGTACGCACACAGCAGTGAAGAAGCGAGCAACCGTATTCCGCGTGTCCAACGAGGTCATTTTCCATCCTCGCTCATGGTTTGGTTGGGAGTCTCTTATTGGGGCTTAACTGAGGTACATTTTTGTGAGAAAGGCGTAAAAACGAATGCAGTTGTGTATCAAAATACAGTCCTCAAGAACCTTGTGGAACCTGTTTCTCATACCATGTTTAATAACAGGCACTGGGTATTCCAACAAGATTCTGCGCCAGCTCATAGAGCGAAAAGCACACAAGACTGGCTGGCGTCGCGTGAAATCGACTTCATCCGGCACGAAGACTGGCCCTCCTCCAGTCCAGATTTGAGTCCGTTAGATTACAAGATATGGCAACACTTGGAGGAAAAGGCCTGCTCAAAGCCTCATCCTGATTTGGAGTCACTCAAGGCATCCTTGATTAAGGCAGCCACCGATATTGACATGGACCTCGTTCGTGCTGCGATAGACGACTGGCCGCGCAGAATAAAGGCCTGTATTCAAAATCGCGGGGGTCATTTTGAATAAACTTTATTACCATAAGAATCTATGTTTTATTAAGTTCATTTTGCTATATAAATGATTACATAAATAATAAGCATGTCTAAATTATTTCATATTGCACATGTGACAGAACTTATGACCTGACTATGTATATATAATAAGTCACCTTGTATTTGTGACTTATTTTGGGGAATAATAGTACCCCTTCAGTATGAACAACTTTCCCCAAGAAACATATGGTCGCAAATGAAAAAAAAAATTCGCCCCTCAGTACAATGACCCGATCAGCTGATTACAAGTTACTATGGGTGACCCAAAACATTATTTCGTTTACAACCATATGTTTCTTGGGGAAAGTTGTTCATAATAAAGGGTAGTATTATTCTCCAAAATATGGTCAGCTAATTAAATGTCACCTTGTATATATATATATGTATAACTATAATGAACATAAATGGATCTGTTCTTTTTTCAAATTATGTTTTGTGAGTACAGAAGCTAGCATGTTATCCTTTACACATTGATTGTAAGTTCTTAACACTTTCCTCCATTGCAATGATGTCGTTATTGCAATTGTCATGTATCGTTTGACGTGATTTTTAAACAATCGTGCCTTAATTTCCACCGAAAAATGCTTTAAGATATCTTTAAAAGTTTCGGCAAAATCTTATTTCGACGAAATTTTGCCAACGCGTTCACGATACTAATTCCGCCATTGTTGTTTACAACTTAGCTCAACTATATAAATATTTATCATAGCTTCAACCGGGGCTCGAAGATCCGTTCAAAATCCAAATCACTGTCACGCACTTATGTACAACAAAAAACTATTTAAGTTTTCTAAGGGCTCTTGACTGCCGTTAAATACAGTTTAAATTAAACACAACTTAAGCCCAATAAGCAAATGGCAAGTAACGTACTCAAGCAGGCCAAGCTTATTGCCTGTCAGCCAGGTTGCCTCTAACCATCCGTGTTTTATTAAGGTTGTATTTAAACTGTATTTTGCGATTATCAAAACTCTGGTTTAAGTCCGGCTAAATGGGAGAACATAAAAGTTAATTGTCGTGAACGTGAGGGACAGAGCTATGCGCTATATATAGCTCTGTCCCTCACTTTCCTATAATATTACACTACCGTTAGTTGTCAGAGATTAAAAAGAGGCCCTTTGATTGAATTAACCAATACAAACCGGTTTATTAGGGTTTACTACATTATTATTTTGTACACGACTGTACATATATTGAAATGTAGGGGAAAATAAACATTGTATTTTTAATGCATTTCTGCAAAGTAGACCAGGTGGAAATCATTATTGTTTCGGTGGACTTTTTCTGGACTATTTTTGGCTCAAATTTCAAACTGAAAATCGTAGGCGTTCTGAAGATATTTGATGATATCAAATTTTCAAGCTGTAATCCTCACCAAGTCTTAATAACTCTGGAATCGTTGATGGACTATTTCTGAAATTTGGCATGCCATATTTCTGGACTAATTTTTGAAACATAAACCATGTCGATGGGCCCTTCCGTTTGCTTGCACGAGAGATGAGGACTATTTTTCTTTCTTTGTGGACTTTGTGGCAGGGTCAAATTTCATTTTCATGAAAGTTTCAACGGTGAGGATTACAGCTTGAAGGCCGTTGCGTCTGCGCAGGTAAAAATGACTGTTTTATATACATTTTACCCTGCGCAGACGCCGCTATTTCGTTTCAACTTATGCGCCGGGTACTGTACTTACTTTTACGGCCAGAAAGCTGTCGTCAGGATCAGGCGGATCATTTAGAAAACGGCCTATGTTTTCGGAGGTTAGCACTCTAGATTTCTTTGGCCTATGTCATGCCGGATAGCCGTTCTAAGTAAGCCAGCAACTTTGAGTACTTACTTTGATATATCGATGTTGTCTTATATACTTGCTATGGCTTTTAGCATTGAATATAGGTTCCACAGTGTCGATTGCTTTTTAGTCTTGGATAATTCTTTGAAATAATTCAGAAAAAAGTTCTCTGACAAGGTTTTGGCGCCATTCGTGGTTTTCCAGTAGCAGAACAAATTGTAGGTTTTTAGGTAACTCTCTCGAGATTTTGGTGGCATCAGATGATTCCGGAGTAATTGATACATTTTCATCACTGGAAGAACTAATTTTATTAGGTAGCTACATCGATATAAATACTAAGGATAGGCCTTCCCGTACTAAATTTCTTACCATTTTGAGGCTAAGAAAAATAGCGCCCCTGTCGGAATTCCTCGGAACCAAGACAGTACGAAAAATTGTAACGGCGTCACGGTCGGTCACGTTCCGATTAAAATTATTGAAACACTGGCTGAAAGTGGGCACAGTTGTGCCTCTGCCACCTCGTATGGGAAAATGCGTGACGCTTTGTTATGTTATGTGTTGTTTTATCACTCCATAGCTGGGCTATGCCCAACTAACCCCCTGTCATCATAACTGGCTAAAAGTGAGCACATTTTCAGACTAAAAGTGAGCACATTGACTCTGTCACCCAGTATGGGAAACCGCGGATAGTGTACCTTGTATTTCAACGTAAATACGACGAAACGTAATTAATTACATTTGTAAATTAAAACGAAAACAGTGAAATACAAACTCTAACTGACTGAAATAGGGGGGTAACCAAATGACATTACGAATAGTAATCTAATGACATTACGAATAGTAATCTTGACATTACGAATAGAAAAATAACGAAATCGGATCGTTTTTCAAATATAGGAAGCGGGCAGTTTCACTGTGCGTCGCGCGTCGCTACAAAGTCACATCAGACGAATGGTTGATTTTCGTTTGAGGATTTTTTCGAGAACAATATTTTATAGATAATCAATTTAAAGCCAATAGTAATTGAAAATATAATACTTACTTGTGATACGACACTCCCTGTTTTTGTGTTTTGCGATTTGGGTATGATTTACACCTTTTTACGTCGCAGGTCACCATTTTTGTTTTTGCTGCCGATATGTCAATCGGCTGTCACCGCCCAAGCGCGACTGATTGCAAACAGTAAAATTTTCCCGATTTTGTACTGTTTTTGTAGCGACACTTTCAAGCGCTCCGTGCCCTGTCCCTACTATTCAAGTCTGTGGGTATAAATAGCTAATATATTCTAGAAAATAACCTAATTCAATCTAAAATTGGCGGATTGTGTTTGTCTTTTTTTTTGTCAATGGATTCAGTCAGTCAGCCTGCCAGTAATAACGTTCAGTGTGTTTATGTTAGTAGGTACGTAATTCGTATATTGACGCTTGTTCCAAATTCAAATGGCATTTAATCTCTAGAGAGTAAAAGAGCGTTTTATTTACTGTTATCGATGAATAAATAGTTATTTGTGTCACAAGGGAGCAAAATCATGTATTAAGGCGAGGGCGGTACATTGAATCCAGAGTGAAGGGAAGGATTATACGCTCGGGATTCTAAGTTAGAATCCTGAGCGTAACGAAGGATTCAAGCGTTAACGCCCATGAAGAAAATAATTTTGCTCCTGAGTGATATATACAACTTTTCACACGGACTATGAGGAAAATTTAGATTGCTTTAAAAAAAAAAACTATACTTTGAATTATACTTTCACCACTTTTACAGTAATCGAACAACGTAAGCTTTTTTTTTATAATGGCGGATTTTGAAGGATTAGGGAGAGATCACAGACAAAATATTCCTGTGTAGTTTTGCTAATGTGCAAAAATAATCGAATCGAATATTACAATGGTTTCGGATATCAATATTCATTATAACTGTCATCGATAGTTTTGATTTCAGTAAAACATATAATTTATTGTGACATTTT
Organism: Argyresthia goedartella; assembly: GCA_949825045.1. Classification (NCBI taxonomy): domain Eukaryota; kingdom Metazoa; phylum Arthropoda; class Insecta; order Lepidoptera; family Argyresthiidae; genus Argyresthia; species Argyresthia goedartella. Next base: position 27,492,373 of record OX463831.1, read on the forward strand.
TTTTATTACGAAAAATTAATAAATTTTCATATAACGTTGTTAAAGTTAAATCTTGAAACATGTTCGTTTTTAATCGACTTCGTCATCGTAGTCGATTGTAATGTTATTTCATAATTACATTCGATTATTTTAATCTGTGTTCAATTGGCACATTGCGTAAATGCTACATGCCAATGAATAAATTAAAAAAGTAGCTTAAACACAAAAGTAGCATTTTGCTCCCTCTCGTCGTGGAGCAAAACTTACTTTTCCGAATGAAAGGTGTGAAAATGCACTTTTTCGGGGGGCAATGGTAAAATAACTAACTAATCTATGTCGGCTGCTGCTGCCCCCAGTGCACAAAAACGAAAAAATTCGCAAGTCTCAGAATTTTTCAAACGACTTTCTTTCCGAACTTAAAATTTTCCTATCTGGTAACGCTAATTGTACGACACTTGTTCGGATATAGATGGAATAAACAATTCACGCTTTTCCCCACAAGAGGTGGAAAAGGCACATATGTGCCCACGTGTAGCCAGTTATTTAATACGTGACAGGGGGTTTTCATAAATAAAAATACTCAGAATTTCTAATAAATTTTTATTTAATCTTAAATTATAAATGCCTCAACTTCACAAAAAGCGATTAGTGCAAAAGATTTCGAGTTGAGAAATGGCACTGAAAAATATGTCATGTCTCGCTTCTATTTACAGAAGTTTTTGTTTTATTGTATATTTATTTATTTTTATAAATGTTTGTCAAAGCGGTAACATTATTGTATAATATTCATATTTACCTAGATTCTAATTTAATACAATCAAAAATTGAATTACAATAACATAACAGAGTATCAGATCAAAGAAAAAATGTTCTTCCACAAATACAAATAAGTCTTATGCATGTGTCTTTTTCATTTAGTACATTATTATAAATATTACACTTGTAAAAGCTGGCCAGACACGGTAAATACTTTTCAAAATGGCCAGCATAGTTAAATTGGTACTTTCATTACATTTGGCACATTGTGGTAAGTTTTTGTACTGAATATTGTAGTTCGTTTTAATTGACGAATATTCGTGTGTATACATCGCGGCAGTCTCTTACAAATAAATTATGTAAATTGAATTGCTAAATATTATCACTACATGACGGTTGAGCGCGCCACTTATTTATTGTGATACTGATATGCAATAGTCTCAAGGTAAAGGGCTAAGAATAAGCTCGTTACTAATTCGTTACAACATCTCCATAAAATATTATGGTGGTAAGATTCATCGCAAACATAAATCTTTCATCCCAAAAACAGTTATGCTACTACCCGTTAGATGGCACTACTAACCTGCCGTCACTTGACAGTTATGCTACTACCCGTTAGATGGCACTACTAAGTTACAGTCACTTGACAGAAGCCGCTTCTTTGTGGCATATATACCGTTTCTATTTTATTCCCCAGTGGCATTTTATTCCCCAGTGGCATTTTATTCAACGGCTGTTTTAAAGTAGCTACAGTAGCTATCGTGTCGTGGGATTAAGGGACAGAGCTATGCGATATTATATGTCTATCCCTTACACTCCTATGAGACGACAGTTACTGTGGTGGATATATAAACCCCGTTATTGCTGCAGTACCATTGGACAGTGCCATCAACAGAACTAGTGACACACTGGTGTGTCGCTCGTTCCATTGATGGTACTAGCGACACGTGTCTTTTTAGTACCATTGTCCGATAATATGAATGGTACTAGTGACACACTGTCACGTAGAAAACACACTGTCCCGTGGAAAAACCAAGCGGTGCAGTAGTTCCACAGGTAAAAAAAAAAACACACCCTCTCGTCGCCCCGTCGGTCTCCATCAAGTACCAGGGCAACAGACTGATGTAGGAGGTTCATTCTTTATATTCAAAAGGGGTCACGTTGGCACAGTCCGCACAGCAATGACAGTCACAATAACATGTCTTTTCTCAGATGGGGTGGCAGAGACGCAACTTCACATAGATAATTTAAAAAATATTGACAGGTGTCACCATTTTGGACAGGTGCCACTATTCTTGACGGCTAAATCAACAGAAAACTGTTAGATGGCGTGGTAGAGACACAGTCAGCACAGCCATGCCAGTCACAATAACATGTCGCATAAAAGCGTAGCATTAAAAACTGAACACCTGTGGAAATCGTCACACCTGTCAAAATCTTGACACCTGTCAAAATCTTGACATCTGTCAAAATCATGACACCTGTCAAAAAAAGATATGTTAATTTATGTGAATTTATGCCTATGCCACCCCATCTGGGAAAATGCGTGATGTCAAACCTTGTTGAATTTGTTTATGTACTGTTGGTGTATCTTTAAATAAATAAATGGTACTACAATAATATGGTGAGCTTTGGTTTTTTAATGTATCAGTAGTCCAATGTTATTTGTTTTAGTAAGCAAACGCGGACATTTTAATAAGTGTAGTTTTTAGGGTTCCGTACCCGAAGGGTTCCAAACGGGACCCTATTACTAAGACTCCGCTGTCCGTCCGTCCGTCCGTCCGTCTGTCACCAGGCTGTATCTCAAGAACCTAGCTAGCTAGAGAGTTGAAATTTTCACAGATTATGTATTTATGTTGCCGCTATAACAACAAATACTAAAAAACAGGATAAAAGAAATATTTAAGGGGGCTCCCATACAACAATTCTTTCAATACCACATATAAACTTATGGATGCACCTGGTTACGTACATGGGGTGTGAAAGTAACCGCACCAATAACTTTGTAAACAATATTTTGCTGTGTAAAATCCGAACTATTCACTCCACACCATCGCTTCCATTGAACGGTGGTACGGAACCCTTCGTGCGCGATTTAGACTCGCACTTGACCGGTTTTTTAAATTATACACAAGTCTCTCACTAGTTCTATTGATGGTACTGTCCAATGGTATTACGGGATAAAAACGCCACAAACATATTGATTGTTCCACAACAAAATACAGCCAATATCCAAAAAAGCACCATCTATCGGGAGACAGCGAAACTAAAGCAACAGCAACTACCAACAACATTTACCGCTAGATGGCGCCACTATCACGTGTCGGCCGCGCGAGCGAAGCTGGGTCGGCTACGTCGTTTTCTCAACGTGCCTAGAATGGCGAGCATCTCTTTGACAGCCTCCGGTTGTTCCTCCTTGGGCTTGCGTTCTAAGAAGTTGTCCTTGTTGGACTTGAGCTGGAACTTGCCGCCTTTGATCTGGTCGACGATCGCATCGATGGCTGGGCCTGGGGGGGGGGGGGGGAGGGTGGTTATAGTCTTCGATAGATGAGTTTACTCCCATCCATTGTGGAGGCCATATATCCGTACTAAGGAAGAGTTAAAACTTAGTGCCGTCTACCCCGAGGTGCTGGGGAAGAGAGCACAAATCTTGTGCCAACCGGTCCGGTGACACGTCTACCGGAGAGGATGGCCCAAATGATTAAAAAAATTGACATTTCTACTGAGAATGATGGCAAAGATTTCTTAAGTTTGACACGTCCGTGGGGAGGATCCGCGTTCCACAAGGTTCCATATTAGGCCCTTTCTTATTCTCTCTGCCTTTCACGGTGTAGAAATTGACTGACATGGTGTTGTTTGCTGATGATACTTCACTGGTCTTAAAAATTGAAAGACAAAAAGAAGATTTTGGCGATGTTAATGGTGTATTGTCTTTAACCTTGAATTAGTTCACAGTTAATAATTTATTGTTAAACGCTGGTAAAAGCAAGTGTATCAAATTCTCACTTCCAAATGTCAAGCAAGTTGAGACCAGTTTAGTGTTAGACAGCAATATGTAAGCTTTCATAAATGAACTAGTCAGGGTGTGTCAACTAGCTGACATATTCTTTGATACAATCCCAAAGTTAGAAAACGATCTGACTTTACTATTTAGTTCTACAGATAGATGAAAAGTGTTGCTTTTTGTTACAAATTATCTAGCAATAAGTGCAATTTGGTAAATAATTACTGTAAGCCTTATTGTAAACTATTTAATAAATAAATAAATAAATGTTAGAATGATACGAAGTTTCTTGGAATAACCATTGATAGCAAATTGCAGTGGGGACCCCACATAGATAAATTAGCTGCTAAATTAAGTTCTGCGGCTTATGCTGTTAGGAACATCAGACAAAATACGGATGTGGCTACATCTAGGCTAGTATATTTTAGTTACTTTCATAGTGTGATGTCCTATGGTATCTTGTTGTGGGGGAAAGCAGCGGATAATCAAACTATTTTTATTTTACAGAAAAGAGCTATTCGGGCAATTTATAATTTAAAACGAACAGACTCCTTGAGAGAGCTTTTTAAAGAAATTGACATACTAACCAGTCAATTTATTTTCGAAAATATAATGTATATTCGCAAGAACCTTGCAACATTTTCCATTTTAGACTTGGGAAGGTTAGCAATTTAATTAAGGGTCAGTGCATTCTCTACTACAATAAAATAACTCTGGAGATTTAGAAATTGCCATTTGAGCAATTTGAAAAGCAAGTTAAAGCGACTTCGTCGAAATAGTGATATTACAATGTTCAAGATTACTTAAATGATGGGACTGTATGGAGTTAAACAAGCTCAACACAGCCCTTGCTGTTAATAATTTTGTAATTATTTATTCCTGCTTATTCATTATAATAATTAATATTATAATATTTGTATTAGTTAAGCACAAGTAATGTTTAAAAGAGATCCAAAAATCAATCTGTGGGGGTTTTTAAGCCCTCCTTCTCTCACAGTGGTCCAATGTAGAGAAGAGGCAAAAAATTACGTTTGCAGTATATGTAAATATCTACAGTAATAAATGAATTTGACTTGACTTGAATTTTAGTTTGACACCTATATCGGGGAGGATGGCCCAGAATTTTTAGTGTGACACGTCTACCTTATGATGCGACCTACTTCCTTTCTGTATATGACAGGCAAGCTGTAGGGAAGTGGCCACCAGGATAACCTGAAGATCTTGTAATGATACTTACCGCCATTCTGCACAGTCTTCTTCAAGCTCCCTTGTTTATCAGCCAGCATCTGCGCCATGTCGCAGCCCCCAGTAGGCAGTACTCCGCCTCCCGCGGGGCTGCCGGGCGGCAGGGGCGGCGGGGGAGGGGGCGGTGGCGGGGGGAGGCACGCGGGCGGCGGCGGAGGCGGAGGGGGCGGCGGCGTGCAGGCGGGGGCGGGGGCGGGGGGAGGCTGCGGTGCGGGGGCTGCTGCCGGCACATAACATTCATACACAACGTTTAATATAATTAATATAATATGTCGGAGATCAAAGGAAGGAAACACCGGCCAAGTGCGAGCCGTTCCGTACCATTATACAATTGGCAAAAAAAAACACGTTTGTTGTATGGGAGCCCCCCCGAAATATTAATTTTATTTTAATTTAATTATTTATTTTTAAAGTGAATAATGTAAATAAATTCTGTGATAATTTCAAGCGTCTACCTGTTGCCGTTATCAATATAGAGCAAAAAAAAGCAAAAAAAAAAACACGTTTGTTGCATAGGGGCCACATTAATATTTATTTTATTGTTTTTTAGTATTAGTTGTTATAGCGGCAACATAAATATATCATCTGTGAAAATTTCAACTGACTATCAGTTTCGTGAGATACAGCTTGGAGCTCTGTTTGAACGATTGGTTCATATCACTCGACTTAACTAGGGTCTACCAATCGTGTCGCTTGGCGAACGCTCGCTTGCATGGCGAGTGATTCCAAAAATAGAGCTCCTGGTGACAGACGGACGGACGGACGGACCGACGGACGGACAGCGGAGTCTTAGTAATAGGGTCCCGCTTTTACCCTTTGTGTACGGAACCCTAAAAAGGACCATAGACGGTATAAATGAATCGCTGTACGTTAGTCTTACTAAATCTCTAGAATGTCCCAATCGCTTTGTATAATCGCTATTTGATTTTATTCTCCTCAGCCCAGAGGTTTAGATAAAAATAAAATTACGAAAAACGCAAAGAAACAGCCAATATATAGAAAAATATTTTGTATGGAAAATTCAGCCTCTTTCGCTAGATAGCATTAGTAGCCATAGATCACCGGAACTCCTTCGTCGTTGATTAGTTTATTTAATACATTCAACCTCTTTGACGGTAGCGGAACTTACGTTTGACAGTGCGATGCATAAAGTTTGGCCGATAATGTCGATATGGATTTCAGAAACCTATGAAGATGTCTCTAAAATGATAAACGAATAGTTTTGTGACGGCGAAAAATATAATGATCACGATATTACCGAACGCCGTCTCTGTACCTACATTAAATGAGGACTATCGCGAGTTAATTCGTCGCTAGGGGCGCTGGTGTAGCGTCGCTAGGGGCGCTGGTGTAGTTGGTGTAGTTAATTTTACACCTCGCTCTGATGACGTCATAGCGACGTCACTATCCTAGGAGAGAGAGAGGGAGGATAAACGCATTCTTCGCGGGTGCCAAATATCTTTGTCTTTGAACGAAAGCTGCGAATGAGAAGGTTAGATGTCAAAAATAAGGTAAGGTTGGGTGAGGGATAAAGCGGTTTAGTGTCAGACAGACACGTTATAATTAGTAAATGATACGAAGTTTCTTGGAAGTACAATTGATAGCAAATGGCAGTGGGGACCCCACATAGCAAAATTTGCTGGAAGACTAAGTTCTGCGGCTTACGGTGTTAAGAACGTCAGACAAAACCCGGGTGTGGTTACATATAAGCTAGTTTATTTCAGTTACTTTCATAGTGTCATGTCTTATGGTATGTTGTTGTGGGGGAAAGCAGCCTATATTCAAACTATTTTATACTACATAAAAGAGCTATTAGAGCAATTTATAATTTCAAACGCACAGAGGACTTTTTAAAGAAATCGACATACTAATTGTAGCTAGTCAATTTATTTCCGTATGTATGTACGCAAAAACCTTCCAACATTTTCTAAATTTGGCGACAGCTACAATATTAACCTAAGAAATATTCATAGACTAGGGCCCCGATTCAGACTCGCGAAAGTAAGCAATTCTTTCAAGGGTCAGGAATTCTCTACTACAACAAGATACTGAAGATGTTGAAATTGCCATTTGAGCAATTTAAAAACCATTTAAAAGCGATTTTGTCTGAAAAGGGATATTACAATTTTCAAGATAACTCGCTGTTAATCATTTTTTAAGTATTTATTTCTGCTCATTATTTATATTATATATATACATATATATATACAGCACTGAGACTGTTGTATCTGGAAAAATTCAAAATTCCAAATGTCTTTATTACTGTAGATATTTACATATACTTAGCAATCGTCATTTTTTGCCACTTCTCTACATTCGACCACTGTGGGAGAAGAAGGGCGTAAAAACTACCACAGATAGATTTTTAGATCTCTTTTAAAAATTGCTTATGCATTTTCTAGGCACTGGCTGACTCTGTCATCGGTCATCGGTCATGGTTTAAGTAGCTATGGCAGAACATACAAAACTTATATTGAAGGTATTAAAAAACTACAAATTATCTTATTAAAACTCTTAGTGACAAAACAATACAGATAACTATTTAAAAATGAAAACTATGAAGGCCTGTTCACACATTGCAACGTTAGGAATATCTTCAATAAAATAAAATATGCTATTATAAACGAAGAATATGTTAATCTTAATTACCTACAGCTAAAGGTTAGACCAACAGGTATGAGAAGCCTCTCACATAAAAACATTTAGTATAATAATGTGTATGGTATGCGCACATGGGAGCATATGCTACCAGATATAATTAACGAACTTATAAAAGATTTTGTACAATTGCCTAGTAGTAAGCTACACAACATTAAAATCTATAACATAAAAGGAACGATCTCGCCACTCCAGACAGACCAATAAGGATTACGTGAGTGGCAAATCATATTAGTAATAAGTGTTAATAAGCATTAAATAAATAAATAATCATCATAGTTCGTTTCAACAATCGCTACATAAAGGAGGACTTCATAGCGTCGGCAAGGTTGAAGAAGAAGGTCACAGCGGAAGACATTGGCTTTCAAGGCAGTGCTCTAAATATTTATTTAAATGACCATCTGACCCCGGAAAATAAAAAACTATTAACCAAAACTAAAAAATCGCTTAAGGAAAAGGGCTATGAGCACGTTTGGGTCAAGTACTGTAAAATCCACGTCCGTAAGGATGATAATTCCAATGTGTACATTGTAAACAGTGAGCGTGATTTAAACAAATTTCTCTAGTTCGGCGCGTATCAGTATTTTTGCCCATAATAATTGTATTGATGTGTTTAGTTGTGTTCTCACTACGAGAGCATGAATGTTTGAGTATCGCTGTGCGATCTACCTGGTCAGTCCGCTTCTATTGTTTGTCGCTCGGGCTTATCGCTAATGGCTGTTACCATGCACTGCTTCACTGCACTTTTAAATATATTTGTCTCGTTTGTTCCTATTCGCTTACAATTACATCAATTATCTCGCTCTTTCGCCCTTATGGTAATGATTTTTCGTTCTACCTTGGATGGTATTTACGCGTTCGTTTGTTCTTCAAATTATTTCGCTTATGCCTATTTATTTCTATACATTTTCCGGTTAGTGCATTATTTAATCAACTCAGTAACTATTCTATGTTATTTATATGTTATTACATTCGATAACTCGTTTGCGGGCATTAATTATCCTACTATTTATTACCAAAATGTGAGAGGTCTGCGTTCGAAAACGTTAACATTTTACCGTAATCTAGTTAAGGAGGCCTATGACATAATTATTTTGACCGAGACTTGGTTGGTGGATGGAATACTGGACTCGGAGTTATTTGATGACCGGTACGTTGTATGGCGGCGGGACCGTGACCTCGCTTTAACGGGACAAACCCGCGGTGGTGGCGTGCTTATTGCCACTCGTAGGCAGTTGGCGGTGACGCCGCAGCCGACCTACCGGTCCTCGGCTGAGGACCTATGGCTCACTATCTCACTCAAGGACAACAGTAAGAATCCCGTTAAGGTCCATATTTGTGTTTTATACTTGTGTAAGCAATCCCAAGGTAATTCTTTCTCGCAGCAGTTATCTAATTTTTTAAGTCGTTTGGTGGATATAGTTTTAAGTAATTGTAATAATAAGTTTTTATTAATCGGTGACTTCAACATGAGCAACATTTTATGGACGCCCCGGGGTTCTACGTTAGTTCCGTCTAATTACGTAAGTAATGATGAATGTAGTTTAGTCGATGATATGCTTATGCATAGTTTATACCAGTACAATAATGTCCTAAATAATTATGATAAGTTGTTGGATCTTGTTTTTTCTAATGATGAAGTAGTTGTAAGGGAATGCCTGAACCCATTAGTGCCAATAGACCCGTACCATAAGGCTTTAGTAATAGACATCAAATATACAGTTATAAACATGTTGCGGCCAGACACTCGTTTGAAATACTTTTATAATAAGGGTGACTATACGTCTATTAATAGTGAGTTGTTTTCCATCAACTGGGAAGAAGAGTTTTGTGCGCGGTCATTACTTAAATCCTTTGACTTATTTTATGAGACTTACGAGAAATTGAGGCTCAAATTTATTCCTAGTAAAAAGATAATAGTTGATACGTATCCTCTATGGTACTCACGCCCGTTGAAGTGCGCTATTAAAGAAAAATTCAAATACTTAAGAAAATATAATAAATATAAAAATAAATCAGACTTAGTTACCTTCACTGTACTACGTGACAGAGTGCGAAGACTGGAGCAACAATGTTTTGATTCGTATATTAGTAGTGTCGAAAACAACATATGTAAAAATCCTAAGCACTTTTGGTCATTCATAAAATCGCGGTCTGGCTCCCATGGCATACCTAGCAGCCTAAGTTACGATGGTAATTTGGTTAACACTGGGACGGACATATGTAAGGCTTTTTCAGAATATTTTCTATCATCCTTCTCAGCGTCCAACACTAAAACCCTAGATCCTATCACTGGCGATGATGTTAATTCTACAGCATTTTTGTCACACATTGAAGTGACCCCTGTCCTAGTTAAAAATCTTCTACTTAAACTTGATCCCTCTAAATCAGCTGGCCCGGATGATCTACCTGCTCATTTTTTAATCAATTGTGCTGAAAGTTTGGCGATTCCCATTTCATTATTACTTAGAAGATCATTCTCCGAGTGTATTGATCCGCCTTTATGGAAATCTGCTTTTATCACGCCAGAACATAAAAAAGGACCAAAAACAGACATCAAAAATTATAGGCCAATTTCTAAATTATGTATATTATCGAAAGTCATGGAAAAAATTGTGTACAATCAAGTGTACTGCGCTTTAAAGAATTCTATTAGTCCCAACCAACACGGTTTTGTGCAGCGCCGATCCACTGTATCTAATCTCGTTCTCCTGAATGAGTATGTCACTGAAGTGATGGACGCTGGCTTTCAGGTTGATGTAATTTATACTGATTATAGTAAGGCCTTCGATCGAATTGACCATGGCATCTTATTAACCAAGTTACATGGCATTGGAATCAGTGGTGATTTGCTCAGATGGTTTTCTTCCTACATTGACAATAGATCTCAGGCTGTTGTAGTCAATAACTATATCTCGGGATGGGTGACTATTCCAAGTGGTGTCCCCCAAGGTTCTTTGCTTGGGCCATTGCTTTTCAATATTTTTATTAACGATATTAGTAAATGTTTTATACATTCTAAACTACTTTGTTTTGCTGACGATATGAAGGTTTATATGAAGGTAAAGTCGAGCAGTGACTCACTTTTAATACAGTCAGACCTCGAGCGACTTGATGAGTATTGTCAGAATAACAAATTAGATTTGAATCCGTTGAAATGCTTTTTCCTGACATTCTCTAGAAAACGAAATTTAATTCCAACTACCTACAAACTTAAAGGTCAACCTCTGAACAAAGTCCAATGTATGAGAGACTTGGGGGTAATACACGACTCCAAACTTTTATTTGACACCCACATAGATACTATTGTCCGCGGTGCTCTGAAAACATTAGGTTTTATAATGCGGAGTTCCGCTCATTTTACTCAAGCCAAAACACTTAAAATTTTGTTTTGCTCCTTGGTTCGGAGCAAACTTGAATATGCGTCCCAAATTTGGAATCCTTGCTACAATATTTATATAGATAGAATTGAACGTGTTCAGAAAAAAATTATTAAATACTTGTGTTATAAATCTAAATATCCTTATAATTCTTCAAATTACCTTAATATTTGCAAGAAGCATCATCTGATCCCATTATATAGGCGCCGAGAAATAGCCGACGCTACTTTCTTGCTAAAAATCACAACCGGCGGCATTGACTGTCCAGAACTGCTCCAAGAACTGTCATTTGTTATCCCTTCTCGGTCCAAAAGGCACTTCCCCCCTATCTCTTTAAGGCGAATATCATCCAACTACAGACGAAATAGTTTCCTTAACCGTGCTAGTCGAAACTTGAACAATGCGACGAAAGAGCTTGAGATTGATATATTTAATTGTGTAGTTCCATCTGTGAGGCGAAATTTAAGTAGTGTATTTTTTGATTGAGCGATTTGTTTACCATATGTTTACCATGTTTATGTAGTATTATTGTAGTGTAATGTATTAGGTATTTAGGTTGTTTGTTTATTTCGGCTTTGTAAGATAAATTATATGCTTGTAGTTTTTATATACCTACATCTGCTGTGTGTGCGCGCCGTTATTTGAATGTGCGTATCACTGATCTATTTTTTGTGCGATATCTATTTGTGAGTTCCTGTAATTGGCTTCATATTTCTATTTAAATTTTCTTCATGTGATGTATTAGCTGTTGGTTCTCCTAGAATAAATAAATAAATAAATAAAATAAATAAAAAGTAATATTAATAAGTTATATATTAGTTAAACTCAACCAATTTTTAAGAGATCTAAAAATCAATCTGTGGGAGATGGTTCGACCTCCTTCTCCCAGGAGGGCGACGAAACAATGTGAGAAGAAGCAAACAATGATGTTTACCAAGTTAATGTATTTACATATACTTGGTAAAGGTCATCTACAGTAATAAAGATATTGTGATTTGATTTGGTCACATTTTATTCAGAGCCAGAGATATTTGGCGCGGCCATGGGCACAGGAAGGAAGGAGAAGGAAGGAGAAGACCTTGCATAGGATGACCGGAAAACCTCAAGATAGAACTCGATAGAAAAATCTTCTTAAGATCCTAACACCCTGCTCTACAAAGAGAAAATAAACAGAAATATAGTATCAGTAATAAGATACAGAAAAAATCAGAATGAGTAGTTGCTTACCTATGACTTCTTCTTCCTTTGTTTCTGTTACTTCTTCCTTTGCTTCTTCCGTAAGCTCTTCCCTAACATCTTCCTTTACCTCTTCCATTTTAGACTCCTTTACTCTGCTGTCCTTTTCCCCCGCATTCTCAAAATAACTAATCCGAGACATCAAATTATTCTTCCTAGGAACAAATTTACTGTTCCGGTCTATTTCGGCCAGCCTCCTTTCGGCTTTTTCGGCTCGATCCGCGGCCTTTCTCGCGTCTTCTTCGGCCAAGCGGATCTTTTCTTCCCATAGGAGGATATCGGTGTCTTCGTGCTTTTCTGCGAGTTTCAACTGTAGAACAAAATATTGAACTTAATTTCTGAAACCTTGGGAAACCTGCGACTAAACTAAAAAACAAGGATTTATTTTCATAATAGGAGGGTTATTAATGTTTTTGATAAAATAAAACAACAAAATACAGCAAACCGCCATGTTATGTTGAACAACAGCGGAGCGGAAATTACCTTAGGTGTGTATAAACCAAAAATTATGTATGTAAGAGTTCATGTTTAGGCAAAGAGTTCCTTTAGTCGTTTTCTAACGAGTGACGTCACAAGCGACGCCATAACCTCTGGAGCGTTTTCGGCGGAAGTTGTAACTTGAAAACCTAAATGTATTATTTTCCTAACTAAACCTTTATTTTTTGCTAAAATATGATTGAAGTAGGAACCAATATTTTTTTAACATTTATTTACAGGCAAATCCATTGCTTCTGACCCCACACTAGCATAACCTGAGTCGTGGGAAACAGAAACAGCGACATCTCACACATATAAACATCCAACACCCCCAGCCGGGGGCGAGCCCGGGACCTCTCGCATGGTAGGCTGAGCCGCAACCGCCGAGACAGAGGTCGTCGTAAATAATATTATAATAATAATAATACCTTGGACACTATTGACACACATTGATCTAGCCCCAAACTAGGATTCCCTGTATCTTGGGTACTAGACAACGGTACACATACTTATAGAGATAAATATTATACTTAGACAGATAAACAACATGACTAGGGTACAAACATCCTTTCTCATCGGACAAATATTTGCCCCCACCGGGACTCGAAATATATGTATAAGGGCTATAATGATCTGCGAGTGAAGCGTTTAGATTCGAGATGGGCCAAAAATGCTTTTGTCCGTCTCTCAGTCTGTTCTCGCCTACAGGTTGCATTTTCCAACCGATTTTGACGAACATTGGTCCTTGATTTCATTTGAATTTTAGTCGATCGCAATTTTTGATTGAGGGGAAAGCAGGCGGGGAAAGCGGGGAACTTTCCTGTGTGCGTTATTTTTCGACGGATGTCAATCGGAGAAGGACGCGGACGGCAAGTTTGTTGTAGCTTTATATACGGACGGATATCGGACGGATTTTTTTAAATTGACGGGAGATCTACTGTTCTCCCAAAGCCACTTTTTGTTGTTGATTAGAATCAAAAAAATGGACGACCCGAATGGCCGAGTCGCAGTGACCCCGCCTTCGAAGCCAAGGGTCCCGGGTTCGAGTCCCGGTAGGGGCGAATATTTGTTTGATGAGAACGGACGTTTGTACCCTAGTCATGGTTGTTTATCTATCTATGTATACTACTCAAAAGAAAATAAGGGCCATTTACATATTTCTGTTTTTGAGTAAATTTTTAGATGTAAACTAATTAATAAGTGACTAATTAATGATGTCCGGCCTCCTTCAGTATCCAACCTCTCCGTCAAACGTTTAGCGTACAGCCGTATGTACGGCAAATTTTTAAAGGCTTAAGTTCTTAGCGTACAGACGGGTGTACGTTAGATGGCCACACTGATTTGGCTCTATAAATCTATGACCAGTACGTTCTCAATGCCCAAAATTCATTGTTTTATTGGCCTATGGGTCATTACGATTAATTTCTGTTAACCAATCAAACTGCATGTCTTAGAAAAAAACTAAATTCTCATCGAAAACAGATCAAATATTGTTTGTAGTCCGAATCGCACGGCGCGTAATGGCGGTTGTTGACATTTTATCTCTTCGAGTTTATTATTCATTTATAGCTTTATTATGGTGATTTGGAGTGTGAAAATTGTGTAAACAGTACTAGATAATATGCAGATCATTATATAAGTGTTAGTTCTGTGCTAGTGAATAAGTAATTAGTGAAAATAGCAAGAAATAGTTCAAAGTAGTATCAAAATAGCGGGAAAATGAAATTCATCTCGTCATTTGAAAGCATGTAAGTTTTTATTACCATAACAACTATAATAATCGGATAGGAAATTTCATGCAGATTACAGTGTATATAATACTTGTTAAATATTTACGTCGTACCTTCTCTAATTTGAGTCATACGGAATCTCGGTCGAAAAAATAATTACATCGCGAAATGGCCTGACACCCGAGCCACTTCTACACAGCCCAGAGCCAATCACTTGACGGGTTAAAACAACTCCACGCTTACAAAACAACTCCACGCTTACAAAACAACTCCACGCTAAACAATATGGTTTCACTAGGGGTAAATCGACTACGGATGCAGGTATTTCCCTTGTATCTCATATTTATTCTGCATGGGAGGCCGCACAGGATGCTATCGGAGTTTTTTGCGACCTGTCGAAGGCGTTTGATTGTGTTGATCATAATACGCTATTAATTAAATTAAATCATTACGGAGTTAGAAATAAAGCGTTGGATCTACTAAGATCATACCTAAGCAATAGAATTCAAAAGGCAGAAGTTAACGGCGTAAAATCTGATGGATCGGGTGTTAAAATTGGCGTTCCACAAGGTTCCATATTAGGCCCTTTCTTATTCCTGGTATATATTAATGATCTGCCTTTCATGGTGGAGAAATTAACTGACATAGTGTTGTTTGCTGATGATACTTCAATGGTCTTCAAAATTGAAAGACAAAAAGGAGATTTTGATGATGTTAATGGTGTATTGTCTTTAACCTTGAATTGGTTCACAGTTAATAATTTATTGTTAAACGCTGGTAAAACCAAGTGTATCAAATTCTCACTTCCAAATGTCAGGCAAGTTGAGACCAGTTTGGTGTTAGACAACAGCACGTTAGAATTGGTAAATGATACGAAGTTTCTTGGAATAACCATTGATAGTAAATTGCAGTGGGGACCCCACATAGATAAATTGGCTGGTAAATTAAGTTCTGCGGCTTACGCTGTTAGGAACATCAGACAAAGCACGGATGTGGCTACATCTAGGCTAGTATATTTTAGTTACTTTCATAGTGTGATGTCCTATGGTATCTTGTTGTGGGGGAAAGCAGCGGATATTCAAACTATTTTTATTTTACAGAAAAGAGCTATTCGAGCAATTTATAATTTAAAACGAACAGACTCCTTAAGAGAGCTTTTTAAAGAAATTGACATACTAACAGTAGCTAGTCAATTTATTTTCGAAAATATAATGTATGTACGCAAGAACCTTACAACATTTTCCAAACTTAGCGACAGCTGTAATGTTAACCTAAGAAATAATCACAGACTATGTGCGCCCCGTTTTAGACTCGCGAAGGTTAGCAATTCTTTCAAGGGTCAGTGCATTCTCTACTACAATAAGATACCTCTGGAGATTTTGAAATTGCCATTTGAGCAATTTAAAAAGCATGTTAAAGCGACTTTGTCGAAAAAGGGATATTACAATGTTCAAGATTACTTAAATGACAGGACTGTATGGGGTTAATCTGGCTCAACACAGACCTTGCTGTTAATAATTTTGTAATTATTTATTCCTGCTTATTAATCATAACAATTAAATTTTTCATATTTGTATTAGTTAAGCACAACCTATTTTTAAAAGAGATCTAAAAATAAATCTGTGGGAGTTTCTACGCCCTTCTTCTCCCACAGTGGTCCAATGTAGAGAAGAGGCAAAAAATGACGTTTGCTAAGTATATGTAAATATCTACAGTAATAAAGTACTTTGACTATTGACTATTGACTATTGACTATTGGTTAATGCTGGGGTTTAAGTCTTACAGCTGGCCAGAAATTGAAGCAAATAAAAAAAACGAGTTTCAGGTCAAATTCCTTTCAGATGGAATCACAATTTTATTCTGTTAAAAAACTATTTCTGTCCATCTTTTGCTTTTTTTAACATCTTTTGTTAATAATGCCACGTCAACGAAGGCATGTGGATACCATTACTGCCACCAGAGCCGTTACATTGATTGCTGAAGGTCATTCACAGCGGTCTGTAGCTTTGTCGTTGGGTTTCTCTCGCCGAGCCATCCACAATGTGTGGGATCGGTTCCAAGAGACTGGCAGTGTTGCAAGAAGGCCTGGATCGGGCAGGGTGCGAGCGACTACGGCACAAGAGGATCGCTACATCCGATTGAGTGCCCGTCGAGAGCGCTCTGTGACGGCACGTAAGTTACAAAATCGCCTACGGTTGACAACGGGGACTCGTGTTAGTGACCAAACGATACGTAATCGACTGCATGAAGACCAGCAAAGGTCCAGACGCCGAGTAGTACGAATTCCTTTATCTAGGGTTCAACGTGGAAATAGTTTAAGTTTTTGCCGCGAACATTCAGATTGGAGCATGAATCAATGGGGTATGGTGCTCTTCACAGATGAGTGTAAAGTGAAACTATGTAGTGATGATCGGCGGATTAGAGTATGGAGACGACAGGGTGAGAGATTTTCCGATGTCTGCATCAAGGAAATTGACCGCTTTGGAGGTCCTAGTGTGATGGTTTGGGCTGGGATTAGCTTACAAGGCAAAACTGAGCTGGTTTTCTTAAATTAAGGCACAGTAACTGCATAACGGTACATCGATGAAGTCATCAGGCCTCATGTGATTCCATTCTCGCAGAGAGTGGGGCCAGGGTTCTGGTTAATGCATGACAATGCCCGCCCACACACAGCTCGGGCCACTCAGACTGTACTGGATGACTCCCATATTCGTGTCCTACCATGGCCAGCGTATAGTCCGGATTTAAATCCAATAGAGCATATGTGGGACCAAATAAAACGAAGGGTTAGGGAGCATGAGCAAGAGGTTCACAACCAGCAACAGCTTATGGATGCTCTGAAACGTGCGTGGGAAGTGATACCTGATGAAAACATCAGAAACTTAATCGAGAGTATGCATTCAAGGCTCCAGGAGTGTGAAAACAGGAGAGGAGGACACACCCGTTACTAAACCATTAAAAAAAACAGCTTGTGTCAGTTTTTGTTTTGTTTTGCAAAGAGTTTCTGTTTAGTTTTTGCTGTTGACAATGGACTAATTTCATGTTAATTGAAATAAGTGAAACGATTGACTACACAATTAAATGGTTATTAGCATAAGTTAAAACAAAAGCCTTGTTACATGTTATTTTAATAAATATACATTACTGTTTACTATATTTTTCACGTAGCAATCAAAATACTTAGTGGCCCCTATTTTCTTTTGAGTAGTATATAATATTTATCTATATAAGTATGTGCATCGTTCTCTAGTACCCAAGATACAGGGAATCCTAGTTTGGGGCTAGGCCAATGTGTGTAAATAGTGACGCAACAAGACGGGCAGGTATTTAGATGAGTGTGACTCTGACTCACATACACACACACACAGACAGGTATGAACGTGCCCATGCGGAGTGGCAGACTCAGGACTCAGGTTGTGCCGATGTTAGTGAGACACACAGGGTGACATTTTATTAGCTGACCAATTTTGGGACATTGTAGTTAGTACCGATCGTTATCGCAATAAGCTGTGTCGCAATTAACTAATAAATTTGGAACTAACTGTAAAATTATTATGTTTTTAACTAATTAATCTTCAATTTTATTGATAAATTAATAATTTTATTGTTATAGTTCATCACAGTATTTGTATTGGGTTTCACGCTTGCTTCTCACACAGGCGATGCAGGTTCGATTCCTGACCATGTACCGGACGTTCAGAGTTTCTGATGGCACGTTAAGCTGTAGGTCCCGGCTACTATCGCTACGTGGCAGTGGTTGTAAAACCCTCCATCAATCTGCACTGAGCCAGCGTGGTGGAGTATGGCTTCTTACTCGTATCCGGGTAAAGGCCCGTGCCCCTCGGTGGGGACATTAATGAGCTACATTTATTTATATTATTCTTTATTACCATAATTCATCCAAAGTTTGTAACGCTTAAACGTTAATGCAGTGTTAGCATGTGAATCATGTGTTCACCTATAATTGTTGTAAGTAAGTGCCTAAATACCACAACTGTTGAAATATAACTCACTATTCTTATGTCCTCTTTATACGGGAGTATAAAGTACATAAATAAATTAAATATATATCTATGAACATTCCCCAAGAAACATGGGGCGACAACGAAAAAAAAATCAGGTTTCCCATGGTTACTTTTAATCATCTGATCAGGTCATTGTACTGAGGATCGAATATTATTTTCTGGGGAATATTATTTACAATGATTGGTACAATTAGTCTCCAAAATATGATGACCCGAATGGTCGAGTTGGCAGTGACCCTGCCTACGAAATCAAGGGTCCCGGGTTCGAGTCCCGGTGAGGGCAAATAATTGTTTGATGAGAACGGATGTTTGTACTCTAGTCATGGTTGTTTATCTATCTAAGTATAATATTTACCTATATAAGTATGTGTATCGTTGTCTAGTACCCAAGATACAGGGAATCCTAGTTTGAGGCTAGATCAATGTGTGTAAATAGTGTCCAAGGTATTATTATTATTATTATGGTGAGCTCATTAAATATCAACCTAGTAAATGATGTATGCTACTATACGCACCTCGAGTTCGTCAAGTCTGTCGTGGTGTCTCTCAGCCTGCATCTCCAGGGCACCTTTCAACTCATCCACCTGAAACGAGCACCCAATCAACTTTTAAATGGCTATTAAGGCGATGATGGAATAAAAATGCGCTGTCGAGTGGAAGTGAGATGCAATAATTACTCGCGAATAAGAAAAAGCGGGATGCCATTAATGCACTCGCGACTAATCTGAAACAACGTAAGCGCCAAAACGTAAAAAAAAATCATAAAAAATAAACTATTTCAGGGAATTAACTTTCAAATTGAAAATCGTTAGAAATAACAATTGTTCATACATTGCAATTATCACACAGTCATATTCACTTACTACTGCGGTGTAATAGGATAAAACCATAAAAAAAGGGTTGACTTTGTATTTATTTTCTATCGAGAAAATTTTATCCAAACATGTTTTCCAATTAAGAATCTCTAGATTATATAGTCAAATTACATATACCAGAAATTAATTACGATTTGCCCAGTATTTCCTGAAAAACACATGAAAACAGCACCCCATATTTATTTAATCAGCGTCTTAATAATTCAAAAATGTCCAAACTAACCAAAACACTCACTGACCCCAGAGCGATTAATGGCCCATTCCCAGTCAGTAATTAGTTCTTCGATTAGTATTCTAAAAGGTTTACATTTACCTTTTAAAATGGATCAGTAGGCTTATAGACCAGTATTATGTTCCCTAAGAGACATATGGTCGCAAATAAAAAAAAATTGGTCATAGAGTAGTGACGGGCGATTACTTTTCCACTGCTTAAAGCCACAGCCTGAATTCCAATATCAATAGTACTGACAAATCGACCAAACATAATATAACACGATCATTTGATATTTATTTTTTGTCTTTTATTGTAACTTTGCTTGTTTGAGCGATTGCGACTCGTGCTCTGTAGCTTTATCGTGTAATAATAATAATAATGATAAATAAATATAATAATCCTTATTTCAAACGCAAGCGTCCATAATGGTAAATACATGTTAATAGTAGTTTATGTGACTGCGACATAATGGAGGGCATTAATACTCGAGAGTGGGCTCGTTTCATAATAATATCACTCGAGAGTTTTAATGCCTAATTATGTACAGTTACATACACTAGTTTATCTACACACATATCATAAGCTCTCTTTGATGTGTTCAGGAACCGCATGTTTGACCGGCATTGTGGCTCTAGAGTTGTTTAGCTTGTTCTGTATCACCAACTTCGGGCGTCGGCGTTCGAAATTTGAATGTCAGTACCAACTTCACAGACAAACTAGGGGCGGCACGCAGGCGGGCGTCGGCGTTCGAAATTAGAATGTCATAATATGTAGAAAAACTACACATTATGGTCATAATGTGTAATTTTTCAGATAAGAAATGAGTTTTTAGCAAGTAGTTTAACATTATGCTGATCGTAACGTGCGGTTTTTGTTCGCAGTAAAGAGGGTTTATGATATGTGTGTAGATAAAATAAATTAAATTAGATTAGATTTCAATTAAGTCATTTATACACCTATTTTTATTAAAATGTTTCATGAAATGATTAAACATAATTATTTTAGCTCACCGACCCACGCAAATTATGGACGAAGTAGATTCGACCAGAACCAGCGCAGGCCGCGACTAACCAAGCTGACACCACTTGCTGTTCATTTACCGTGTAATGCACGTAGCTGAATACACGAGCTGGCGAATTATTTCGTCATCGCTTGTTCAGGCGATGATCTGATTGGTCAATTTTCAAAAGCGATTGCAAGTCGGACCCGCACACGAAGGGTTCTATACCATTGCAAGTCGGACCCGCACACGAAGGGTTCTATACCATTGCAAGTCGGACCCGCACACGAAGGGTTCTATACCATTGCAAGTCGGACCCGCACACGAAGGGTTCTATACCATTGCAAGTCGGACCCGCACACGAAGGGTTCTATACCATTGCAAGTCGGACCCGCACACGAAGGGTTCTATACCATTGCAAGTCGGACCCGCACACGAAGGGTTCTATACCATTGCAAGTCGGACCCGCACACGAAGGGTTCTATACCATTGCAAGTCGGACCCGCACACGAAGGGTTCTATACCATTGCAAGTCGGACCCGCACACGAAGGGTTCTATACCATTGCAAGTCGGACCCGCACACGAAGGGTTCTATACCATTGCAAGTCGGACCCGCACACGAAGGGTTCTATACCATTGCAAGTCGGATCCGCACACGAAGGGTTCTATACCATTGCAAGTCGGACCCGCACACGAAGGGTTCTATACCATTGCAAGTCGGACCCGCACACGAAGGGTTCTATACCATTGCAAGTCGGACCCGCACACGAAGGGTTCTATACCATTGCAAGTCGGACCCGCACACGAAGGGTTCTATACCATTGTACACGGAAACACGTAAAACGACAGCCTTTTGTGCGAGTATACCTTTTGATTTTTTAAAAAGAAAATATTAAATAAGGTAGGACTACATTCAAGGGTGTACATAGAAACATTTACTTACATACTACATAAAAACAAAACAAGAGTTTTGTTTGTATTGAACTATATTCTCAGGTTAACGAAACTGTTTGCTCATTGTATAACCTCACTCTATGTAAAAGTGTAAAAAGTATTTGCTCATTGAAACCAAAATTGAGAATTATTTACAGAACTAAAATAAAATATGATAAAAAACAAAATATTATTTATTATAATTCGAATGAGCAATTATCAATCGTATAACTTAGCACTCAACTCAATACCTGCAATTAAAGATCTTTTTCAATAATATCGGCAGAGCCCAGTTTTCACACACAAACAAATAAAACAAAATGGCTATTCCAATAATTTATTGTATGGGTACTTCTTTTAATACTTAAAAACCGGTATGTTTCAATATTTGTTGTTTCAACGGCACTAGAAATACACCCTCTGTTAAAATGTCAGCTCTCTACCTATTTCGGTGGATCCGGTAGAGCCCGGTGACAGACGGACAGATGGACAGACGGACGGACAGCAGAGGCTTAGTAATATGGTCCCGATTGGCAGCCTTCGGGTACGGAACCCTAAAAAGGCTAAAGTAGCTTATCATGTAGACATCCAGGCATTTGTATCGGAATCCCTTTAAAATTGGCAAATCAACAGAAAAGAACAGAATATTTTCCAGCTGTTCTTCGACCGGTCGATGTGTCGATGTGTCGATGTGTCTATGTGTCGATGTGTCTATGTGAAGGGATTCTGACACAAATGCTCAGATGTCAGAATAACATAATAAGAAGCCTACTGTTCAGTGTAGGAAGCAAAGTATGCGAATCGAACTGTCAGTGACTCTTATGTATGTATGACATAAGGTTCATTTTATCTGAACTCGAACACTTTTTCACTGTGTTTTTGAACCACTGGTTGGACGTTCAGGTCGAAGTTATCCGACCAATCCCCCGAGAGAGATGAAACGAATGAATGATGCTGAATTTTTAAAAGCCTATTTTTGACAGCTCTCAAAAAATGATAATCCGTAAGCGAGTGCAGATCGCTTTGGCGGCTCAATCTAACTCCAATTTAAGTTAAGACTGGTGCCTCCGGTGAGGATGTCAATAGGCTATTCATTTTGTTTGCGTTCTCGTTTGTTAGGGCTCTTTTCAAAGAACGCCGACACTCACTCAAAGGAAGCCACCGCAGGAGTAATAAAACAATCTTTATTACTCTGGCAGTGGCTTTCTTTGAGTGAGCAGGCACGTGGCAAGGCGGCGCGATCAAAGGCGACGCTAACAAAATGAATAAACTGACACATACATACCTCTTGCAACAGCATCATGAGCCTCGACTCTGGCTCCAGGTCTCCCACCAGCATCGCACTCTGGTGAGTCAGCACTTTGACGCGCTTCTTGGCTGCGCGAGCCTCCGACTTGTAGCTGTGGAGATACATTGACATTTAGTATGTTTAATTAGGAAAATAAATATCATAAAACTAATGTCAAAAATCCTAAAGCGGATTGGAAGCGGAGCGCTTCGTACTATTTATTAATATGTGGTTTCGTCACAACAAAACAAAATACAAAAGACCACGCCAAAGATTGTATGGGCACTGTCCCCACGCCATCTGACGTACGTGTAGTACTAGTTGTAGTCATAATAGTATTAACAATTTCAATCCAAAAATCGATGGCGTTTAGTAAAAAAACACTCGAAGGGACGGCTAATGTAAAAGACATCAACTCACGCGCGCGCGATGTGCCCACATCAATAAGTGCAATTTTTTGCACGAAAAGCCCTTTTGTTTGAATACCCCATACCCTCAGCTGATGGCATCATAAGAGGAGTTCATCAGATAGTCAAAACTTGAGAAGAGCCCCGGAGCGGTGGTCCCCGCTGGTCGGTCACTGAGGCTCCAACTATTTCAAGGTACCTGTGTCCCCCACAGTCCGGTCGACTCAACTAACACCTCTCAACGACCCACGGCATCATATGATGCCATTTTCCGATAGAAGTTTTGAATTTTATTACCGCAATGCCTCAAAATTTCCGTGGTGTCTGTGAGGTTAAACTATTTCTTGCGGGGATACGGGTGTCTAAGTAAGGTTGGCAAGCGTGTCGGATGTCGCGGACTACGTCACGTCAACAGAGCAATCATCGCTCACGTGACGTCACGACCATCATGACCGCTCCGAGTGGGAAATGTCGAATATCATAGATATCCATTCGGAAAGCTTTGAACGCGTTCTTATTTGACTATTTACTTAGTGAAATCCTTAATTGGCCTATTTATTACATCGACATTTTTGTTTAATATATATATATTATATATTTTGTTTAATATAATATATTAAGTATAGCTGTGGATTTTTGTTCAATACATAAATAAACGTGACGGTAGACGTTGACACTGACAAATTACATCATTATAACCCAACTTTTGTTAGTTATATTCGAGTCGTAATAGTTATATTAGCATTGTTTTGAGTGAAAAAGTAAGGAAATAAACATTTATGGAGCATCGGGAGTCGCTGCTGGTTGCTGTTCTAAGTTTGATTGTCAGCTGCCAGCGTGACTGTGACGGCTCGCTCACAGTGCTGACGCTCAAAGCATGGCCGATGATAGCACAACATGGCGGCGTTAATAATGTCATTCATGACGTCATATCAACCATTTTGAGCATCGTTGTCACGCTAAAACTCATTCAGAACGACCTCGTAAACGCTGTAATCGATTATAGTGCCACTGAAACATCCCTTCGAGCGGCAATACATTATTGTTTAAATTATTTAACAAGAAACTAGCCTATTTTATTACGATTCCAAAAATATGAGGGTTCTTATCCTTTTCATACAATAAAACGGCGTAATTGACGTTTTAGTAGGCGCAGACACTGGCGGCGACATCCCCCCGCAACCCCCAGCCACCTGACCGAAAATGTCAAAATGGCGCCCGCCACGGAAAGGGATATGTGTGTATTTCGATATTTCGATATGCTTGCTGTTGCGTTAGGTATGTGGACGTTTTTTTTTTATTGAAGCGGGAATCAGCGGGATCTACTTCGCACAGAACTAGTTATCTCTGACATCCAGGAATGTCAATTAAATTAAAATTGACAAATAGATCAATCATAATCGCTACAAAAGACAGCTCCTTCGAATAATCGTAGTCAGTTTGTCAATTGCGATCGAAACTCCCAGATGTCATTCCATGATAATTAAAGGCTAGTACAGAATAAACCGACTTGTGTCATGATGTTGACAGCCGCCAAGTGCCACTCACGTCTCGGCCATCTGCCTGTCCTGGTCGGCGTTGTGCTTCAGGCCGGTGACCTCCTGCATCAGCAGCTTGCTCACTCTGTGATGCCGCTCCAGCTCCGTCCTGACGTCCGCCAGCTCTGTCTCGAAGGACGTGCTCTTCTCTCGCTCGCACTCGAGCTCCTGCAAGTGTAATGCTAGTTATTTTGACGACGACGATGACCTCTGCGGCGTATTGGTTCGAGGGTTTGCCTCCCAAGCGAGAGAGCCGGCTTCGAATCTTAGTTGGGGTAGGAGAAAAAAAAATACCAGGTCTTGGATGTTTATATGTTTGTGACGTCCCTGGTTCTGGGTATCCTAGTGTGGGATCAGAAGCAATGTGCGTGCCTATATGTAATGGTTTAGGTTTATTTTACGAGGTGTCAACTGCACGACACTGGCTCTGGTCTGGCAGAATTCATTGTCTGATGAAGTACTTACCTGTGTCAAGGCGATGATTTGTAGTCACACTGACCTACGTCACGGTGACAAGCTGCTGCTGAGCAACAAACTCTTGTACCTAAACTGAACTGCGTCAAGCTCACGATCTGCTGTT
This sequence comes from Argyresthia goedartella, assembly GCA_949825045.1. Lineage (NCBI taxonomy): Eukaryota > Metazoa > Arthropoda > Insecta > Lepidoptera > Argyresthiidae > Argyresthia > Argyresthia goedartella. Next base: position 27,517,699 of record OX463831.1, read on the forward strand.
AGGCTTCAAACTGCGTGAGGGACACACTGACGGGCGTCAAGGTGACGTGACATACTGATGTGCGTCAACCTGACGCGACATACTAACCTGTGTCAAGGTAACGATCTGCTGTTGAGCCTCGAATTCTTGCAACTGACTGGAACTCAGCTCGGTCTGTATCTCGGCTAGTTGTGCACTCAGCTCCGATATCGTTTGCTTCAGGAATTCCACCTCCTCGTTTGTGCTCGCGTCTGATACTGGAATACAAGGTTGTTATTAAATAACGGTTTCAAAAACGGGTTACAGGCTCGGCTGTCATGCAGGCAGGTTGATCAATACTAATAATAATAATGTATTAATGTCTCCACCGAGAGGCACAGGTCTTTACCCGGATACGATCGGAACACAACGTTATTTATCTTCCAGCGCCCACCTTCCAGGCACCGACATAGCTGATGCGTTGCGTGTATCACTCACTACCCAGAAACTGACATTTTTGGTGTAAGCCTTTGGAAATTTATCCCAATAGTTAATAAGTATTTTAACATAATTCTGAATACAAATGAGAAATTAAATGATAATTCGTAATTGTAAATTGTAATCTAAGTAATTAATGTTTTAATAATGATACCTAATTGAATTTTTAATTTTATTTGTTATTAGATAAATTGACTTGTATTATTTTGTTATTGCATTGTATCTCTATTCACATGTGTTGGTGTATAATGGATTAATAAAGAAATCTAAATCTAAATCAAAAAATCTAAATCTTCAGTACAATATACGGATCGTGTGACGAATGGGAAACGTCGTGAGGAAACCTTCATATCTTCATAGCAGCGGTGGGCTAGCCCCTGTGACGCAAAATGGCGCATTTAATGACTGGCTTAACGTGGGCACAACTGTGCGTCTGCCATCCCATATGGCACAATCAGCATCAGATATATGTGCTACCCATCATAAACAAGCAGAAATAAACCTTAAAGATAGACCGCCAACTCCTAAGATACAGGCAACACTAGTTTAGGAGTGGAACTAGACCTAAGACTGCCTCCTACAATTTATGTAAAAAGGTTAAGTTGGATAATTTTTTTATTTCTATTTCTATCGAAAGTATTTTTGGGTTACCTTCGTAATAGCGGGCATTGACTCCTGTCTACCACTGTATCCTCGTGAATGGGTCAGCGATACTTACTTATTGCGTGCAACGGTCGAAATGACTGTCATTTAGCTTATCGTGGTAGCGGTCGCCGAACGTCACCATGGTCACCCACCGTTACCATGGTTACCATGCAGTTCGCAGAAGCAGTCGGGTCAACGACCGTCATCGCAATGCTGACCCAAAAACTATGATCACATGGATGTTGACATCATTTTCTTTTCCGATTAGGTGCCAATGAAGCGGTCGCCGTGACCGAAATCGGGCTGACCATATCATCAACGTCATTTTTCGTTTATTTGTAAAGCAGAACTTCCATCATTGACAAACGACGGAGTCAGAGCGACGACCCGAATGGCCGAGTCGGCAGTGACCCTGGCTACGAAGCCAAGGGTCCCGGGTTCGACTCCCGGTGGGGGCAAATATTTGTTTGATGAGAAAGGATGTTTGTACCCTAGTCATGGTTGTTTATCTATCTAAGTATACTATTTATCTATATAAGTATGTGAATCGTTGTCTAGTACCCAAGATACAGGGAATCCTAGCTTGTGGCTAGATCAATGTGTGTAAATAATGTCCAAGGTATTATATTAGAGCCAAATGTACAAAAGCAGATCTATCACGACAAGTTGCTCGCTCACCGCTGTCGATGGAGTCGGTGAAGTCGAGCTCCTTGGCTATGTTCGGCAGGGCTTGCAGTAAGACCGTGCTCCGCCGCTTCAGCTGCTTGTTCTGCCGACACCACTCGCCTGCCCGCTGCATCACCCTGGGGAAGAAACGTGGAATAAGAAGGCATCCATTCATTAGGTGACGTATGTCCCTCAAAAATCAGTGCAAATATGCGAGAGATATAAATAAATAAAGTTTTTATTCCAGAAATACAGAGCATTTCCATATGAAAGTATAAAACATTAAAAACTAGGGCTACACATAACATAAACATTTTAAAGAGAAGTAAATAAAATAAAATAATAATAATTTAGGGAACTAGGTTATATGTTTTCATTTAAGTAAATAAAGATTACTGGCTAAGTGGTATCAAAATCTGACACAGAGAACCTGAGATAAATCAAACGAAATCACCCTATGGGTCAGAAAATCGTCTAAATCGCCTCGCATAATTAATGGACGCCCCCTAAATAACAGTGAACTAAAAAGCTAAAGGAGACAATGCTATAGGTTCAAATTCGTAGAGCTCACGAGCGTGTGAGCGAGACAGCGGTAGGTATCTAATACGCCCTATAATATCTGTCTGTTCAAGTTGCGGTCCAATGTCGTAATATTCGTAAATTCGCAATTGCTTCGGAAATATCGATCTTAGCTGTCAGGTCACTTTGAACTTAAACAATAATACTTCATGGAATGAATGACATACTTTTGCTCCTATTTTAATTTATATACAGGCCCACACATTGCTTCTGGCCCCACACTGGGATACCCTATGTCGTGGGACCCAGAAACAGCAACATCACACACAAATAAACATCCAAGGCCTGGAGTTTTTTTTCTTTATCCCCAGCCGGGGATCGAACCCGGGACCTTTCGCATGATTGGCGAGCCACTACAGCAGCGCCACAGAGGCCTTCTAAAATGTTAAATTCAAATAAACACTTTTAGAAGGCAGGTACAATCCGCTAATTAACTGATATAAATAAATATGGTTAACTTGATAAAAAGAGCTCCATCGTCTAATAAAAGAGCTCCGTGGTCTAATTAGTGGGTTTCACGCTTGCTTCCCACACAGGAGATGCAGGTTCGATTCCTGACCATGTAGACCAATGAGATAATTAATTCATCTTAAGTACACACGACAAAGAAGATCGGTTTGCAGGGCACACAAACACCAGTCTTTGTGTGCGTAACGTTGCCAATAGCTACGATTAGCAATGCACACTAACACAGTATTCGTGTTAATGTCGCGTCTGTGTGCGTTTTTCTGATCCCATACATTCATTGATTATGACGCAAGTTTTCACAGCTTTATGCAAAGTAGTCGATAGCCTAGTGGATTAGGTGCTAGAATTACGATATGTAGATAAAGGTTCGATCCCTCAAAGGAAATTATTTTTTAGAAGCTACGAGTATTATTAAATTCACATAGCATCGAATATAAATTGATTACAATTGTTTAACCAAACTAGAGTTCGAAGAGTTGTAAACTTGCCCGGTAAAAAGGCCATAGTCTACCTTCTTTATTTAAAATGTAACAGCTACCCTCTTTAAAATTGTTTTGCGTCTGCGCGCTCTCAGCATTAGTTGTATTGCATTTCGTTCCTTGTAAATTGTGATTGAGATTTGTTATCTATCATGGAAAGTCATCTATCCACTTTTAAAAAGGCGGAAATCATTGTTTTGTATGAACAAAACATTTCAATTAGCGAGATAGCACGACGTTTAATGATATCGGTGAGTTATGCATATAAAAAATAAATTTGAAGGTTTTTTATAAATTATGATTATAATTATACCTTGTGTTACTACTTCATTGTATTTTTTTCTTATTTTACAGAGAAGAACAGTGCAACTGTGGGTTCATAGGTATGCAGATTCTGGACATGTTGAAAGTCGTCGACCAGGCCCACAGCCTGTAGCCTACACAGCTGCATCTGATCGCCATCGCGACATCATTGCAGCGCATAACAGCAATCCGTTTGCCAGCACCCGGTCTACGGCGACACTTCATAATGTAACACTACAAACAGTTCGCAATCACTTACGAGCTGATGGTTTAAGATGTCGGAGACCAGCGAAGAAGATTATGATGTCTAATGAGCATCGTGAAGACAGAGTGCGGTTTGCCCGTGAATATTTGGACTTTGATTGGTGTAATAATGTTGTTGTTTTTAGTGATGAAAAGACTTTTAGATCAGACAAGGATGGGCGTAAAATACTGTGGAGAAGAAATAATGAACGATATAGTTTAGCAAACATTCTACCGTGCAGGTGTAGTGGCCGTATTACTTTGGGATATTGGGGATGGATGTCGTCGATGGGCCCCGGTGAATTAGTGCAAGTGAGTGCTCGCAACACTGCTCAAGGATACTTGGATATTTTACAGAACGTCATGTTACCAACCGTACGAACTGTATATCCGGATGAGCATATATACTTTGTCCATGACAATTGCGCTGTGCATCGCGCCCATATTGTGCAAGAATGGTTTAACAAGCAAGAATCCTTGACAGTTATTGACTGGCCTTCTAAAAGCCCTGATTTAAACCCCATCGAAAATCTATGGGGACATATGGTGCTCAATTGGGATCCATCGAATGTGAGATCTAGGTCTAATTTAGATGAAGTTGTTACTTCAACCTGGGAGATAATGCGAGGCACTGACATGTGTTGGAATATGGTCACTGGCATGAGAAGTAGACTACAACAAATAATAGTAAGAGAAGGAGCTCCACTAAGATATTAAATAAAACATAACCATTAATATGTGAAAGCTTTGTGTTATCATAAGATAAGGTGATTTATATGTCTATGATGTTATTGCTACTTCAGGTTAGAAGTTATCACATAATTTCTAATTGCTTAGCATGTTGATTCATAGCTTATATATCATCAACTGCGACATCTGTCCTTGTCTGACTAAAACTAAAATAAGTAAATTAAGTGTAGTTTATTATAACAAACTAGTAATAAATTATTATTAGGACGAAATATAATTTTGTTTTATTATGAAAAAAATAAGGCTGGTTTCACCACATGCTGATAAAGCCTATCTGTCAAATAACGCCATACAAAAATCTAAGTTTAACTGGCAGATAGGCTTCATCAGCAGTGGTGAAACCGGCCCTTAATCTAGAATAAATATTTGGTCTGATCAATAATAATTAAAAAAAAGTATCTAAAAAAAAACATCACCATGCTTTTTCCCTCCTTGATAGAGGATCGAACTCAATACCTCAAAGTCATTAGTCTGGCATCTAACCCGTTGGGCTATCGTCCACTCTGTAGGAAGCGGTAAAAACTAGTCTTATATTCAACGAAGACACATAGTGATTGTATGCTCAGACAGTATTATAATATCTGTGACTGTGCTGTGACGACCAATGTAACGCACACACATTCAAGTCAGCGATTCGTGTCGCAACGTTACGCACACAAAGAGTGGCATTTGTGTGCCCTGCAAACCGAACTTCTTTGCCGATTGTACATTATACGGACATTCTAACGGTGACGGAAAACATCGTGAGGAAACCTTCATTACTCCATAGCTGCGGCGATGGCGCCGCCCCTGTCACGCAAAATGGAGTATCGAATAACTAGCTCAAAGTGGGCACAATTGTACCTCCGCCACCCCGTATGGGAAAAGGAGTGACGCTATGTTATGATATAACCTACTTACATTGTCACCGCAATATTAAATGAAAACACAAACAATACTAAAAATAAACCCATCAAAACAGCTTTAAACACATTGTACACCATTCCACAATACACTATAAACGCTATCAAGTTTGTTTTTACAAGTGAGCGAACCACGAATGATACTGATAGATTGACATAACCTGCTATAATAGGTGAAAATTCGCACGAATCTATAATCTCGAATATGTTACATACTTGAATAGGCAGGCCTACCTACTTTCTCATTAAGATATGCGAAATACTATTAACATGTAAAATGAAGAACGGTGTGTTTGTTGGTCCGTACGACAGCAAAATAGCGTCACACCTTTTTCTATACGGGGTGGCTCAGGTAAAGTTGCGGTCATGTTTAGACAGTATTAAATACTCCATTTTGCGTGACAGGGGGGCTAGCCTATCGCCGCAGGGTTGACCCCAAGTCATACAAAACTTTCATCAAAACACTGCATTAAAGTCCGTCCATCCGTTTGAGCGCTAGAGTGCCACAGACAGACGGACAGACAGTTCGAAATTATAATCCTTTTTTCTAAGTCGGGGGCAAAAGCGAGTATTGAACTACTGGCTAAACACCGGTATAATGCGCGGCGTATAAGTTGGACCAAAATTGTCACGACCTGAATTGGCGTATAAGTTGGACCAAAATTGACAGAGTCCCGGTGGGGGCAAATATTTGTTTGATGAGAACGGATGTTTGTACCCTAGTCATGGTTTTGTATCGTTGTCTAGTACCCAAGATACAGGGAGTCCCAGTTTGGGGCTAGATCAATGTGTGTAAATAGTGTCCAAGGTATTATTATTATTATTATAAAAAAATGGCGGCGTCTGCGCAGGTAAAAATGACTGTTTTAAATACATTTTACTCTGCGCACAAGCCGCTATTTTAGTCCAACTTATATCCGGGTACTGTATTAGTAAATTAAGCCTTTGTGTGGCAGAGGCAATATATTTGCCGTCTTATTTTCAACCTTATGGCTTGGTATTACAGTTCAAAACCAATGAAAATGTATGCATGCCTCTACCACATATGGGGTTACAGTATCTGTGGTACGATCTATGCCTTTGATATCCGTTATGAGAAGACGATAACGCTATGTTGATGTCGCAGTTGGTTGGTTAAATCAGACACTTAACTAACTCTCTAGACCGTTCATTAAATACCGACGTTTAACCAAGTAACTAGCACTTTGATTTAAACAAAGCATCGTCGAAAACGTTTAACAATCTGTCTTACAGAAAGCCAGCGTGTTGCAAACAAGATGGCGTCACGACAACAGCTGATATGCACAGCTTATATCAGGACAAAACATTGCGGTAGCTTAAGGTGACGGGTAAAGGGTTAAAAATCCTTCGTGTTAGGTTGAAAAAACGTTTAACAATCTGTCTTACAGAAAGCAAGCGTGTTGGAAAACAAGATGGCGTCACGACAACAGCTGATATGCACAGCTTATATCAGGACAAAACATTGCGGTAGCTTAAGGTGACGGGTAAAGGGTTAAAAATCCTTCGTGTTAGGTTGAACATGTAAGAACAACAAAAAATACTTTAAAACATAAACCTAAGTACATATAAAACATATTTATATTGTATATGCCTAGGAACGTTTAGACAACTCGTTAAACGTTTCGTTCACTCACTTGTTAGACGGAATTTTAGTGACTTGGTTAAACGTCGGTTTTTAATTAACTGTCTAGAGAGTTAGTTAAGTGTCTGATCTAACCGAGTAACTGCGATATTGATACACAGCATTTAATACTAATGCCAAAGTGGACAAGCGACGTCGCGTCCGGACCATAGTGTACAGTTCGCCTCAAGTTTATTTGCCTCTGAGCGAGCTGTCACTTCTCTATCTCTCACCCCACCTTACCTATGCGAGAAAGAGAGGTCACAACCCGCCCTCAGCCATAGAAACTTGTCGCGGCCTGTAGCTAAACAATATGCAAATTGACATAGAATTAAAATAAATTACAAGTTTAATATCATATTTGCTCATTTTATATAATCGGTGCACAGCCCGCCAAGGTAAAGTGGGACTGGGCCGGCCACGTAAGTATGTGACAAGGCAGATGGGCGAAGATCGCCACTGACTGGGTGCCGCAGGACGGATACCCTCGTAGAGGCAGGCCTAAACGGAGATGGCGGGACGGCCTTGAGAAGTTTCTGCCGCGGTGGCCGGAGGTGGCAGGAGCACAGCATAACCATGCAAGTCACAATAACCTGTGCTTTCTCAGAAGGGTGGCAGAAGCACAGCATAACCATGCAAGTCACAATAACCTGTGCTTTCTCAGAAGGGTGGCAGAAGCACAGCATAACCATGCAAGTCACAATAACCTGTGCTTTCTCAGAAGGGTGGCAGAAGCACAGCATAACCATGCAAGCCAAAATAACCTGAGCTGTCTCAGAAGGGTGGCAGAAGCACAGCATAACCATGCAAGTCACAATAACCTGTGTTTTCTCAGATGGGCTGGCAGAGGAAAAGCATAGCCATGCAGGTCGTAATAACTTGTGTCTTCTCAGATGGGGTGAACCTGGCAGAGGCATATTTATAGGCTGTGGACTGGTTTCGAATCCAGGAAAGAGTTGATGAAAAAGGGGGAGGGCTTTGCCCAGCAGTGGGACATCGTAATGGCTACTTAAAATTAATAAATATATATATGTCACCGTAAGATAGTCAAAACCGTTAGTTGATAAACTAACGTGTTAGTTGATCAACTATCGACAGATAGTAAATCAGACCGACAGGGTATAGAATTTACGTTTCTTTTGTTCTTACATGTCAACCTAACACGAAGACTATTCGGGGGCTTCGCGGCGCTCTCCCCCTCTAGTCTTCACCTAAGCTACCGCAGTGTTTTTCCTGGTATTTCATTTGCAATTCAAGTTTAAACCAGTTTACTATTTAACGGTTTTAAGCGTTAGTTTATCAACTAACGCGTCATATAGTAAGCAGTACCCTACAGTTTACTATCGGTCGATAGTTGACCAACTAACGAGAAAAAAACGTTAGTTTATCAGGTGGCGGTTTTGACAATCTTACAGTGACATATTATAAATATATATTTATAATATAAATTTACTTGATCAATTATTCCCTTCTATAACTGTCCTCGATATTTAACGATCCGATTATCAATATTAACCAGTCTCCTATCAATATATGATATCTATATCTATAGACTTAGTCATTATTTTTTTCTTTTCCGCTCGACACTTAACGGTTTTAATTGTTACGGTGTAATTGTCGCTGAAATTAGTTTTTAATGTGGAATTAACAATCTTCTAGACATTAGTCTCAACACATTAACAAGACAAATGATAACAGATTGATCACGGTTTCTGAAAAGAAAATTAGCTGTGACAACTTGTTAAACTCTTGTTTAACGCATTTCAGCCAATCATTTTGCCGCTATTTTGAATGAATGATCGATTAACCGCTTGTTACATTTGACCACTCTTTCGGAAGCTAGGGGAACTATGGTAGTCAGGTTTTGGCAAAGAGTAAGTAAGTAAAGCAGTATCATTCATCCAAGGGTATGAACCTTCGAGTCTTTGAAAAAATTCATAATAAAATTAAAAAAAAAGTAGATTTATTTAAGTTATCGTTGTAAATTTTTATATCGTATTGTGAACGCTATAAATTATACTTACGCTGGGGGAAACATTGGGGAATGAAGTATGTACTCATCATTATAAACCAAACTTAAGCAAGCTATCGTCATCAGGTGAAGTAGTTCAAAACGATGGGCACTATCATTCGCCAGGGTTACCTAATGTCAACTGACGGTATGTTGTATGTTGTACGTATGCTGGACGGTGGACGGTGGACGGTGGACGGGCATCACTCGTACTAGTCATGTATGCTGGACGGTGGACGGTGGACGGGCATCACTCGTACTAGTCATGTATGCTGGACGGTGGACGGGCATCACTCGTACTAGTCGTACTATGTTGTATGTATGCTGGACGGTGGACGCTGGACGGTGGACGGGCATCACTCGTACTAGTCGTACTATGTTGTATGTATGCTGGACGGTGGACGGGCATCACTCGTACTAGTCATGTATGCTGGATGGTGGACGGGCATCACTCGTACTAGTCGTACTATGTTGTATGTATGCTGGACGGTGGACGGTGGACGGGCATCACTCGTACTAGTCGTACTGTATGTATGCTGGACGGTGGACGGTGGACGGGCATCACTCGTACTAGTCGTACTGTATGTATGCTCGACGGTGGACGGTGGACGGGCATCACTCGTACTAGTCGTACTGTATGTATGCTGGACGGTGGACGGTGGACGGGCATCACTCGTACTAGTCGTACTGTATGTATGCTCGACGGTGGACGGTGGACGGGCATCACTCGTACTAGTCGTACTGTATGTATGCTGGACGGTGGACGGTGGACGGGCATCACTCGTACTAGACGTAGGTTCTATCAGTACATAACAATGTGCGAGTAGGTAGGTATGACGTAATCCTGACAAGCTTGAAAAAACTTGAATCACTGGATTATGTACCTACCTACAATATCATGGTAGACAAAATGGAGTTCAATTTGTTAAATAGCGCTTCAGATAACTTGCCCCTTCTCCGTTAAGTTGGCAGTAGGTACTATAGTACACAACTGTCAAAACAATGGTGAAAAGCATCCTGGAGTTTGGACTTCTGAAGCTCAGTCAATGACCAGGTCTGATCGCCTTAGGTTAGGATGGGCAGGCAGGATACACATGTCGATGAGCTTGCGCTTGAGTGTTAGCGGAAGGTCGCCCTTCATTAGTTCCTTCATAGACCAGTAGCTCTTCCAGGCGTTAGAAATCCTTCTTTTGATTTTTTTGTCCTGCCTGTTTTCGAAGGAAGCTATCTGGCCCAGGTAGACATACTCACAATTCACAATTCACAATTCTTTATTGCACAGAACATTACAACAATAAAATTACATACTCTTCGACAAACTGTACTTCCTGCTCCTCTAACTCGACCCTACGTTTAACGCTGTTGGTCATGGCCTTGGTCTTTGGCCGATTCAGTCCAACCTCAAGACACATCGCTGAGTTCCTATAGCATGCGCTGGAGCTCGGGTGCTGTTGGGGCAAACATGACAATACAAAATACGTACCTATGAGAATCGACAACGTATATGAACATTTATAGTATGAGTCAGTTATGATATTTTCTCATTATCTTTTGGGTAACACATTTTTCTAAGGCTAGCAACATGGTTTTATTGCTACCAACTTAACGGCGAAGGTACAAGTTAGGTGAAACGGATTTCCAGTACCTACCTACCTACAATTTTGTCACACAAGCATTTTTTCACAGTAGCGATTTTTGTAATCCTAAAATCTCCTATTCGCTTTTTTTCATATCGTGTTTAACTATGTAGCGATAGCGACCTTCAATGTTGGTATTTTTTTCGTAAAATTTAACAAAAGCTTGTTTGGTAAGGCGATCTGTAGTTTAATTCCATTACATTTTTTTAAGCTTGATTTTTTATGAGTTGTTTTTTTAACATTCGTATTCATACATTCATTTGGTCGTAGTTTTTGTGCGTAGCTAACCAATCACCAAGCAGCTAACCAGAAACCACGTTCCACCATAAGAATGTTATTTTTATCTACACACGTATCATAAACCCTCTTTACTGCGTTCAAAAACCGCACGTTACGATCAGCATTATGTTATACTACTTGGTAAACTACTATTATGTTCCAAAGTGATCGTTAGTTACCAGTGAGGAGCTGCCTCTAAGCAGGGCGTAACAAAAAGGTGTACTCATATTTTAATATGTTGTTAGGGACATCATTCTGAACAACTTTCAACATACAAACCCTTCCAACTGGTGGACATTATTTTGGATGAGGTTATGACGAACAAAACCCGGTGTCATCAAAACATCATCTTGGGTTTTCTGGAAGAAATCTCTTGTTAGAGATAAGCTTGCCTTTGTAAATGACTTTTCTATGAGCTTGTAATGTGAATTTTCATGTGAAACTATGATCAAACGAATGTATGAATATAAGCGAATGTGAAAATACAAGTTTTTGAAATTGGAACAAAAACTACTAATAAAACACGATACAGATAAATTAAGCGAACATTGAAAAAAAACCGCGATGTGAAAAAATGCGAATAGGACATTTTAGGAATGTTAAAGAATGCGATGTGGAAATTCTCTACTACGAAGAAATGATTTTGTGCATCATCATCAGATGTTTATTAGAGTCGCTGTGCATTCTGGGAGCCACATGTTGGTTTCCGTGCCTGGCCCGGGTGAACTGACCTCACCACAAGCGCTGTCTTTCCTGGGACACAGTTCAGAAACGCAGACTTGCCCAGCATCTACATCCCTCTCGAGACACCCCCCAGCTTGCCCCCAGGAACGAGCAAGTCGAGAGCTAGTTTTGTGGCAGGAACTGCCGCTTTTCAAGTGGCCTACTTGCGCCTAGCGGTAATCCAGATCTGTTCCCTCTTTCACCAGCTTTGCCGTACCGAAGCCTGCCTTCTCCGCCGCTGCTGCCCTTGAGGTCGTCACCTATAACCCTAGGCAAGAGGCCTGTTGGTCCGCGAGAGATATTTGATATCCCTTCAGCCCTACAAGGTATAGAAGAGAGCCTGTCGAGCTTCCCCTATCCGCCATCTGTGGACGCGTGTAGATGTACCAACAAATCGTTGAATAACTCGCTCACCGCGGACATAACTGTGCTTTTACCACCGCGTATGAGAAAAACCGTGACGCATTGTTTGTTTGATTGGATCTCACTGGATGCGGTCGGCAGAGGACCGTGAGGATTGGCACTTTAAAGAGGCCTGTGCCCGGCGGTGGGTCGATGTGGACTCAGCATGATGAAGATGATGAAAAGCCTTAAGGCCCATTATTACCACTTCCCATTTTGAACAATTGTCGATTCGACCACTTCCCAATTTGCCCACTTCTCAATTAGACCGGTTCCCATATTGTCAGCTTTTTACTTACATTTTACCTCGTATCTAGTGGCCAGGTTCCCTTAAGAGTTATTCCATGTTACTTCCAAAAATGTTGAAAAACGGCAAATCATATACGGCCTTACCACAAAAAAATAAACTACTGTTCAACACTTGTTTAAAAACAAAAACGTATGGGATTTGACGTTTGTTTTGAGGTTAAACGCTGTTTAATATTTTTTGTGGTAGCATGCACAATTTTTTGTCTTTAAACAAGTGTTTATTTCAAGTGTTGTTTATTCAACAGGAGTTTATTTTCTTGTGGTAAGACCAATTATGTCCAGAGAGAGAAGGTTGGGTAAGTACAGTGGGTTATCGCCCTTGACTTACAGACGAAAAGCTGACGATGCGGGGTCTGGTGAAATTGAAAAGTGGTCAAAACGGGAAATTGTCGAATTGGCACAAAAATTAAAAGCTGAAGGATAACTACAGGTATTTGTACATACATGTGGAATGTAAACATTTTGTAACATGCTATTGCTAATGTCTGCCACAAGAAACGTTACAGCACTGATTTGAAGACATCACGTCATATTCTCGGTTTATCAGTGCCGAGATAAGAAGACTAGTGATAAGGAATTTGCATCTGCAATCAGATATAAATTGCGATATTCCTTCGCAATTTCTGATACTACATTATCAGCATATATATATATATATATATATATATATGTGTGTAGATAAACTAGTGTATGTAACTGTAAATAATTAGGCATTAAAACTCTCGAGTGATATTATTATGCAACTCGCCCACTCTCGAGTTTTAATGCCCTCCATTATGTATCAGTCACTTTAACTACTATTAAATGCAAGCGGAATCAATATAATCTACAGTACAGTGGATTCCGCCTCTCTGTTGGTCTAGAGAGCAAAGCGCTACCCAGGGAGAAAATGCAGGGGACATACTTGTTCATGTTGTCGGTGTGGAGGTGGTGCTGGTTCCGAAGCTGCTGGTACTCGTGAAACAGCTTCTCGGAGACCAGCCGCAGCTGGTTGAGCTCCCTCTCCCGCTCCCGCAGCTCAGAGTCCAGGTGGTTGCGCTCCTCGGTGAGGATATTGTGGCGGCGCAGGAGGTCATTGTGCTCGCGGCGGGCTGCAAGGCCATAATTGCTTTTGTATTTTTTTACGTTTATTTGCAGACAGGCACAAGATACTTGATTGCTTCTGGCCCTTTACTAGGATGACCTGTGTTGTGGGAACCATAAACAGCAATGACACAAACATCCAAGATTCAAGTCATTTTCTTTATCATTATCATCATTATACCTTATTATTTTACAGTGTTAGAAGAGGATACACTAGAGGTTTGACACTGATACAATACTGAACAAGAGTAGCAGCTGATAGAAAACAATGGAGTCAGTTGCAGGAGGCCTATGCCAAAGCTCACACTGAATTAAAGTACACCATACGATGAGGATACTTTCTGAAAACTGTAATCCTTCATTCAGAAATAAAATGCCATTGATAACAAATATGTAAACATACATATTTATATACAGGAACATACATAGCTTCCGGCCCCACACTGGGATACCCTGCCTTGTAGACACCAGAAACAGCAACATTTGTTATTCCATCGACAGAAAATGATGGAAATTGACACTGTTGAAGATTTAAATAGGTTGCATATGTATATAGGTCTATCCCACAATAGCTAGTAAACCAGTTTATTTACAAATAGTAAAGTATCCTTAGCTATATACTATTTTATTTTATTTTGTTGAAAAAAGAGGCTCAGAGGGTTCAACATCCAAGAAATGGGTTGTAAGGTGTGCTTGTGCCAGTATTTTTGTATAATCTGTCATCGTTCATATGGATGGAGTGCTTATGCGAGCAGGAAATTTAATTATTAAACAAGGTACACTGTGACTCATACCACCATTATTTTGTACAGTTTACATATTAATATTCATATTCTTTATTGTACAGAAATCTTAATAGTAAGGTAACAAAATATTTTATGAGCAAAGGCGAGCTATCTCTAAAAAGAGATTTCTACCAGCAAACCTGGGCAGGAAAGGAAAAGTTGTGCAACAGGAGAGTCCTAGTGCGCAATAAAACTGTATACATCTAATTGTGTACAACTAAAACATAATAATGTAATAAATGATATATACTAAATAAAATACAAAAGCACAAAAATAAATATATATCAAACATATACTACAAATATATACATATATAAAAGTACCTATCACGAAAGAGAAAGGAAATGCTCTTTCCATCTTGTCTTAAAAGTAAAAATTAAGGGACTATCTCTAATAGCGCAGGGAAGTGCGTTCCACAGTCGGATCGCCGTTAACCTAAACGAGTGTTTGTAAGCGGCAGTGTTATGCCGAGGAGTAGAAAGGAGAGACATCGTGTGGGATCTCCGGTTGCAATGTCTGGAGGAAATAAACTCGAAACGTTCTCGAAGATATGAGGGGTAGCGGGGATTTCGCAAAATGTTGAACAGATAGGAGAGAACGTGCATATCACGACGAAGGCTGGTCGGAAGCCACCCCAACTCCTTGCGATACTGTGGGACATGGTCATACTTGCGCAGCCCGAAGACAAACCGAATCCCGAGGTTTTTCACTGATCCAGCAAACATCCGCATAGTCTATTAAAGGTAGGAGGAGGGACTGAGCAAGGGTGGTTTTAGTCTGCCGCGGCAGGAAGTGCTGCCATCTCCGTAGGGAGTGAAATGACGCAAACATGGGGCGACCAGGACAACAATTTATCAAATACAACCCCAAGATTCTTGGCCTTCTCGCTGTATGAAATTTTACCATCAGACCCGATGACGATTTACAGCTACGATGAATTTCTAAAACTAAATGACTAATTATCAGAACGATGACACCGTTACTATAATGAGTATGTGTTTGACATGCCTATATTCCATAAATGTGACATTATTTAAAGCGTAATTTATTACCAATTTTTTATTTTTATTTATTTTTTATTATAATTTAATATATTTCCAATGACATGGTAATTTACAATTTATTGAATTTAAATTAATCAATTTTATGACATAATAATTAAGATATTGTAACAATTTTATGAATCCTGTGTAATACTACACTATGATTTCATGTATAATTTATTTTTCCTTGCACGACTTGTAATGAATATTATTAATAAATTAAGTCTATGTCTATGTCTACACTATAGGGTCGGCGGGCATTTTGTGAACTAGGTTATGAGAGTGACGAGTACCCAAAATCATGGCCTGCAATTTGCCCGGGTTGACAAGCACACCATATGAGGTAGCCCATTTCCTGATGTTATCGAGATCAGCATTCAACGCCTCTACCGTCAGATTCACATCACTCGGAGAGAAGTGCCGATATATTTGAAGGTCATCTGCGTACAGATGATAAGAAGAGATAAGAACGTCAGGGATGGAGTTAATGAATACCGAGAAGAGGAGAACCTGATTGGTGGGGATTCAGTAACTAACATATTTGAGGAAAGGTAGGAGGAGAGTTGGGAGTGAACAATTGTTTCCAGGACTTTGGAGAGGATAGGCAGAATAGATATGGGACGGAATTCTTTAAAGGAGGTGGGATTGGACGTTTTGGGGAGGGGAATCACAAGTGCCAATTTCCACTGGCTGGGGTAGCAACATTGGTCAAGCGACACATTAATTATGTGGGTGATGAGAGGTAACAGTACATCAATGATAGTTGTTATCATCTAAGAACAGATCTTGTCCTCACCTATGGCCTTTAACTAGATTGCTAGTATTGCCTTACTTACTGCGCCGATTCCGACAGGGATGAAATTAAATGCTGAGGTGAGGGCTGTTGCCTTGGACCGAAGGTTACGAAGGGTTGCATCCTTGACGAGGGGGTCCATCGCGACAGGGGGAGTTGCAAAGAAACTATTGAGATTGGCTGCCAAGTCCTGGGACATACCAACACCAAGGGTCTTCAGGAACTTCCAGACCTGTGCTGGAGTATAGCTCTCGATACATTCGTAGATATGACGGCGTTTAGCATCACGACACAGGCGAGTGCAACAATTACAGAGGCGTTAGAAAATTAAAAGATTCTCATCGGTCGGATCCATCTTATATCTAGACTTGGCACGGTTTCTCTTAGCCATCAGACCCTTAATGGTGTCAGTAAGCCACGGTGCAGGAAGATGCTTAACTCTAACCCTCTTGACCGGAGCATGCTTATCAAACAAGCTCAGGACAATAGAGTTGAAGTTCCGTACTTTGTCATCAATGGTCTCACTACCGTAGACAGGCGATCAGTCGACAGAGGAGGCATCTGAATTAAGGGAGGTTATATCCATGCCCTTGAAGCTACGAATGTCAAGGAATTTAGCTGCACACTTGGGAGGCTTTATCTTATAAGAGAAGTAAATAAGATTGTGATAGGAGAAAGGGGCGTTAAGTTGGCCATGCGCAGCAACCTTAGACATGTCAGAAGTAATTATTAGATCTAGAAGAGAGGGGGTGCAGTGTGGTTGAAAGTGAGTGGCCTCTAGAGGAAGGATATGCATGTTAAATGAACTTACAAGAGAATTCAGCTTCGCTGAGCGACCATTATTATTGAGAAGGCAAGTGTTGAAGTCGCAGAGAATTAGGGTGTCACTATAAAGAGGAGTCAAGTCACTGAGAAGGGTTTCAAAAGAGTTAAAATAGTCGATTCCAAGAGAGGGGCCATAATAGACACCCAGGAGGACTTTGTTGTGACGCAAGAATATCTCAAGGAACAGGTGTTCAGTAGAACCAGAGTACAGGCTTTGTGACTGGCTGATGACTTTGCATGGGATGTCGGAACGTAGGTAGATAGCAACACCGCCATCAACCTTGCCTATCCTGTTAGTTTACAGGAAATTTTTTAAAAAAGTTTATCAGCTTAAATACCATATAAAGAAGATAAATTATTTTTTTCATTGCCAAGTAAAATTAAAATTAATTTATAATTGTGTAGTTTTCTAAAGTAGATAGTTTTAGCAGTCTTATAAATTGAGCACTAATGGGTTGTCGTGTAGATAAGGGGGCATCTACACTCCAACCAACTAGTTTGAAATGAACTTATCCTATTCATACCTTTTTGTGTAATCACTTACTGGGTTGGAGTGTAGATAAGGGGGCGCCAAGGAAAAAAAACTTAGTTTTTTTTGGCCTTCCGCCCCCTTATCGACACTGACCACTTACTGTTAGTGGTGGTGATAAGAATTTCACACACGGTGTATGACTAAATCAAGGAAAGAAACGTAACCAATGAATATTGAATTATTAGTAACATTGATTCATTGATGATTTGAGCAGAAATTACGTGATTCACACCGTGTATTGTAACGAGATATTTTATTTATATATTGCCCTTGTTATTTAAGATTGGATTTGTATAAAAAGAAGATAATCAAACCAAATTACAAACAAACAAAACTAAAACGCCAGGGTGTCGTTATAACCAAACAAACTCAATTAAATTTTTGGTTCGATGGTTTCTACTGTGGATCCCTACAGTAATTCCGGCAATATCCATTGAGTTACATTTACTTACGGTTTATTTCAATGGCAATATCACGTATTGAAGATGACACGAAACAAACAAACAAACAAACTCTAAATTACACATACTGCAAACAAACAAACATTTTTAGGACGTCTTTGTAAATGGATATTCGAAAGTAGTGATGTGTGCTGTGCACAGAAAATAAACGATAATTTTACCGATTTTTCAACTTTAAGGGGCTGTGATTGGTTGTTTGGTAAGTTGTTGAAACAAGGAAAAGCAATTAAGCAAAGCGTGAATTGCGCAGTTTAGCAACCGGTTTCTTAGGGGTTCTCATCTGACCCCGACATTATTTTGAATTTTTAGATGTTAAAGTATAGATAAATACCTTTAAGTAGGTACGGAACATAGTTGTATGTTTCTGAATATCAAACTTTTCTCAGCAAAGCATGCATGCAAATAAAAGTTATGGAGTATTTAATGACCATGCAACAGGTTCTCAGCTGTCATAATCCGACGAAAACACGAATACCATTTGCCCTCACATTTTCTATTTGCACACATCCTTCGCGAAATGGATTCTGACCTGACGCATGCGCAGAACCAAACAAGTGGAGAAAAACAGTAAAACATTATGCTCAACAAGTTTTTCTTACCTTTTTCGTTAACCAACAGACTAGCTTTGTGTTTTCTTTCGGCCTCCTCATATTTGGTCTTCCACTTCTCCACGTAAGTGCTGATCGCGATGTTAGTTTCCTTGTGGTGTTGTGTGTTGTTGACGGGTGGCGGCGGTGGCGGCGTCATCCTGGCGAGGGCGGCGGCGCGTGGCTGCGGGATCCTCGTTCCGGGACCGGGACTCGAGCAGAGCGAGACAGCACCCCTCACGGCTTGATTGTCACTCGACGCGATCGCAAATACATTATCGCCGTTCCTTTTAATCATTTTTGCATTCATTTTTTATCAACCGCGCGCGTCGACTCGCATCGTCTCACGTGAACACGTATGTATCGTTCCGTACACGTGGATGTAGCAACAGGCTGGTGCAGTGGATATTAGGAAGTGTTTAATATAATATTTGCGACAAAAAACTCTTTGTTCTCGCCTTTGAGAAAAATATTCGATACGGTGCTTCAAGTAGGCAGGTACGCTCAATTCACCCTTGGTGTTATACGCGATTTATCGAAAAAAAAATACCTATAATAATATTATTAGTTTTGAAAAACTACGCTGCTGTCTTTATTAAAATTAAACGAGCGTCTGTTATTATCGGTGGTCAGAGTGCAACTAAATTAAATACGTACGTACGTGATATGATAATGAGACACCGTCTTTTGTGAGTCACCACTGAATGTAGGTTCAATGTTTACGCTTTTTGTTTACGTCGTGGTATGTTATGTTATGTAGTATGTCTCTGTCTGACTGTAGTTCATAGTTAGATAGTGGATATTTTCTTAAATCATACAAGATATGCTTAAATTAATCACACATACCTACACAGCATGTTTAGTTATTAAGAATCTTCGTCATATTTCAATTAAAGATTTATCATATCATGCTTTTATAGGTTTCCGATGTTACTATAATTTTAGCTTCAAATATTATCAACAATATAATTATTTTAATATTAGTTGCACCTAAATAATCTAATCAACTAAACATAAACTCATTAAGATATTTATCATCTCATTTTGAGCAAAGTAAAATCTATAATTAAGTTGCATTCCCTTGTTTCAAATCACTTGTACAGTTGTTCTTATTGTAATTAATGGCTATGATCATTGCAAAACAAAACACACGTTCACCTCCAATACGACACACAATGTAAGAAATAACTCTTTTCTATAGGACACTTTCACTAAAATCGCAACACGAGAATTCAGAGTTACAGGCACTCGACAATCAGGGACTGGGACCAATACGCAGTGAGCCCATTTAGTCCGAGTATGGCTGACGGAAATTCTAAAATTAAACGGCTTCCAGAGAAACGGCAGGCCAAATAGCGACTTGTCTATAAACTAAGTGAATGGCCGCTTGTCGACCTGTGTGGGAAGGGAGACTGGAGCTTGAGAAGACTTCGTTGTTGCAGCAAAGTGATTTAATTGTTATGTCGCCGCCGAACAACATTTATCTTGCTCGAGCTGATGGCCAGATGACGCGAGTCTGTCTGTAAGAAACTGGAGATGGCTCTGTTTACGGACAGCTGAAATATTATGGCTCGGAATCTTGGTTTATCTCTCTTTAAAGGTCATTTGGCCCTTGCCAAATATGCCTTTATTTGATTTGGAATCTATGAATGGAAAATTATATCTCAGCCAGCAAAAACAAGGACATTTACGGGCAAGACGAGGTTGAACGTGTAGCCAAAATATAACGCCCAGGTAGATACTACATACAAATACAGAATAATAAAGGTAGAAAACAAGTTTAGCATCAGCGTAATAAGACTCGATAACCTTACAAAAGTACCTATTCCATATAAAGTTAAGGAGGTCAAGCAAGTCCTTACCTTTTGTATATGTTAACCTAGTCGGTAAGCTGACAAGGAAATCCAAATATAGACTATAACTACGTTAAATTAAAAAAATTACTTCATTGATTTCTTTAAACTGAAATATTTCGATATTGCAGTCTCATTTTAAGTTATCACCCGAAGTAATCGTTGGTACTAAAAAATGCCAAAGAATCTTAGAGTGCATAACGTAATTTACGACTTCCTTATCTTGTAAAGTCTGAGCCTTTTCACATTTGAAAATATACATTTTTATGAGTAAATAAAAGTTTCGGAGCGTTGAACCCTTTTCGCTTTATACCGCAAGTTCCTATTTCTGTCCCATGCTGTAATCTGAACTATAAAAAGGTCGTAACAAAGTCTTAAGTTAGTTAGTATATATGTTTTACGGGCTTCCCTAAGTTTCATCTTCCTACGAGCTTTTTGGGATAAAAAAATATTGAGTATAGAATACAAATGCCACAAACAATTTCCAACGGTTTTTACTAGTTTAGCTTACTGAAATGTCAGTTTAGTAAAATGGTGACTTAATTTATGGTCTGACTTTAATTACTTTGAATTAGTGTTTGATGAGGACAGAGAATTCCATAGGATCGTGCAAGGAAATTACGCGTGGTGGTGACTTATTGTCATTCTCATATCTGGTACGTCTAGAAATATAAATAACATTATATGTTTAAGTTGTGACCTATGCTTGAGATCGGTTTTATGGGCTATCTATATTAATTTTTTATCGTTTTGTTTTATTTATTTATTTAGGTTCACCAGCAATTGATACAAGTTTCCTAGTTAATTCTATTTACACACTTTGTAGATGTTCATCCACTCACAGGTAATAATAAACACTGCATGCTTATGGATATCACATTACATCATAAGATAAAGAATTTGGTTGAATAATTATAACATTAACAATTGCAATTAGGGTTATGTTTAATAATAAAGGAATTAAATAACAGCGAGTTCAAGTGAGTAGTCGAGGAAAATAAGAATCGAGTTTAGATATGAATGAGCCTAGTCTTTCATTGAATATATCGATGTCTATATATTTTGACTCTTGTGCAGTCAATTGAACAGGCGTAACATTATGGTAGTGGATAAGTTGATACTGAGGTTGGTTTTCCATGGAAGTTCTCTGAACAATTTGTAGAACTAAACTAAAAAATACATTAGTTGCGGAAAATCTAATTTATTGTTTATTAGTTTGTGCATAAATGCCAGGTAATTTACTTCTAACAGCAAGAGACGTTATTTTAAAATGCCTCAACCTTTCATCATCATCATTCATCATTCATCATCATTAAAACTAACACGAATTAAAGATGAATAAAAAAAACTGTAAGATTGGAAAAATTTCATCATGATAAACCGATGTCACATATAAATTACTGCAAAAATAAGTGCTCATTTGCAAAGTGTTAAACTGAGAATGAATATCTTATAGTCAGCATAACAAATGAAAAATAGCTGTTGGCTTTTTAATACCGCACTCAGCTCTAAATACCTACTCTGATTGTAACCATTTGTCATTGAGAATGAATGTATCGTCGTCGTGAGACAACCACTTAAGACTCGTAGCTCGTAGGTAAGCATCCTTATTTTTTGTTTCGCCTTGATATCCGGTTAAACGCTATTAGAATTAAAGCTTAACCGTTTTTTAATTCGCCTGGCAGTAGACCATGAATATATTTTACTCCTAATCTATCAGTAGAATAGTATTGTCAAATTTCTTCTAGCAGAGTACCTAGTAGGTTCCGTCATTGCTATGTATTATTTTGTTTCGCTTAGTAAATTCAATAAAATGGCTTGGACAAATAAAATAACAATAAAATATCCTTACCAACTTCCGCCTCCTACCTATATTGCATGCTATATCGTACTCTATGCATCGGACGATTCATCATAGGTATATATTTATTACCCATATCTATCGCTTTGTATTTAGATAGTTAGTTTTGTGATGAGATGTGCCTAATTTCAACAGATTTTCTTTGATTAATACATGAAACATAGCCAACATGGTAGTAGGATCCCGCTACTGTACTGGGGACCGATATGGGTGCGGGGTGCGGGTGAGAGCGGCGAGCTTTGCACGACTCTGGGTACACTAAGTAGGTACCTTAGTGCCTTGGTAAACTTGTAATAAGAAATAAACGCAAGCATGCTATTTTATTATACGACCCTTGTGACGCTGCGTTTGTGGCTCTGCCTACCATACGAGAGGTCCCGGATTTGATCCCCGGCTGGGGATGAAGAAAAAAACACTGCAGGTCTTGGCTGTTTATAAATGTGTGACGTTGCTGTTTCTGTTTCCCACGACACAGGGTATTCTATTGTGGTGCCAGAAACAATGTATGTGCCTGTAGGTAAAATGTTTATGTTTAGATCATTATAAGACTGATAGAAATTGACACAATCCGACAAAACTTTTAATTCATCAACCTTTTGACCGCCCCAGTAGGCACTGGCCGACAACTGGAAGGGGCGCCACTGGCTATGGCGCCACGTTTTATAAAGAGACCTTATATCGTTTGAATTAAGTTGTATTTTGCATAGCATAGCAAGCATGTTTGGCAGTGAAAATTTTGTATTTGATATATGGCGGTCAAAAGGTTAATGAAAATAAAAAGTTTACTGTTGCATGCTTTTGTTTTTTATCGGTTTTTCTTTTAGTGCACAAATACAACACTATTTAAACAACCAACTATAAAGCGCCATCTTGTAACGGAAAGAGAAACCTCAATGTTGTCCTGCATGTACTGATCGTCACTGACGTCCTTTTCTTTCTTTGTCTTCATTTCGTGACCATAGATGGCGGCAGTGGTAATTTAGTTAGTATCATAACTGCCTGTGGAAATCGCAAACATAACGAGTTCTAACATCGATATCCCTTTTGGCTAAAAGGAGCTTCTTCATGATTTATGGTACGGTAATTTCTTTATTTAAATTTCACATGTACTTAAACATCATACTGAGAATAATTATCTTCAATTAGTTAGTAGGTATTCTCGACATCATAGCACTTACTGTTTTACTAATGATAATGATGTTTTTATTTAAATTTCATAGCCTTTTCCCATACGTCGTAGCAGAGGCATATTTCTATCCACATTTAGAACACACCCCTTCGCGTGGCCGCCAGCCCAACAATAATGTAATGATAGATTTGATCAGTGTTGCCAACCCTCACCAAATTTTTTCCCGAAGTTATTTTCTAAATCCTCCTAAAAACCCCTAAATCCCCAACTCAGATGATGAGTAGACTTTCAGTATATAACAAAGTACTCTGTGGAGTAGACCCGGAGAAGGTAGGGGGGGGGGGGAGGGGGTATGACATGAATGAATGAAAGAACAATATTTCAAGATTGATTGATGGAATGGGAAACAACGCGCCAATCATTCACTCGTTTCGTTCGTATCGTGTCGTGCCCACAGAACACAATTACTCGTCGTGCCGGTGCATCCCATTCTACGCACATATCTGAAAGAAAACAAACGCTTTGTTTTCGATTTAATTGCAAGTTTTTTTGAAGCCCCTACAAAAACCCCTAAAAAAATCCAGCCCCTAAAAATGTCCCATTTAACACTTCTACCCCCTAAATTTGGGAGAAAAACCCCTAAGTTGGCAACCGTGGATTTGATTTATTTCCCCTTCCAGGCCCCCTGGAAATATTCAAAATATTTAAAAGATGAAGTTATCACGTCCCCGTGTGGTTAATATCCGGGGTGTTCAGTCCCCTCTTGTTTAGTCGTGTCGCTTACCCCGGGGGAGCTATCTATATACAGGGTGTAACAGAAAGGATTAGGCCTTCCGCACACGGGGGGTGACTCGAGTTTGATACGCATCGCCGCCAAATAGTTTCGCTGTTGTTCGCACACGCTCTGACGTCAATCGCGTCGTCGACCCTTCGAAATAGTGCGGCGGCGAGTAGATCCGTGTGTGATCCGAGTCCCAGTCACATTCCGAGGGATTTTAGTATGGAGAAGTGAAAAATATGTTCTATTATTTACTTACATAGGTACCTAGATACTTTCGACGACCCGAATGGCCGAGTCGGCAGTGACCCTGCCTACGAAGTCAAAGGTCCCGAGTTCGAATCCCGGTGGGGGCAAATTTTTGTTTGATGAGATCGGATGTTTGTACCCTAGACATGGTTGTTTGTCTATCTAAGTATAATATTTATCTATATAAGTATGTGTATCGTTGTCTAGTGCCCAAGATACAGGGAATCCTAGTTTAGGGCTAGATCAATGAGTTTAAGTAGTGTCCAAGGTTCAAGGCATCAAGATCTCTACTGCTTTTTATTACACTGCTTTAAATTCTTAGTTTCTATTTTAGGGTTCCGCACTCGAAGGTGTCACTTGTTCCCGCAGACGACACGCTTTCTATCGGCTGATAATTAGGCTCTTGATCAGTATGAAGATGTATGGCAAGTGCGCACACTATCGGTATCGGCCAAATTACACTGGTAGCCCAATCAGACCAAACTATCGGCCGATAAAAGTCTTGTGATCTGCGGGGACACTTAAAGTGCCTTAAAGCGCCGCCTTAGCACGTGCCGCCTCTTGCCAAAGGATAATAACTACATTTATCTATACACGTATCATAAACCCTCTTTACTGCGTCCAAAAACCACACGTTACGACCAGCATAATGATAAACTTCTTGGTAAAAACTCATTTCATATCTGAATATTGATCATTATGACCATAATGTACCAAAATTTGTCAAATTATGACATTCAAATTTCGAACGCCGACGCCCGCCTGCGTGCCGCCCCTAGTTTGTCTGTGAAGTCGGTACTACAGAACAAGCTAAACAACTGCAGAGCAATTATCAATGCCACAATGCCGGTCGAACATGCGGTTCCTGAAAACATCAAAGAGAGCTCATGACATGTAGGTTTAAAGAACTTTATTCTCATAAGAATTTACATTCACTTAAAATGAGATATGCTTGAAAATATATAGGTATATTAATTTACAGTACTCGTTGCGACGTGTAGCTTTAACTTATTTTTGAAAGTGTTTCTACTTTCGCAATTCTTTACACTTTCCGGTAATTTATTAAACATCTGTGCTCCCTCAAATAATATTGTCTTTATTCCATAATTAGTCCTAGGTTTGGTTAGTTTAAGTTTGATTTTGTTACGAAGATTTCTGTTATTTGATAGGTGTAATTCTATGTTAGATTTTATGGCATTCGTAGTAATTTTTCGTATTAAAATACATGTGTTATATTGATATATTTGGTTAATGTTAAATAGTTTAGTTTTGTCGTACAGTTGTTTAGTTGGTGTGTCGTAGGGGTAGTATAGTAAGACCTTGATAATTTTATTTTGGGTTCTCTGTAGCGGGATAAGGTTAGATGGAGCCGCGGATCCCCAGATTTCAATTAAATATTCAAGATGTGATTTAGCCAAAGAATTGTAAATAAGTGGTCTTATTTTACTTGGTATACAGTGTGCCACATGTGTGTAGATAAACTAGTGTATACAAGTAGGCATTAAAAATCTCGAGTATTAATGCCCTCCATTATGTAGCAGTCACATAAACTACTATGTCGTACGGTTGTACGACACTATCTAAGCGAACGGACTTTACGAAACCTAGTAGCAATCAAAGACTGTGTGTATGTCCGTTCGCCTGTCACATCAAGTCTACTATGATGACACTTTCATGACACAGGCCATTTATTATGTTTGAAGACCTCTGTGGCGCAGCGGTTGTGGCTCTGGCTACCATGCGAGAGGTCCCGGTTTCGATCCCCGGGGGGGATAAAGAAAAAAGAACTCCAAGTTTTGGATGTTTATATGTGTGTGATGTCGCTGCTTCTGGTTCCAACGATACAGGATATCATAGTGTGGGGTCAGAAGCAATATATGTCCCTTTAAAAAATGTGACAGAATGTGAACGTAAAATCGCGTGTCGGTAAAAGCGATGTTTATTTTAACAAAATTACCAATATTCCTAAATCTGCGAAAAATTGTGAAAATACATTCCTATCTCAATATCTGCGGCGATGGGCTAGTGCCGCGTCACGCAAAAACGGAGTACTGAATAAATGCCTAAAAACAGTTGTTTATATATGTCAATACTCGTAGGTTTTAGAAAAAAAACTATATATATTTTTATATCTCAAGCATATTAAAATCAATCAAGTAAGTTTTCCGTTCCCCTCTCCCCTTGAGAGTTACCTTTCCCCTCAGTTTAGTCACGGGAGGTGTGTCGAATAAAACTGCTTTAAAGCAATGGTTCTCAAATGTTATACTATAATACTCAACTCAACATCGTCAGGGTACAGAAGGGAAGCCCTTGAGAGGGGACGATGTGATACGACGAGGGGTAAGCTTGAGAAGTGATTTCGTTTATTGCACACGAAAATATCTTCACACCACCACAGTTGCGTCGATGGGCTTGTTCCCTGTCACGTCAAATGGACTAATTGTATGATAGGCCGATCGTGGGCCAGCTGCGCGTCTGCGACCAGCGTATGGAAAACGGCGTGATTCTAAGTTTCTCAAAAAAGCAAATAAGCAATTATACTTAAACGCAAAAAGTAACTTTTTAGGTACACATCCAGGTCACGGGGATTTATTTTCTCACCCCACGGCCGGGATTCGAACCCGGGGGCTGAAACTTCGACCACTACGCCTCACAGAGTTCGTCATCTATGATAGTGCGTTTCATCTATCTATAATAATTACCAGAGTGAAAAAGAGTTCGAGTTCAGATAAAATGAACCTTATTTTATTGCAGATAAGAGAGTCACTGAGAGTTCGATTCGCATTCTTTTGCGACCCGTAATTATTCCTGTTCCTTTCTCCGTTAAGTTGGTAGAAAGGAAACCAGTGTTGCTAACTTTTGAAAGATTTCTTAGCCAACTATTAGGGAGATGATAATATCACAAATATCTGGGATACTCAGAAAGTTTTGCAAAAAGAAATATATATTTTTAAAATAATCTTATTTCTCTTATTACATATTTTCAAAGAACTTTCCACCAGCACCTTTGCAAAGCGTTATGCGACTGAACTAATTTTCGAGGTACTTTTCAAGCTTTTCTACAGCCTTGTCGAACACTATTAGCTCTTCGTCCGGTGATGAAAACTCCTCCTCCATTTGAGTGGGGGCAAGAAGTAGTCACACGTAAACAAATCAAGAATTTTAGGCGAATGACCCAAAAGTTTTACCAGCGTAGTATCTAGGAAGCCCCTCGGTTTGATCGTGGATGTGCATCCGCGTTGTCGTGGTGGAGCAAAAGGCCTCGGAGCCCCCTGTTCGGTCGCTTATTATTCGCAGCAGCAAAAGCTTCTGACAAACATTTGGTAGTGTATCACTCCGCATTAATGCTACTTGGATCTCGTAAGATAATGGATTCTAAATACACCATTAAGGAGAAAAAACTGGCGAATATTTTTTTTCCCGTGCTTCTGGATCGCTTTACATCGAAACAGTCATACTGTTGACTGGCGTTATGTTACTGGATCGTATTGGTATATACAAGATTCGTCACTTGTAATGATGTCGTAAATACAGCGTGATGACTTTATCAATCATATCGCGGCAGCATTCCACGCGCACCTGCTACTGAGCGTCGGTGAGATTTTGAGGTACCCATTGCGAAACAATCCTTCTTAAGCAAAGGTGGCTGTATAAACTGTGTAAACGCTTCTCGATCCAATCTCCAGAATGTGTTGAATCTCCTTGTTTTTGATTCATTTACCTGTTCTGTTGAATATATTTTTACTGCCAGTACATTGCATTCCGTAACCACAGTCATTATCCATATAAGCTAGTTTAAGTCGATTAAACAATTCATTCGGTTTCAAGTTAGATTTGAAGTCTTCAAATTTAAATTCAAAAGTAAAATTCAAATTTTTTCTGTAAATATCGAAAAAATATTTTTTTACTTCTAGAGAGAAGAATGTAGAGTCATAAGACCATTGTGGGAGAAGAATTGAAAGCAACTACACCGATTGATTTTTAGATCTCTTTTAAATATAGGTTTTATTAAACTAGTCAAAATATTACATATTATAAATTATATGAACCAAGTACTTTGTTGCGTAAGATTTACACCATGCACTAATCTTGAATATTGAAATATATCCCTTTTTTAGATATAGTGTTTTTACATGATTTTTAAATTGCTCATATGGCAATTTCAAAATCTCATAACAGAAAAATAAATAATAGTGAATTGATTTTTCACCTTACGCCAATGTGGCGGTAGGTAGGCCAGCCACATATTTTGACGAAGGTGTAGAGTTCGTTAAGTTAGTGCTTGTAGAGTTAGGGCATGTAGAGTTAGGGCATGTAGAGTTAGAAGCTTGACTCTACATGAGATCTGATAACTATTTGACAGTGCGAGCTATTGCTCTCGTCTTGGTAACATTTCACATGATATGTTTTTGGTGGGATTATTTTGTTTAAATATGATGTTAGTAGATTTAACGTTTGATTTCTAACCCCTTTATGATTTAATTGAATTAGAAGCGTAACATGATCAACACAATCAAATGCCTTCGACTTACAGATCCATTTTCATTTCCACACGATAGTTTCATCGTGCTGGTAAAATATATTGAAGGAAAGTTTTAAATTGGAACGAATTTATTTTTACAATCTATTTTCTCGAAAAGTGCGTGCAAGACGTGCGGAAAGTGTAACTTTTTCGCGCTTGTGCTTTTTACATTTAATGAGGTTTTATTATTTATTACTACCGACACGCCAGTTTGATTAACATATATAGTTCCACTTTCCATCGCAGGACATGAGCAATAGCGCGGACTAATGCTATGTTCATCGCGCATGTATTTAAAATTTAAAATAAGCCATTTTACTAATTTCTTGATTAGTTCGTATATTTTTTTATTTCACAAATGCACGTGCGTAAGATCATTTCCGACTCGTGTCGACTTGTATACTCGCTAGCTTCGCTCGGTCTTGAATAAAATTGCCACTCGTCGGACGCACCTACTTTCCGCAATAGTAGCATGAATAGACATTACTTTTAATTATTGGAGTTTCCGAAATACATAACTGACCAGTGTCTCTTAAGTAAAAACTTTTTTCGTAAAACTGTCTGAGTGGCCTGTAAACTATCTTCTACTAGAACCCACAAAAAAACATATTAAACATAGTTTAATCCCAAAATAAACGTCAATCAATACACATTTTTGATGGTCTTGAACAGGAGTTTATTATTTTGTGCTGTTGTTTTTAAATGTTTAAAAGTATATTTACTTTACCAATGCTCATGGGTATCATTTGTATATGATTTATGTATTTGTCGAGTTTTTATTTTTATTTTTTCAAAGCAGGGAATTGTAATCTGTATGCTTAGTGGGAGTTTTTCTAACACATCGAACGCGTTTACGCGAACTCAGTTTTGTATGGCATTGAGACAGTGCCTCCTAGCGGCAACGATTTGAAATTAAAATTCTGAGTGCGAGATTACAAAGCACTATAGCCAATTTTTGTCACGATCGAATGCGTTCGATTTGTGAACGCGTTAACGCTGATTTTGCATACTGAGCAAGGCAATCGGATAATGCCCTAACCCATTGTTTGTGAAAGTTTACGGTCTGTCAGTCAGTACTGTTAACTTAACGAAAGGGAACAGGTTAAGTTATGCCTTTGTTGACTAATTAGAGTTAGTTTTAAAGCTGTTGCAGTGTGGCTATATACCCAGAAGCGCAAGACGACGAGTGGGCGGACATCCCCATAGTTGGTAAGTGGATGCGCAGTGGCGGAAGGCTCTGGACCGGAGTCCTAGTCCGTAAAAATACTCGATCCAAATACCTGTTCTTGGAGTCTCACCTAGTATCATAGTATGAGGGCGCGCCTAGTCGCGCCAGCCCCGTAAAAGAAGCTAATAAAGAAAGACACGTTCTTACAGATAGATGAACCGCACCATACCTCACAATATACCGCTCCCCCTCGCAAGTTAGCCCACCCCCTCTCCCCTAAGTTTAGTCACGGGAGGTGTGTCGGCTAAAACTGCATTATATAGCAACCGTGTTCAACGTTGTAATACTAATGACCATTAGGGTGCAGAGGGTGGATGATGTGATAAGAGGTAAGCTTAGACATGGTGCCGAATGAATAAAGATACATCACCAAGTTGAAAACTAAAAAAAACCGACTTCAAGTCCTTTTTCTTCCTCACCAGTCGGTATGCGAATGTTGTCTACATCCACACGAAAACGATACTACTTAATACAATACGATTATATAGCACACAAGTGAAAAATTTCGTGATAAAGAACGTGAACACAACTAATTCGCCAAGTTAAAAACTTAAAAAAAAAAACAAGCCCTGTTTATTTTTATTTTATCTACTATTTATTTTATTTTATGTATTTTTATAGTAAGTATCATATTTTATTGGTATTTGGTAAGTATTTAATTGCACTAGACTACCCTTTTCATTTAATACGTATCCTATCCAGATAGGTTTGCTGGAAAAAATCTCTGTTGAGAGATAAGCTCGCCTTTGCCCTTTAATTTCATGTATAATTGTATTGTTCTAATGTTCTGTGCAATAAAGAATTGTGAATTGTGAAGCCCTGATCCCTGATCTCATGAAACACAGCAGGCTAGTGGCAGGCTTTATTTAAAAGCGGCGATAGGAATGACCCCACAAATTTCAGGCCAGTCTCGGTTCTACCCGCATTGAGTTAAATATGTGAGAAGATTATATCGGGTCAGTTCATCAAATTCTCCATAGCAGTTTGGATTTACAAAAGGGCGGTCGACAACAGATGCTGGAGTCATGTTAGTTAAACATATTTTTAATGCGTGGGAAGATCGTAAGGAAGTGACCTGTCCAAGGCATTTGACTGTGTAGACCATGAAACATTACTCGTGAAGCTTAAATACTACGGCATAAAAGGCAATAACTCTAAGCTTATGGGATCGTATTAAGAAGGGAGGGTTCAAAAAGCTAACATTAATAGGACAAAATCGTCGGGTTCTCAGATGAAGATTGGAGTCCCACAAGGATGTATTCTGGGTCCGTTCCTTTTCCTCGTCTATGTAAATGATTTGCCATTCTTGGTACAAAACATGTCAGATCGTATTATTTGCAGATGATACGTCACTAATTTTTAAACTTCGGAGACAAGAAAATTACTTACAGGAAACAAATAATGCCCTCTCACGAGTATTAGACTGGTTTACTGCCAATAACTTGCTTTTCAATTCAAAAAAGACAAAGTGCATAAAACTTTGCCTAATGTAAGGCAAGTTGAGAGCAACATTGTATTGGGGAAAGACAAGCTAAAACTAGTAGATAAAACTGTATTTTTCGGCATCACTATTGATGCCAAACTATAATGGGGTCCCCATATTGTAAAATTAGCACATGACTTCTAGAAAAAAGCCTCCAAAGGGTCAAGATTGGTGAATTTGAAAGTGATCCACAACCTAATGAATTTGGCGTTCCTCAGTGTTCGGTACTCGGTCTACTTTTATTCTCCGTTTATGTAAACAATATCTGCAAAATTAACCTACACGGTCATATGTCCCTTGAATTTAATTTTGATCATCTATTCAAGACTTGATACAACAAGCACTGCAGGACCTTGATAAATTATTCATATAATAACAATAATACCTTGGACACTATTAACACTATTTAGCCCCAAACTAGGATTCCTTGTATCTTGGGTACTAGACAACGATACACATACTTATAAAGATAGATATTATAATTAGATTGATAAACAATCATGACTAGGGTACAAACATCCATTCTCATCAAACAAATATTTGCCCCCACCGGGACTCGAACCCGGGACCCTTGGCTTCATAGGCAGGGTTACTGTCGACTCGGCTATTCGGTATATGGTTTCAATATAATTTTCTTACGATAAATGCGAACAAAACAAGCTACATGATATTTTCAGCGAAGAATAAACCAATTCCAAACCACGAATCACTGCTCATTGACGTGGATACTATTCATATATCTAACCACGAGAAATATCTGGGTCTTAAACTAGATCCACAGCTAACTTGGCAGTAACACATTGACCACATAAACTCCAAAATATCATCGCTATATGGTACGACGCATTACTGGATGCCTTCATAAACAAGTTAGGTACAAAATCTATAACTCATTGATCCAACCACATCTAGACTATCATATTGAAGTTTGGCGAAGTGCAGCCAGTACACATCTAAAACAATTACAAATAGCACAAAATAAATTCCTAAGGTTTATGCGAAATGGATTTTTAACGTCAACGGTAATAGTAGTTTATGTGACTGCTACATAATGGAGGGCATTAATACTCGAGAGTGGGTTTATGAAACGAGCCGAAGGCCAGTTTCATAATAATATCACTCGAGAGTTTTAATGCCTAATTATGTACAGTTACATACACTAGTTTATCTACACACATATCATAAGATCTCTTTAATGTGTTCAGGAACCGCATGTTTGACCGGCATTGTGGCTCTGCAGTTGTTTAGCTTGTACAGTAGTACCAACTTCACGCAGGCGGGCGTCTGTGTTCGAAATTTGAATGTCAGAACCAACTTCATACACAAACTCGGAGCGGCACGCAGGCGGGCGTCGGAGTTCGAAATTTGAATGTCATAATATGTAGAAAAATTACACATTATGGTCATAATGTGTAATTTTTTAGATAAGAAATGAGTTTTTACCAAGTAGTTTAACATTATGCTGATCGTTACGTGCGGTTTTTGTACGCAGTAAAGAGGGTTTATGATACGTGTTTAGATAAAAATATATAAAGAAACTAAATTAACGCATATCAGACAAATCTTTATCTACAAAACATGTTCACTTGTATACAAAATTTTAAACAACTTGGCTCATTCCGAAATAACTTGTACGAGAAAAAATGCAAGCATAACCTTAGAAGTAACAATAATTTACAATTAATAACGCCGCGGACGAACTACGGAAAACGGAGAACGTATCTTGTTTTAGGGAGGACAAATGTTTAACAAACTACCGCAAAACATTACCGAATTACAGTCACTTCTTAGTTTTAAATCACAATTAAAAAAGCATATTTTGTCTAGTATAGTCGATTTTATTTAAGTATTTACAGCTAAAATATTTTCTTACTCGCATAAGTTTAGTTTGCTAACAAATATGTTACAAACATTGATTTAATGTTAAGTTCAATGTTTCTCTGTAAGTGGACTAACTTTTGTTCTTTTGAGAAATAAATATTAAAAACCTAAGCTAACTAAAAGGCAGTTAACCGTGGCTTTTGCAGTTTTCTTTGACATAAACTACGTCTCCTCCGTTTTGATTTGTGTATCTATTACGGAGTCCATATGGAAATGTACATAACTATTTCTTTTTCTAATCAATGGACAATGGCCTAGGTGACATTAAGTTAGTATAAATATCATATTTAAGGACCATGAAGAAGTAGGGTAAGGAAGCTGTTAAAATTGCAGTTATGGCTTCTAGTGATGCAACGAATACTACTTTTACGAATACGAATACGAATACGAATATCAAACCTACTATTCGGTGAATACGAATACGAATATCTCGCCATGGCAATAAAAGACTAATTTATTTGATTAATTTCTATACTCCTAAGAATAAAAATTTACAATATTGAAATTTTTATTTAAAAAACAAAATTTGTAGATTTTCTGGTTTTCGTGAAAATCAGTATTTTTGATGTGCGGTTAAATACTAGCCCAACTATAGGTACACATCACTTGTATCATTACAATAAAAAACTTAGCAGGAAACAAAACACAGGGACTTTAATAAATTCACAGAGGCCTTGAACTCTAGTAGATTCACTGACAAGTATCAAATTTCTTATCCATGTATGCCATAAGGCCAGTTGTATCGAGTTTTTGTATATTATAATCATTAGAAGCCGAATATATATTTTCCTGTGGGCCTGAGATACTGTTTTTCGTTTTGCAATCAGGACATTTCCATATATGGCATGGCACCCCTGATTTGAGGTTAATTTTGCGAGTGTCAAGTGTATTTGAAAGATACGTGACGTATTTTTGACCTATACTAGGGAATTGCCTAACCTCTGATGAATGAAATTCTTCGCTTATAAGTATACCAGCGCCACCAAGCGGGAACAAAGGCAAACGTTTGGAAACAGTCGGAGATTTGCTTAATTCGCTGTAGAGGTTTTTGTTAAAACCTTACAACAAACCTTTAAGTTAGAATTAGAACTTGTTTTTTTACTCTTATTCGCTCGTTCAACGATTTCGCAATCTTGCCCAGCTTTTTTTTCCATTGTTGATTATGTTTTTCGTCTTTGCCACTCGATTACTCGGCAACTTCAAAGTTAACTTGTTTGGCTCTAGCTGTACTTAGAGTACAAACAGAGGAATTATTCATAATGATTTTAGCTTTATCCATTTTTTTTACACGAGCTGTCGTCTAAAGCGTTTGTTATTTTATTTACACATACTACAAATTTAATCGCCTAAAACAAAACTAAAACATACAAAAAAAAACCGGTCAAGTGCGAGTCTAAATCGCGCACGAAGGGTTCCGTACCACCGTTCAATGGAAGCGATGGTGTGGAGTGAATAGTTTGGATTTTACACAGCAAAATATTGTTTACAAAGTTATTGGTGCGGTTACTTTCACACTCCATGTTGGTAACCAGGTGCATCCATAAGTTTGCCTGTGGTATTGAAATAATTGTTGTATGGGAGCCCCCTTAAATATTTCTTTTATCCTGTTTTTAGTATTTGTTGTTATAGCGGCAACATAAATACATAATCTGTGAAAATTTCAACTCTCTAGCTAGCTAGGTTCTTGAGATACAGCCTGGTGACAGACGGACGGACGGACGGACGGACAGCGGAGTCTTAGTAATAGGGTCCCGTTTGGAACCCTTCGGGTACGGAACCCTAAAAAACAAAAACAAAACGGTCAAGTGCGAGTTGAACTCGCGCACGAAGGGTTCCGTACCACCGTACAATGGTAGGGATGGTGTGGATTTTACATAGCAAAATGTTGTTTACAAAGTAATTGGTGCGGATACTTTCACACTCCATGTCGGTAACCAGGTGCATTTATAAGTTTGTACGTGGTATTGAAATAATTGTGTTTTTTAGTATTTTTTGTTGTAGCGGCAACAGAAATACATCATCTGTGAAAATTTCATCTGACTAAGTATCACGGCTCATGAGATACAGCCTGGTGACAGACGGACGGACGGACAGCGGAGCCTTAGTAATAGGGTCCCATTTGCTACCCTTCGGGTACGGAACCCTAAAGATGGCACCTGGCACCGTTGCCTAGCAGTATCGCAATGCTTATGCGTTAAGCGAGGTAGGTGCCAGCTCTACTGCCCCTGACTCCTCGACGAGCCGTTTATGAATGTCTTTAAGAGCTCGCCTAGCATCAGGGCCCCAAGGCCCGAGGGTCTCGAAGCGAACGGCATATTTGAGTGTGGCTTATTTCCCCCGTTTGAGACTCCCTGTCGCTGCCGCCGCAGCGCCGGCGGTGACTGAACTCGGTGGTGTGTGAAACGGTGCCAGCATATCTGGCAGGTCGCGTCCCACACCAGCGACCTCCCGCTCTGCTAGGGAATGAGCGTCATTCCGTTTGGCCTCTTGCCATCGTCGCGTGCCAGGCCATCGGGCCCGTGATTATAATAATAATACTTTGGACACCATTTACACACATTGATCTAGCCCTAAACTAAGATTCCCTGTATCTTGGGTACTAGACAACGATACACATACTTAGATAGATAAACAACCATGACTAGGGTACAAACATCCGTTATCATCAAACAAATATTTGCCCCCACCGGGGCTCGAACCCGGGACCCTTGGCTTCGTAGGCAGGGTCACTGCCGACTGCCACTGCCATTCGGGTCGTTGCCATTATGACTGGCCTGAGGGGCCTTGGTGTCCTTGTTGGTCCACCCTAGCACCGCCTCGTCAGCAGCTGTGTTGCGCTCGTCCTTACGCTAAAATGGTCAAGCACGATACTGACATGTCTAAACAGGATTGCCCGCAGCCAGTGCCCCGACTCCTTCTCCCTGGCTGTAATAACCAGTTCATCCCTAGTTTTAATTTCGAGGGTGTAACAGAAAGGTGGGGGCGGTTATGAACATAATTCTGAACAATTTGTTAAGATTTTCATAATGAAAGTTGTTCAGAATGCTCTTAAACAACCCTCTAAAATATGTCTAAACCTTTCTCTTATACCATGTAGAGCGGCTAGACCTACAGCCGTTGGCAGGTTGGGAGTATGGGTTAATTTTCCCGCGGACAGGCTTGCCTTCTAGGATTCCTGGCCTCGGCCAGAGACGTGACCTCAAAGTCACCTAAATTATCCGATTTTAAATGGTAGGTATAGAAAATTTAGGATAGGCCAGGTATATAAAAACAAATGGCTAAGCGAAAAACAATTTTAATTATATAAGACAATCCATATTTCTTGTAAAACCCTACTATGATAGTTCAACTAATCACTTGAATACCTACCCTCCTAAGCGAGTACATGCATACCGAAATGTTGCTACGCGCGTAGCGGCTACGCCGTAGCGGGCGGGGTTTGTCTACGACGGCGCATCGTAGCGCCTGTGTTGCCAGCTTTGCGGGGGAAAATATCTTATTTTATTTTCCCTTCTATTATGGCGTGGTGTTTTTGTTCGTCGTATTTCCGCGACAAGCTAGTCCCTTGTCACACAAAGTGGACGGTTGAATGACCGGCGAAAAAACATGTTTTTTTTTACGAGTTGTATTGGTCTATTTGTCTACGCTATCAGACAAATCGTCAAATAATTATTCTAAAACATGTTTTAGTAAATAAATTAACTTATTTACGGATTTTTGGCCAAAGGTCCAACACCCTCCCGTCAACCCGCACTGAGCCAGAGCGTGGTGGAGTTTCGCTTAATCCTACTCATATTTCGGGTAAAGGCCTTTGCCCCTCATTGGGGGCATTAATATTAGCCTACATTTATTTATTTATTTACACTTTATTTTAGTGTTTATATAAACATGAGTAAATACTCATGTTTATATAAACACTCAGACCTTGTCCCACCCATCTCTACCATGAAGCGGCTAGTAGGTGTGTCTTTGGGCGGAAACACAGGGCACATTTGCTAGATCAGCAGAGACTACTCCTCCCCTCCGTACCAACCTCACGCCGCAATAAGACTTGAGTCTGTGGTCGCTCATTGTCAGTGGGACCGAAAACCCAACACTTAAATTTAATGAAAAGAGGGATTGAAAAGCGCGGGCCATGTTTATTTATTTAACTTTTTGTATGTGTCATATATAACAGCCATATCTATATTTACCATTATTGTTACCTATTTTTTATATATTCTTTATATTTATGTATTTATGGATTGTACCACGCCGCGGTCTGGGACGCTCGCGAGGTAACACTTGGCGCTGACTGAAAATCAGCGTTGAAGGCCTGGCCTTCAACATAATGCTGAGTCAAAC
Source organism: Argyresthia goedartella (assembly GCA_949825045.1). NCBI lineage: Eukaryota > Metazoa > Arthropoda > Insecta > Lepidoptera > Argyresthiidae > Argyresthia > Argyresthia goedartella. Next base: position 27,555,631 of record OX463831.1, read on the forward strand.
GCCATTTATAATGATAGTGACACACCACGACTCTCATTTCATTTTATATCATGTGTCAATGCAACTATTTATCTCTGTGTTTTGTTTCTTTGTTGTAATTGTCTTTATAATAAATGTTTCTTTCTTTCTTTCTTTCTTTCTTTCTTTCTATATCAGTTCTATCTGACATATTCGAAGCTGGGAAATATCGCTAGTGAGGCAAAAAGCAACCCCACAGAGATTGAAAAACCCTCAACCACACTTGTTAATTAAAAATTATTAATAAATCCTTAAATTACCGCTGCGCCTCACAGGTTGACTTTAAAATCTCTGAGAGATAAGCGCACCTTTGTTCATATATTTTCCATTGTAATTTTTCTGTTTTCCATTGTATCTTTTACAGTATTTCAACGTACGGTAGTCAGTTTTTCCCGAAAACCGCGCGGAAGCCCAACACACAGGCAACTCACGAAATAATATAGACTTTGTAGTAGAGATTGTGCCGCGCGGCGGCTTACGCGTCCCAGGCCCAGGCACCCGGCTGCGACACACAATGTAACGTATTTAACACTACACCACCATCGAAAACATACTAGAAAACACCAAAATTCCAAAAAAATACATCATTAGACGCGTGTTTTTGCATTTGCGTGTGGAAAATCGATTCTTTTGGGAGCGTATTCTAATTCAAACATCTTTTTTCGATTGATTTTTCCTTGCGTTTTCCGAGTGCCGTGGTATTTGAGTGTGTGGGTATGTGGAGTGCACAGCATTGTGAGGGTGGTGTTCACGAGTGTGATTTGGAGATTTTTAAGTATTTTTAGGGGATTCGTGGAAAAGAAAATGCGAAAAATCTGGTGGAGTTAAAAGTCTGGGTCGCAGAATTGGTCTGTAACAAAAAGGCGTAGTTTAATAGTACAATTGTATGCATTTACTAAGGATTTTTGACCGATTTCTTGATAGGGTTTAAAATGGTATGGGGTTAATCTGGCTCAACAAAGGCCTTGCTGTTAATAATTTTGTAATTATTTATTCCTGCTTATTAATCACAATTTTTGTTTTTTTCATATTTGTATTAGTTAAGCACAAACAATTTTTAAAAGAGTTCTAAAAATCAATCTGTGGGAGTTTCTACGCCCTTCTTCTCCCACAGTGGTCCAATGTAGAGAGTGGCAAAAATTAAGTTTGCTAAGTAAATGTAAATATCTACAGTAATAAATTACTTTGACCTTGACTTTGACTTTGAATGAAGGGAAAAATATTGAATGTATCTTTTGGACAGAACGGCCAATCATTTCGCATGGGTTTTTGGTTTCTGAGAAAACATTGGTATCTAAGAGAAGCCGATCAAAATGATGAACTAAATTTCATACACTTCTTTGGTTGTTCAATAAAAGTAATAACGAAACTGCATGCTGAATGCCTTAAAACTTAGTATAATCGATTTTTAGATAGATACACATAAAATAAGTCGTACTGTTTTTATTACAACTAAGAGGGACTTAATCTGAGCTGCACTCTGTGAATCTGGCTATTAAACTAATATGACTATATAGACTGTATCAGAAAGGTCTAGTCATATTTTAAGGGTTTGTTAGAGATTCTAAGCAATATTCTCTATGAAGCCGATTTGATCTGATCTCCCAGACTTCACTTCTACATACAAATCTGTTGACCGCCCGGCCCAAAATGTTTGGAGACGTGAAAAATGTATGAAACATTTCTGTAATTAAATCGGCTTCTCAGAGAAACTTGTTCAGAACCATTTCCCTAACAGCTCCATGAAATATCATACATAATATGTGGAATTGTTCAGAATTCTGTTAAATACTGTTTACGTAGTATTCCGTAACTCTACCTACTTACACTCGAACTTAGAGAACTGTTTCTCCAACTGCAAACACCAGTCATGTAGAAATTAATATCCGGTTCGCGCCCTCTCACCCGAAACATGCTGCTGCGATGGGAGTGAGCGAGACAGCAAATGCAGAGGAGATACGAGATTTGGTTTGGCTCTCATATTGAATTGATCGTCTCACATGCATTTGTATGGATATGTCGTTTGTTTAAATAGATTGTGACTTTTTGCTGTTATGCTGCAGTTTTTTAAACTTAAATATATGTATAACATATGTTTATTTATTCATTGAAAATTACAGTTCAAGGCATAAGTTGTTAGTTATCTTTGAATAAAATTCTTGGTTCGACCGGGGATTAAAATAAACACACTAGAAAAAAAACAGTGTATGACATGTTGGAATTAAAAAAATGCGTTAGACGTCTGTTTAGAGATAGACATGGTGTAGTTAGATTATATTTTATATTCTTTGTAGCAGGATAATGTTTGGAATTGAGAAATTTTTGAGTTTGACAGTATAAGTAGATTCTAAAGAAAGACAGCAACGCTCTAGAACAGTCTCACCACTCTCCGCGGTTCCATTAAAGTTGATATATACGCGCCATTTTGATAACATCATAAAGCTAGAATTAGAGAGACGCACCAGCCAGCCTGGACGATATTATAATATCATGTTATGATTTGTTAATGCGGACCAACTTCGGGGTCCAACATTTTTTTTAATTATTATAATTCTGTCAGTCATCTTTGTCTAAGACCGTATTTTAGTTTTAAAATAAGATTGTAGGTAGGTAGGTGTTTTTTTTTTTTAACCAAAGTCAAGAGTTTGTGTGTAAAAATAAAACTTGAAAAAAGCATCACTTTAAAAATGAAAATATTTTATTAGACCTTAAATTGTCTCGACAAAAGTATTCTAAGTAATAATTGGATTACCTACTGATTTGGGCCAACACGTGTAAAGAATGTATTATTTATGTATATTTTTTCTCTTTCAGACCAAAGGAGACGAAGCATGTCAATAAAAACTAACAAAAAGTAAAAGAAAATAAAAAAACAAAAACAATATTAAAACGAAGACTGGTTCGACAATAATAGTTTGATAAGCTCAAAACTCGATTTAGACATAAGAAAAAATATTTAAAATCTTTATTGTGGCAATTATACAATGCTTTAACTGTACAAAGTGTATCAGTGAAAGGCCCCGGCCGGCCCGTCAACAACCGAAATGTGACGTAACGTGATAAACCGTGTTTGAACGAAAGTGAAAGCTGTCTATCAGACGAGTTTGGTTCGCCGCGTACGCTGGCTGTTTAACAGACAATCCGTGCGCAAAGAAAAAAAAAACAAAAAAGTATATATTTCCCGCGTTACAAGTTAACCTCAAAAGTTCTGTGCAAATGTGATATAGGGAAGGCTTGGAGGCTTCAGAGTTCAGGCTGTATTATTATATTGTGGGGTTCGCCGCCCCCGCCGCCCCCGCCGCTCGTCCAATGACGCTGAGGGTGACGCCCCCGATGGCGCGAGGTGGTTTTCGTGTCGTCGCAACATTCCTATTGCTGTGCGCCGGTAAGTGGATTTTGTTTGTCGCTTGGAGATCTTTCCCTGTTTTGACGGTTTCAAGTTTTGTTTGCTGTGAGTCAAAACTAGTAAGTAAGTATTTTATCTCCAAGGAGCGTGTAGCTTTCTCGTATCTAGTTCTGTTACATTTTTACATTTTATTAAATCCTTAAACACGCTTGTTATCCAAAAATATGCCATAAAAATATATTTAAAAACTCGATGAAATTGTTCCTGATTTATTATAATTCAACATATGTTTAGATACATAGAACGTTATTTTTTGTCTCTTCTCTACATGGGACCACTATGGGAGAGGAAGGGCGAAGAAACTCCCACAGATTGATATTTAGATCTCTTTTAAATATAGGTTTAGTTCACACATTACATATTATAAATAATATGCAGGAAAAATTTATTACAAAATGAATAAACGAATGCTGTGTTGAGTTATATGTATAAACACCATGCTAGCTATCATGCCAGTTATGTATAAACACCATGCTAGCTATCATGCCAGTTATGTATAAACACCATGCTAGCTATCATGCCAGTTATGTATAAACACCATGCTAGCTATCATGCCAGTTATGTATAAACACCATGCTAGCTATCATGCCAGTTATGAAATCTTGAATATTATAATGTCCCTTTTTAGATAAGTGGTTTTTACATGGTTTTAAAATTGCTCTAATGGCAATTTCAAAACCTCCAGAGGTATCCATCCCGTTATAGAAGAGAATGCATAGAATCTTGAGATAATTCCTAACTTTCGCGAGTCTACAGTCCGGAAGGTAGAAACTAAGGAGTTAATGTTTCCAAATTTTCCAAGAAGAGATCTCTACCATTCCATATGGGAAATGATCAAAGGGCACGAAGCTCTTTGCTATTTGCTTAAGATACTTTGTGAAATTTATGAAACGTGATTTCTTATTCTCATTGTGTTATTGTGTGTATATTGGTTGAATGTTGTGGAAATTAAGAAAGCGGCATAGAGCTGTAGAAACTTTGTATTTTAATGCTTTGTGGTACTTTTAACGATGCCAAATAAAAGAACTTGTTGCGAGAATAACAAATTTTCTTTTTCATTTCTTTAAAATACTTAGTAAAAAAATATTCAAGAAAATAGGTCAAAACAGACCATCCCCTCCCACCTATCTCCGAAACTAGTGATACAATTTTTTTTTTAAATATTATTTATATAGGTCTTTACTCAAATATTACAGGAAAAATAATATGAAATGTATTAGTTTAAATAGCGAAGAAAAGTAGGGGGAAATCCGAAAAAAAAAAAAAAACTGTATCGTGTGACATGTCAAATGCTTGTTGCAGGGATCTCTTTATTTAAAAAAAACTTCAAATGATAAAAAAGTACTTAAGAAAATAGATAAAAATAGATAATTACGTAGAGCTGGCACCTCCCTCGCTCAAAGTATCAGTTATCGTTACAGCGAGGAAGTAGAGAAGGAGTAAAAGTAGTGTGTTTTATTTATATAATGAAGTATTGAATTATCGGGTAAAGTGTGCCTCTGGTCTGGCAACCTGTAGGAAAAAAGAAAAAGACGAAACGCTGTACGAGTTCGCAAAGTTTACGAAACGAGAAGTTTAGGGCACGAGCCGAGGGTCGTAGCGAGGTTCGTAAAGAAGCCTTTTCGAACGAGTTTAGACTAGAATTTATCCGCCTGAGAACCCAAAATCAAGCGGTGAAGGTGCTATTTTGAGGGTACGAGGCTTCGTATTTGTAGGGATACAAAAATAGACTCGAGTATCAGGTTAACCTCTGATACTAGTACCATGATCTAATTTCATACGTTTTGTAGAGCAAGGTGTTCATATGTGGTTATTTTGATGTCATTGCAATTATAATGACGGCTTGATCGTGACTTGTCATAGACATGGCAGCTGGCTGGCCTACATACAAAACTTGAATACTTTATTGCACAAAACATATATATGTCACCGTAAGACTGTCAAAACCGTTAGTTGATAACTAACGTTATTTTTCTCGTTAGTTGGGCAACTATCGACATATAGTAAACTGTAGCGTACTGCTTACAATATGACGCGTTAGTTGATAAACTAACGGTTAAAACCGTTAAATATATATAATATAGGTGAAGACTAGAGACTAGACGACAAAAGAAACGTAAATTCTAAACCCTGTCGGTCTGGTTTACTATCTGTCGATAGTTGATCAACTAACGCGTTAGTTTATCTACTAACGCGTTAGTTTATCAACGGTTTTGACTCTCTTACGGTGACATATAGACACATAATAATAATAATAATAAAAGCCCATCAACACCACCGAGGGATACGTGCCTTTACTCGAGTACGAGTGAGATTGAGCCATACTCCACCACGCTGGCTCAGTGCGGGTTGATGGAGGGATGTCGGGCTAGTGCGACTGTCAGCGATAGAAACTCGGAAGCGCCCGAAACAAACGCCACATAGAAGCAGACACCCATGCAGTGCCCGTCTTGGCCAGATGTTGCTACCCTCATGATCGTTTCCGATGTAGGAATACCGGTAGGCCACGGATGCACAGACACATACAAATTTAAAATACATGTACATAGTACAAGTACAGAGGCGAGCTTGTGTCTAACTAGAGACTTTCTGTACAGTTAGAGATACCTCCCGGAATAATGATGTTTAATTAGGTGCCAAAATTTTGATTAATCATGGTTCTGATTATGATCAGATTTCTCCGAGAAGGTGTTTGCAAAATAAAATAAAAAACCGGCAAAGTGCGAGTTGGACTCGCATACGAAGGGGTCCGTAACAAACTATGAAAAAAACGCACATCGTACGAGTAAATAAACACACATTCTGTGAACATTTTAACTGTAAGTTAAATGAGATACAGAAACAGCCCGCTGAAGGTCGGACGGGCTGTGGAGGCTTTTTTTTATTATAGTAGTTTATGCATAGTTTATGTGACTAATTTCTTATCTTAATATCATATAATTTTCGACAAACTATGACATTCAAATTTCGAACGTCGACGCCCGCCTGCGTGCCGCCCCTAGTTTGTCTGTGAAGTTGGTACTATTGAATAAGCTGAACAAGAGCAGAGCAATGATCAATGCCACAACGCCGATCAAACATGCGGTTCCTGAACACATCAAAGAGAGCTAATGATATGTGTGTAGATAAACTAGTGTATGTAACTGTACTTAATTAGGCATTAAAACTTTCGAGTGATATTATTATGAACCTCGCTTTTGGCTCGTTTCATAAACCCCTCTCGAGTATTAATGCCCTCCATTATGTAGCAGTCACATAAACTATTATTGAAGGCTAAGCGCTACCAGTCTTTTAATGATTAATTAAAGATTACATACTTAGTGAATGATTTTGTAATTCAAATTTAGAATCGGATCAATAAATATTTCTTAAACGAGTCTGTGTTCGGTGGTAAACTAAGTAGGTCGAATTAAGGTCACTCAAGGATGTTAAGACATGTCCTCTGTCTTTGAAGTTGACCACAGACTTCAGATTTGTCCAGGTTCAGTCCAGTCACAGAATTACTTAACTTATAGATAGGTAATAATAATAATAATACCTTAGACACTATTTACACACATTGATCTAGCCCCAAACTAGGATTCCCTGTATCTTGGGTACTAGACAACGATACAAACGCTTAAATAGATAAATATTATACTTAGGTAGATAAAAAACCATGACTAGGATACAAACATTCGTTCTCATCAGACAAATATTTACCCCGACCGACTGGGACTCGAACCCGGGACCCTTGGCTTCGTAGGCAGGGTCACTGCCGACTCGACCATTCATTCAGTAAAGTCAAAGTCAGAAGATATTTATATGTACTCAGTTCGACGACCTCTGTGGCACAGCGGTTGCGGCTCCGCCTGCCATGCGAGAGGTCCCGGGTTCGATCCCCGGCTGGGGGTAAAAAAAAACAAAAGGACCTTGGATCTTCTTGGATGTTTATATGTGTGGATGTCGCTGTTTCTGGTTCCCACGAAACAGGGTATCCATAGAAAGAATGTATGGTATTTTATATAAATGTTTATGTTTATGAAAAACTGTCTGCATCAGATACTATACAGGTTGTTGGGTTGGTGAGCGGAATGGACTGCAGGGGTATGGATAGAAGGGAGTATGATGGAAACACTGTGAATGAATAATACTTATTTAATTAATGAAGTATGGGTATGTATAATGAAGTATGTCTCAATATATCTATGACAATCTTGTGTATGTAAAAAGAAATATTACTAATTTTCAGAAGTACAGTGATATACACAATTTTAATACTAGAAATAAAGACAAGTTGGTTGCTTATGTAAGCCGACTACATAAAATTAGTAATTCTTTTAAAGGCAATTGTATACGCTATTACAATAAGGTCCCTACTGATATTAAAAACATACCTTTAGACAAGTTTAAAATAATAATAAAACAGAAATTGTATAAAAAAGGTTACTATAGGATATCTGATTACTTAGAGGATAGATATCCATGGGAATAGATTGTTTGAGTAACAGGCTGTTTCGATATATAATTAGCATTCATTTTGTAATTTGACAATATTTTATTTAAAAAAGGAAACGCAAAAGATGCGACGACTGTGGAGTTTCTTCGGTGAGCTCTTCTCCACAGATTCCGCCATTGTGTTAGTGAACTCACCCAAAAAAATGTAATGACGGATCTAAGTGATGTAACAACATCCTATGGAAATAAATGATTTTTGATTTGATTTGATGGGTCATTTTTTTTTACGCAATCGGTACACTCTGATACATGGCAACTGATATAAAACAATTATTCTATTAACCTCTCAAAACCGAGCTTAGTTCGGACGTAAAAAAAAATGAAACCTATAACGGAAAAGTGGCGTTAGCTAACGCCGGTGGTATTCAAGAGGTTAAGACGGGGTACTCAATGTATGTGACCACAGCCCGGATGCGCAGACGACAACTCAACTTTTGACGGGTACTATCTCTCGCTCGGGAACTGACCGAGCCAGTATTACATTTAAGCGGAACTTAATTTGAGCAGTAGTATGTGCATTCGGCCACTTAAACGGGTAACTTGTTCATAATGATGACTAGCATTCCCAAAATGTGGTCAGCTAATTAAAAGGCACTGTTTTTTACCGCAGCTTTAGAGCTTGTGTAGCTTGTACAGTCAGCATCAGATATATAAGCTTGTGTAGCTTGTACAGTCAGCATCAGATATATAAGCTTGTGTAGCTTGTACAGTCAGCATCAGATATATAAGCTTGTGTAGCTTGTACAGTCAGCATCAGATATATAAGCTTGTGCAGCTTGTACAGTCAGCATCAGATATATAAGCTTGTGTAGCTTGTACAGTCAGCATCAGATATATAAGCTTGTGTAGCTTGTACAGTCAGCATCAGATATATAAGCTTGTGCAGCTTGTACAGTCAGCATCAGATATATAAGCTTGTGTAGCTTGTACAGTCAGCATCAGATATATAAGCTTGTGTAGCTTGTACAGTCAGCATCAGATATATAAGCTTGTGCAGCTTGTACAGTCAGCATCAGATATATAAGCTTGTGAAGCTTGTACAGTCAGCATCAGATATATAAGCTTGTGTAGCTTGTACAGTCAGCATCAGATATATAAGCTTGTGTAGCTTGTACAGTCAGCATCAGATATATAAGCTTGTGTAGCTTGTACAGTCAGCATCAGATATATAAGCTTGTGTAGCTTGTACAGTCAGCATCAGATATATAAGCTTGTGCAGCTTGTACAGTCAGCATCAGATATATAAGCTTGTGCAGCTTGTACAGTCAGCATCAGATATATAAGCTTGTGCAGCTTGTACAGTCAGCATCAGATATATAAGCTTGTGCAGCTTGTACAGTCAGCATCAGATATATAAGCTTGTGCAGCTTGTACAGTCAGCATCAGATATATAAGCTTGTGCAGCTTGTACAGTCAGCATCAGATATATAAGCTTGTGCAGCTTGTGCAGTCAGCATCAGATATATAAGCTTGTGCAGCTTGTACAGTCAGCATCAGATATATAAGCTTGTGCAGCTTGTATAGTCAGCATCAGATATATAAGCTTGTGCAGCTTGTACAGTCAGCATCAGATATATAAGCTTGTGCAGCTTGTACAGTCAGCATCAGATATATAAGCTTGTGTAGCTTGTACAGTCAGCATCAGATATATAAGCTTGTGTAGCTTGTACAGTCAGCATCAGATATATAAACTTGTGTAGCTTGTACAGTCAGCATCAGATATATAAGCTTGTGCAGCTTGTACAGTCAGCATCAGATATATAAGCTTGTGCAGCTTGTACAGTCAGCATCAGATATATAAGCTTGTGCAGCTTGTACAGTCAGCATCAGATATATAAGCTTGTGCAGCTTGTACAGTCAGCATCAGATATATAAGCTTGTGCAGCTTGTACAGTCAGCATCAGATATATAAGCTTGTGCAGCTTGTACAGTCAGCATCAGATATATAAGCTTGTGCAGCTTGTACAGTCAGCATCAGATATATAAGCTTGTGCAGCTTGTACAGTCAGCATCAGATATATAAGCTTGTGCAGCTTGTACAGTCAGCATCAGATATATAAGCTTGTGCAGCTTGTACAGTCAGCATCAGATATATAAGCTTGTGCAGCTTGTACAGTCAGCAACAGATATATAAGCTTGTGCAGCTTGTACAATCAGCATCAGATATATAAGCTTGTGCAGCTTGTACAGTCAGCATCAGATATATAAGCTTGTGCAGCTTGTACAGTCAGCATCAGATATATAAGCTTGTGCAGCTTGTACAGTCAGCATCAGATATATAAGGTGTACCAGTCAGCATCAGATATATAAGGTGTCTGTCAAATAGCGATCAATACTTTGGGGAGTGATGGTGTCCATCATTATGAACAACGTTCCCCAAGAAACATATGGTCGCAAATGAACAAAAAATTTGGGTCTCCCTTAGTAAATTGGAAACAGCTGATCGGGGCAATGTACTGAAGGAAGTTTTTTTTTTCATTTGCGACCATATGTTTCTTGGGGAAAGTTGTTCATAATGACGGGCACCATCATTCCCCAAAGTATTGATCGCTATTTTACAGTCACCTTATATACAGGTTGTCCTACGGGAGGGAATGTATGCCACATGGAGGGAGGGAATGTACCTTAAATATTATACATAGAGCATTGCACGGAGGACTTTATTTTGTTTTTAAAAACAATTCGAACTGCGTCAAAGTTTTTTTTAAATCGCCTTTATTAACCGGAAATCGAACCCGCCAAACGAACCGAAAAAATAGCCCTATAGCGCTATGTTGTTAAGATACCGTTCGAAAGGAAATTAAACGCCACTCTTCCGTTATAGGTGTTAAGTTTTATTACCATGGCATAAGGTTCAAAATCGCGACCAGTCCCAACGACCCTCGGGTTATTGAGAGGTTAAAGGCGATACCAAAAAATGGGTTTTTGTTCGAATCCAATTACTCCACTATTAAGTGATCTACATATTTGATTTTAGGATTAACGTTTATTGAGTACTTGATAAAGATTTTCACTGAAGGAAAACGCGATTTGATGAAATTTTCTCGATATATTTTAATTACGAAAAGACCTAAATTTTATTTTTATTTTTCCTGTAATTCTGCAAAATGTGGATTTTGCAGAATGATGTTAAATTTTGCATTATGTATTCGTAAACTCTTCTTAAAAATCTTTTTGACGTAATAGCGTAATTTATTTTTAAACATTTTTTATGTGAGTCGAGCGCATTGTTTGTGCTCTCTTTTCTCTCTTATGTGGAAATAATTAACGCTGTCACTTTTGTCTACATTGATATTCCTTTTATATATATTTTTGGTATCACCTTAAGATTCGCTGCGCTCGCCCCCTATAGTCTTCAACCAAGCTGCCGCAGTGATTTTCCCTAAAATATTTCTTCGTTCAATGAAAGTTCTAATTCAACCAAAGTTGGCCATCGGCCATGGCCATCACGTATGGTCAACTCTACGATATGGTTACGACATAATTACACCATAGAATAGATGCAGAGTTTAAAGCAGGGTTCAGCGACCGCTCTTTAAGGCCTCACCTCACACAGACAATCAACATTTTGTGAATAGACCATGAATAACAAGTTTTAGTATCAGTACGTGCAAATTATCACGCCCTTTCGGGGCAGAGGCGAAGGTTTGTGACTGCGTTTAGCCAGTATTGCGCAAGAAGCTCGGCGATGGGCTAGTCCCGGTGAACGAAAAAAACATAGAAGGCTTGTAAGAAATTGTCACTCGAAAACAAATCAAATGTCTTTATTACTGTAGATATTTACATATACTTAGCAAAAGTGGTTTTTTGCCTCTTCTCTACATTGGACCACTGTGGGAGAAGCAGGGCGTAGAAACTCCCACAGATTGATTTTAAGATCTCTTTTAAAAATTGCTTGTGCTGAGCTAATACCATTTTAATAACTATAATTAATAAGCAGGAATACATAATTACAAAATTATTAACCCCAAGGACTGTGTTGAGGTAGATTAACCCCATACAGTCTTATCATTTAAGTAATCTTGAACATAGTATTATCCCTTTTTGGACAAAATCGCTCTAACATGCTTTTTAAATTGTTCAAAAGGCAATTTCAAATCTCCAGAGGTATCTTATTGTTGTAGTAGAGAATGCACTGAGCCTTAAAAGAATTGCTAACCTTCGCGAGTCTAAACCGGGAAAAATTTGTCTATGATTATATCTTAGGTTAACATTACAGCTATCGCTAAGTTTGGAACATGTTGTAAGGTTCTTGCGTATAAACATTATATTTTCGAAAATAAATTGACTAGCTACAGTTAGTATGTCAATTTCTTTAAAAAGCTATGTTATGGAGTCTGTGTGTTTTAAATTAAGTTTAATAATTTGTATTGTGGTATTGAAAGAAAATGCAGTCGGGATATTTATTTTTGTAATAATTCCACTTGTTCATCCATCGTCAAGGGATCATCTCCGGGCGTGTCAGGGGGTAGATAATCATGGAAAAAATATCGCAAAATATCCTGTGTCTCTCGCGAGCTCTGCAGCTCATAGAGCCACAGTTTACCGAGTATCTAATTCCATAAAACCCTGTATCACGTATGTTTTACTAATGTAGTACTATGCGTTTCGCTCACTACAGTCTGAATTACCAAGAACTGATAGGCACCTAACGTGATGTTACATTTCCCACAAAAACAATGCCATACTTCGCCATCGCGAGCATTGTTCACAGTGAGATTTGAGTCGCATTACATATTGTTTTTTCCTACAAGGAATTGTTAGAGCTCCGTCGTCTAGTGGGTGTCACGCTCGCTTCTCACGCCGGAGACGGGGTCCGAATCCGTCCTTAATGGCATTATACGCCTCAATCTTACTCCCATCTGGGTAAAGGGGTTGTGACCCTTTAATGCGCTGCTTTTATTATTATTACATTAAACGGACGTTATAACGTTAATGGAAAGCTTGTTGGTTGCCATATCATAGAATTGATCAATTCATGATCTGGCCGACCGTTTCATGAAATTGTCAGAAAGGGTTGAATTCGAAGAAACATGTATTTTTAAGCGAAATTTTAAACTTCACATCAAAAATACTGATTTGCACAGCAAATATCAGGGCAAAGTGCTGCGGTAGGTTAGGTGGAGGGTAAAGGGTTGAGCGAAGCGAACCCCTACGCTCAGAGAGTCTTTACTGAGCCAATAATGGGTGGCACAACCATTCAGTAAGTCGCACAAATCAGTAATGTCGCGCAATTCAGTATTTTTTTTCGCTTTTTTTAGGAAAATCCGCTGTTCATGTTCATTCGCTCAATAGTCGTTTATTCATGCTATTTATGTTTATATTACGTTTAAAATAGGGAAATATTAAACTGCACATCAAAAGTACTGATTTGCACAGCAAATATCAGGGCTAAATTCTGCGGTAGCTTAGGTGACGGGTAAAGGGGGTAGCGAAGCGAAGCCCCCTTTACCCTTCGTGTTAGGTTGAACATGCAAAAACAACGAAAAATACTTAAAACATAAACTTGTACACGTACAATATTTAAAACATAAAAAGTGTTTTTGCTGCGCAAATCAGAATTTTTGATGTGCGATTAAATAAGTATTTTTATTTAGTACTACCTAACGTTTTTGTGATATACATGTCAAACTAACACGAAAACTATTCGGGAGCTTCGCTGTACTCGCCCCCTTTAGTCCTGAGCTATCGCAGTCTTTTCCCTAAAATATTTCTTCGTTCAATGAAAGTTCTAATTCAACCATGGATGGCCATTTCATGATATGGTCAATTCTACGATATGGTCATGATAGAAACATCCCGCGCACCCTTCGCAGCGCGCGCTGTTTCCTCGCGACGTTGACGGCACCATAAAATACCACTTTAAAGAATGTAGTGGGTATTGGTTTCCCCACATTGACGAATCGATAGTGAATTCGTCACGCGCCATTGGATAGGGCTAAAAAACCCGTGGAAAATTAACAATCAAGCTTAGACTTCAGAAATATGGGGTCGTTTTGAACGCGTTTTGAAACCGTAATAAGTATAAACGAATGCCTTCAAAAATAAACAACTCAGGCCGACTTGCAACAGAGTTTTGACCGCCGGAAAATGCAACTTAAAAAGTTTAAACTCAACTTAAATACAACACGACTATGTAAAGTGGGAACCTGGCAGACAGGCAATTAACTTTGCCGCATCAATACTGGTAGGTGTGGTGACAGGTCACTACAAATTAAATAGACACCTCATTATTAAGGCTCGTACAGGACTTATCATGCCCTCACTGTGGCTTGGAGGAAAGTAGCCAGCACTTCTTGGGAGGATGCGTAATGTATTCAAACATAAGATGGCGAACACTAGCGATGGATAACATTAGAGTAGATGCTTGTCAAACTTAAAGTTTAGCGACATCCTAGAATTCATTAAGCGAACAAGAATATTTGGGGAGGGACATCTGTTGAACCAACAGTGACCAGTGCCCAAACACTGGGAATTGGGTGAAATAGCCGCGATAGAGGACCGTCACCCGCCTGTGGTCCAGCGTGCGTCCCACCTCGTCATCATCATCATCATCAGCTTTGCCGCATTGAACTACTATCAGCGAACTATATTTAGCGGATGTCAACCCCTAGAAATAATTGACGGAGCGATCGCAGCGAGCGAAGCGCTCAGTTTCGAGATTGGCCAAACATGCCTTTGTCCGTCCAAAATTCCAAAATTCCAAATGTCTATTACTGTAAATATTTACATATATTTTTTGTCACTTCTCTACATTGGACCACTGCGGGAGAAGCAGGGCGTAGAAACTACCACAGATTGATTTTTAGATCTCTTTTAAAAATTGCTTGTGCTTAACTTATACAAATATATATACTTATGTCATTATCAATATCATGTCGTCTTTCAAGTTGTTCTCGCGTACATGTCGCATTTTCCAACCGATTTTGACGAAAATTGGCACACAGGTTCCTTGACTTTATCAAAAAATTTCGACGAACGCAATTTTCGATTGGGTATAAATAGGGGGGAAAAGGGGGAAAGTTTGCTGGATCGACGGATTTCAATCATATTTAAGAGGCACACTAAGGACTTCATTCTATACAAGATTTTGCGAAAAAAAAAAACAAAAGGGGGGATTGGAGGGGGGGAAAGGGGGGAAGTTTGCTGTAGCGTTATATATGTACGGATTTCAATTTTTGAAATAGAAGCCAGGTCTACTGTTCTCACAGTAACACTAGTTGTGTCATAGCGGATAAAACCAAAACTATATATGTTATGTTACCTATATGTAAATCGCAAGGTGTCTTGGCTCCTGAGCGAGGTCAGCCTCTCTCTCTAGTTCCCAAGCGTGGCTGCCCCTCCCAGGCGGAACTCAGGCGCCAAGGATCTTGGCGGCAGGTAAACTTCTATGAGTGACAACCTCTGGCGTTGCGGTAGACTCTCGGCCTCCCAAGCAAGAGGTCCCGGTTTCGAATCCCGGCTGGGGAGGAAGAAAAACATCCCCAGGTCTTGGATTTTTATACGTGTGTGACGTCGCTATTTGTGGTTCCTACGACACGGGTATCCTAGTGTGGGGCCAAAAGCAATCAATGCGCGTGCCTGTATACAGGTTTTATCAGAAAGGTGTACTCATATTTTAGGGGATTGTCTGGAACATCATTCTGAACTACTTTTACCGTGACAACGATTTGATCAGAGTTACTTTATTTTTCCTTCCTCGTTACGTTTTGGTCCGCGCGGTCAGCTGATTTGTATGGAGAAGTGAACAATAAAGTTGCTCTGATCAAATTCGTTTCATAGAGAAAGTTCCTCAGCGTGATATCCCTAACAACCATTTAAATATGACTACCCATTTCGGTTACACTCTGTAAAAATGTTTTAAATGTTTATGTAGGTACATAACATAGAGTCATGCTATTTCTCTTACGGGGTGGCAGAGGCACAATAAACCCTATTTGTAGGGAGAGAAGGCTTCTTTTCGGCATTGCTATTGCCGTCTTCTCTTCAACCAGTCAGCTGTGGGACCATCAACAGATGATTTATTATTTTTTATCTACACACGTATCATAAAACCTCTTTACTGCGTACAAAAACCGCACGTTACGATCAGCATAATGTTAAAATACTTAGTAAAAACTCATTTCTTATCTGAAAAATTTCACATTATGACCATAATGTGTAGTTTTTCTACATATTATGACATTCAAATTTCGAACGCCGACGCCCGACTGCGTGCCGCCCCTAGTTTGTCTGTGAAGTTGGTACTGACATTCAAATTTCGAACGCCGACGCCCGTCTGCGTGAAGTTGGTACTACAGAACAAGCTCAACAACTGCAGAACCACAATGCCGGTCAAACATGCGGTTCCTGAACACATCAAAGAGAGCTTATGATATGTGTGTAGATAAACTAGTGTATGTAACTGTACATAATTAGGCATTAAAACTCTCGAGTGATATTATTATCTCGAGTATTAATGCCCTCCATTATGTAGTAGTCACATAAACTACTATTAAAGGTTTTGAACTTTATTACCAAGCAATAAGGTTCAAAATTACGCGCCATTTTTTGACCTACCCACAGACGAGTGGATAAACCTCTTGAAGGCCAAAGGTTATCATCTCGACATCCTCGTAAGGGGCTGCTCTTTGCAGACGTCGCCGCCGCGCCGATTCGAATCAGCATCTCCAGGGTGAGCGGCGAGCGTGGATCCACTAGACCATGGAGCTAGACCCCTTTACCACATTACTGGTAGTAATGAACACAGACTAGTCGCACCACGGTTTAGACTCGCGAAAGTCAGCTATTCTTTCCAACGTCAGTGCATTCTACTACAACAAGATACGTCTGGAGATTTTGAAATTGCCATTTGAGCAATTCAAAAACCATGTTAAAGCGACTTTGTCTAAAAAGGGATGTTACAATGTTCAAGATTACTTAAATGACGGGACTGTATGGGGTTAATCTAAATCTAGACAGAACCCGCTGATAATAATTTTGTAATTATTTATAACAATTAATATTGTATAAGTTAAACACAACCAATTTTTAAAAGAGACTAAAAGGTATGGGCGTTTCTTCGCCCTTTCTTCTCCCACAGTGGTTCAATGTAGAGAAGAGCCAAAAAATGACATTAGCTAAGTAAATAAAGATTTTTTTGATTTTGATTTCGATTGATATAATAACAGGTGAATAATATTGACCTTTTAGGATAATCAAAATTAACTAGTGATAGTTGGAATGGAGTTTCCCAACGCCCACGACGCCATTTTAATTGTACCTGAATTATTTATCTCAATGAGCCAAGCTAAGAAAAATCTAAGGTGTGTACTACTTTATATTTTACTTTGTGCAATTTTAGGCTATTTTAAGAAACTAATTTGAATATTTCGAGTAATGGATGTCTTATTATTTTTTAAATAATATTTATAATATCACCCCTCGTGACGTCACTTGCACACAGTTTTAGAACGGTTGCGCTTGAGGCTGGTTGTTTCCGATTATAAAACTAAAAACTAAAAAATCGATATTTGTTTACGTTCCGACTGACATCTGCGTTATCGACTGACAGGAAAACTGACGGTTTTACGGAAGAGCCAACTTAACGGCGAAGGGAATTTGAACAACTACGCCGTAGAGGACAAATGAACAACATTATGTTTTTAGGGTTCCGTACCCGAAGGGTTCCAAACGGGACCCTATTACTAAGACTTCGCTGTCCGTCCGTCCGTCCGTCCGTCCGTCTGTCACCAGGCTGTATCTCAAGAACCTAGCTAGCTAGAGAGTTGAAATTTTCACAGATTATGTATTTATGTTGCCGCTATAACAACAAATACTAAAAACAGGATAAAATAAATATTTAAGGGGGCTCCCATACAACAATTCTTTCAATACCACATACAAACTTATGGATGCACCTGGTTACGTACATGGAGTGTGAAAGTAACCGCACCAATAACTTTGTAAACAATATTTTGCTGTGTAAAATCCAAACTATTCACTCCACACCATCGCTTCCATTGAACGGTGGTACGGAACCCTTCGTGCGCGATTTAGACTCGCACTTGACCGGTTTTTTTTACGAATATTTCAGTAATCCTGTGATATTTTTTGATAGGAATAACGGATTTTAGTTAGGAACACAATTTTCTCGAAATGGTTTTCTCAGTTTGGTTTCTTTTTTTACAAGGCCCATTGGTTTGGCGTCGGATCTGCTATCTATTGGTGCTTGGTTAGAAACCTAGTTCGGACAAAAACTATTTTTGTTTTGTATAACAAATAGTTATTATTTTGTCCTTAGTTGTCAGTACCATTGGGTACGGAACCCTTCTGGGAGTCGGACCTTCACTTCACCGATACTTTGTTTCACGTACCAAGACCCATAGATAAAGAGGAATAATAAAACGACCGAATAAAAAGGTATTGAGCGAATGACGATGAACAGCGAAATTTCCTGAAATTAGCGAATAAAATACTGAATTGCGCGACAAAATTACTGTTTTACGCGAATAATTACTGAATAGTTTAATCACAGCTTATTGGCTAAATAAAGGCTGCCTGGGCGAAGTGGTGGGTTGAATATGTAAGAAAAACATAATTTTTTGAAGTAAAACTTCTATACGCACGCTTGACTTGGGGAGTAAGCTGGCGAATGCGTGACGAGAGCGTTACGAAAAGTGTGATCGGGCGAGGCGAACGAGAGCTGCGCGCGCACATTTTCTTTCTCTCTTCCTCTCATAGCCAGACACAGTGCAGGATATGTATTTTTTAAACATTAGAGCTAAACAATTTTTACGCCAGTTGTGTGGTCTAAAGCACACTCTTTTTTTTAGTTTATGTTACTCGAATTAAGGTTTTCAAGTTGCTGTTTTTGGATTTCTAGTCGCGTAATTCAGTTATTTTGTCCCTATTTAGTAATTCAGCATTTTCCCATGCAGAAACTGAATTTACAGTCATACGTTTAAACACTTAACCCATAGATAAATACCTTAAAACGTAGTATTATATAATAGAGTGCGTCGTAATGTCGTGACTAATCCAGATGCAAATATTTTGTAATAGTGTTGTAGCCACGAATGACGTCACTAGGCAGGATTGTGTACAATATTTCGTGCGTGGGTGTACTGTTACATGTAGGAATTTGATAGTTCTCGGATTTGGGGTTTGAGGAAAACTGACAGAATTGTGTTTAGTGTCACTTTTGACATTTGATTTTTTACTTCTCTTACTAGAGATAAGCTCGCCTTTGCACATGTTTTTATAATAAGTTATCTGTATATCCGTTTTTGTGGTACAATAAAGCAATTACGTACAACGGTGATATGAATACGTGCAAATTAACCAATTTAATAATGATACATTGGAACACAAAACTATAGCATCCCAAACAATAACTACTAACTGTTCAATACCACAAGGTAGTGTACTAGGCTGTATTTTATTTCTAGCCTACATCAACGACCTCCCCAAAATTTCAAAACCTAAATGTATTATGTTTGCTGATGATATATCACTATTGTTCAAATGTCCCAAAGATTATAACATTAACCCCTACATACAAGATTCTTTCGAAACTATCCAAAATTGGCTATACGAACATAACTTAGAGATAAACACGAAAAAGACAAAAATTATACAATTCAAACCCTACCAAAAACAACCCCTAAACCTCTCTGATGTTAAAAAGCAATTAGGCATAGAAGAAGTTACAGACGTCAAATTATTAGGCCTGACAATAGACTCTAACTTAAACTGGAAATCACACATCTCTTCAATAAAATCCAAAATGTCACAATTAATATATGCCCTCTCTATCCTCAAAAGAAACACCAGTAAAGAATGTGCTCTGTCAGCTTATTACGCCTACGCACATTCATGGTTAAGTTACGGGATAATGCTCTGGGGTAATAGCGTCGATGCTAACGACTTGTTTATTATGCAAAAGAAATGTATCGGGATCTTAGTTAATATTCAGCATATAGACAGCTGCAAACCCCACTTCCAAAATGACAAGATTTTGACTCTACCATCGCTGTACATAGGTATTAGAAATAGCCACCTACGTAAAAAAACACCCTGAACAATATCACCACCACACAAACGCTAGACGGAGAAATAATTTAGTTTTACCAGAACCTAAACTAGAAATTTACAAAAAAAGCCCATACTATATGTCAATCTTAATATACAATAACCTACCAAACAATATAAAAAACGAACAAACCGTTAGTTCGTTCAGCATACAACTAAAAAATCTGCTAATCTCAAAAAGCTACTACACTATAGACGAATTTATGACTGATTCTAAATAAGTGATATAGAGGATCTCAGCGTTGCAATAATTAAGAATATTAAAACAAGATATTTTGTATATTTTAATTGAAATGTTAACTACTTGTGAAATGTTTTATCTAGATATTAAGCGAACAATTGTGATACCCTTTCAGGGTGCATGTACTTTTACTCTTTATTTACACATACCTGTAACCAACCCCCGTGTACATGTCTGCAAATAAAATGAATATGAATATGAATATCGCGAGGATACCTTTATTTATCTACCGTAGCTGCGGCGTTGGGCTAACCCCCTAACACCCTTGTCAAATTTTCTCCTGCGGGATGGCACTGGCCCAGGTGCGTCCGCGTTGGACTATTCAATACTGCATTTAAATAAAAATAATGAATTCTAATTTAATTAACACTCCCCATTTTGTCGTCCGCCAATTCTCATAATCACATGCACCCCAGCCTCATTGCTACCCCAAAACGCGATTTGTCTTCGCCTCGTTGCAATCCCAACTTCTTCGGGACGATAATTAATGCATGTGGGAGAGCACCTCGTGTTTGTATTCAAGTTAGAGAATAGGCCTTGCAAAAAAAAGTAGTATTTTTTAGGGTTCCGTAGCCGAAGGGTGCCAATCGGGTCCCTATTACTAAGCCGCCGCTGTCCGTCCGTCCGTCCGTCCGTCTGTCACCAGGCTGTATCTCATGAACCGTGATAGTTAGACAGATGATGTATTTCTGTTGCCGCTGTAACAACAAATATTAAAAAACAGAATAAAATAAATATCTAATGGGTCTCTCATACATTTTTTTTCAATACCACATACAAACTTATGAATGCACCTGGTTACGTACATGGAGTGTGAAAGTAGCCGCACTAATTAGTTTGTAAACAACATTTTGCTATGTAAAATCCAAACTATTCACTCCACACCATTGTACGGTGGTACGGAACCTTTCGTGCGTGACTTCGACTCGCACTTGACCAGATTTTTATTGTTTTTATGAAATTCTAGCCTATTTCAAGAAACTAATTTGAAATTTTGAGGAATTAAATGTCTAATTAGCGTCACGCCATTTCTCATACGGGGTGGCAGAGACACAGGCGTAACTAACTAACTGTTTAGTTTGTTAGATAATTAACTACAGTATTATGTAATCCTTACGAGGACGCAACAAGTGGAATCATTATTAAAAACAAATATACCGATTGCATTTTCTTTCAATACCTCGTAAGTATAAACTTACCACCACCCAAAAATACCATGCACGTGGTTACGTACATGCAGTGTGAAAGCAGCCGCATTTTTCGTTACATTACGTTACATTTTTCGATCCAAAATCACACCTACTGACATTTCACTATAAAATAACCAAAAATTTAAAATTTAAAACACTCTCGAAACATTAATAGAAACTTACGGCTAAAATTTGGTTCACTTGTTTCCTATTTAGGTTGATAACTGTTGAACCTCTGAACTCATTTTAATATAATATACCAACTATAAAAATTGCATTAAAATCAGTCTACGTTTGACCGCTATTCCGTAATAAGCTGAGAAGTTTCAAACTACTGAACCGATTTTAATAATACAAATCTAAGAAGAGAGAACAGGGAAGTCAGCAACCATCGTTTACTGACAACCGTTTCAAAATACTACCACCTGTTCGACCGCTAGGGCTCCACGGACAGATACACAGACACACCGACCTACACAGGCTTCAAACTTTAATAACACCTCACCTGCTCGTTGGGGGTTAAAATTGTGGAAGTCAATCTGTGTCTCAGTAGTACATTCTTTCTGACTTGTGTGCAGCATCACCAAAATCCGTCCACCCGATTGAGCGTCTGTGCCACAGAGCCCTCTTTTTCGTCGTCTCTGACTTGTACCGCATCACAAATATCCGTCCATCCTTTTGATCGCTAGGGTGCCACAGACAGACTCGCACACACACACACACACACACACACACACACACACACACACACAAACACAGACACACACACAGACAGACACCCACACATAAAAACAGACGTAAACTTCAAACTTATAACAACCCTCTTTCTCGTCGTCTCTGACTTGTACCGCATCACAAATATCCGTCCATCCTTTTGAGCGCTAGGGTGCCACAGACAGACTCGCACACACACACACACACACACACACACACTTACACTCTCTCTCTCTCACACACACACACACACACAAACACACCCTCACACACAGACAGTCACCCACACATATACAGACGTAAACTTCAAACTTATAACAACCCTCTTTTTCGTCCTCTCTGACTTGTACCATATCACCAATATCCGTCCACCCGTTTGAGCGCTAGGGTGCTACAGATAGATACACAGATAGCTACACACACAGACACATCCTCATACACACACACCCTCAATGACATACAGACCCCACCCACACACACACAGACAGATAGACGCCTCAAACCTATAACAACACTCATATTTTTCGTCGTCTGGGGTTAAAAAGTTTAAAATTTGGTTGACTTGCGTCCTTGTTAAGCTAATAAGTTTCGAACTACTGAACCGATTTCGATAAATTATAGCTAAAAACCATTGAAGGTATTTGCCATTTTAAAAAAAACCGCATTAAAATCCGTCCTCCCGTTTGAGCTCTAGAGTGCCACAGACAGACATACACACAGACAAACAGACAGATACTTCAAACTTACATGATAAAGTATACTTATCAACACCTCTGCCGTAGCTTAAAAATAAAGATTAATTTCAAAACATTTATAAATAATATATATTCCGCCTCTAACCTCAAAATTCGCCGCTTGATTTTGGGTTCTCAGGCGGAAAAAATCTATTCGTTTTGAAAATTCGTACGAAATGTACTATCAATGTAATGATGTAATACAATAATGTATTACAATTAGAATAAAGGCACATACTCTGCTTCTGGCCCCACACTATGATACCATGTCGTAGGCACCAGAAACAGCGACATAACAAACACGTGAACTTCCCGACGATTTCGTATTCTTCCACCCCGGCCGGATATCAAACCCGGGGCCTCTCATTTGTGAAGCAAAACGTCAACTACTACACCACAGAGGTAGTCAGTAGTACCAACCTACCAGTTTTATTTATACGACGTACTTATTTTAGCCCTTAGCAAGCGAATAGGGTCTTTCGGCGAACCGTCTGCTTTTATGTTATTTTTATTGCGAAGGTTGTTTCAAAGCACTCTCGGCTAAGGGTTTCCAATTCAAAAGTTGCGCACTGGTTTACCAGTTTTTGTAATACACTTTTATTAGGTCAAAGGCTGTTCTGTTCTGTAAATATTTATATATACTTAGTAAACGTAATTTATTGCCTCTTCTCTGCATTGGACCACTGTGGGAGAAGTACCACAGATTGATTTATAGATCTCTTTTAATATTACAACATTAATTATTATAAATAATAGGCAGAAATAAATAATTACAAAACTATCAACAGCGGGTTGAGTTAGATTATACAATAATAATAATAATATACGTTTATTGTATTGTATTATAAAGAATACAGTTTTTGGATACATGCAATGATTGATAAGATTTGCTTGAGACAATAGGAAGTGACTCAGCTCCTGCTAACACGAAATCGGGACTCCGAGTAGCGCTGATTGTTAGCCTATCCCCTTCTCTGAGCGAGCGGGGTAACATGTCATCGAGGGTCGCCAGAGAGTTTCAATTCATATAATAAAAAGAAGCAAAAAACACAGAGAAGTATAATCACTAAGTTACCATTTGGACTGTCTTCTGCTGGTTCTTGTATTATACATTGTAATATCCCTTTTTAGACAAAGTCGCTTTTACATGGCTTTTGAATTGCTCAAATGGCAGTTTCAAAATCTCCAGAGGTTTCTCGTTGTAGTAGAGAGCCCTTGAAAGATTTGTTAACCTTCGCGAGTTTAAACCGGGGCGAAACTAGTCTGTAATTATTTCTTAGTTTAACATTACGGCTATCGCTAAATTTGGAAAATGTTGTAAGGTTCTTGCGTACATACACTATATTTTCGAAAATAAATTGACTAGCTACACGAAGGCCCGCATTCCCGACCATCATCCAAGAAAACCCGCAAAATATTAAGTCCCTTATATAGAGACACACTTTTATTTTTCAAAGGGCACAATTTAAATCCTTTCCGAAATAAATATACACGCATCAAAATAATTTTATCACGATTAATTTGGTAAGCTCGAGGATAATTTATTTATTTTGACGTTAGATATTTACATTATAGATTAATACAGCCTAGTTAGTATGTATATTTTTATATTTGTTATTAAGGTACGAAAAAAAATGGGGATTTTTCGAATCTATTTACTCCACTTTTAAGTCTCCTACAGATTTGCTTTTTATGCTAACGTTTATTGGGTATTTGATTAAGATTTTCACTGAAGGAAAACACGATTGAATTAAATTTTCTCGATAGAGTTTAAGTACGAAAATACCTCTAAATTGTTTTATTTTTTAATTTTTTCCTATAATTCTGAAATCCTAATTTATGTAGTTGCGGCATCGGATTAAAAATGTGGATATTATGTATTAGTAAATTGTACCTCAAAATCTTTTTAACAAAATAGCGTAGTTTATTTTCTAACAATTATTATGTGGTTTGGCGCTACATTATTTCAGTTTGAGTCAAGCGCACTGTTTGCACTCTCTTTTCTTTCTTATGTGGACGTTATTAACGCTGACACTTTCGTTTATGTTAGTATTCCTTTTATATATATTTTTTTTCGTATCACCTTAACTAACAATTAAATATAAATATAAAAAAAAATGAGCCAGCTCACTGCGCGCCGCCGCCGCTGTGCAAGGTGCCCGGAAGGCTGGCCCAAAATAATTTGAACATTTTTTATTGGATATTCTTTTTGCCTAACCAAAACGGATCAACTCTCATCAAATATTGTTTTACAGAGTCAGTAACATTACTATCAAAAATAACACAGTTCTATCCAACTTAAATCCGAGATATATTATCGTCGAACTAATATTAAGTCTTTTCACCCCGCAACCCGCAGAGCCGCCACGCCACCAGCACGGGATCCCATGTAGCTTCACAGAACTGCATTGGTAGCTATAGGTCGCTCTCTGTTTGAAAACTAAAGTGAAGTTTGTTAGGTCATTTCGGGAACATCTATTTAGCGATAATATAAAATATTTGTTCTGAAATAACTTTAAAGCCCTTTATTTATTTTAAGATATGCCATAAAAAGGAAAATAACGTTATTTCTACAATACTTCATGAAACCCGATTTGATGAGAATTTATCCATTTTGTGAAGCATTTCGAATTTATTGCCTGCATTTCTGGTAGGTGTTGGTGTTTAAACAAGAGCCTTTTTCAAATGGCGTCCAGTTTTGAAAACTCATTCTGTGTAAATTCCAACTTTCTACCTATTACGGTTTATTAGATACCGAGAAAGACAGACGGAACGACAGCGCAGGCTTAGTAATAATAATAATACCTTGGACACTATTTACACACATTGATCTAGCCCCAAACTAGGATTCCCTGTATCTTGGGTACAAGACAACGATACACATACTTATATAGATAAATATTATACTTAGATAGATAAACAACCATGACTAGGGCACAAACACCCGTTCTCATCAAACAAATATTTGCCCCCACCGGGACCCTTGGCTTCGTAGGCAGGGTCACTGCCGATATGCAATAGGATCCCGTTTGGCACCCTTCGGGTACGGAATCCTAAAAACTAGAAGCAATTACCTCCTCGACGTATGTCGTTTTGCCCAACACTGTATATTTGTTTAAAACTTGAGTCTACAAACTTTTAATTACTTCGCATGAGATGTTTGTTTATGATTCTACCCTTCTATATATTCTTGTTGTATGGTTATTGAACTTTTCCCAAATGGAGTCTGTGTATTCAACTACGTTTCTCGACTGACCCATATTTCCTCTTTTAGAGACAAGCAAAATAGCGCAAAATGGTTCTCGACTTTAAATTGTTGACTCAATTTGGCGTAACCATGAGCGTAGCTTGCGTCTCCTCGGACACCCGTTTTTACAGAAAAAAAATTGTGCAGGCCACCCATTAGTGACTTCCTCGCATGATGCTCTCGGTGCTGTTATCTTCCTCGCATGATGCTCTCGGTGCTGTTATCTTCCTCGCATGATGCTCTCGGTGCTGTTATCTTCCTCGCATGATGCTCTCGGTGCTGTTATCTTCCTCGCATGATGCTCTCGGCGCTGTTATCTAAAGGGAAATATTAAACTGCAAATAAAAAATTCTGATTTGCACAGCAAATATCAGGGCAAACTACTGCGATAGCTTAGGTGAAGGGTAAATAAAGGGTGAGCGAAGCGAAGCCCCCTTTATCCTTCGTGTTAGTTTGAACATGTGAGAACAACAAAAAATACTTAAAGCATGAACTTAAATACACATAAAATATTTAAAACATAAAAAGTGTTTTTGTTGATCCTTTTTTACTGTGCAAATCAGTATTTTTGATGACAGTATGTAATCTTAGTTTGACGAAAATATATCTCCTGATTTAGGTTGCATAATTTAATAGATAGAACTGTTCTTTTGGACGGTAATGTTACTGACTCAGTAAAACAATATTTGATGAAAGTTGATCCGTTTTGTTTAGGCAAAAAGAATATCCAATACAAAATGTTCAATTATTTTGGGCAACGCCTGAGCCTCGCCGTACAGCGAGGCAACGCCGCCAGCCTTCGGGCCCCTTGCTAGGCAAGGGGCCCGAAGGCGGAAGAAGGTGGCGGTGGCGGCGCAGTGACCTGGCTCAATTTTTTTCTTTTTTAATATTTATATTTAATTGTTAGTAAGAAAGAAAAGAAGTAGAATTTACGAATGCATAATATCCACATTTTGGATCCAATTCCGCAACTAAATAAATTGGGAATTCAGAATTACAGGAAAAATAAAACAATTTAGAGATATTTTCGTAATTATAAATTGATATACTCACGGTATCCTCACAGTACACATTTGTCCGGAAGATCGAAACGCTATTTCCTAATAATTCTGATATGCATAATATAAATAATAGAAATAAAAATAAATTAGCGCCCCAAAAATTTAATCTTTGTAAGGTAAACAATTCATTCATGGGGTACTGTATTCGCTTCTATAATAAAATGCCAGATGATATTGTACATCTGTCCGTTTCCCAATTTAAAACAAAAATTAAAATATTTTATGTTCGAAGGCCTACTAAACGATAAATGATTACTTAGATGATAAAAACGTCTGGTCAACTGTTGTTCCAAATCACCGGAATAGATTGTAATTATGTTTTATGTATGTATGTATAATTAAAAGAAAAGTACAAAATATACGTACACTGGTAGTGAACTTGCGATCCATGATAGCTTTCACATCGAAAAATGATTTGTAAAAAGCTTAATTCGAATAAAAAATAAATGATTTTGATACTAAATCCTCAAACTAAATTATTTTCGGTATTTTGGCATTCCCTGTGCGTTTTTCAAAAAATTCTCTCCGTAAAAACCTTTGCAAGACTTTAACGAAAAGTTTAAAAAGAGTTGATCTAAATCAGTTGGATCGGTCATGTTGGGATTAATTTTATTGGGTAGTACGTTTGACTGTAAATCCAGTTTTGCTTGGCAAAAATACTGGCCTGACTGAATTAATGAATAGTGACAAAAAATGAGCACGGCTACAAATACCGGCTTCGTCTGAGCAAATTTCTGAATTGCGCGACTAGAAATTTCAATCAGCAACTTGAAAACCTTAAATCTAGTTACATAACATTCAAAACGAGCGTGGGATGTTGTTGTTCTTAATGTTCAACCTCACGCTTCGCTCGCCCTCTTTATTCTTATCTTGATCTTGAAATTGCCATTTGAGCAATTTAAAAAGCATGTTAAAGCGACTTTGTCGAAAAAGGGATATTACAATGTTTAAGATTACTTAAATGATGGGACTGTATGGGGTTAATATTTGAGCAATTTAAAAAGCATGTTAAAGCGACTTTGTCGAAAAAGGGATATTACAATGTTTAAGATTACTTAAATGATGGGACTGTATGGGGTTAATAATTTTGTAATTATTTATGCCTGCTTATTAATTATGATAATGATATTATAATATTTGTATTAGTTAAGCAGTTTCTACGCCCTTCTACTCCCACAGTGGTCCAATGTAGAGAAGTGGCAAAAAATTACGATTGCTAAGTATATGTAAATGTCTACAGTAATAAAGACATTTGTAATTTTGAATTTATTCTTCACCTACCCTGACCCACCATTTCGCCCAAACAGTCTTTATTTAGCCAATAAGCGGTGGCTAACCATTCAGTAATTTAGTCGCGCAAATCAGTACCGAATACCGTACTACCGTAATTTTTCCCGTAATAACGAATTACGGGAAAAATTTCCCGTAATTCGGTATTTTATTTTCGCTCATTTCAAAAAATGCCGCTGATAGTTTTTCATTCGGTTGCTTATTATTTCCCATTTTTATTTAATGTCCCCTATACTTGCGGGGTGTGTGTGAGAGCGGCGGGAGGTAACGGCAAACTCAAAGCAACTAGCTAGTAGCGGTTCAATAATTAGAATTGACATCCTACAAACTAGTACTAGTTGGCGTTTCCTCAGGACCGGCAGAAACGAATACGCGTCGTCGAGTAGACAACTAGACATGTCTACAAAACTGTTTCAGTGGGCCCGCCACTGCGGGGTGAGGGGGGCTGAGGGGCGCCCCTGTAGGCAAGCGGGGCGGCGGATTAGGGGTGTGTTCCAATCGGGGAGATGTTGTAGAAAAATAATAAAAAAACGAAGTTTTGGGATTTGGCCATTTAAATGCTGTTGGAAAACATATTAGAGAAACCTTTATATACTAGCTGCGGCGATGGGACAGCCATCTGTCACGCAAAAACGTATTGATCTGGCTTATCGTGAGCCCAACTGTAACTCTGCAAACCTATGGTATAATATTAAAATTTAATATTAAATTAAATATTATTAGTGATATATTAAAAGTGAATATTAAAAGTTGAATATTTCAATATACTTCGATATACTGTATTGTATCTACAGATACAGTAAATACAAAAAAATACATGTACAAAGGCGAACTTATCTTTAACAACAGATTTCTTCCAGAAAACCTATAATGGAGAGATTAAAAAGAAACAATTGTGCCTCTGTCATCCCGTATGACAAAAGGCGTGACGCTTTGTTATGTTATGTTATTTTAAAAAGAAACAATAGGCTATTAATCTGTGCAACAGTTAGACATATACCCTACATTTAATAATTACATTATTGCACACAAATCATGTAAAGAAAACAGGAGTTACATGAAAATACTGTACAAAGGCGAGCTATGATAAGAGATCTCTTTCAGCAAGCCAATATTTAGCCTTATTTAATTACAATTTAATAAATTTATGATATTGAATTGTTAATTAAAAAATAATTAAGCAGAAGCAAATATTTGCGGCAGCCCTACGCCCCCTCGCTAAATCCCAGGGGGCGAAGCATGTCAATCAAAATATCCCTTAATGGGGTGCCTAGTTCCGCTTAGGATATTAGATAATACGTCTCTAGCGCCCCCTGGCGGCGAACAGAGGACGATAATGTCCGCAAGACTGGCGAGGGGTTAAGGAGGAAATTCGTGAATTTAATCGGTGTGGGGTAAACGGCTGTGGACGTCCTGCTAGTGTGGGGTAAACGGCTGTGGACGTCCTGCTAGTGTGGGGTAAACGGCTGTGGACGTCCTGCTAGTGTGGGGTAAACGGCTGTGGACGTCCTGCTAGTGTGGGGTAAACGGCTGTGGACGTCCTGCTAGTGTGGGGTAAACGGCTGTGGACGTCCTGCTAGTGTGGGGTAAACGGCTGTGGACGTCCTGCTAGTGTGGGGTAAACGGCTGTGGACGTCCTGCTAGTGTGGGGTAAACGGCTGTGGACGTCCTGCTAGTGTGGGGTAAACGGCTGTGGACGTCCTGCTAGTGTGGGGTAAACGGCTGTGGACGTCCTGCTAGTGTGGGGTAAACGGCTGTGGACGTCCTGCTAGTGTGGGGTAAACGGCTGTGGACGTCCTGCTAGTGTGGGGTAAACGGCTGTGGACGTCCTGCTAGTTTTTCATATATATTATTGATGTATATTCCCATGAGGTTCACATGTTAAGGCGAGACATGTACAGTTCTACCACAAAAAAATATTAAACAGCGTTTAACCTTAAAACAAACATCAAATCCTCCAAAGTAGTTTATTTTTTTGTAAATCTCAAGTAACGCTGAATAGTTTCTCTAGATGAATGATAATGCGTGTCAGCTTCCATCGGTTGACGTAATTCGATTATTTTTGCTCGAAAGAAAAATCTCCCGAAGTTCTCACTTTTTTTTCTACAATTTTAGTGTTTTTAGGATTCCGTACCCGAAGGGGCCAAACAGGACCCTATTACTAAGCCTCCGCTGTCCGTCCGTCCGTCTGTCACTAGGCTTTATCTCATGAACCGTGATAGTTAGACTGAAGAAATTTTCACAGATGATGTAATTCTGTTGCCTCTATAACAAAAAATACTAAACAAACAGAATAAAATAAATATTTAAGGGGGCTTCTAAACAACAACTCTTTCAATACCACATACAAACTTATGAATGACCTAGTTACGTACATGGAGTGTGAAAGTAGCCGCACGATTAACTTTGTAAACAACATTTTGCTATGTAAAATCCAAACTATTCACTCCACACCATCCCTACCATTGTACAGGTCCGGAACCCTACGTGCGCGAGTTAGACTCGCACTTGACCTTTTTTTTAAAGAAAGTATCTATTGATAGCGTCACGTCAAAACAAGCATGGAAACATGTGTGTATCCCAAAAGGAAAGACAGACAGCAAGGTCCGTCCTATGATCTAGTATGGCCCCAAATTCATATGTACCCTGAAGCCAGGCTCTAGATTCTTGTAGCTACGCCAACAACATAACAACATCATAGCGTCACGCCTTTTCCCATACGAGGTGGCAGTGGGACAATTTTTCCCACTTTAGCCATTATTCAATTCTCCATTTAGCGTGACAGGGGTCTGGCCCATCGCCGAACCTCTGTAGATTAGAACGTTACCTCACAATTTTCCATATTAATTGTTCAGAAGAGAGAAGTTGTCAACAGTTCACTCAAAGTTGTTCATAATTGTGTTGAGGGACACACAGCCTTAAAATATGGCTAAATCTTTATGATGCACTCTGTATAGTTAGAAATAAAGTTATATTGTTGACGGTATTTGACAAGAAGGTCCAATAAATCTAGAAACGTGTCTCAAGCTGAACCTATTACGACAAAAACGTTGGACAATATCAGAATTGTGTATTTCCAACGTTGTGTTAAAAAGACAGCATTTGACTATGACGTCACCGCTAGTATTTCATAGAACTCGTGATCAAAGTACCGTTTTGCCAGTTCCTAAAGTAAATATTTTATATATAAATAAAAGTATATATTTTGACTAGCAGTCAAATACCATCTTGACAAAATTATAACGAACCTGCAGCCTATGGTCCCCTCCGACAACAATTGTACAAAAACCATCGAAATTGACATGGAACTTCGACTGATTTGAGCTTGACATAACGGACTTTGACATGGAACTTCGACTGATTTGAGCTTGACATAACGGACTTTGACATGTAACTTCGACTGATTTGAGCTTGACATAACGGACTTTGACATGTAACTTCGACTGATTTGAGCTTGACATAACGGACTTTGGCTGAGACAACAACAAGACCAGAAGACAATACCAGACAGCCGATTGAAAATGAAATCCATCAACAGACCCTCCCATGGTAATCATAATAATAATAATACCTTGGACACTATTTACACACAGTGATCTAGCCCCAAACTAGGATTCCCTGTATCTTGGGTACTAGACAACGATACACTACTTATATAGATAAATATTATATTTAGATAGATAACAAACCATGACTAGGGTACAAACATCCGTTCTCATCAAACAATTATTTGCCCCCACCGGGACTCGAACCCGGGACCCTTGGCTTCGTCGGCCATTCGGGTCATCAAATGGTGTACTATATTTCCAAACAATGTTGTAACGCTTTACATTTTCACTCCTCCCGGGATTCGAAATCTCACCCACCACAAAATCATAAACAGTTTGGGCGTAGTCCATATCTCTATGACCATCCCAGCCCATCAATGCTAATCAGAACTGCATTTAAATATAATCTCTAACCCGCTGGGAGTACAAAGTTACTGCAATCGGGGGCGAAAATACAGCGTTATTTCGAACTGTCGCCCCCATTTTTGTCGCCCCTCTCGGAAATTCGGCGGGGGGCTAGTTTTCCACGTAGTGCGGTAGGCGTTGGAAGTTTTATAAAAAAGTTTTGAAGCTAAACTGAAAGTGATGTAGTAGACGACCGAGTCGGCAGTGTCCCTGCCTACGAAGCCAAGGGTCCCGGGTTCGAGTCCCGGTGGGGGCAAATATTTGTTTGATGAGAACGGAGAACGGAGTCATGGTTGTTTATCTATCTAAATATAATATTTATCTATACAAGTATGTGTATCGTTGTCTAGTACCCAAGATTCAGGGATTCCTAGTTTGGGGCTAGATCAATGTGTGTAAATAGTGTCCAAGGTATTATCATTATTATTATGGTTAAAATTTTAAAAGCCCGACCGCGGTACTCTAGAATTACTATTAAGGCTGCCCCATAATTAGCGCAAGATTTTATTTAAGTAGAAAACACAGTTTTTGATATTTTTATTAAATCATAAAGTAAATAGGATAGTGTTATTAAGGTAATAAAATAACACATCATGCAAATGGCTTCCACGACTTTGCTGGCGAATACGCCAGTCGTCGCCAAATTGTCGAAATTTTCCATTAGGTACCATTTTCCATTAGGTACCATTTTCCATTAGGTACCATTTTCCATTAGGTACCATTTTCTTGAATGTCGTTGATGCATCGTTGAATTTCCCCTTTTAATGCACGGGTGTACGTGGGCTTGTTCACATAGTTGATTTCAAATAACCAGTGTGTTTAGTGTGTCCAACCGACCCATTCTGCCTTATTTTTTTAATTAAATAATGTCTATACAGTTTATGAATTCAAAACAATATTCCGACCATATTTTGTATGAAACTTTTGAACTGCAGCCGCAAAAATTTGTATATTTTTGAGATAATGTTTAACAATAAAGAGACGTTGCTCTATCGAGTTCAGCTCCATTTTGACTAACCCTAAACTGTCAGCTGTCAAACCGTTTTTTAGCGTTCTGGCAACCCACTTTACTTCACAAATGGGGGCAAATTCAAATCTGGCGTTAATTCTACGTCACGTACAGTGTTAAAAATTTAATAGAATGCAAGCGGAATCTGAATTACTACCTCACTATAATATTTGAATCGAATCTCAATAATTATGTTGAGTCTTATCTTAACCCGACTGAGGTTTCGTTTGGTGCTAAAAAGCACCAAACGAAACCTCAGTCGGGTTTTTAGTTTTTTAATTACGTCATTTATTTCCTGATTTTTAGTACACAAATACGAAAAAATTTTAAATTTTCATATCTTGTGCGATATAAGTAAATTCATAGCTTGTGTAGTATAAGCAAATATTTCCGTACTCGCCCTTTAAAGCCCTTTATTTTGATATCCCATTAGAGGGTGTATTTTTTTAACCCGCATACAAAAACGCATAAAATCCGCCACTTTGTAATTGTATGTACTTAGTGACACTTGTGTCATCAACACAAATCTAATGACGTCTTATGTATCAAAATAAATTAAGCCGTTCAGTAGTTATGAGGTGACACAGGAGCAGACATACATTCATACGTACATACAGGTCAAACACATAGCTATCCTCTTTACACCTTCGCTGCAGTCGTATAACGCTATTAAAATAAATATATCAGAAAAGAGGCGCTTTTCCGCTTCGCTGCAGTCTGGTAAAAAGAAAACGTATATTCTGTCAGCCGTTATTCCATCTTAATATTATATATCTTAATATTTTTAAAGAATCTGCTAATTGCCCCGCACATCATTCTTTTAAGTGTTTGAGGCCACGGTACATTTATAGAAGGTATTGCGTAGAGTTTTGCGGCAGATCCAAACTACGTCATTTTACTACAGTTTTTGTTTATCAATGAAAGTACGACGAATGAAAGACGTAGTTTTGATTTACAAAACATTAAATGTTGAACATTTAACTAGTAAACTACATCTGTTTTAACCGACTTCAAGAGGGAGGTTCCCATTTCGACTGGTTACTTTTTTTTGTAATCTACAAAAAAAAACAAAAATATATACACAAATGATGTTTTGGTTTGCAAAAGTTTTGATGATTTTGATGATTCTCATCCGGACCAAGAGAAAGAAATAGGCCTTGAACTAGAAGTCGTTTTTTTAAGGTTTGGGGAATTATAGGAGTATAGGTTGGGTGTCCAGTTACTTATTTTTTACAAATATGTTGATGGCTTCTGCACTACCGGCTTCCCTTCCCGGCTGATTCCCTTTTAACTTTATTGCCTTCGAAAGAAAACGCTTTTGCTGACTCTTCCTGACGGTGTAACTTGAACTCTAAGATCAGCGATTTAAAACTTAAAATTGCTCATCAATGTTTTTATTTAGAACGTTAGATTTTTGAAGTCTGAAATTTCGACGCGTTAGCGTTTTTTTAGTCGATTTCTAATGGCGGTGGGCTAGGCCCCTGTTACGCAAAAAGGATTGTTGAATACTGACTAAGTGAGGGTCAATCGTGCCTCTGCCACCCCGTAGGAAAAAAGGCGCGATGCTATATTTTGCTTTGTCTTTTATAATATTGCACACAAATCATACAAAAAAAAACAAGAGTTACATTAAAATAGTGTACAGAGGCGAGCTTATCTCTAATAAGAGATCTCTTCCAGCAAACCAGGTTAACATGGGAAAGGTTGTTTGCTGAGAAGGTTTAGACCTATGTGTACAATATATAAAATAATAACTAAAATAAATCATATAATTACTATTATAAACTTGTCTTCAATGCTCCATTTTGACAGTGGGCTAAACCATCGCAGCTATAAGATGTAAAGGTGTCCTCATGATGTAATGTAACGATAAAGTCGTTGGTCGAAGTCGATGAATAACTAAGATATAAAACCTGTCATTATAACACCGACAAGGGAAACCAGCCCCTAATCTCTCCCAAACTAAGTTTAGCAAAGCAATCACAGTTTTATGTGATACCTTTAGTAATATTTTCCTCATCTAACGCTGGTAACCAAGGAGGTTTTAGTGTGGAGACGCCGCCACAATGTGCAAACTAGAAATAACAATAAACTTTCTTTTCCAATGTTCAGTCTCACAAAAGTTAGCAG
Organism: Argyresthia goedartella; assembly: GCA_949825045.1. Classification (NCBI taxonomy): domain Eukaryota; kingdom Metazoa; phylum Arthropoda; class Insecta; order Lepidoptera; family Argyresthiidae; genus Argyresthia; species Argyresthia goedartella. The sequence continues at coordinate 27,591,193 of OX463831.1, forward strand.
TTCTTTTATGGGACACTGTATACAGTGTCCCATATAGTGTATATAGTGTATAATTTTATTATAGAAGTGTATACACTTCTATAATAACATTCAGCAAGAAATACAAAACTTAACTGAAGCTCGATTAAAAAAATGTATAAAGCACACTTTGCGCACAAAGGCCTACTACAAAATTATTGACTTTTTACAAGACACCGACATCTGGCATTAAACCAGTTCATTGCTCCCTATATATTATGTACTATGTAATATTTAGGCAACTACTTAATGTTATATTAAGCTTGCTTGATTATGTTATGACGTTCATTAAGTCTATTTTTTTTGCTATTATGAATAAAAATCTTTGAGCTTAACTGAACTGAACTTCTTGGCGTTTACCATATACATATAAATCATTAAAAAAAATGTCACCCGTTAATGCCCTCACCGAGGGGCACAGTTTACCCGGATACGAGTAAGATTTAGCCATATTCCACCTCGCTGGCTCAGTGCGGGTTGGTTGATTGCTTACTATATGCCAAAGTTTTTAAGGCACCGTCCTTTTGCGTATATTAGTAAAAGACCCATTTGAAAAAAAAGTCTTCAAATAACGATTTCCGTGGGACTCATCTCCGCCATACGAACTACTGGTGTGTACTTATTCGGCATGTTTTCCTGAACACAAAAAGTGCGGTAGTCACTTCCTGGGGGTATGGGGGGGGGGGTATGGGGGGGGAGGTATGGGTAGCTATGACGTAGCAAAGATGGCGGCCGCGCCTATCTATTATGCGGTATATCTAGAAAACTACTGGACCGATTTACTTATTGAGGGTGTCAAATGAAAGATTATTTAATGAAAATTATTTAATTTTCAAAAGTCATTAGTGTCAAGCAAGCACGAAATGAAATATTTTCAAAAAACAAAATTTTGTAAAATAATACTTTTTTTACTATGTAAATTGTTCGGTAACCGTTAGGATTATGGAAATTTTGATTATAATAAAACTTATAGTTACTTTTATCAGCTTTCTAATGAACCTTAAATCATCACAATTGAGCTATAAACAACAGAACTGCAGTCGTTTAAGTGAGCGTCGATACGAATAATCATGAAAGATGTAATTTGACGGATTCTCTAGGTAATGTTTACTGTTTTTTTTAACGTGTTCAGCATAATAGGCCAGCGAACTTTAATAATGATAATTTTAATATATATCACATAATATTGTCTCTACTAAATTTAATGCAAAAAATGTATGAAAAAATATTTTTATATAATTATTGTCGTCGATCTGATCAATATCTTGTACATAATTAAACTGGTTAAAACATTTGTAACGGACATGGCAGCAGCACTTTCCAAGCACTTTTGTTTTTTGTCACTACATCCACGACGGGATGAACGACAACCAGCTTTACATTGAAAATCGACCACCCTTATTTTTTTGTATGACCTGACATCGCGCGCCTGGTATCACATCCAGTTATCAAGCCAGCAATGATTTCCGCTTATCATTTGTCATGTTTTCTTGTATATTTTTTAAGTCAATATATTTTGTTTTTTTTGTTAGTGCCTGATTTAATCCATAAAACACTTGGTAGTTGTTCGTAGAAGTGAAGAATGAGGAGAAGCACATCAGTGTCGCGACAGTTAACTATTAACCGCTCAAAGCCCGATTGCAATCAATTCCGTGTAGAATGAAATGGGTATCAGCTTCTTCCTGAGTACTTCTCAAATGATCCACATTTCTTTGTGTATTAGTACTGACTTGATCTGCGTCCGAATATCCACCTGAAGGTAGAAGTTCCTGTGTTGTTTGAAGTTTTGATGCTTCTTTCATCCTTCTTAGAGCTGCCAAAATGTTGGCCAATAACACGCAGAAAGTTTAGAACCCAATGAAATCCTCCAAGGCGTACAGTAACATCATTATAATTGTCATGGTACCACTGAATTTGCTTAATTTTACAATAAAGTGCTTCGTCACAAGTTAAAACAGTGTGCTTTTGACCAAGGGCCTTGGTCATATCTTTGCAACGATTTAATACTGCTACTAATGTGTCTGTTTTTTATTTTTATTATTATTACTTTATTTCAGATTAATATCCATATATACATTACATTATTACTATTGACACTTACATTATTTTAATTATAATTATATTTTATTTTATGTGTACCATACAATGGTGCCTCAAAAACGGGCTGTCCATCCTGGCACTTAACACCATCAGGATACCGTTGGGACTGTCGCGGTTTCTGCGCATCAACGAAGCCACACGATTTCGAATGATTGCAGCGAAACCGTCAACCCTGGCTTCTGCGAACATTCCCGACGCACTGCAGTATCGCGGCAACCCCAACAACATCCTGAAAACATTATTATATTGTACTCGGAGGGCGCCGAGGGCCCGCTCGTATAACTAACCCATAGGCCACACGTATACAAAGATTGGCAAAATGCCTTGAAAAGGGTAATCTTTACCTCTCTAGTACATCGGTTAAATCTACGGGATAGCATATTACAGCGGACCGCCAACGCCCTCCTTTCCCTGCTATATCTGCGTCATCCTGCAGACGCTCATTGACCACGTGACCCAGGTACTTAAACTGTGACACTCTAGCGAGAGGCGAGCCACATAGTTTGAGGGCCGGCACATCGACAGGTACTTTAGCGCCCGACATGAAAACCATGTATTCGCTCTTCTTTGTGTTGTACCTGATTCCGTGGTCTTCCGCATATGACTCACACACTGCCAGCATTTGTCTCATGCCACTGACCGAGGGGCTCAGCAGGACCATGTCGGCGTAGCTTATGTTGTTGATAATTTTCCCATCAATAGAACAGCCGATGTTGGTACTGACGAGCGCCTCGATCAGGCCATTTACATATAAGTTAAACAGCACAGGTGAGCTTAGCCCTCCCTGTCTTACCCCACAATCTAGTCTATAAACTTCAGAGTAAGAGTCCGTCCATTGATACCTATACCAATATTTTAATAATGATATTAATTGGGGTGGAAAATTTGACTCATTAGACAGTTTATGCCACAAGACTATCAAACGCCTTGGATAAATCTAAAAAACACGCTAAGACATTCGTTTTTCTATCCGTGTAGTTTTTTTTTTCTATCAGTTTTATTCGCAGGATAGAATGGGAGAGTATCCAACAGTCGTAATTTGGTGAGATTTTTGAGTTAATATTTTATTCATGTCTGTCCATGATGGTATCACCTGGAGCTCTATTTTTGAATCACATGCCTCGGAAGCGAGTGCTCTCCAAGCGACACGATTGGTGGAGCTTAGTTACGTCGAGTGATATGAACCAATCGTTGCGCTCGACGAGCGCTAGCCACGACGCGAGTGATTTAAAAATAGAGCTCCTGATCTTTATGGGCAGATGAACGACATGTAAGCCATATAATATCACGGTTATTTATTGGATTTTTACGTTGACACTGCGAAAACATCTTCTTTTACCTCAGCTGGAACCTTCATCACAGGTTTTCCGATATCAGGTACATGGTCTACTTTAAAAAGTTCGTGAGGTATATCATGAAGAGCACTTGATTTCCCTAATGCCACTTCAGTATTTTTTTTGAAGGGCGTCGTTGAAAAGCTACTAACTGTATGCCATGAAAGGTACCTCGTCCATCAATAGTCTCGTCCAGGATAGCAATGTTATCTGTAGCGAAATGGACAAAGTGTTGTCCATTTTGGGTTTGACATAAATATTCTGGAATTAAGGTTCCATTATCTTCATACTGTTTTAAAAGATGATTAAATAAGGCAGTGTCAACGCGCATTAGTCTGATAGCTGATACAATTTCCAGCAGCATGTATCATGTCTACCAGAGACCGAGATCTAGTAGCCTGATGAATGGCTAATCCAATACTAATGTGCTTGGGTGTGAGATTTCGATTGTTAAAGGCGGATACTATATCTTGACCTATTGACATAACTTTATTTTCAATATCGTCTGGGTTTTTATTATTGTCACCTAAAATTAAACTACCCAGAAACCAGTTATAATTTTTACGTTATTCAATTCGCACATGGCTGTTTATAACACTTTTTCCTTTTTTGTTGTCAGAAAATCCGTCCAATTACATCATTTCATCATTATTCGTACCAAAGATCGCTTGATCGTAGTCAGTGCGCCGCTACCGACGCTCACTTAAACGACTGTAGTTCTGTTGTTTATAGCTCTATTGTAATGATTTAAGGTTCATTAGAAAGCTGATAAAAGTAACTATAAGTTTTATAATAAGCAAAATTTCTATAATCCTAACGGTTACCGAAGAATTTACATAGAAAAAAAAGTTTTATTTTACTAAATGTTGTTTTTTGAAAATATTTCATTTCGTGCATGCTTTACATTAATTATTTTTTAAAATAAAATTATCTTCGTTAAATAATCTTTCATTTGACACCCTATTTAAGTAAATCGGCCCAGAAGTTTTATAGATATACCGCATAATAGAATAGGTCCGGCCGCCATCTTTGCTACGTCATAGCTACCCCCCCCCTATACCCCCAGGAAGTGACTACCACACTTTTTGTGTTCAGGAAAACATGCCAAATAAGTACACACCAGTAGTTTGTATGGCGGAGATGAGTCCCACGAAAATGAATTTAATTTCCATTGGGGACCGTACTATATAGTTACTATCCGCCGACTGAGCACCTCGCTCTGATGACGTCATTACATCCGCCACTGTCCTCGGCGCGTTCCGAATGGAGCTAACAGCACTAAAGCTACCATCAAACTACTTACGTTCATCATGCCATTCCGAATGGGAAATAGTGCCCATCACAGCTACTTTAGTTCCATTCGGAACGGTTTGAACGCGATGTCGACGTTGACACTGACAGATGAACAAAACATTATTTTATTTTAATTTTATTTTATTTATTTGGGACAAAAAACAGTTACACAATACATATATCTTACTTAACTAATACAAAAAGTGTATTATTGTGGAGCCCACAGCATCATCCACAGGTACATATTATATGGGGCTATCTGTTGACACAATGTGTATTTATATTTAAAAAAAGTATATTTTAAAACCATAAAACTTATGTTATTATTATAGAAAGAAAATCGGTTCGGCAGCAAGTACCGTACAAGCAACTTCTCTTGAGAAGAATTCTTTTTTTTAATGTTTCGATACCTAGAAAATCATTTGAGAATTATTACTGGAATATCTAGCGACGTTCCTACCTATCCCACCTCTCCGATCCCTACCTGTCCTTAATGCGATGAACGCTTCACGTATTTCCTTATCTACACCTAAAATTCCCACTCAATTAATTCTCATATAATTACTATATAGCACTATCTATCTAGATTAAACAAATGCATAGGCATTCTGATGAATATCTATTTCAACTCTACGAATCCATCCTTTTATTAGCTTACTTTTATCAGCTTGAAATTTATAATGACTCAGAACAATTTGAATCATACAATTATTAAACGATTCGAAAGAAATTATAATAAACGAATCAATTAAATATAAAACGTGTCCTGTATAATCAGCTTGCTAGAAATTTTCAATCGTTTTTTTACATAATCCCACCAACCTTCCTCACTTTCCTTCCACTATCATCATAATGCTTAATATTATAATTATGGCTATATTTTCAGTTTTTTTTTGCATTTTTTTGAATATCCATTTTTTCTGTCATGATTCTTTCATTTAACTGTTGACTCGAAATTTCTCAGTCTTTTATAATTTTTATTTGAAATATAACAAATTAGTTTTCTCTAATTTTTCGCTAATTGGAAACATTAAAATATATATTTTTTTATTTCAAATAATCCCACCAACCTTCCTCACTTTCCTACCACTATTATTGATCATATTAAATTTTTTTTGTTTCATCCTTTAAATAATCATCAATAAATATGCATGTATAATGTCATCCTCCTATTTCCTCTCTTTCCTCTATTTTTTCCTTCTATTTTTTAACATTACACAATAATTAATAAATTTTATCGAATTTAAAGAATTTTCACGAAAAAGATGACGTCATAGTGGGTCCGCCATTTTGAATTTTAAAAAACTGATGAAAGATTCGAAACCAGCACCCTCAAAAACCCACATCTACCCCTCAATACTTGGAATTACATACAAAATTAACGTTGCGTGTTCAAAAAAGTCAGTTTTTTACAAATAAAAAACGAACCGCTGGACCGATTTTTTCTAGACTCCTTTCAGATCTAAGTCATGACGTGGCGTATCGATTGATATGGTCATCAAAGCGATTCGGTCCAGTAGTTATTGAGAAAACGAATTCCATAATTTTGATCACGTACATACGTACGTACACACACACACACACACACACACACACACAGACATCACTCTAAAAATGATTGCAAATGATTCTCCAGGTCTTAAAACGTAAAGAAAACACAAAATTACCTATTTCAATTTTCAGACCTATTATAATAACTTCTCAAGAGAAGTTAAAAAAATCGGTTCGGCAGCAAGTACCGTACAAGCAACTTCTCTTGAGAAGAATTCTTTTTTCACGAAAAAGATGACGTCATAGTGGGTCCGCCATTTTGAATTTTAAAAAACTGATGAAAGATTCGAAACCAGCACCCTCAAAAACCCACATCTACCCCTCAATACTTGGAATTACATACAAAATTAACGTTGCGTGTTCAAAAAAGTCAGTTTTTTACAAATAAAAAACGAACCGCTGGACCGATTTTTTCTAGACTCCTTTCAGATCTAAGTCATGACGTGGCGTATCGATTGATATGGTCATCAAAGCGATTCGGTCCAGTAGTTATTGAGAAAACGAATTCCATAATTTTGATCACGTACATACGTACGTACACACACACACACACACACACACACACACAGACATCACTCTAAAAATGATTGCAAATGATTCTCCAGGTCTTAAAACGTAAAGAAAACACAAAATTACCTATTTCAATTTTCAGACCTATTATAATAACTTCTCAAGAGAAGTTAAAAAAAGAACAGAAAACTCAACCCAACAGAAAAATGTGTTAGGCCCAACGCACTGCAAAAAAATATATAATTGTAACTACATAAAATAACTCAGTAACTCAAAAAATGAAACTGAAACTACAAAAACATATATTTTATTTCGCTTGAGTACAGAGGAAATATTAATTACAATTAATATTTCTGTTTTAGATGTGATTGACTCGGAAGAATCTAGCTTTAACGTTGAGAGTAGCACGGCTGACAGAAGTCACTGTCACTTTTGATCGCGCACTTACAGTGCTAACTCTCGGAAGCATGGGCGATGATATCACAATATGGTGGCGTTAATGATGCCATTTATGACGTCGTAGCAACCCTTCTGAGGCTCTGAGACGTGGTGCTTCACAAAAGGACTTTTTCAGAGGCTCAATGTCGCGCAGCTAGCTATGGAAAGGGCTATGCTTGGTATTTCTCTACGAGATCGAGTCAGAAATGAGGAGATCCGTAGAAGAACCAAAGTTGCTGACATAGCCCGTAGGATAAGTGGCAATGGGCAGGCCACATAGCGCGAAGATCGGATGGCCGATAGGGCAAAAAGGTCCTTGAATGGAGATCACGTACTGGCAAGCGCAGTGTGGGTCGGCCACCTACGAGATGGACCGACGACCTGGTGAGGATCGCTGGATCTCGTTGGATGCAGGTGGCTACGGACCGGTCACGCTGGAGTGCGATTGGAGAGGTCTATGTTCAGCTGTGGACGTTAACAGGCTGAAATGATGATGATGATGAGCAACCCTTTAGATCTATCAGGCGTCACACTAACGCTGACTCGGAATGACACCATAAGCGATATGTCGTGACTCGGAACGCGCTGCTACTGACGCGTCGAGGGCGAGAGCGGGACAGGGACGGGAGGGCACATTTCTCGCGGGTGCCAAGTTTTCTTTGGCAGGCAGTACTAATTATACTAGTGGCTCCGTGAGCTGTGGCCCTCGCGAGTGACACTTTCATTTAATAACACATAAAAACTTATGAATGCACCTGGTTACGTATATGGAGTATGAAAGTAGCCGCACCAACAACTTTGTAAACTACATTTTGCGGTCTTAAACCCAACCTATCGACTTTTCACCTAAATCATATAGCCTGTTACTCTCACGGTCTCTACTAATCCAACGGCGTCTCATTTGTTAAAATCCTTCAAGTTGTTTAGACTGTAGTCTTTTTTTTAAATTTAAAAACCCCCACACCTCCGCCATTTTGAAAAATTTCCAAAAACTGAATTGACAAAAAAAATTTAGTCATCGAACCTGCTCACGAAAATTCACGAGAATCAATTGAGAAATGCGGCCTGTGGAGGAGACCATCCGGACATACAAATTTTTGCCCAATCCTGAAACGGAGACGCTTAGCTCGCTCGGTCAATTATATATTGTTTATAAATTATTTAAATATTTCATTCCAAAAGCGTCAACTATTTCTTTACCCCTTTTGCCACACGGCATGGCAGGAACACGGTTTGCCCACATTTGCCCAGTTTACCAAAATTCTATTAATGCATGACAGGGGCCTAGCCTATAACCACTTTCATTGGGATATGAAGGTTTCCCTCATGCACGATTTTCTCCATTACTGACCGATAAAACTTCTTAGTAAAAGTAAAAGTCATTCGAAATAAATGAGTGGCTTTTTTCTATAGGAGATTTCGTAATGGCTTATGTTGTTAAAAAACCCCACGTCTTGTATGTTTATATGTGTGTGACGTCGCTGTTTCTGGTTCCCACGACTCAGGGTATCCAGTGTGGGGCCAGAAGCAATGTATGTGCCTGTTTTTTTTTGGTTTATGTTTTTTTGTTGGTTTGTTTAACTTTTTACCAATTTGAGTAAAAAGGTACGACCAAAAAAATACACAAACTTCCGTTTCAAATTAACTAAATGTTTTAAATGTTATGGGGTAGCATCGCTCCTCTTGCTTCGCTTCGACTCCAGGTTGTATTATAAAGTTTTGACCTACTTAATAAACTTAACTTTAGTGTTAACTTAATAAACTTAACTTTAGTGATCGGACAGAAAGTGACTAATAGCAACAAATACGGTTCTATGCAAAAAAAATGTGACCATTAAAGCTCTCAAAAACTAAAGGCAGTTGGGCGGGTCGCAATTTTGAACTTTATACCATGGTAATAAAATTTCAAACCTATAACGGAAAGAGGCTAACACCGGTGGTATTCAAGAGTTTAACATATTTAGGAGTCAAAACATATAGGTAGTAATTGCATCGCACAGCAAATATACTGATTTTCACACCAAAAAAGGGTCAGCAAAAATACTTTAATGTTTTAAGTATTTTTGTTGTTCTTACAAGTTCAAACTAATACGAAGGGGGCTTCGCTTCTCTCACCCCTTTTACCCTTCACCTAAGCTACCGCAGTATTTCGCCCTGATATTTGTTGTGAAGATCAGTATGATTGATGTGCTGTTTAATATTTCCCGTAAACAATATACTTATTGCCTTTCGTTATTTCTTTACCCTCGTGTTGAACCCACAAACTCTACCAGAACGAAGTTGGAAGTGATTTCACTCGGCGCCTCCAGTCGTAATTATTCTGCGCTGGCTACACCGTGTAGGTGTTGCCATCGTTACGTCCCACCCTCGCTGTCAGTTAACGTAATGAGATTTGCAATAAAGGACCGGTTGATAGAATCGGCGAGGATGTAACAAACCATAATAGCCTCTATGGGGTGGTATTCTGCAGAGTTTGAGTGCGCCCGGACTCTTGAAGGATGGAAGGATTGTGATTCATTATGTGCTTTCTTTTAAATTAAAAAAATAAATTAAAATAAGTTATTTCCCTATAGCTGAACTCGATAGAGCAACGGGTCTTTATTGTTGAATATTATCACAAAAATATATAATTAATTAATTATTACAAAAGTTTCCTATAACATATGGTCGGAATAGTGTTTTGAATCAATTAACTGTAATGAGATTAATTAATGGAAAAAAATAAGGCAGACTGGCTCAGTTGGACACACTAAACGCACTGGTTAGGGTTCCGTACCCGAAGGGTGCCAAACGGGACCCTATGCCTCCGATGTCCGTCCGTCCGTCTGTCACCAGGCTGTATCTCATGAACCGTGATAGTTAGACAGTTGAAATTTTCACGTATGAATTATTTCTGTTGCCGCTATTACAACAAATACTAAAAAACAGAAAAAATGAAATATTTAAGGGGGCTCCCATGCAAGTTGCAACAAACGTGATTGTTTTGCTCCCTTTTGCTCGATATTGATATTGATAACGGCAACATGTAGACGCTTCAAATATTCACAGAATATTTAGTTATATTGTTCACTTTAGTGATTTTTTGCCGTTTTTATAGATAATGGTACGGAACCCTTCCTGCGTGAGTTCGACTCACACTTGGCCGGTTTTTATTATGATCTTTTCTCATAAAAAATATGAACTTTGAACCCTGAACCCTTGCAGGTGCTGTCCCTAAGGTCCGTACTGCATACGCCCAAAATTCAAATTTAATGTACTAAAGTGGCAGGCGACGAGGGAGTTTGTTATGGTTTTTCCTCACGAACTTTGAATTTCGAAATGTGAACTTGCAGGTGCCTCCAGCCGCCGCTCAGAGCCGTACTACGGGCGCCCGATCGGCCGGCTCACGCAGTACGCCCACGGAATCAGGGGCGCGGTGTATGCCGTCGATGAAAACACAGGTATGTACTAGGTTTACTTGAATATTTTCGACGTTGCGTTTTCTGGGTATGGAGGTAATCTTTGGTATAGCGATGTATTGAGATGACGCGAAAATGAAATGAAGAGAAAGGTTGTGATCTTTTTCAATTTATTATTTTTACCTGATGTCTTCTGGAGAGAGAGAGAATAACAATAACAATGGGATTATTTCTGAACAGATTTTTGTATCATAATCCAATAGATGGCGCTGAAGACACCCCTCCTTTTTCAATAATGAATGTCGTATATATGGATAGAGGATACTTATACGAACAAAAATGTTTGGTACCATAGTACCCCAAAACGTTACGTTAGCGAGAAAATGATTTTAGGACGTAAAGACAAATATTTGAGAACATTGCATTTGTGAACAGGCTAGTATTTAATCGCACATCAAAAATACTGATTTGCACAGCAAAAAAGGATCAACAAAAACACTTTGTTTTAAATATTTAATGATTACTTAAGTTTATGTTTTAAGTATTTTTTTTTGTCCTTACATGTTGACCCTAACACGGAGGATAATGGGGGTTTTGCTTCGCTCACCCCCTTTACCCTTCACCTAAGCTACCGCAGAATTTAGCCCTTAAATTTGCTGTGCAAATCGGTATTTTGATCTGCAGTTTAATATTTCCCATTCTTTAATTCCAATTATCTCGCAAATTGCATGCCTATGTTTTTTTTCAATTATCTGTTTTTATTAAAAAATAACTATGTTCGCAGTGTTTGTCCGAGGGTTTGCGTACGATGGCATGGGCCCCGACGCCTACTTCTGGGTGGGGGACTCCCCCCAGCCCTCGCCCGAGGGACTGCTGGTGCCGTACCCGGAGGACTACACTACCAGGTGAGAAATTCCCCATGGATAACCAACCAGCCCTTCTACGTGAGACATGCCCCTTTTATAAGCAACCTTAATATAGTTCTGTAAAGGTAAGAAAAATGCCCCTTGGATACGTAACCTTAATACAGCCCTGCGAAGGTAAGGCCCCTTGGTAATTAATAAGAAAAAAATGGGGCCTTTTTCGAATCCATTTACTCCACTACAAAGTCATCCAAAGAATTTATTTTTGGGTAATCGTTTGTTGAGTATTTGATTAAGATTCTCACTGAAGGTAAACGCGATTGGATGAAATTTTCTCGATAGAATTGAATTACGAAAAGACCTCTAGATTGTTTTACTTTTTCTGTTATTCTGAAATCCTAACTAATTAGTTAAGATAGTTAGAATTCGCAATGTTCATATTATGTATTCGTAAACTCTCCTTGAAAATCTTTTTGACAAATAGCGTAGTTTATTTAGTAACAATTTTTATGTGGTTTGGCGTTTCGTAATTTTAGTTTGAGTCGAGCGCATTGTTTACGCTCTCTTTTCTTTCTTATGTGGAAGTAATTAACACTTTCACTTTCGATTACATTCGTATTCCTTTTTTTTTCGTATCACCTTAACCTTAATACAGCCCTGCGAAGGTGAATAATGTCCCTTGGATATGATTAAGGTTTCATATCCCCTTTACCGCATACAAACCCATATATGATTTCATAGGTTTTGAACTTTATTACCAAGCAATAAGATTGAAAATCGCGATCCATTTCGGGTAAGGCCATGCGTTAAGGGGTTAAAAACCCCTATTTGCCAGATTTTTCCTGAAATTAAATTTATATAAAAATAATAATAATAATTCCTTGGACTCTATTTACACTTATTGATCTAGCCCCAAACTAGGATTCCCTGTATCTTGGGTACAAGACAACGATACACATACTTATATAGATAAATATTTTACTTAGATAGATAAACAACCATGACTAGGGTACAAACATCCGTTCTCATCAAACAAATATTTGCCCCCATCGAGACTCGAACCCGGGACCCTTGGCTTCGAAGGCAGGGTCACTGTCGACTCGGCCATTCGGATCAGAAATGGGCCGTAAAATGAGTACGAAAAATCATAGATTGAAAAGAAAATTATTCGCTTGTTTCCCGTGTAATTATTAAAATTATTTTGGTTCCCTTCATGAGCCCAACTCCCCATTCATTTGCCTGTTTCGCTAACCATCCGTTTTCCCTTCCTCAAAAATTATCTACGAATTGTAGGGGTTGCACAATTTGGGGTTGGAATATCATTAAAATTGTGTGCAGTTATTATTTTGTAGCGGCTCAATAATAGAAATTGATGATGATGCGGATGATGAGACAAACCAATCTTTAGAATCTTTGAATCAATTGGCTGTCGTAAGTATTTTTCAACTGTACCGAAAGAAGTGCCATTTAGACACACACAATAAGATATTCTAGTATGCTAGTCAAAATAGACACTTTTTAGGAACTGTCAAAACGGTAATTTTGTTCACGAGTTCTATGAAATATTAGCATGTGACGTCATAGTCAAATGCTGTCTTTTTAATACAAAATTGAGTTTCTAAAACACAACTGCTGGAAATATACGATGCCGATATTGCCAAAGGTTTTTGTTGAAATAGGTTCAGCTTGAGACACATTTCTAGATTTATTGGACCACCTTGTCAAATACCGTATTGTGGCACCATTTTACCATTTGATACTAAAATATTAATTATGTTGATTACATTAATATATATTAGTAGTTTATGTGACTGCTACATAATGGAGGGCATTAAAACACGAGAGTGGGTTTATGAAACGAGCCAAAAGCGAGTTTCATAATAATATCACTCGAGAGTTTTAATGCCTAATTATGTACAGTTACATACACTAGTTTATCTACACACATATCATAAGCTCTCTTTGATGTGTTCAGGGACCGCATGTTTGACCGGCATTGTGGCTCTGCAGTTGTTTAGCTTGTTCTGTAGTACCAACTTCACAGACAAACTAGGGGCGGCAGGCAGGCGGGCGTCGGCGTTCGAAATTTGAATGTCATAATATGCAGAAAAATTACACATTATGGTCATAATGTGTAATTTTTCAGATAAGAAATGAGTTTTTACCACGTAGTTTAACATTATGCTGATCGTAACGTGCGGTTTTTGTACGCAGTAAAGAGGGTTTATGATACGTGTGTAGATATATTAATTTAAGCAAAAAGTATCCATCTATTTTATATATATTCCATGTGTGTTATGTACTTACTGATAAAGATAATGCATTAGTATAACACGGCCCAGCATTAGCCGGGTAGCAGTTAGTTATGGCGCTCACGCGAACACATTGATTTTCATAGGACTGGAACATACTTTGGTTATTCTAATCGACTTGTCTACTACGATGCCGCTATAACCAATGCAGTGAGAATTGTGTCGGGGCAGCTGTACTGAATATTCTCCTAGCAGTGGCACTGCGGCGATGGGCTTGCCCCCGTCACGAAACATTGAATAGGTGGTTGGCGTAGGTACTGAATCTATAGAACTCGGCCCCGGTGTGATATGAATTTGCATGGGGCCATAATAGGACGAACAAGGACCTTGCTCTCTTTGTCTCTTTTGAGAAAAAGCCATGTTTCCATGTACTTTTTAGGGTTCCGTATCCGAAGGGTGCCAATCGGGACCCTATTACTAAGCCTCCGCTGTCCGTCTGTCTATCCGTCCGTCCGTCCGTCCGTCCATCACCGGGCTCTATCGGATCAACTGAAATAGGTAGAGAGCTGAAATTTTCACAGAGGGTGTATTTATCTTGCCGCTATAACAACAAATAATGAAACATATCGGTTTTTAAGAATGAAAAGAAGTACCCGTATAAGAAATTATGGGTATGGCCATTTTATTAGCCATTTAATTTTATTTGATCATAGATGAAAATTGGGCTCTCCCGATCTTATCGGAAAAGAGCTTTAAATGCAGATATTAAGTTTTGTGCTTGGTTATTTGTCATTGTACGATTAATCATTGCTCATTCGAATTATAATACATAAAGTTAAGTTATTTATCATATTTTATTTTATTTCTATAAATAAGTTACCCAATTTCTATCCACTTCCGGTTCCAATGAGCAAAGAGTATCGTTTACCTGAATACATATTTCAATACTTACATACTACATACACAAAACTCTTTTTCAATGTCTCGATGTACGGCCTTAAATGTAGTCCTACTATTTAATATTTTATTATTAAAAATTATAAAGGTATACTCGTGCAAAAGACTGTCGTTTTATGTTGACCCCTGTACAGTGGTATGGAACCCTTCGTGTGCGGGTCCGAAGTCCTACTCGCACTTGACCGGTTTTATTTAGAACTAGCTGATGCCCGCAACTTCATCTGCTTGTTAACCGAGATAACGTTACCCTCCTTCTGGTGCAGTCGGATAAAAAGTATCCTATATGTTAATCTAGCTCATAAACTACCTCTGTGCTAAATTTCATTGCAATACGTTCAGCCGTTTTAGCGTGATTGAGGCACAAACACACAAACATCCAAACATCCTAACATCGCTACTTTCACGTTTATAATATTAGTTAGATAGTCGTTTATGAACCTTTATTACCATAAATAAACAAAATATATGAATTAAAAATAAAATAGAAACACTAAAAGAAACAACTACGCGAATAAACCACCCCGGGACATTGCCGAGGCTAAGGTTCCCATGACGCTGGCAGCATCTCCCCGCTGCACAGCCAGGGAGATCCTTTGCATCAGAAATGTCGTTTATGTACATTTGTCTGCCTTTTCACCCAGGGACCCCCCAATCCTGACGCCGCATACCAACAGTGACATCCTGCTGCGGCTGCCGGCGGGCAAGCGGCTCAGAGATGTCAAGTGGCTGAGTGTGTGGTGCCGCCGGTTCACTGTGAGTACCAGACTGAGCCATCCCGCCGGGATATGGCTCAGTTCTCAATGACACCCTGCTGCGGCTGGCAAGCGGCTCAAAGACATCATGCGAATGGCCGAGTCGGCAGTGATCCTGCCTACGAAACCAAGGGTCCCGGGTTCGAGTCCCGGTGGGGGCAAATGTTTATTTGATGATGATGTTTGTACCCTAGTCATGGTTGTTTATCTATCTATGTATTATATTTATCTATACAAGTATGTGTATCGTTGTCTAGTACCCAAGATACAGAGAATCCTAGTTTGGGGCTAGATCAATGTGTGTCAATAGTGTCCAAGGTATTATTATTATTATTATCATGTCTCAGTTTGTGGAGTCGCCGATTCACTATGAATACCAGACTGAGCCAGCTTAGGGGATATGTCGCAATGCTACTCGAATTCGAGTATATCTGATTTACATACAGTTTTACTTTTACCTCAAAACAACCATTATTCACTTGAGTCATTCTTCTAAATTAGTAGAACATTGGGTAATAGCAAAACTGTCCTTATATTCATTCATGGATGTCATTGGATGTATTTCTATAAAGGCAAGCCAGCGCCCAGCGTCACATATCCCGGGCACTCCAGCAAAATATGCCAACCCAGGTGAATTGAAGAATAGT
Source organism: Argyresthia goedartella (assembly GCA_949825045.1). Taxonomy (NCBI): domain Eukaryota; kingdom Metazoa; phylum Arthropoda; class Insecta; order Lepidoptera; family Argyresthiidae; genus Argyresthia; species Argyresthia goedartella. Next base: position 27,607,306 of record OX463831.1, read on the forward strand.
TCTTAATACTTGATTATTTTCTTCATCCAGGCCTCAGATCTTACTTAACTAAATATGAATTAATTACTTACAATTTTAACGAATTAAAATTTCAAATACCAGAGAATACTTCGTTTGAAAAACCTTCATTCTTTTTGACTATCTAGATTTTTAATTATCTAACGAGTATCCTACGAATTAAAATCTTCATCGACATGAAACTACGGAATGCATACAGTATATCAATGGGATGACAGTCCTAAATATCGATTTAGTGTGTTCGCGCATGCTCATTGCTTTCGCGCCAAAATGTGACGTTTCCTAACTCCCCGAGTTCATTCATTGGTCCTTCGTCCTACGACGTGATACATGAATACCAGTTATCTTTATAATGAGACAATAGGTTACTCTTGCTAGGTATTTATAGCTATAGACTACCACAATGGGGGCAGATTATAAATAAAGAGGCTTTGGAATGAAAGGCAAAAGGGTAAGGGATATTCGTGGGAGTTTAATATGGCGGCATTTGATTTCATTTCGTTTCGTCATTATTATTTTTAGGTGAACATGACGTAACTCGTAATTTCTTGTAAAAAGCCGTACTTGTGGTATGTCTTTCATTAACTACTTTTGGCTGCTGCTAAAACCAGCGTTGTCAGCCTATAATAAGCATCTAATGACGATGAAAATACCAACCTAATTAAGTAGCAGATGATTGACATTTTTGGCGGCTATGTGCGTACTCAACCCCAGTTTATGTACACCCGTCTGCTTTTAGTATACCTAACAGTTGCAAGAATAAAGTTTGTTGGAAAAGTGCTATGACGTAGAAAATAAATACTAACCACGAACGTACGCAGGACATTGCGGCATCAGTACTAAATACTTGCTCCCGCGTACTAGCCCCAACTTTATCTTTTGTCATAAATTTATGTTTTGAGCAAGAAATTTACCCGGATAAACTTAACATCATAAAACAATAGGTTTATAAACCAAAACAATTAACTTGGAGATAAAAAAGATGTTACTAAGTACCGACTATTAGCTCTAATTCCTATACGTGATATCTAAAAGTTTTGAAAGGGCTATTCATAATAGTCTAAATCATTTTCTTGAAATGAATAACATCTTTGTAGAGAAACAAGATTATTTCAGAAAAAAGAAATCCACAATACTGTCGATATATGACCTCTTAAAACATGTGTGATAGCATCAACAATAGACAACATGTCATATATCTTCAGGGACATTACCAAGGCTTTTGACTTTGTAGATCATAAACAGCTACTGAAACTCAGCAGCTTTGCTATGAGAGGACCTACACAAAACCTATTAGATTCGTATCTGAAAAATAGGTAACAGTTTTGCTTTATCAATAATATATGATCAAACCGGTTCAGAGCAAAGCTACGCATCCAACACTAGGTCCGCTAAGTATGGGCTACCACAGGGTAGTATTTTGGAGCGTCTACTATTCTTGGCATATATAAATGATCTACCAAAAAGCGTACCACATCAGACAGTTTTTTTGCGGATGATCGAGATATTCAAATTAAAATAGGTTTATTTGGAACCACGTGGATCCCTATAAATTACAAATAAGGTTTATTATTAATAGCACTAGATATATGCCCCATATCAGAAGTACCAGTACCGATGAGCTTCTACGAAATATCCACAAATAAAATAAATAAATAAACTCTAAAATAAATGAGTATTCATTTAATTCCTCAGTCTCAAGGGTTGGCAAGATTATCCAAACCACATTTGGGACGATGATTTAATAGAAACATAAGCATGAAAATAAGGTTTATTATTAATAGTACGAGATATATGCCCCGTATGAGAAGTACGAGTACCGATGAGCTTGTACTAAGAGATGAAAGCGAGACATGTATGCCAAAATCGCAATAAGTGGAATCGTTTATCTCGGAATACCCCTGGGAGAAAGGAGTGTGAATTAGGAAGATTCCAGCCGCCCTAGACAATAGCCCATCTTGTGAAGGGAGATGTTCAAATATACGGCAACTGGACGAAAGCTATCATATTTCAAACTACCGGTTCGTTCGTTATAGTAGTTTATGTTACTGATACATAATGAAGGGCTCGGCTCTTTTCATAATAATATCACTTGAGAGTTTGAATGCCTAATTATGTACAGTTACGTACACTAGTTTATCTACACATATATCATAAGCTCTCCTTGATGTGTTCAGAAACCGCATGTTCGACCGGAATTGTGGCGTTGATCATTGCTCTAGACTTGTTTAGCTTGTTTAGTAGTACCAACTTCACTGACAAACTAGGGGAGGCACGCAGACGGGCATCGGCATTCGAAATTTGAATGCCATAATATGTCGAAATATTGATACATTATGGTCATAAGGTATCAATATTCAGATAAGAAATGAGTTTTTACCAAGTAGTATATCGTTATGCTGGTCGTAACGTGCGGTTTTTGGACGTAGTGAAGGGCTTTTAATTTAATTAACGCCGACGCCCGCCTGCGTGCCGACCCTAGTTTGTCTGTGAAGTTGGTACTACAGAACAAGCTAAACAACTGCAGAGCAATGATCAATGCCACAATGCCGGTCAAACATGCGGTTCCTGAACACATCAAAGAGAGCTTATGATATGTGTGTAGATAAACTAGTGAATGTAACTGTACATAATTAGGCATTAAAGCACTCGAGTAATATTATGAAACTCGCCTTCGGCTCGTTTCATAAACCCACTCTCGAGTATTAATTCCCTCCTATATGTAGCAGTCACATAAACTACTATAATCTTCTTTTTTTCGTGTCTTTCTACTATTGAAGGTTGACTCTCCATACTCCCTCCTGTTCTTCGACAAGCGCATCACCTGTTCTACGACACTCTGATGCTGCGGAGCCATGACTTCCTCCTTTCACTAACTATTAAATCTATTTTGCAGGTAAACTTCGGCGACGTATTCATACCGCCCGGCCTCGACCCGCCGCGGCCGCGCGTCCTCCCGGAGTTCAAGCGACTTGCCCACGGCCTTCGCTCCGGCAACATTAGTGTACTCGACGCTAAGACCTTCTATATACCGAACCTGCACTACGACGGCGCGGGCCCCGACGCCTACTTCTGGGTCGGGAACGGCTCTGAGCCGAATGCTTTCGGTACAAAGGTAAGTTACTTCCAAGTGGATTTTGACCTAAAACAAATCCCTTCGTTCGTGAGAGTGCCGGGAGCCGGCATTTTTTCGTAGGTTTTGAACTTTAATACCAAGTCATAAGGTCGTGGGCCATTTTGATATTGATTTTACAGGCAATACAGGCACATACATTGCGTCTGGCTCCGACTAGGATACCCTGTGTTGTTGGAACCAGAAACAGCCAGGCGTCACGTCACACACATAATAAAAATTGAAGACCTGGGTTTTTTTCTGTATCCCCGGCCGGGGATCGGACCCGGGACCTCTCGCATGGTAGGCGGAGCCCCAGCCGCAGCGCCACAGAGTTCCTCAGAGCGAAAAAGACATTTAAGAAAATCATTCAAGTGCCGGTCGGACTTGGACAAGTAGGGTTTCGTACAAACGGACAAGAAAAAATAACAACTAAAAATAATTAAAAAAAAACTACACATTAACATAGCGTCACGCCTTTTCCCATACAGGGTGTCAGAGGCACAATTGTGACCACTTTGAGCCAGTTATTCAATACTCCATTTTGAGTGACAGGGGGCTAGCCCATCGCCGCAGCTATGGAGTAATGAAGGTTTCCTCACGATGTTTTCCATCACAGTGAGAACGTCCGCATAATGTAATTAAGATAAATTAATTATCTCATTGGTACATGATCAGGAATCGAACCTACATCTCCTAGCTGAGAAGCAAGCGTGAAATCTGACCACGGAGCTCAATTTAAAAAATAAAATAAAAAATACTTCCGAACATGAATTCTAACCTTAAATCTGACCTTAAAATGTGAAAGATCTATTTGTCTTGGATGATAATAACCTTAGATTTCAACATGCAACGGTCTAGAAAATATCCTAGACCCTAGACGTCTAGGCCCCCGTCCAGATTGAATCACTAATAGTAGGCACAATCTATACCTCTGTAAACCCGACATGAAAGGCAATACCATAAATGTATCATATGTCCCCAGGTGCCAAATGAGATGGGTTCGCTCAACCCGCTCCGAGGCTACCAGGGAGAGGACATCGAGATCCAACTGCCGGATAAACTCAACGCGTATAACATCGACTGGCTCGCGGTCTGGTGTGTAGAGTACCGACATAACTTCGGCCATGTCTTCTTGCCGAAGGACCTGGATGTGCCACCGGCGCTGGGACAGACGAAGATCACTGTGAGTTCGGTGTGGGCCGCATTTGTTTTTGTTGACGAAGAATCTGTCCAAGTTGACACATCTATCTATTCAGTTCCTTCGGGAATATCGCACCAAGAACTGAATAGGTTTCTGCGGTAGAGGGGCGATGAACTTTTGAATTATATTTTTCTAGAATGTTCTTTGCTAATATTCCTTCTAAGCTTTTACATATCCCATCCCATTCTTCTTCCTCGCCATGTATACTATCCATATTCCATATTCCTTCTAAGATTTTACATGTCCCTTCCCATTCTTCTTCCTCGCCATGTATACTATCCATATTCCATATTCCTTCTAAGATTTTACATATCCCATCCCATTCTTCTTCCTCGCCATGTATACTATCCATATTCCATATTCCTTCTAAGATTTTACATGTCCCTTCCCATTCTTCTTCCTCGCCATGTATACTGTCCACATTTCATATTCCTTCTAAGATTTTACATATCCCTTTCCATTGTTCGTCCTCGCCATGTATACTGTCCACATTCCATATTCCTTCTAAGCTTTTACATGTCACTTTCCATTGTTCGTCCTCGCCAAATATACTGTCCACATTCCATATTCCTTCTAAGCTTTTACATATCCCTTTCTATTGTTCGTCCTCGCCAAGTATTCTGTCCAACACCTTGCATTTTATCCTCACCATCATTCCTCTACTACTTCTACTACTAATTCCTCTACTATTTGTTCCGTTTTCGCCAAATCTTCAGATACTGTGCACACATAATTATCATTGCCCATAACCAAATGTTCCTAGCCATGTTAAAATAATGATAAATGTTTAGTTTATAATACATCTACTAATATTTTTCTTACTATCACTAAACAGCAAACACTGGGACAAATAATCTATTATTTTCAGGGTGCTGCTCTTACTAAAATATATAACATTCTCATTTCAGAGAAAACGCAAAAAGCCGTCCAAATCCAAACCACAAAAGATACAAAAGCCATGCCCGACCACTACGATTAGACCGTTTTCATTCTTTAATTTTGAATGGTAGCCCGAAATGCTGTATGTGTATCTATTCATACAAAAGATGACCAAAGTTAATTTAAAAGAACATTCGAATTATGTTTTTTTTTTATTTAAACCTATGTCCCTGAATGTTATTTAGTTTAAAATGACTGCCCTATTTTTATTTATAATATTAAAATTAGTAACGAATTTTAAGACTTTTTAAAATAACCATAAATCATAATAAACTTGCCATATATGATGTGTTTTCTTTTCTTGTTCTCTCTCTGCTTTCCATTGGAACAGCCGGCATGGTGGTATAACCCTGTAAGTACTAACTTGAGCTAACTTTCTTTTAATTCTACTAAATACTAACTATTTCAAAAATATATCTGTTTGATGCTTATAGTAATTATTTATGTATGAAAGTAGTTGTTGAAATTCAACAAAAAAATATACCTCTCCTACCACAGTTTTTTCGCAATTTATTCGTATTTTCTTTATTGTTACTTCTAATTTCACCATAATTTTCAGAATGCTTGCTAAACTTTACAATGTTTTTCAGACAAGCTCAACAACATCTCAAACACCATTTAGCGTGTCAAATAATTGCAAGGAATTGCTCGATAGAAGGCTGCAAGTGAGATGGGAACTCCAGGTTAGTACAAAATACTATGCATCGCCTACAAAATACGATGTGTCTTATGATAGTTGCTTTGGTACCACATTGATGCCACGTGGTATACCTGTCGCAGTTAGTTGGTTAAATCAGACACACAACTAACTCTCAAGACCGTTTATTAAATGCCGACTTTTAACCATGTCACTAATATTCCGTCAGACAAGTGAGTGAACGCAACGTTTAACGAGTTGTCTAAACGTTCCTAGGCAACAAGAAATATACCATATAAATATTTTTTTATGTGTACTTAAGTTTATGTTTTAAGTATTTTTGTTGTTCTTACATGTTCAACCTAACACGAAGGATAAAGGGGGCTTCGCTTCGCTCACCCCCTTTACCCTTCACCTAAGCTACCGCAATGTTTTGCCCTGATATAAACTGTGCAAATCAGCTGTTGTCGTGACGCCATCTTGTTTTCCAACACGCTGGCTTTCGGTAAGACAGATTGTTAAACGTTTTCGACGATGCTTTATTTAAATCAAAATGCTAGTGACTTGGTTAAACGTCGGCATTTAATTAACGGTCTAGAGAGTTAGTTGCGTGTATGATTTAACCAACCAACTGCGACATACCTACCTCATGGTACCACCTCTGTGCCTCTCTGTTTAGGTGCCACGTGGTGGCATTTTTGTCTCGTAATGGCACACTTTGGTGATACTTAATCAAAATGTATTTATCCTATATTGTCAGGATTCAAAGTACCTATCAATATTTTTGTACTCCGACTTTCTTGGCCCCTTTACATAGGTACTACGGTTAAATTGATGTGGATTAAAGATATCGTTGTTGGCTTTGCATGTACAGAGTACCTGCTTTATTGATACTATTACATAATTTTGTAACATAATTTTGCTTCACGATTAATGAGAAATAATTAGATGATTACTCTTTTCACAAAAAAAACCAGGCGATGGTATGCGGATAAGGTAATGATTGTTACACAATGTACGCAATTAGTTAAGAAATAGACGATGTTGTTATATGTAGACAGTGTATTTCCTGGATTTACCAAAATATTGAAAACCATGATACCTACCAATTTATACTTATAAAATTCAAAGTCCTGACTGACTCACACAATCACCGACTGATTTATCAACGTACAGTATACCTCGCGCCACGAATTAAGAGCGCTGGGCGACGTTGGCGGGAATTACTGCGCATATGTACAGGTATTGAAAAGTGACTACTGCGCAATCAAGGTCACCGCTCATAACTCGTGGCGCGAGGTATACACGTATTTGTACATGGGTTACGTACATAGCGGATGGTATTGTTTATAGGACTGAGAAGGGATTTGGCGAAATTCATCTCCTAAGGGGGAGAAATGGGGGTTGAAGTTCATCTCCTAAGGGGGAGAAATGGGGGTTGAAGTTCATCTCCTAAGGGGGAGAAATGGGGGTTGAAGTTCATCTCCTAAGGGGGAGAAATGGGGGTTGAAGTTCATCTCCTAAGGGGGAGAAATGGGGGTTGAAGTTCATCTCCTAAGGGGGAGAAATGGGGGTTGAAGTTCATCTCCTAAGGGGGAGAAATGGGGGTTGAAGTTCATCTCCTAAGGGGGAGAAATGGGGGTTGAAGTTCATCTCCTAAGGGGGAGAAATGGGGGTTGAAGTTCATCTCCTAAGGGGGAGAAATGGGGGTTGAAGTTTTTATGAAAATCAAAAGCTGAAAGGCAGGTAGGCAGGGGAAAAGTTTGTATGGACTGGCCATTTAAAATAAAAACCAGTCAAGTGCGAGTCGGACTCGCGCACCAAGGGTTCCGTACACTGACAGTACCCTATTATATTAATTTCAAATTCATACCTCCATGCGTTTCTGAGAAAAAATCTTAACAGACGGTGAGACAGACAGACAGACAGACAGAAATTTACAGTTTTCGGATTTTCCTTTATTTGTGCTAAAGGCCAAGGGAAGTACCCTATAGGTTTTGATTCCCTTGCGAGTTCCACGCAAGTCTATACAAATTCAGCAAAATCATGAAATAATATCGCGATATCTTTTGATTGCGTTGACCTAGAAGTTTAATTTTTTTACAGCTCCAAGTGACCATAAACCTGAGTAATCGATATTAATTTCAACATGATACCTCCACGCGTTCCTGAGAAAAGGGGTCGTGAGAGACGGACAAACAGACAGACGGACAACAAAGTGATCCTATAAGGGTTCCTTTTTTCCCTTTAAGGTACGGAGACTGAGCGAGAGGAGCCGTGGGCAACTGCTAGTCTTATTATATATTTCATCTTTCAGTGGTTTAGTATTCCTATTTTCTTTTTGTCTCAAAGATGAAAACCTCAAAAATTATGATGTGTTTATTATATTTAAGACACCGTGCGTTACATTTAATATTATTCAACTACAACACTGGTACATGCAGTGTTGTAGTTGAAAGTTGGTGCATTATCTGTGCACCTTTCTGAAATCCTTCAACTTACGAGAGTCCTCGTAATGATACATCACACAGGTGCACAGATATCGTGAAACCTCTAGTTTACTTTGAGTTACGTTCTGTATAATCGAACGGGAATTGACGAACTTTGCGACGCTACTGGTATATAACTCATCTGTGATTCAGTCAGTAAGCATGTGTCAGTAACCTGGGTTGCAAACCTGTTTAGATCCGTGCCCTCAAAATCGTTCACTTCTACAGTGTTGATCCCTGTTAAAAACAAACGTCTTTTTCCGTACGGTGGCAAAGTTGTGACGTAGTTGTAGTTGGGACGGGTCGCAATTATGAACCTTATGCCATGGTAATAAAATTTAAGCCAATTCAATTCAGTTCAGCAAATTCAGTTCTCTAACAATTTACTTTTTCACAGGGTGACCTTATCCAGGTCTCCCTATCGGCCAGACTGCGCAAGGAGCAGTATATGGCGTTCGGCTTGTCTGGTGCTGAAGGCGCTCCGACGATGCTGGGCGCTGATGTGGTGGTCGCTTACTGGGATTCCAGGTGAGGGTTTATTCATCCCATGTGCTGCTTTCAGAGAACTCAGCATTGACGGATTGTACAAGATGTAAATTGTTCAAAGGCGATGCTATCTCTAATAATATGTTTGTTTATGGTGTCCTTAAACGAAATGTTTCCCAGGAAATTACTTTTAATTTTAAGAACTATACTTCATTTCATATAACATTAGAAAAAATAAGCAGTGGCGGCCAAGGTGGAGAGTGCTTTGAGTGCAGGCTCTTTTATGGGAAATAAAAATGGAAGGGCGCATGTTCAGATATATTCTATTCTTTCAAGAGTCAATGCATTCTCTACTACAACAACATACCTCTGAAGATCTTGAAATTGCCATTTGAGCAATTTAAAATCCATGTTAAAGCGACTTTGTCGAAAAAGGGATATTACAATGTTCAAGATTACTTAAATGATGGGTCTTTATGGGGTTAATCTGGGTCAACACAGACCTTGCTGTTAATAATTTTGTAATTATTTATTCCTGCTTATTAATTATGATAATTGACTAAATATTATATTTTGTATTAGTTAAGCATAAGCAATTTTTAAAAAGAGATCTAAAAATCAATCTGTGGGAGTTTCTACGCCCTTCTTCTCTCACAGTGGTCCAATGTAGAGAAGTGGCAAAAAATGACGATTGCTAAGTATATGTAAATATCTAACTTCAGTAATAAAGACATTTGGAATTTGGAATTTGGAATTTATTGTCATATAACTAAACTATTCTTGATGTTCATGATATAAATTATGTCCGTATCACCACAATAATATTAAACCGCGTTTAACTTCAAAACAAAGGTCAAATCCTATACACTTTTGTTTTTAAACAAGTTTTGAACAGTAGCTTATTTTTGTGGTAAGACCAATGTTTAGAAAAGGTACAGAAAAGTACTTTACATACATTTGGTACAGAAAAGGGTTTACTTACCTTTTACTGAATGGTTTCATTTAATATGCCACTTTTCATGTTCTTTTCTGTGTTTTGAATATTTTCCTTTATTGTGTTACCACAAATAATATTAAACCGCGTTTAACCTCAAAACAAAGGTCAAATCCTATACACTTTTGTTTTTAAACAAGTTTTGAACAGTAGCTTATTTTTTGTTGTAAGAACGATGTTTAGAAAAGGTACAGAAAAGTACATTACATACATTTGGTACAGAAAAGGGTTTACTTACCTTTTACTGAATGGTTTCATTTCATATGCTTCTTTTCATGTTCTTTTCTGTGTTTTAAATATTTTCCTTTATTGTGTTACCACAAATAATATTAAACCGCGCTTAACCTCAAAACAAAGGTCAAATCCTTTACACTTTTGTTTATAAACACGTTTTGAACAGTAGCTTATTTTTTGTGGTAAGACCGATGTTTAGAAAAGGTACAGAAAAGTACATTACATACATTTGGTACAGAAAAGGGTTTACTTACCTTTTACTGAATGGTTTCATTTAATATGCTTTTTTTCATGTTCTTTTCTGTGTTTTGAATATTTTCCTTTATTGTGTTACCACAAATAATATTAAAGCGCGTTTAACCTCAAAACAAAGGTCAAATCCTATACACTTTTGTTTTTAAACACGTTTTGAACAGTTGCTTATTTTTTGTGGTAAGACCCATGTTTAAAAAAGGTACAGAAAAGTACATTACATACATTTGGTACAGAAAAGGGTTTACTTACCTTTTACTGAATGGTTTAATTTAATATGCCACTTTTCATGTTCTTTTCTGTGTTTTAAATATTTTCCTTTATTGTGTTACCACAAATAATATTTAACCGCGTTTAACCTCAAAACAAAGGTCAAATTATACACTTTTGTTTTTAAACACGTTTTGAACAGTAGCTTATTTTTTGTGGTAAGACCGATGTTTAGAAAAGGTAGAGAAAAGTGCATTACATACAAAAAAATTAGTTGTAAGTAAGATAAGTAAGTATAATTTTGACGTTGAATAAGATAATTTATTTATTTATATTCAATTAAAAAAATGACTCTGACTCTGACTCTACACATATTGTTCTTAAGAAGGTATTTTCATAAAATTTATAATAATTAAAACAGGATAAAAGTTTGTAGTTTAGTTCTTAGAGAGTCTGATGTTTGACGGTAAGTTACGTTTTCGCAAATATCTGTAATATATTTCAACAACAGCAAAGCGTCACGCCTTTCCCCATACGGAGAATCAGAGGCTCAGTTATACCCCGGTTCGGCTAAGTTATTCAATACCCCATTAATATATTTTATGCCTTGAAATCGCATCAACCGCCTTCACATAACGTGTCCTTCAATACGGTATTTGACTGCGGCGGTATTTTGCCCTGCTATTTGCTGTAAAAATCAGTATATTTGCGTGCAAATCAGTATTTTTGATGTGCAGTTTAATATTTCCCTTGACTGCTAGTCAAAAAACATACTTTAGAGGAACTGTCAAAACGGTAATTTTGTTCACGAGTTCTATGAAATACTAGCAGTGACGTCATATTTAAATGCTGTCTTATTAACACGTTCAGCGCCAGTGTATCTTTAATGATACACCATAGGGTGCTTTGTCACAGGCCAGTGTATCCTTAATGATACACCACACTGCCCGACTTCGGAGGCCGGTGTATCCCACAATATACACAGTTTCATACATTTTAGTAGCGCATTCAAAAGCGTTGGCCCTGGAGAATGTGCCTGTGTTTTTGTGGTGTAAATATTTTAAAAAATAAAGAAAATATGGGGTTTTTCTTAAAAAAAATACTACAAAATTATAGGTATACTGTGTATACTGGCCTGTGAGAAAGCACCCTATGGTTTATCATAAAAGATACACTGGCGCTGAACGTGTTAACATAACATTGAGTTTATAAAATACAACCGCTGGAAATATACAATTCTGATATTGCCAAACGTTTTTGTTGAAATCGGTTCAGCTTGAGACATGTTTCTGGATTTATTGGACTACCTAGTTACCTTGGTACCTATAGACTTCACATCTTCTCCTTACAAGGTAGCAGATTCACAATGTTGCACCTTTCTTTAACAGTTTCTTGACTACGTTTCAGACTCAACCAGCCGAGGGTATCTGACTACACCATAACACACCTGGCGCAGTGCGACGGCGAGAGGGGTGTCTGTCCTGACTTGAGGCTGGGGGGAAGCAATGATGCTGTATTAGGTAACTCTTCAAACGATAATAATGATAAATGTTGCCCATTCATGTCGCCACCGCGGGGTGGGGCACATGGCTTTACCCGGGATGCTTCTAATATAAAGCCATATTCCAACCAGCTGGCTCAGTGTTGGTTGGTGGAGCTGGGCAGGGCTTGTTGCCAAACTGACTGTCATAAAAAAATAAAAAAAATAAAAAAGTACGAGTCAACCTAGCGGAAGAAGGGTTCCGTACCACCGCACAATGGTAGGGATGGTATGGAGGGAATAGTTAGGATATATTTGGATATTGGGATTTGGATACATAGCAGAATGTTGTTTACAAAGTTATTGGTGCGGCTACTTTCACACTTCATGTACGTAACCAGGTGCATTCACAAGTTTGTATGTGGTTTACAGATAAATAAATTATTTTATTCTGTTTTTTAGTACTTTTTGTTATAGCAGCAACAGAAATACATCATCTGTGAAAATTTCAACTGTCGTTCATGAGATACAGCCTGGTGACAGAAGGACGAACGGACGGACGGACAGTGGAGTCTTAGTAATAGGGTCCCGTTTTACCCTTTGGGTACGGAACCCTAAATACAAATTTTGGAAAATGGTAAAATGAAAATCCCTTTAGCTCTCGACCAACTTTCGAATTAGCTATTAAAATTAGGGGGTCAATAATTTGAAATGGTAGCCTCATAGTATACATTAGTATTAGATAACTACTTACCTACTTAACTTATGTTAATACTTTAATAATTAATCTTATCGTATTGTTATCTAGTAACCAAGATACAGGGAATCCTTATTTGGGGCTAGATCAATGTGTGTAAATAGTGTCCAAGGTATAATTTAATTAAATGGTTTTATTTTTTAATGTTAATTCTAATTATAATTTTATTTAATAATTTTAATAATAATCGTTTATTGCAGGCGTAAGCCCATAGAATATACAATATAAAAAATCAAATAAATGGTTACAAATTTAAAATGTCAAAATATAAATGCAAATGTTTTGAATATATAATATGTATGACCTGGAATTGACAATTCTGCATAAATGGACTGAAACTGAAACTAATAATATAATTAAAACTTTCCAGTCTCCGGCGACCAGAAAAACGGCATCACCACAATAATCTACCGGCGGCCGCTGAAAGCCCGCGAGCCGCAGAAGGACAAGGAGATCCTCACGTCCCGACCCCAGTCCGTCATCGCTGCGTTCGGGCCGCTCAACTCGAGATACGAAGCGAATGCGCACTCATTCATGGATACTACGAGGCATGATACGAAGATTGACTTCGGAGCTATGGTAAGGGTTTTTGCTGAAGCTGGGTTTTGCTGGCGGTTCGTTTACTCACATCCTTGGACGTCTTTATTCTCTGCCTACCGCTTTAGTGGCAGTCCTGAGGTTACTTTTAAATGTTTTGTTTGTTGGATCCCGAAATTCTTCATTTTATCTAACCGAATACTATCAGCCGGTGTGATAGAGGGTCAACTAATTACCACTCCTCTGGATATATCTACAATAGAAAGTAATTTACCGAGCGAACACAGCGAGTTCGTTTCAGGATTGGGCAAAAATTCTTTCGTATGTCCGGATGCTATCTTGTACAGGCCGCATTTCTCCGCTGGTTCTCGTGAATTTTTGTGAGCAGATTCGATTATTAAATAGATATTTTGTTGATTCAGTTTTTGGATTTTTTTCAAAATGGCGGAGATGTGGGTGTTTTAAAATTTCACAAAACCGGTTCAGTCCAAACAGCTTGAAAGATTTTAACAAATGAAGTGTCGATTGATTTGTAAGGACCGTGAGAGTAACAGGCTATATCATTTTAGTGAAAAGTTAACAGGTTGGGTTTAAAACCGCAAAATGTAGTTTACAAAGTTATTGGTGCGGCTACCTTCATACTCCGAGTACGTAACCAGGTGCATTCATAAGTATGTATGTGTTATTAAAAGAAAGTGTCACTCGCAGCTCACAGAGCCACTAGTTTATGAATATTTGACTTAACCCTCTCAATATCCATTAAAAAGTAACAAAATATGGCTATAAAAAGCCAAATTGCCATGGCGGCCAGATTATTGAATTTTTTTCATTTACTCAGTCAGTCGACCAATCAAGTATGAGATACCAGAGAGAAGGTGCGTTTATCCTCTATTGCCGGTCAGTATTGCCAGTAATAAAAGAGAATAGAGGATAGTAGTAATTATTTTATAAAACTAGTGGCCCTATGGGCTGTAGGCCTCGCTAACAGAGGGGACTGTGAACCAATTTATTAACCGAGCGAGCGAAGCGAGCGAAGGGCTCCATTTCGACATGATAGGAGGCCGATTTTGCTTTCGTCTGTCTGTGTCTGCCAGTTCCGGTCTAGGGGTCACAGTTTTCAAGCGATCCTCAATAAACTTGGCAAACGTGTTGCTTGAACTAAAAGAACTAAAAGATTGTTTTTGTCGAGAGCTTTTCTCGATTTTCCCCTTGTATTTTAGATTAAATAAAAATCAAGTAGTAAAGTAGCCGCACCAATAACTTTGTAAACTACATTTAGATTTAAAATACAATCTATTGACTTTTCACGAAAATAGTTATAGTCAATTTCACTCATTCTCATGGGCTATTTAGTCCATGGAATTGGTACATTTTGGTTTGCATCAAATGGGGTAGTTCTGATTTTTTTTATATGTTGTATGTAATGAGGTGGTAATGACAAATATAATTTTTCGACCTCGAAAGCCCTCCAGAACATTATAAAATTCATGAAAAACCATTAAATTTTTGATAATTTTTCAGTTTTTGCCATTTTTTACCACCAAGGACCTGTTTTACGGTAGAAGTCACTATGAATTATTTTAAAGTAGGCTAAATTTGCAACAAAATGAGAATAGTTGCGTCTCGATAAAGTGAATAGTTTTAAAGAAACAGCTGTTAAAATGTTTGCAAAATATACAAAAAAAAAACGAGTTTTTAAAAGTTCTCGTCAATGTGGTCAATTATTGATCTATTTCACAACATAAATTCATATACGTTATTAAAGAAGAAAAATTTTTCAACAAAACGAGACCAATTTGGCCTATTAAGATCTGATAGTTTCCTAGCTACAGCTGTTCAAAGTTGCTGAGGTGTGTAAACAAAATGAAATACGACTTATGAAATAAGCATTATAATTTATAAAAAGTAATAATTAGAGTATAAAAATTTAAAGACATATATTTTATATTTAAAGACATACATTTACATATTATCTTTGCATGTGGCGGTCGAAGTTGAGGTCATCACATTTATATTATATTTATTATTAGTTTTTCTTGTACATCTTTGATGGACCAGGCTGATCCTCTAAATCGACAGTACACCTTTTGGGAGCTTGCTTCGGTAGCATTTCGTCATCGACCAGCTCAGGCAGGTCGAAATCGTCATCTGATGGTGGGTCATCGATGGTAGGTTCGTCAATGTCATCACACATCAGGTCTGGTTTGTTATCACAAGATTGGCTGCAGTGGTTGCAAACAGCCGAGCATTTGAGTCCTGCTTTTCTGCAACCTCAGCTGCTGGTACAACCTTTTTTGCAGTTGCAGGAAATCATGTTTAGCAGGGGTTGAGGAGCTGGTGGTTTCGTCATCAGTTGAGGAATGAGGCCTCTAGTGCTCCGCATTCAGCCCCAATCGAGTGGGTTCTTCTTATTTCCAAGCCACATCTGAACCTGAAACAAGACCAACAACAAAATTAAGAATCGTAACTGTTCAAAATTATGAATAATATCGTGGGTTTATTATTGTCAAAAATATATATATATTTTCACTTGGTGGTATGTTCGCAGAGAGTTAAATCTTGCAGCATCGCTGGTTGGTGACAACTTGGCGAGGTTCATGTTGGTCTTAGCATTTTTGACAGACAGCCTAAACTCAAAATTGTATTATTTAGGAAATTTTGAAAACATTTGAACAGCTATATCTTTGAAAATATTCAGTTTATCGAGACTTAACTATTCTCATTTTGTTGCAAATTTAGTCTACTTTAAAATAATTGGTGACTTCTACCGTAAAACAGGTCCTTGGTGGTAAAAAATGGCAAAAACTGAAAAATGATCAAAAATTTAATGGTTTTTCATGAATTTTACAATGTTCCGGAGGGATTTCGAGGTCGAAAAATTATATTTGTCATTACCACCTCATTACATAACAACATTTAAAAAAATCAGAACTACCCGATTTGATTCAAGTGAAGACCCCTTTTATGGTACGATTTCCATGGATTAATATAGGTCCTCTTTACTAATCCGTCTCCTACTTCGAGGAGTCCAAATTTAGTATGTTTTGAAAATAATTCTTGGATTTTTAGAAAACAGGCGGCCGAATGTTAATGGTGTAGTATATTTTTAGAACTGGCTCATGAAGCCCTTTAATTTGATACCCAACACGATAGGTTTAAAAAAAACATACAAAAAATTAATGACGTCATAACTCCCCCCTAAAGGAAAAATCGAGGAAAGCTCTTGACAAAAAAATCTTTTAATTCAAGCAACACGTGTGCCAAGTTTTGTGAGGATCGCTTGAAAACTGTGGCCCCTAGACAGGAACTGACAGACACGAGACATAGAGACAACGAAAGCAAAATCGGCCTCCTATCTTGTCGAAATGGGGCCCCTCGCTCGCTTCGCTCGCTCGGTCAATGAATACTGAAGACTCTTGGTGTAGGTAAGTCTCAGGACTTGGCTGCTGGAAATGTCGACTTTAACGGTCTCAACTATTTCTTTGCCATCCCCCCTGTCGTGATGGACCCCCTCGTTAAGGAAGCCACCCTTCGTAACCTACGGTCCAAGACCACAGCCCACAGTTCACCCTTCAACTTTAACCATGTCGGAATCGGCGCAGTAAGGAGGGCAATATTAGCGATCTCTTCAAAGGCCATAGGTGAGGACAAGATCTGTTATCAGATGATAACCACCATCATCGATGAGCTATTACCTATCATCACCCACATAATGAATGTGTCGCTTGAACAATCTTGCTTCCCCACTCAGTGGAAACAGGCACTTGTGATTCCCCTACCTAAAACGTCCAATCCCGTCGCCTTTAAAGAATTCCGTCCCATATCTATTCTGCCTATCCTCTCCAAAGTCCTGGAATCAATTGTTCACATCCAGCTCTCCTCCTACCTTTCCTCAAATAACTTATTAAATCCCCATCAATCAGGTTTCAGGCCGGGTCACAGCACTACCACGGCTCTGCTTAAAGTCACTGACGATATTCGATCGGCTATGGATCAGAAGCAGCTTACGGTCCTTACACTGCTTGATTTCAGTAGCGCCTTCAACTGCGTCGATTTCGATATCCTGGTTGAAATTCTAAAGTCGCTTAAAGTCTCCTCGCACTCGGCTCGCTGGTTTGACTCCTACCTGAGAGACCGCCAGCAGCGCATTAAGTCTGAGGAGATCTCCACGGACTGGTGTGAGCTCTCCACGGGTGTCCCGCAGGGTGGTATCCTTTCTCCTCTCCTCTTCTCAGTATTCATAAACTCCATATCTGACGTTCTTAGTTCTTCTTATCATCTCTACGCAGATGACCTCCAAATATATCGGCACTTCTCTCCGTGTGATGTGAAACTGACTGTAGAGGCGTTGAATGCTGACCTCGACAACATCAGGAAATGGGCTATTTCATATGGGCTGCAAGTCAACCCGGGAAAATCTCAAGCCATGATTATGGGTACACGGCATTCGCTTAACTTGCTACAGAATTCGCCCGTCGATCCTGTATTGTATGATGGTACCATAATTAATTACAGTGAGAAAGCTAAGAATCTTGGGGTTATATTTGACAACTTGCTGTCCTGGTCGCCCCATGTTTGTGAGGTCAGCAGACGAGTCTTTGCGTCATTTCACTCCCTCCGAAGATTGCAGTACTTCCTGCCACGGCAGACTAAAATCACTCTTGCTCAGTCCCTTCTACTACCTTTAATAGACTATGCGGATGTTTGTTGGGCCAGCGCGAACGAAGAACAACTGAACAAACTCGAACGACTTCAAAATCTCGGGATTCGGTTTATCTACGGCTTGCGCAAGTATGACCATGTCTCCCAGTATCGTAAGGAGCTGGAGTGGCTTCCGATCCGTCTTCGCCGTGACATGCACATTCTCTCCTATCTGTTCAATATTTTGCGAATCCCCTATACCCCACATATCTACGCCAACGTTTTGACTTTCTTTTCCCCAGGGATAGCAATCCGAGATCCCACACGGTGTCTCTCCTTTCAACTCCTCGGCATAACACTGCCGCTTACGAACTCTCGTTTAGGTTAAGGGCAATCCGACTGTGGAACGCACTTCCCTGCGCTATTAGGGAAAGTCCCTCAATTTTCACTTTTAAGAAAAGATTGAAAGTGCATTTCCTTTCTCTTCCGTAAATGGTACCATATTTATATAGGTATATGTATGATTTATTATAGTTTATGTATGTTCATGCTATACATTTTATTTTATGTAGTGGAAGTATATATATATATATTTATTTTATATTTGGTATAGTTTATATATATTTTGAAAGTAATTTGCGTCCGTATGTATAGTGTTATTGCGAACTAGGACTTTCCTGTATAATTAACTCTCCTGTCCTGCCTAGGTTTGCTGGAAGAAATCTCTTTTTAGAGATAAGCTCGCCTTTGCTTATTACATTACTTTTAATTGCCTGTAACTTTATACTATCTATGCAATAAAGAATAAAGAAAGTAAAGAATAAAGAATATAAATATTATTCCAAGTCCTTACTAGATGTTCATGCGCGAGTGGACGGTAGGTAAATTAAAATGTAATGCAAGTCCATACTAGGTGTTCATACACGACTGGATAGGTTAACGTGGGAGAACCTGTGGCTCTGCTACCCCGTATGGGAGAAGGCGTGACGGTTTCTTTGCGTGATCCCGCAGAACGACAACGCCTGCATCGGGCTCGCCTCTCTCGACGCGGAGGGCCCGGCCGCCTGGGCGCCGCGTGTCATCTCCGCGGTCGGCAACTTCAGCGCGAGGATCGGACCTGCGGGCGGGAGGAGAGGGTATACCCCGATTACTGGTAGGTACCACCTGCCACCTACGAGATAACCACTTATCCAAAGTGACCGGCTTATTCCACTAATTCCCTGCGAAGGGGATTTCTGGATTTTTTGATAATTTTTGTCCTTAAATCCCCTTCCGGCATTACAACGCCAAGCAAAGGGGGTTTCTGGACAAAATTTTCGAAAGTTTTGTCACCACAAATCCCCTCTTCGATTTATTTTCAGGGTTTTCTTTTTTAAATATAAGTTTAAAGAACTAATTAGCAGTTTTTTGTGTAGCAAAATTAGGACTGATTACCTAATTAAGTAGTTCTTTAAATTCGACTAAAAAAAAACATGTAAATAAATGTAAAAGGGGATTTGTGGAACTTCTGAGACTTTTATCCAGGAATCCCCTTTGCTCGGCGTTGTAACGCCGGAAGGGGATAGTCACAGGGGATTTGTGGAAAAAGCCAAGCAACCAACTATCGCTACTAGTTATAACCTGATGCCTTTTGTGACAAATTACCATCTTGCAATCTTCTACCATCTGTATTGACAATTTGCCTAGTTTAATCAATAAATCTATATGAGCTACATTATCAACATTTTGATTATAATTAAATTGTTTCATGCAGACAATGATATTTCTAATGGCTTTGTGCCCTACGGTAAGTTTTTATTTAATATGTAATGGTACTTCATTTCGTTAACTTAGTACGATCTCGCACAAGTCGGTACTATCTTTAGAAACTTTTTAAAAATAGATTTATATTTCTTTGTATTTGACACCTCACCTCCGAAAATATATAATTATTTCTAATACTGACTTCTCAATAGCAATCTACAGAGCTGTAGGATCACAAAAGAGGACAGGAAAATTTTGATGATCCAAGATCCTTTATATTTAAACATTCCGATAGAAAATAGTAGTTTATGTGACTGCTGCATAATGGAGGGCATTAAAACTGAGTTTCATAATAATATCACTCGAGAGTTTTAATGCCTAATTATGTACAGTTACATACACTAGTTTATCTACACACATATCATAAGCTCTCTTTGATGTGTTCAGGAACCGCATGTTTGACCGGCATTGTGGCTCTGCAGTTGTTTAGCTTGTTCTGTAGTACCAACTTCACGCAGGCGGGCGTCGGCGTTCGAAATTTGAATGTCAGTACCAACTTCACAGACAAACTAGAGACGGCACGCAGGCAGGCGTCGGCGTTCGAAATTTGAATGTCATTATATGTAGAAAAACTACACATAATGACCATAATGTGTAGTTTTCCAGATACGAATCGAGTTTTTACCAAGTAGTTTAACATAATGCTGATCGTAACGTGCGGTTTTTGAACGCAGTAAAGAGGGTTTATGATACGTGTGTAGATAAATGAGTTTTATGTCTTTTATGGCCGGTTTCCTGGGCGCTGGTTAAGTTAACAAATTGGTTAAACTGATTTCAGCCAATCAGGTGTCGCTATTTTGAATATTAGCGGCACGTGATTGGCTCAAATCATTTTAACCAAGTTGTTAACTTAATCAGCGCCCAGGAAACCGGCCGTTAGGTGTCTATTTCTTTACCAGTTTTTGAAATGTCTGAACCGATTCGGCAGTGACCTACAAAGCCAAGTCCCGGTGGGGCAAATATTAATGTGATGAGAACCGATGTTTGTACCCTAGTCATGGTTGTTTGTCTATCTAAGTATAATATCTATCTATATAAGTATGTGTGTCGTTGTCTAGAACCCAAGATACAGGGAATCCTAGTTTGGGGCTAGATCAATGTGTGTAAATAGTGTCCAAGGTATTATTATTATTATTGTTAATTAGACACGTCATTTCCACAGGCCACCCGTCGTGGGGCATCGCCTGGTACATCAACGATCAGCTGATCCCCGAGCTGTACGTGGAGCGCGGCATGACGTACACCTTCACCGTGGAAGGAGGCGACGACAGGACCAACCCCGCCAAGTAAGATTTACTCATTTACGAAGTGCCGTCTGCGGGTTTCCTGGCCCAGAGGACCTCGATCGCCCTTTGAACATTTATACCTAAGGCGATACCTCGTCCGTGCAAAGGTCCCCGTTACTCCAGGCGCAAAGACCCGCAGTGTGAGAGGGACGGATTCGGGGAAAGATGACATAACGTAGCGTTAAACCACAGAAAAATTGTTTAAAAATATACTACGCTATTTTGTTAAAAAGATTTTCAATGTGAGTTTACGAATACACAGTATCCACATTTGGAACGCAGTTTCACAATGAAATTATTTCGGATTTCAGAATTACAGGAAAAAATAAAACAATTAAGAGGTTATTTCGTAATTAAATTTTATCAAGAAAATTTTATCCAATCGCGTTATCCTTCAGTGGGAATCTTAATCAAATACTCTATTAAGGTTAAACCAAAAATCAGATCTGTAGATGATTTCATAATGGAGTAAATTGATTCGAAAAATACCCCATATTTTTTTCGTATCACCTTAATAAGTGTAACATGTATTATTGACCGAGTGACGAAGTCTCCTTTTCAGGATTGGGCAAAAATACTTTAGTATGTTGTCCTCCACAGGCCGCATTTCTCAGTTGAGAAATTCACGAGAACCAGTTGGTTCTCGTGAATTTTCGTGAGCAGGTTCGATAACTAAATATATTTTTTTGTCGATTCGGTTTTTGGAATTTGTTCAAAATGGCGGAGATGTGGAGGTTTCAAAATTTTCAAAAAACCGCTTCAGTCCAAACAGCTTGAAGAATTTTAACAAATGAGAGTCGTTGGATTTGTAGAGACCATGAGAGTAACATATATAATTTTAGTGAAAAGTAAACAGGTTGGGTTTAAGACGACAAAATGTAATTTACAAAGTTAAAGGTGCGCCTACTTTCATAATCCATGTACGTAACCAGGTGCATTCATAAGTATGTATGTGTTATCAAAAGAAAGTGTCACTTTCAAGGTCTGCAGCTCACCGAGCCACTAGTTTAGGTTTTCCCGTCATCCATTGATATCGCGGAGGTCATGCCCGTAGAGAAGTTGCCCACGTTTTGCCAGTACATAGTTCGATGCAAGAACAAAATGAATCAGCAAGCATAATAGGAGGAGCCTCATGGACGTGAGAAAGGATGAGCAATAACAGATTATCTATGTTAGCTTGTTCTTTACTTGGGGATCCCAGCACACACTGGGTCTTAACCTAACATTACATAAACATTTACATACAGGCACTTTTATTTATTTTATTTATTAATTCCATCTTAGTGTACAACTTGACAGATTACAGTCCAAGGCGGTATACGCAGCACATATAAAATATAAAAAATCATGATAAAAATACAATTTGCAAATGTCAATAAAATAAAATTAGAATAATGTACATACATTGCATCTGGCCCCACACTAGGATACCCTGTGCAGCGGGAACAGCGACATTACGCACATATAAACGTCCAAGACCTGTTTTTTTTTCTTGACTCCCAGCCGGGGATCGAACCCGGGACCTCTCGCATGGTGGGCAGAGCCACAACCGCTGCGCCACAGAGGTCGTTGTGGCTTTCCTATATAGAGTGCAAATGACACAGTTGTGCTGGTTATGTAGAAAAGTGTGCGACGAAACTGCTTCTGTTATCCTGATAAAGTCAGAGTCAAACTTTATACTGTAGATATTTACATATACTTAGCAAACGTCATTTTTTGCCTCTTCTCTACATTGGACCACTGTGGGAGAAGAAGGGCGTAGAAACTCCCACAGATTGATTTTTAGATCTCTTTAAAAATAGGTTGTGCTTAACTAATACAAATATGAAAAATTTAATTGTTATGATTAATAAACAGGAATAAATAATTACAAAATTATTAACAGCAAGGTCTGTGTTGAGCCAGATTAACCCCATACAGTCATACTGTCATTTAAGTAATCTTGAACATTGTAATATCCCTTTTTCGACAAAGTCGCTTTAACATGCTTTTTAAATTTCTCAAATGGCAATTTCAAAATCTCCACTTGGTTTTACCAGCGTTTAACAATAAATTATTAACTGTGAACCAATTCAATGTTAAAGACAATACACCATTAACATCATCAAAATCTCCTTTTTGTCTTTCAATTTTGAAGACCATTGAAGTATCATCAGCAAACAACACTATGTCAGTTAATTTCTCCACCATGAAAGGCAGATCGTTAATATATACCAGGAATAAGAAAGGGCCTAATATGGAACCTTGTGGAACACCAATTTTAACACCCGATCCATCAGATTTTACGCCGTTAACTTCTGCCTTTTGAATGCTATTGCTTAGGTATGATCTTAGTAGATCCAACGCTTTTTTTCTAACTCCGTAATGATTTAATTTAATTAATAGCGTATTATGATCAACACAATCAAACGCCTTCGACAGGTTGCAAAAAACTCTGATAGCATCCTGTGCGGACTCCCATGCAGAATAAATATGAGATATAAGGGTAATACCTGCATCCGTAGTCGATTTACCCCTAGTGAAACCATATTGTTTAGCGTGGAGTTGTTTTGTACGGTTGAAGTGTGAGAGCATTTGATTG
The DNA here is from genome assembly GCA_949825045.1 of Argyresthia goedartella. Classification (NCBI taxonomy): domain Eukaryota; kingdom Metazoa; phylum Arthropoda; class Insecta; order Lepidoptera; family Argyresthiidae; genus Argyresthia; species Argyresthia goedartella. The sequence goes on from OX463831.1 coordinate 27,630,966, forward strand.
AGTATTATCTTTTCAAATATTTTACTTAGTGTTGGAAGAACAGATATTGGTCTGAAATTTGAAGGATCGCCCTTATCTCCCGACTTGAACAGATGTATCAGTTTACTATGTTTCATGAGGTCTGGGAAAGCCCCATCGTCAACACATTTATTGAATATATAAGCTAAGTGTGGGGGGCTATAACTAGAATTACTGAACCAATGACTTTGACTGATATACCCCACAGGTCTTCCGTATTTTTTAAGTTAAGTAATTTATACGTTTTGACAATGTCCTGGGGATGTAAACGACCTAGAGAAGAGTCTCTACATTGGACCACAGTGGGAGAAGGGCGTAGCAACTCCCAAAGATTGATTTTTAAATCTCTTTTAAAAATTGGTTGTGCTTAACTAATACAAATATGAAATTTTTAATTATTATAATTAATTAGCAGGAAAAAATTAATACAAAATTATTAACAGTTCAAATTCTGTGTTGGGTAGGATGCCACACCCAATGATGAGGATGAGGATGTGGTGCCAGAGCCAATTTATATATAGTTTGTGATGATACGCCCGGGTCACGGACGATAGTTTATGTATCGCTTGTAAATAAAAATAGTTTTATTTTTCTCTCGTAAATATATATTTTTTGCTCCAATGTCGGGTAAATGACCATCCTTTAGTCGGGCGTAACTTCAAAAAACAACACCCTGTATATGCTTACGTCAATTTGCAGATTCCACCCATTCTACATCAGCGACTCCCCGGAAGGTGGCTTCGGGCAGAAGAAGGAGGAAGACCAGCGCAAGCAGAGAGTATTCGCCGGCGTGGCTTACGACAACGAGGGCTACCCGTACCCGACTGCAGGTGGGCTTGCTCCCTTTGACAGGGCCGTTTTTAATGACGAAATAATGGACTGACGTACAGTTCCGGCATAGTTTCTTCAGCTCTGAGTAAGCTGTTCTTCTCTCTCTCTCACCCCACCTTACAATATGCGAGATAGAAAGGTCAGAGCTCGCTCAGAGCCGAAGAAACATGGCGCGGCCTAAACTAAATATCTATCTGATGAGTAATAATTATATATTTTGTCCTTGAGACAACAATTTAGACATTCCAATAACTGACTTCGACTTAATTTTGGCCCTGTGCACGCGGCGAAATGGGCCCCTGAGTTTCGTACCGATTCAGGGCCCCCCATGGCATGACTCCGAGTACAGCCCTGTGCGCGACCCCAGTCATCCTGTACCTGAATACGTCCCTGCTCATGCTATTGGCCAGACCGGTCCTTATACAAAAACTCGTTATGCGGCCTATTACAAATTTCGCAGGAACAATATCTCGATAGATAGAGGACCCAGGCATTTAAAACACCAGCCTCATTGCTGGGTGATTTGATGCCGCCCCTGAACTCGTTGTACCCTAAATTTATTACAATTGGTCACGCCATGGCCAATTTGCTTACAACATGGGCTCGTATCACTAACTGGGTTCATTGGGCTAACTGTTCCTCTGCGGAAAAATCCTGCTCACAGCGCCCCCAGGCCCACCTGTGATTCCGGGGAGGGGATAACTGACAGCCCCAAGATCTCTGCTCTCCGGCACTCTTCCTCTAAAAACTTGACCAGGTCGGAGAAGGCGGGCTGGTTGTATGCCTGATTCCCGTGTGACTGTTGGAGGCTCGTCTGCACGTCCATTGGAAGGCGAGACAAAACAACATGCAATAAATAGTAGGTACGACCCTTCGCCTACTGGTAACCCTAATTTTTCCAAGGCCTTGGTGACAGACAGTACCGGATTTAACACTTCCGCCTGTATGTCGTTAATCCTTGTCACCGTTGGAATGTTGAAAAATCGCTTTTACTGAGCGTCAACTAATCTCCGTTAATTGTGATATCGCCTTATCAACAACTGGCGGGCTATTTCGTAATAAGCGTACGTGACGGCCTAATGCAATAGCAAGTCCTTAGCTTCGCCCCGCAAAGCCGACATTAACTGAGCCATCTTGTCGGCTTTGGGTAAAGCCTCCCTTTTATGCACCAGGCTGTCAAATATATTTCTAAAGCTAGTCCATTCGCCCACAATACCATCAAATGGAGGTATCTGAATTACCGGTAATCGAGATACCAATCCTTGAGGAGAAGGGTCTTCTACTTCATCAGCACAACCAGCCCACTGCGCTATGTTGCTCGACATATCCAAACATCGGGAGACATCGGCTATCAATTTTCCTAATTTGTCAGCCGGAGCCCTTTCTATCATCTCTGCGTGAGAGCAGAGCTCGAGAGCTGCATTACAGTGTTGTTCGGCTTCTTCAGCACGTAACAAAACAACGTCGCTCCCATCAACGCGTGTTATCAAAGAGTGGACAGACCTGAGCCAAACCCAAAGCATGCTTACTCCAGCTTGAAGTTCTAACAATCACATGATGAACAATACCTTCTATTTACAAAAAACTTAATTTATAGAACTCGAAAACAAATCTTCCGCCCAAGGTTATCCTAATTTGAACTCAGAGTAACGTGGGATCACAGAAACAAATCAAATTAAGTTTCACTTATTTAATCATTCATTTGCCAGAGGCAATTATGAGGAGAGCGACATCTTCGGGAGTAAAGTAAAAGGCTTGAGATGCGCGCAAATACCAGACTATACTAGACTTATTTATTATAGGGAATCCTAGCTTATATACTAGGTTGCTACATGTTATTAATGACGTGCATAAGACATAGTGCGTGATGAATATAAATATACCTTATCTGTGACGGTCGTCAACTTATCTTAACATTACGTGAAAATATGACTAACATAGTCGACCGGCACAGATACTCCCCCCTTTAGGGAAAAAAATAAATGAATATACTTATAACAATGAACAACATAAAATAAACTGGCCGCACACTACATAAAATAAACTAAAAACTGGAAAACAGAAAAACACTAGGAAAATGGGGCTTCGCGGTTAGTAAACTAACCTAACCTATAACTGGAAAAGATCCGCAGGAGAGTCGTCTGATGCTGCAGCCGCCCATGTTTTTCAGGAATCGATGAGTCAATTTACATCGCACGTCGTTGAAGTTGTAATCACTGTTTGTTTATAATTGCGACCGTACCTACACAAGGATGATCTTGCTGAATCAGCGTCAGCATTAAATCTGTAACCTTGGCTGTAGGCAGTCAATGATCTCGTACGTCATGTGTACGTGCGTGCTCTTCACTCTTGAGTGAATATTAAGTTGTCGATTGATGAAATTTGTGTGCCTAAAAACCTTGGGATTTGGCAACATAGGGCACATCTTGTACACCAATCGTTTATATATATATATATATATATATATATATATATATATATATATATCTCTCTCTTCAGTGATTTGATTATTCTTCGTGCGATGTTCTTCCTGGATGATTTCAATATTCGTTGAATTAGGTATATAGATGATGTTTCAATACTCTTCTGGGGGCTGGAACGGCTTCCTATGTCTTGAACTTGAAAAAGCTGCTTGCTGTCAATGAATTTGCCGACGCGTTCGTTTCTGCTGGTGCGAGCTCCATTTTGATAAATCAGCAGTCGGCTGACTATCGGTTCATTATTCTTGCGGTATCTTGATTTCGATGCGGGAAATCTTCAGTTGAAATTATTTGGCTTCTGGTCCGTTTTCAAATCTGGTCCGGTCATGGCTTGCTTGATGTCGTCTTGGTTGCCGAAGTCGGGGCTCGGCGATCTTGGACGAAGTGCTTCTTGCTTGCACTTCTAAGGTGGCAGCACACGGAGTTTTCTTCGCGGCTGGGTCCATGCTGCTATTACCGAAGGTTGCTGATGTTCAAAAGTCGGGTCACCACTTTGCCAGAGGCAATTATGAGGAGAGCGACATCTTCGGGAGTAAAGTAAAAGGCTTGATATGCGCGCAAATACCAGACTATACTAGACTTATTTATTATAGGGAATCCTAGCTTGTATACTAGGTTGGTACATGTTATTAATGACGTGCATAAGACATAGTGCGTGATGAATATAAATATACCTTATCTGTGACGGTCGTCAACTTATCTTTACATTACGTGAAAATATGACTAACATAGTCGACCGGCACAATTCAATAATTCACTTTCCATTTTATGTATTATTAATCCCAATATATTTAGAACACTACCATATGTAGGTATGTTCTGTTCAAATCAACACAAACTTGAGCCCTGTGTTCATAGTCGGTCCACAAATAAATTGATCTACAATTTCAGTTGAACACTGTTCATAAGGTTTCCAAAGTTCACTTATGTTTCAATCAATACTGGAATTTCAATCAATCTAAACCATAACATAGCAACTCCACAATGTTGTACTATCAGTTGTGAGATGTCTCTCAACAAAACAACTGCATTGTGTGCTGCAGTGCATATGCCGGTCTTTACCTACTGTGGATATAGGAACCATCACCTGCCCGAACCTAACAGTCGCAGCACATGACGGACCGCAATTATTTCAGCCCCCAGAAGGCTATCCAGTGAATATAACCACGCTCTGCTACCAAAATGATCTCACATACACCAGGGCCGGATTTAGACTAAGGGCCCATAGCTAGTAGAAACACTTCTCCGACCGTGATGGAGATTAGATCTGTCGGCGGTTCGCGAACTATGTTCTTAAACGCTAATAGATACCTGTATGTGTCCGGCTGTGATGACGACCTTCTTCCTAGCAAGGTACCAGACGCGCGCATCTCGGAAAGTCCAAATACTTCGCTGAAGGAGGTTCTCTGCGTCTCCTTGCCGACAGCAAGTGACATACACTGTTCACTTAATCCAAATAACGTGGTGGCCTCTCGGTGAGGCTCCGAACACTCTTACACTGGGGTCCCTTATCCACGATACTTCCCGCGATCCGATCTAATGTCTCCCAGTGCAACGATCAACCTTGAGGTTATGCTCAAATCTCTTCGGCCCATCCGCAGTACTGAATTTCAGCAACCAAAACTCGCGGTTGGATGGCAGTTGACTTATCCAAAGGAGAATTCACAAAACATTCACGCATTCCGGCGCGCCCCCAATTCAACCGGTTTTTTGAGGTAGGTAACATACATCTGTCCATGTGACAGTTCCAGCCCGTTCTTAGACAAAAGATGAAGGGTGCGTTGAAAACTACATCTACCTATTACTATAATAATCACAAAATCGAACAAAGTTTGGTTCCGAACAATGGTTTGGCCTCCAATGAATGAGTTTGACTTCATAACTGACTTGAAACTTTGATAACTTCCTAGAAATTATTTCGAGTATAACCTGCAACTGAAATAGCGAAAATATCCTACAATTAATGTCATTGACTAGATACAACATTTAATAAATGCTTGGAAATGATCTGGACTGGCAATCACTCGGAATAGCAATATTTAACTTTAACTTTGATATTCTTCTTAGTGGGCCGCTACTGCGAGTGGTCGCACAAGACCGTCGACCAATCAGCGCAGTCCGCGACCTTCGAGGAGTACATGAAGACGTTGCAACTGGAGTGCAACGAGGGGGAAGCTGCTGTGCTTAGCTGGACTGTGGCGCATGAGACGCCAGACTTGGTCTATTATCAGGTCAGTACCATGATTTGCCAATAGAAAGTCTTTGTTCTTTCTCCCCAGATTTGGACTCGGGACTCCTCGTTTATCAGGTAGAACCTCAACCAACATGCCTGGTTCAAGACCGTGACATAATCTTACCATAAGAATTAAGTCTACTTCTGGATGTAACCTCTGAATTCCTATCACAAAGCTGGTAATTTATTTCCGGTCGCCCCATGGTTGCTTCATATTCTGATTGACTACTACCCACACCTTAAAAGTTTCATCTGACCGTTGAGCTGGTGGTATACTAGTGCTCTTTGATCCCACTTAAGAATATGTTTCTTTTTGTCCTCAGTGTTATACCCACAACAATCTTGGCTGGAAGATCCATGTTTTAGACCCTGGTACACCAGTGCCATTACCTGGAGATCGTCGCGCAGGTCTAAGCGCCGCCGGAAAATGCCTGCCTTCAGCAGCACTGACGTTAGCTGTCTTAGTGTCAGCTGTTACCGCCACATTCAGATGAACGCGTTCATCAAAATTAAATAATACTGCTTTCTCAATTTTTCGAATTTGATTTGAGGAAAGCTGAATTGAATTGTTGTGATATGCACGACGGGAAGTATCGTAAAATACAGGTGTTTTTTTTAATATTTATCGATATCAGAAATGTCAATCAATCTATTGTATATCAATTCCATATCAATATTTAAAAGTAGCATTTACGATGCATGATCTATCTATACCGACTAGGACCTTACTGATATTTGAATAATGTTAGATAACTAATATATAACTATTTACAAAATACTATTTTACTTGTGATTGATGCATTAATCGAGTTTTGACTTGTTGAATGTTGATTCAAAATGTATCGATGCCAGTTTCGCAACATTGACAATAATGAAATGTAATGATGAATTTAAGTAAGTATTAATTATTTAGAGTTACTTTGTACGTCCTTGTCACGTGACAATAAATAATGTTAACTCTACTTTGAAATTAAGTATCAATTGTAATTGTAAACGCAACAGATAGTTAGTAAGTTTTCAAGACAATAATCAAATGAAGCTGTTAACTGATAAAATACATTCGTAATATACCTATGAGACGGTTTGAGAATAATTTTTTGGTACCAACTTGGTACTTACATTTAGTTATTTTTGGGACGGATAATAAATTGCAACTTATTTATATTCATACAAACTCATGAATATCACGAAAACATTCCCAAGTATCTAACAATTAATCGCTAATGCCTTTATAACACAAGCATTCGAGAAAGTACCGTCTAGGTATGTTGTAAAATACTGCGATGTGTATGTAAAAGTACCGTGGTGGTACTGCAAGCGATGTTAAGTGCATCATTTAAAATACTACCTACATTAGTTAAGTAATACTTTAAGTTTATTAATTTAACATTTTGTTTTGGGTAGTTATCAGTTTACTAACAACTCTGTGAGAAAATCCCTTGTACTTGTGGTTTTTAAGTACCCGAAAAAAATTAATGTCCTTGAAGAGTGAATAATTGAATTAATTTATGACAATAACGCAATTAACATTGAATACAATACAAATTTACCCTAAGAAAGACCACAAGGCACCTTCAGTTTTTTTAGTGATTTTCTAATAAACATCTAATTTTAAAATACAGGCATATACTTATTCACTTTTGAAAAGTATTCACATGTTTTTAAAAAATAACTGTTTATTTTGTATAACATTTAAAAAAAAGACAATAAATATCCTTTTACATGATTAAAATGGATCTCCGGATTTTTTTAAGGTATAGATTTAGAATGAATGCTTCAATGAAATAAATCACATTATAAGTAAGCTGTCGCGGTATCATAAGTTGTAACTATAAATCTAGCTATTCGAAGTACTGATTTGTAAAAGAGACAATAACTCCTTACAATACTTTAGCTTTCATATAAATCGTATCACTATAGGTACAAAGTTATTTACAGCATAGTGTATTGTTAGTCATACTGTAGTAATATTATGTTCACGTGAGATTTTAATAACGTTTTGTTTAGAATTTGGAATTTTAGACATAACTAAAAAATATTAAAAAAAACACTCCGTAGTCGTAGTTGTTGATGCACAAATAAAATTTTTCTGTTTAGAGATTTTATTAGTAGTTAAAAATATGGTATAATATAAATATACAACAATACTAACTTACTAGTTGAAACTTTTGACAATAATATATTATAATTATTTACAATCGGCGCAATTACTGAAAGTGAAGAGAAACATTGATATGAGCTATATAATGTTCTTAATTCTTGATGAATTTGTGTTAATATGTAGTTTGATGATATTGTTATCTACATTCATTGTTAAGTATTGAAATAATTGATGAACAAGAATATATGGGTATAATAATGGAATTCGAGCTTCAAAGCTCCGATACTCTTTTATCGAAAGAAATACTTACCTACATGAAAACATGAAACATTTATCCCCATATACGCATATTCAGTCCCCCCACATTGTTTACTATTGCTTAACTGCTTAAGTAATCCAAATGGATTTTAAATTTGAAAATAATTATGTACCTATCATTAATTATGAGTTTATGAATCATTAATAACTATTTAATTCACTTATTATATGTAATACATGCTCTTTGAAGGTAAGCTGTACATAATTAATGTATGGAATGATATTTTGTAATGTCTACAGATTTTGCCCTGATACTTGTTGTTTCTTTGTGTACGTAATTTATAATAACTTTGACAATAAAACCTTTTTCCTAAAGTCACTCATATCACTGCAGTTTTACCTTAGTACTGATATGGGAACAAAAAGTACCGTGTACCACATGGTACTTTTTCTGCCGACCTGTGAGAACGAATTTGGTACATATCCACAAATCTATGCTACCAAAAATTGCGAGTTAGTACTAAGTGTATCTGTCGCAGTTAGTTGGTTAAATCAGACACGTAACTAACTCTCTAGACCGTTAATTAAATACCGACGTTTAACCAAGTTAATAAAAATCCGTCAGACAAGTGAGTGATCGAAACGTTTAACGAGTTGTCTAAACGTTCCTAGGCAACAAGACATAAAATATTTTTTTATGTGTACGTTTATGTTTTAAGTATTATATTTTTGCTCTCACATGTTCAACCTAATACGAAGGATAAATAATAATAATAATAAAGTTTTTATTCCAGAAATGCAGAGCATTTCCATATAAAAATTATAAAACATTAAAAACTCATAACATAAACATTTTAAAGAGAAGTAAGTTAAATAAACGGGGCTTCGCTTTACTCACCCCCTTTATCCTTCACCTAAGCTACCGCAATGGTTTGCCCTGTGCAAATCAGGTGTTGTCGTGAAGCCATCTTGTTTTCCAACACGCCGGCTTTCGGTAAGACATATCGTTAAACGTTTTCGACGATGCTTTATTTAAATCAAAATGCTTGTGACTTTGTTAAACGTCGATATTTAATTAACGGACTAGAAAGTTAGTTAGTGTCTGATTTAACCAACCAACTGCAACATATCTACAGATCACCGACCAGACTAGTAGTATTATAAGCTTCTTTTACCATATTTATTGGCTTACTGATAGCTCCATAAATGTGATCACGGCCTAAAGGGACCTAGTTAAACAAGTTAGCAGTGGTTGAAGTTAGCCGGTCGGTTAACTAAATCTGGCAAGTTCAACACATTTACACGTTGCACTTATGTAGACACAATAAACGCGCGGCGCAGTAACATTGCACTGCATAGGCATTAAGAATAGTCTTTCTGTCTCCCTCGCGCGCGATCAAACTTATGAAGGTTACAGTTATTGTTTTGCTTTTGCTACTGCTTATACATTTATTGATATTTTTGCATTCGTGTCATACGTGTCAATCAACGCGCGTTATTGTGATTGTTTACCTAATTCGAGGTGGCGACCCGGCGCGCGCGCAGCGGCTGTCGCGGGCGCCTTCAGCGCGAGTGTTGCTAGTGTCTACATACCTTCTTCCTCTTGGCGGAGGCGGCGACCCGGCGCGCGCGCAGCGGCTGTCGCGGGCGCCTCCAGCGCGAGTGTTGCTAGTGTCTACATACCTTCTTCCTCTTGGCGGAGGCGGCGACCCGGCGCGCGCGCAGCGGCTGTCGCGGGCGCCTCCAGCGCGAGTGTTGCTAGTGTCTACATACCTTCTTCCTCTTGGCGGAGGCGGAGACCCGGCGCGCGCGCAGCGGCTGTCGCGGGCGCCTCCAGCGCGAGTGTTGCTAGTGTCGACATACCTTCTTCCTCTTGGCGGAGGCGGCGACCCGGCGCGCGCGCAGCGGCTGTCGCGGGCGCCTCCAGCGTGAGTGTTGCTAGTGTCGACATACCTTCTTCCTCTTGGCGGAGGCGGCGACCCGGCGCGCGCGCAGCGGCTGACGCGGGCGCCTCCAGCGCGAGTGTTGCTAGTGTCTACATACCTTCTTCCTCTTGGCGGAGGCGGCGACCCGGCGCGCGCGCAGCGGCTGTCGCGGGCGCCTCCAGCGCGAGTGTTGCTAGTGTCGACATACCTTCTTCCTCTTGGCGGAGGAGGCGACCCGGCGCGCGCGCAGCGGCTGTCGCGGGCGCCTCCAGCGCGAGTGTTGCTAGTGTCTACATACCTTCTTCCTCTTGGCGGAGGCGGCGACCCGGCGCGCGCGCAGCGGCTGTCGCGGGCGCCTCCAGCGCGAGTGTTGCTAGTGTCGACATACCTTCTTCCTCTTGGCGGAGGCGGCGACCCGGCGCGCGCGCAGTGGCTGTCGCCAGCGCCTCCAGCTTGAGTGTTGCTAGTGTCGACATACCTTCCTTTTAATACTTAAAAACTGGTATGTTTCATTAGAAATAGAAAATTGTTTAATCCCTAAGCCACATTACACAACAAAGGAGAAGAACTTACAGAGACAAGTAATAGGTAGACAAAAATAATAATAAACCAACAAAAGTGGTACAACAGAGAGATTACTATGCGGCGTGCAACGCGGCAGTGAAACGGTACGGCTCAGCAGAACGGCTCAGGTACGGTCCGGCAGAATATCAGCATATGTGTCTGGTTTGCAATAAAATGTGTGGAATACTTACAAATTATGAAAATTGATACAAAAACAATATATATACATATATATTTATGTGTGTGTATAATATATTAGTACTTACAACGTGCATTGTGCAACAACATATGCATTGGTGAGCGATCGCAAAATAAAAACAATAATAATATAGACAGAGAATGATTGGCAGAATAAAGAAAATAATAAAGAGTTGTCTCGTCAGCTAGTCACCCATCGCATCATAGGGACTTATTTTATTTTATTTTCAGGCATCGGGCCACCAACCCGTTATAAATATGACCATCAACAGTCCGCTCGTTTTTGGTCCAAAAGTATTTTTTGATTGCGTTTAAAAGACAATTTTGAATTTAGCTGCTGGAGGCGACGCCATATACGGAGGGGAGTTGGCGGAGGGAAGTTGTTCCAACATTTTGTGGCAAGATACCGGGAGCTTCCTCGAATCGCTACGGTCGCATGTCGTGGCATGGTCAAAATATTTGTTGTGGGTCTGCTGGGGTGATGTCGTGGTACCCTCCAGGTAAGCTTGTCATATAGGTAGCTCTGGTTTCAGACTCTTAACGACACCAAATAGGAGGGGGGTTAAAACCAAGTTTTGCCGAGCTTGCAGCTTATGGAGATGTGCAGAGTTTATAAATTCCAAATTCCAAATGTCTTTATTACTGTAGATATTTACATATACTTAGCAATCGTCATTTTTTGCCACTTCTCTACATTGGACCACTGTGGGAGAAGAAGGGCGTAGAAACTCCCATAGATTGATTTTTAGATCTCTTTTTAAAAATTGCTTATGCTTAACTAATACAAAATATAATATTTAGTCATTATCATAATTAATAAGCAGGAATAAATTATTACAAAATTATTAACAGCAAGGTCTGTGTTGACCCAGATTAACCCCATACAGACCCATCATTTAAGTAATCTTGAACATTGTAATATCCCTTTTTCGACAAAGTCGCTTTAAATTGCTCAAATGGCAATTTCAAGATCTCCAGAGGTATCTTGTTGTAGTAGAGAATGCATTGACCCTTAAAGAATTGCTAACCTTCGCGAGTCTAAACCGGGGCGCAAGTAGTCTGTGATTATTTCTTAGGTTAACATTACAGCTATCGCTAAGTTTGGGAAATTTTGTAAGGTTCTTGCGTACGTACATTATATTTTCGAAAATAAATTGACTAGCTACAGTTAGTATGTCAATTTCTTTAAAAAGCTGTCTTAAGGAGTCTGTGCGTTTTAAATTATAAATTGCTCGAATAGCTCTTTTCCGTAAAATAAAAATAGTTTGAATATCCGCTGCTTTCAGCCACAACAAGATACCATAGGACATGACACTATGAAAGTAACTAAAATATAATAGCCTAGATGTAGCCACATCCGTTTTTTGTCTGATGTTCCTAACAGCGTAAGCCGCAGAACTTAATTTACCAGCCAATTTTTCTAATGGTGTGACGTGTCCACGCGCAGCAACATCAAAACAGTACCGAGCACAGGCATTTTGTATTAGTCTTTGGGCTATGCTTTAGAGGCATGGACCATACACAGGTATACTGTAGTTAAGTTCAGACAGAACTAATGACTTGGAAAGAGCAATGCGTAAATCGATAGTCAGGACAGATCGTATTTTGTATAGAACGCTAAGTTTGTAAAAGCAGTTTCGAACCAGTTGTGTCACATGTTTCTCAAATAGCAGTTCACAATCCATCAATAACCCAAGATTACTCGCTCAACGCTTATACTACGCTATTTTGTTAAAAAGATTTTCAAGGAGAGTTTACGAATACACAGTATCCACATTTGGAACGCAGTTTCACAATGAAATTATTTCGGATTTCAGAATTACAGGAAAAAATAAAACAATTAAGAGGTTATTTCGTAATTAAATTTTATCAAGAAAATTTTATCCAATCGCGTTATCCTTCAGTGGGAATCTTAATCAAATACTCTATTAACGTTAAACCAAAAATCAGATCTGTAGATGATTTCATAATGGAGTAAATTGATTCGAAAAATACCCCATATTTTTTTCGTATCACCTTAATAAGTGTAACATGTATTATTGACCGAGTGACGAAGTCTCCTTTTCAGGATTGGGCAAAAATACTTTAGTATGTTGTCCTCCACAGGCCGCATTTCTCAGTTGAGAAATTCACGAGAACCAGTTGGTTCTCGTGAATTTTCGTGAGCAGGTTCGATAACTAAATATATTTTTTTGTCAATTCGGTTTTTGGAATTTGTTCAAAATGGCGGAGATGTGGAGGTTTCAAAATTTTCAAAAAACCGCTTCAGTCCAAACAGCTTGAAGAATTTTAACAAATGAGAGTCGTTGGATTTGTAGAGACCATGAGAGTAACATATATAATTTTAGTGAAAAGTAAACAGGTTGGGTTTAAGACGACAAAATGTAATTTACAAAGTTATTGGTGCGCCTACTTTCATAATCCATGTACGTAACCAGGTGCATTCATAAGTATGTATGTGTTATCAAAAGAAAGTGTCACTTTCAAGGTCTGCAGCTCACCGAGCCACTAGTTTAGGTTTTCCCGTCATCCATTGATATCGCGGAGGTCATGCCCGTAGAGAAGTTGCCCACGTTTTGCCAGTACATAGTTCGATGCAAGAATAAAATGAATCAGCAAGCACAATAGGAGGAGCCTCATGGACGTGAGAAAGGATGAGCAATAACAGATTATCTATGTTAGCTTGTTCTTTACTTGGGGATCCCAGCACACACTGGGTCTTAACCTAACATTACATAAACATTTACATACAGGCACTTTTATTTATTTTATTTATTAATTCCATCTTAGTGTACAACTTGACAGATTACAGTCCAAGGCGGTATACGCAGCACATATAAAATATAAAAAATCATGATAAAAATACAATTTGCAAATGTCAATAAAATAAAATTAGAATAATGTACATACATTGCATATGGCCCCACACTAGGATACCCTGTGCAGCGGGAACAGCGACATTACGCACATATAAACGTCCAAGACCTGTTTTTTTTTTTTACTCCCAGCCGGGGATCGAACCCGGGACCTCTCGCATGGTGGGCAGAGCCACAACCGCTGCGCCACAGAGGTCGTTATGGCTTTCCTATATAGAGTGCAAATGACACAGTTGTGCTGGTTATGTATAAAAGTGTGCGACGAAACTGCTTCTGTTATCCTGATAAAGTCAAAGTCAAACTTTATACTGTAGATGTAGATGTAGAACACCAATTTTAACACACGATCCATCAGATTTTACGCCGTTAACTTCTGCCTTTTGAATTCTATTGCTTATTCGATCTTAGTAGATCCAACGCTTTTTTTCTAACTCCGTAATGATGTAATTTAATTAATAGCATATTATGATCAACACAATCAAACGCCTTCGACAGGTCGCAAAAAACTCTGATAGCATCCTGTGCGGACTCCCATGCAGAATAAATATGAGATATAAGGGTAATACCTGCATCCGTAGTCGATTTACCCCTAGTGAAACCATATTGTTTAGCGTGGAGTTGTTTTGTACGGTTGAAGTGTGAGAGCATTTGATTGAGTATAATCTTTTCAAATATTTTACTTAGTGTTGGAAGAACAGATATTGGTCTGAAATTTGAAGGATCGCCCTTATCTCCCGTCTTGAACAGAGGTATCAGTTTACTGTGTTTCATGGGAAAGCCCCATCATCAACACATTTATTGAATATATAAGCTAAGTGTGGGGCTATAACTAGAATTACTGAACCAATGACTTTGACTGATATACCCCACAGGTCTTCCGTATTTTTTAAGTTAAGTAATTTATACGTTTTGACAATGTCCTGGGGATGTAAACGACCTAGAGAAGAGTCTCTACATTGGACCACAGTGGGAGAAGAAGGGCGTAGCAACTCCCAAAGATTGATTTTTAAATCTCTTTTAAAAATTGGTTGTGCATAACTAATACAAATATGAAAATTTTAATTATTATAATTAATTAGCAGGAAAAAATAAATACAAAATTATTAACACTTCAAATTCTGTGTTGGGTAGGATGCCACACCCAATGATGAGGATGAGGATGTGGTGCCAGAGCCAATTTATATATAGTTTGTGATGTTATGCCCGGGTCACGGACGATAGTTTATGTATCGCTTGTAAATAAAAATAGTTTTATTTTTCTCTCGTAAATATATATTTTTTGCTCCAATGTCGGGTAAATGACCATCCTTTAGTCGGGCGTAACTTCAAAAAACAACACCCTGTATATGTTTACGTCAATTTGCAGATTCCACCCATTCTACATCAGCGACTCCCCGGAAGGTGGCTTCGGGCAGAAGAAGGAGGAAGACCAGCGCAAGCAGAGAGTATTCGCCGGCGTGGCTTACGACAACGAGGGCTACCCGTACCCGACTGCAGGTGGGCTTGCTCCCTTTGACAGGGCCGTTTTTAATGACGAAATAATGGACTGACGTACAGTTCCGGCATAGTTTCTTCAGCTCTCAGTAAGCTGTTCTTCTCTCTCTCTCACCCCACCTTACAATATGCGAGATAGAAAGGTCAGAGCTCGCTCAGAGCCGAAGAAACATGGCGCGGCCTAAACTAAATATCTATCTGATGAGTAATAATGATATATTTTGTCCTTGAGACAACAATTTAGACTTTCCAATAACTGACTTCGACTTAATTTTGGCCCTGTGCACGCGGCGAAATGGGCCCCTGAGTTGCGTACCGATTCAGGGCCCCCCATGGCATGACTCCGAGTACAGCCCTGTGCGCGACCCCAGTCATCCTGTACCTGAATACGTCCCTGCTCATGCTATTGGCCAGACCGGTCCTTATACAAAAACTCGTTATGCGGCCTATTAAAAATTTCGCAGGAACAATATCTCGATAGATGAGGACCCAAGCATTTAAAACACCAGCCTCATTGCTGGGTGATTTGATGCCGCCCCTGAACTCGTTGTACCCTAAATTTATTACAATTTTCTTACAACATGGGCTCGTATCACTAACTGGGTTCATTGGGCTAACTGTTCCTCTGCGGAAAAATCCTGCTCACAGCGCCCCCAGGCCCACCTGTGATTCCGGGGAGGGGATAACTGACAGCCCCAAGATCTCTGCTCTCCGGCACTCTTCCTCTAAAAACTTGACCAGGTCGGAGAAGGCGGGCTGGTTGTATCCCTGTTTCCCGTGTGACTGTTGGAGGCTAGTCTGCACGTCCATTGGAAGGCGAGACAAAACAACATGCAATAAATAGTAGGTACGACCCTTCGCTCTACTGGTAACCCTAATTTTTCCAAGGCCTTGGTAACAGACAGTACCGGATTTAACACTTCCGTCTGTATGTCGTTAATCCTTGTCACCGTTGGAATGTTGAAAAATCGCTTTTACTGAGCGTCAACTAATCTCCGTTAATTGTGATATCGCCTTATCAACAACTGGCGGGCTATTTCGTAATAAGCGTACGTGACGGCCTAATGCAATAGCAAGTCCTTAGCTTCGCCCCGCAAAGCCGACATTAACTGAGCCATCTTGTCGGCTTTGGGTAAAGCCTCCCTTTTATGCACCAGGCTGTCAAATATATTTCTAAAGCTAGTCCATTTGCCCACAATACCATCAAATGGAGGTATCTGAATTACCGGTATACGAGATACCACTCCTTGAGGAGAAGGATCTTCTACTTCATCAGCACAACCAGCCCACTGCGCTATGTTGCTCGACATATCCAAACATCGGGAGACATCGGCTATCAATTTTCCTAATTTGTCAGCCGGAGCCCTTTCTATCATCTCTGCGTGAGAGCAGAGCTCGAGAGCTGCATTACAGTGTTGTTCGGCTTCTTCAGCACGTTACAAAACAACGTCGCTCCCATCAACGCGTGTTATCAAGGAGTGGACAGACCTGAGCCAAACCCAAAGCATGCTTACTCCAGCTTGAAGTTCTAACAATCACATGATGAACAATACCTTCTATTTACAAAAAACCTAATTTATAGAACTTTAAAACAAATCTTCCGCCCAAAGGAATCCTAATTTGAACTCAGAGTAACGTGGGATCACAGAAACAATTCAAATTAAGTTTCACTTATTTAATCATTCATTTGCCAGAGGCAATTATGAGGAGAGCGACATCTTCGGGAGTAAAGTAAAAGGCTTGAGATGCGCGCAAATACCAGACTATACTAGACTTATTTATTATAGGGAATCCTAGCTAATATACTAGGTTGGTACATGTTATTAACGACGTGCATAAAACATAGTGCGTGATGAATATAAATATACCTTATCTGTGACGGTCGTCAACTTATCTTAACATTACGTGAAAATATGACTAACATAGTCGACCGGCACAATTCAATAATTCACTTTCCATTTTATGTATTATTAATCCCAATATATTTAGAACACTACCATATGTAGGTATGTTCTGTTCAAATCAACACAAACTTGAGCCCTGTGTTCATAGTCGGTCCACAAATAAATTGATCTACAATTTCAGTTGAACACTGTTCAAAAGGTTTCCAAAGTTCACTTATGTTTCAATCAATACTGGAATTTCAATCAATCTAAACCATAACATAGCAACTCCACAATGTTGTACTATCAGTTGTGAGATATCTCTCAACAAAACAACTGCATTGTGTGCTGAATGATTTGCTACAGTGCATATGCTGGTCTTTACCTACTGTGGATATAGGAACCATCACCTGCCCGAACCTAACAGTCGCAGCACATGACGGACCGCAATTATTTTAGCCCCCAGAAGGCTATCCAGTGAAAATAACCACGCTCTGCTACCAAAATGATCTCACATACACCAGGGCCGGATTTAGACTAAGGGTCCATAGCTAGTAGAAACACTTGTCCGACCGTGATGGAGATTAGATCTGTCGGCGGTTCGCGAACTATGTTCTTAAACGCTAATAGATACCTGTATGTGTCCGGCTGTGATGACGACCTTCTTCCTAGCGAGGTACCAGACGCGCGCATCTCGGAAGGTCCCAATACTTCGCTGAAGGAGGTTCTCTGCGTCTCCTTGCCGACAGCAAGTGACATACACTGTTCACTTAATCCAAATAACGTGGTGGCCTCTCGGTGAGGCTCCGAACACTCTTACACTGGGGTCCCTTATCCACGATACTTCCCGCGATCCGATCTAATGTATCCCAGTGCAACGATCAACCTTGAGGTTATGCTCAAATCTCTTCGGCCCATCCGCAGTACTGAATTTCAGCAACCAAAACTCGCGGTTGGATGGCAGTTGACTTATCCAAAGGAGAATTCACAAAACATTCACGCATTCCGGAGCGCCCCCAACTCAACCGGTTTTTTGAGGTAGGTAACATACATCTGTCCATGTGACAGTTCCAGCCCGTTCTTAGACAAAAGATGAAGGGTGCGTTGAAAACTACATCTACCTACTACTATAACAATCACAAAATCGAACAAAGTTTGGTTCCGAACAATGGTTTGGCAGTGGTCTCCAATGAATGAGTTTGACTTCATAATAAATGACTGACTTGAAACTTTGATAACTTCCTAGAAATTATTTCGAGTATAACCTGCAACTGAAATAGCGAAAATATCCTACAATTAATGTCATTGACTAGATACAACATTTAATAAATGCTTGGAAATGATCTGGACTGGCAATCACTCGGAATAGCAATATTTAACTTTAACTTTGATATTCTTCTTAGTGGGCCGCTACTGCGAGTGGTCGCACAAGACCGTCGACCAATCAGCGCAGTCCGCGACCTTCGAGGAGTACATGAAGACGTTGCAACTGGAGTGCAACGAGGGGGAAGCTGCTGTGCTTAGCTGGACTGTGGCGCATGAGACGCCAGACTTGGTCTATTATCAGGTCAGTACCATGATTTGCCAATAGAAAGTCTTTGTTCTTTCTCCCCAGATTTGGACTCGGGACTCCTCGTTTATCAGGTAGAACCTCAACCAACATGCCTGGTTCAAGACCGTGACATAATCTTACCATAAGAATTAAGTCTACTTCTGGATGTAACCTCTGAATTCCTATCACAAAGCTGGTAATTTATTTCCGGCCGCCCCATGGTTGCTCCATATTCTGATTGACTACTACCCACACCTTAAAAGTTTCATCTGACCGTTGAGCTGGTGGTATACTAGTGCTCTTTGATCCCACTTAAGAATATGTTTCTTTTTGTCCTCAGTGTTATACCCACAACAATCTTGGCTGGAAGATCCATGTTTTAGACCCTGGTACACCAGTGCCATTACCTGGAGATCGTCGCGCAGGTCTAAGCACCGCCGGAAAATGCCTGCCTTCAGCAGCACTGACGTTAGCTGTCTTAGTGTCAGCTGTTACCGCCACATTCAGATGAACGCGTTCATCAAAATTAAATAATACTGCTTTCTCAATTTTTCGAATTTGATTTGAGGAAAGCTGAATTGAATTGTTGTGATATGCACGACGGGAAGTATCGTAAAATACAGGTGTTTTTTTTAATATTTATCGATATCAGAAATGTCAATCAATCTATTGTATATCAATTCCATATCAATGTTTAAAAGTCGCATTTACGATGCATGATCTATCTATACCGACTAGGACCTTACTGATATTTGAATAATGTTAGATAACTAATATATAACTATTTACAAAATACTATTTTACTTGTGATTGATGCATTAATCGAGTTTTGACTTGTTGAATGTTGATTCAAAATGTATCGATGCCAGTTTCGCAACATTGACAATAATGAAATGTAATGATGAATTTCAGTAAGTATTAATTATTTAGAGTTACTTTGTACGTCCTTGTCACGTGACAATAAATAATGTTAACTCTACTTTGAAATTAAGTATCAATTGTAATTGTAAACGCAACAGATAGTTAGTAAGTTTTCAAGACAATAATCAAATGAAGCTGTTAACTGATAAAATACATTCGTAATATACCTATGAGACGGTTTGAGAATAATTTTTTGGTACCAACTTGGTACTTACATTTAGTTATTTTTGGGACGGATAATAAATTGCAACTTATTTATATTCATACAAACTCATGAATATCACGAAAACATTCCCAAGTATCTAACAATTAATCGCTAATGCCTTTATAACACAAGCATTCGAGAAAGTACCGTCTAGGTATGTTGTAAAATACTGCGATGTGTATGTAAAAGTACCGTGGTGGTACTGCAAGCGATGTTAAGTGCATCATTTAAAATACTACCTACATTAGTTAAGTAATACTTTAAGTTTATTAATTTAACATTTTGTTTTGGGTAGTTATCAGTTTACTAACAACTCTGTGAGAAAATCCCTTGTACTTGTGGTTTTTAAGTACCCGAAAAAAATTAATGTCCTTGAAGAGTGAATAATTGAATTAATTTATGACAATAACGCAATTAACATTGAATACAATACAAATTTACCCTAAGAAAGACCACAAGGCACCTTCAGTTTTTTTAGTGATTTTCTAATAAACATCTAATTTTAAAATACAGGCATATACTTATTCACTTTTGAAAAGTATTCACATGTTTTTAAAAAATAACTGTTTATTTTGTATAACATTTAAAAAAAAGACAATAAATATCCTTTTACATGATTAAAATGGATCTCCGGATTTTTTTAAGGTATAGATTTAGAATGAATGCTTCAATGAAATAAATCACATTATAAGTAAGCTGTCGCGGTATCATAAGTTGTAACTATAAATCTAGCTATTCGAAGTACTGATTTGTAAAAGAGACAATAACTCCTTACAATACTTTAGCTTTCATATAAATCGTATCACTATAGGTACAAAGTTATTTACAGCATAGTGTATTGTTAGTCATACTGTAGTAATATTATGTTCACGTGAGATTTTAATAACGTTTTGTTTAGAATTAGGAATTTTAGACATAACTAAAAAATATTAAAAAAAACACTCCGTAGTCGTAGTTGTTGATGCACAAATAAAGTTTTTCTGTTTAGAGATTTTATTAGTAGTTAAAAATATGGTATAATATAAATATACAACAATACTAACTTACTAGTTGAAACTTTTGACAATAATATATTATAATTATTTACAATCGGCGCAATTACTGAAAGTGAAGAGAAACATTGATATGAGCTATATAATGTTCTTAATTCTTGATGAATTTGTGTTAATATGTAGTTTGATGATATTGTTATCTACATTCATTGTTAAGTATTGAAATAATTGATGAACAAGAATATATGGGTATAATAATGGAATTCGAGCTTCAAAGCTCCGATACTCTTTTATCGAAAGAAATACTTACCTACATGAAAACATGAAACATTTATCCCCATATACGCATATTCAGTCCCCCCACATTGTTTACTATTGCTTAACTGCTTAAGTAATCCAAATGGATTTTAAATTTGAAAATAATTATGTACCTATCATTAATTATGAGTTTATGAATCATTAATAACTATTTAATTCACTTATTATATGTAATACATGCTCTTTGAAGGTAAGCTGTACATAATTAATGTATGGAATGATATTTTGTAATGTCTACAGATTTTGCCCTGATACTTGTTGTTTCTTTGTGTACGTAATTTATAATAACTTTGACAATAAAACCTTTTTCCTAAAGTCACTCATATCACTGCAGTTTTACCTTAGTACTGATATGGGAACAAAAAGTACCGTGTACCACATGGTACTTTTTCTGCCGACCTGTGAGAACGAATTTGGTACATATCCACAAATCTATGCTACCAAAAATTGCGAGTTAGTACTAAGTGTATCTGTCGCAGTTAGTTGGTTAAATCAGAGACTTAACTAACTCTCTAGACCGTTAATTAAATACCGACGTTTAACCAAGTTATTAAAATTCCGTCAGACAAGTGAGTGAACGAAACGTTTAACGAGTTGTCTAAACGTTCCTAGGCAACAAGACATAAAATATTTTTTTATGTGTACGTTTATGTTTTAAGTATTATATTTTTGTTCTCACATGTTCAACCTAATACGAAGGATAAATAATAATAATAATAAAGTTTTTATTCCAGAAATACAGAGCATTTCCATATAAAAATTATAAAACATTAAAAACTCATAACATAAAGATTTTAAAGAGAAGTAAGTTAAATAAACGGGGCTTCGCTTTACTCACCCCCTTTATCCTTCACCTAAGCTACCGCAATGGTTTGCCCTGTGCAAATCAGGTGTTGTCGTGAAGCCATCTTGTTTTCCAACACGCCGGCTTTCGGTAAGACATATCGTTAAACTTTTTCGACGATGCTTTATTTAAGTCAAAATGCTTGTGACTTTGTTAAACGTCGATATTTAATTAACGGACTAGAGAGTTAGTTAGTGTCTGATATAACCAACCAACTGCAACATATCTACAGATCACCGACCAGACTAGTTGATTATAAGCTTCTTTTACCATATTTATTGGCTTACTGATAGCTACATAAATGTGATCACGGCCTAAAGGGACCTAGTTAAACAAGTTAGCAGTGGTTGAAGTTAGCCGGTCGGTTAACTAAATCTGGCAATTATTATTATTATTATTATTATAAGTCTTTCTGTCTCCCTCGCGCGCGATCAAACTTATGAAGGTTACAGTTATTGTTTTGCTTTTGCTACTGCTTATACATTTATTGATATTTTTGCATTCGTGTCATACGTGTCAATCAACGCGCGTTATTGTGATTGTTTACCTAATTCGAGGTAAGAATGAAATCATTCTGTCGCGGGCGCCTCCAGCGTGAGTGTTGCTAGTGTCTACATACCTTCTTCCTCTTGGCGGAGGCGGCGAACCGGCGCGCGCGCAGCGGCTGTCGCGGGCGCCTCCAGCGCGAGTGTTGCTAGTGTCTACATACCTTCTTCCTCTTGGCGGAGGCGGCGACCCGGCAGGCGCGCAGCGGCTGTCGCGGGCGCCTCCAGCGCGAGTGTTGCTAGTGTCGACATACCTTCTTCCTCTTGGCGGAGGCGGCGACCCGGCGCGCGCGCAGTGGCTGTCGCCAGCGCCTCCAGCTTGAGTATTGCTAGTGTCGACATACCTTCCTTTTAATACTTAAAAACTGGTATGTTTCATTAGAAATAGAAAATTGTTTAATCCCTAAGCCACATTACACAACAAAGGAGAAGAACTTACAGAGACAAGTAATAGGTAGACAAAAATAATAATAAACCAACAAAAGTGGTACAACAGAGAGATTACTATGCGGCGTGCAACGCGGCAGTGAAACGGTACGGCTCAGCAGAACGGCTCAGGTACGGTCCGGCAGAATATCAGCATATGTGTCTGGTTTGCAATAAAATGTGTGGAATACTTACAAATTATGAAAATTGATACAAAAACAATATATATACATATATATTTATGTGTGTGTATAATATATTAGTACTTACAACGTGCATTGTGCAACAACATATGCATTGGTGAGCGATCGCAAAATAAAAACAATAATAATATAGACAGAGAATGATTGGCAGAATAAAGAAAATAATAAAGAGTTGTCTCGTCAGCTAGTCACCCATCGCATCATAGGGACTTATTTTATTTTATTTTCAGGCATCGGGCCACCAACCCGTTATAAATATGACCATCAACAGTCCGCTCGTTTTTGGTCCAAAAGTATTTTTTGATTGCGTTTAAAAGACAATTTTGAATTTAGCTGCTGGAGGCGACGCCATATACGGAGGGGAGTTGGCGGAGGGAAGTTGTTCCAACATTTTGTGGCAAGATACCGGGAGCTTCCTCGAATCGCTACGGTCGCATGTCGTGGCATGGTCAAAATATTTGTTGTGGGTCTGCTGGGGTGATGTCGTGGTACCCTCCAGGTAAGCTTGTCATATAGGTAGCTCTGGTTTCAGACTCTTAACGACACCAAATAGGAGGGGGGTTAAAACCAAGTTTTGCCGAGCTTGCAGCTTATGGAGATGTGCAGAGTTTATAAATTCCAAATTCCAAATGTCTTTATTACTGTAGATATTTACATATACTTAGCAATCGTCATTTTTTGCCACTTCTCTACATTGGACCACTGTGGGAGAAGGAGGGCGTAGAAACTCCCATAGATTGATTTTTAGATCTCTTTTTAAAAATTGCTTATGCTTAACTAATACAAAATATAATATTTAGTCATTATCATAATTAATAAGCAGGAATAAATTATTACAAAATTATTAACAGCAAGGTCTGTGTTGACCCAGATTAACCCCATACAGACCCATCATTTAAGTAATCTTGAACATTGTAATATCCCTTTTTCGACAAAGTCGCTTTAAATTGCTCAAATGGCAATTTCAAGATCTCCAGAGGTATCTTGTTGTAGTAGAGAATGCATTGACCCTTAAAGAATTGCTAACCTTCGCGAGTCTAAACCGGGGCGCAAGTAGTCTGTGATTATTTCTTAGGTTAACATTACAGCTATCGCTAAGTTTGGGAAATTTTGTAAGGTTCTTGCGTACGTACATTATATTTTCGAAAATAAATTGACTAGCTACAGTTAGTATGTCAATTTCTTTAAAAAGCTGTCTTAAGGAGTCTGTGCGTTTTAAATTATAAATTGCTCGAATAGCTCTTTTCCGTAAAATAAAAATAGTTTGAATATCCGCTGCTTTCAGCCACAACAAGATACCATAGGACATGACACTATGAAAGTAACTAAAATATAATAGCCTAGATGTAGCCACATCCGTTTTTTGTCTGATGTTCCTAACAGCGTAAGCCGCAGAACTTAATTTACCAGCCAATTTTTCTAATGGTGTGACGTGTCCACGCGCAGCAACATCAAAACAGTACCGAGCACAGGCATTTTGTATTAGTCTTTGGGCTATGCTTTAGAGGCATGGACCATACACAGGTATACTGTAGTTAAGTTCAGACAGAACTAATGACTTGGAAAGAGCAATGCGTAAATCGATAGTCAGGACAGATCGTATTTTGTATAGAACGCTAAGTTTGTAAAAGCAGTTTCGAACCAGTTGTGTCACATGTTTCTCAAATAGCAGTTCACAATCCATCAATAACCCAAGATTACTCGCTCAACGCTTATACTACGCTATTTTGTTAAAAAGATTTTCAAGGAGAGTTTACGAATACACAGTATCCACATTTGGAACGCAGTTTCACAATGAAATTATTTCGGATTTCAGAATTACAGGAAAAAATAAAACAATTAAGAGGTTATTTCGTAATTAAATTTTATCAAGAAAATTTTATCCAATCGCGTTATCCTTCAGTGGGAATCTTAATCAAATACTCTATTAACGTTAAACCAAAAATCAGATCTGTAGATGATTTCATAATGGAGTAAATTGATTCGAAAAATACCCCATATTTTTTTCGTATCACCTTAATAAGTGTAACATGTATTATTGACCGAGTGACGAAGTCTCCTTTTCAGGATTGGGCAAAAATACTTTAGTATGTTGTCCTCCACAGGCCGCATTTCTCAGTTGAGAAATTCACGAGAACCAGTTGGTTCTCGTGAATTTTCGTGAGCAGGTTCGATAACTAAATATATTTTTTTGTCGATTCGGTTTTTGGAATTTGTTCAAAATGGCGGAGATGTGGAGGTTTCAAAATTTTCAAAAAACCGCTTCAGTCCAAACAGCTTGAAGAATTTTAACAAATGAGAGTCGTTGGATTTGTAGAGACCATGAGAGTAACATATATAATTTTAGTGAAAAGTAAACAGGTTGGGTTTAAGACGACAAAATGTAATTTACAAAGTTATTGGTGCGCCTACTTTCATAATCCATGTACGTAACCAGGTGTATTCATAAGTATGTATGTGTTATCAAAAGAAAGTGTCACTTTCAAGGTCTGCAGCTCACCGAGCCACTAGTTTAGGTTTTCCCGTCATCCATTGATATCGCGGAGGTCATGCCCGTAGAGAAGTTGCCCACGTTTTGCCAGTACATAGTTCGATGCAAGAATAAAATGAATCAGCAAGCACAATAGGAGGAGCCTCATGGACGTGAGAAAGGATGAGCAATAACAGATTATCTATGTTAGCTTGTTCTTTACTTGGGGATCCCAGCACACACTGGGTCTTAACCTAACATTACATAAACATTTACATACAGGCACTTTTATTTATTTTATTTATTAATTCCATCTTAGTGTACAACTTGACAGATTACAGTCCAAGGCGGTATACGCAGCACATATAAAATATAAAAAATCATCATAAAAATACAATTTGCAAATGTCAATAAAATAAAATTAGAATAATGTACATACATTGCATATGGCCCCACACTAGGATACCCTGTGCAGCGGGAACAGCGACATTACGCACATATAAACGTCCAAGACCTGTTTTTTTTTTTTACTCCCAGCCGGGGATCGAACCCGGGACCTCTCGCATGGTGGGCAGAGCCACAACCGCTGCGCCACAGAGGTCGTTATGGCTTTCCTATATAGAGTGCAAATGACACAGTTGTGCTGGTTATGTATAAAAGTGTGCGACGAAACTGCTTCTGTTATCCTGATAAAGTCAAAGTCAAACTTTATACTGTAGATGTAGATGTAGAACACCAATTTTAACACACGATCCATCAGATTTTACGCCGTTAACTTCTGCCTTTTGAATTCTATTGCTTATTCGATCTTAGTAGATCCAACGCTTTTTTTCTAACTCCGTAATGATGTAATTTAATTAATAGCATATTATGATCAACACAATCAAACGCCTTCGACAGGTCGCAAAAAACTCTGATAGCATCCTGTGCGGACTCCCATGCAGAATAAATATGAGATATAAGGGTAATACCTGCATCCGTAGTCGATTTACCCCTAGTGAAACCATATTGTTTAGCGTGGAGTTGTTTTGTACGGTTGAAGTGTGAGAGCATTTGATTGAGTATAATCTTTTCAAATATTTTACTTAGTGTTGGAAGAACAGATATTGGTCTGAAATTTGAAGGATCGCCCTTATCTCCCGTCTTGAACAGAGGTATCAGTTTACTGTGTTTCATGGGAAAGCCCCATCATCAACACATTTATTGAATATATAAGCTAAGTGTGGGGCTATAACTAGAATTACTGAACCAATGACTTTGACTGATATACCCCACAGGTCTTCCGTATTTTTTAAGTTAAGTAATTTATACGTTTTGACAATGTCCTGGGGATGTAAACGACCTAGAGAAGAGTCTCTACATTGGACCACAGTGGGAGAAGAAGGGCGTAGCAACTCCCAAAGATTGATTTTTAAATCTCTTTTAAAAATTGGTTGTGCATAACTAATACAAATATGAAAATTTTAATTATTATAATTAATTAGCAGGAAAAAATAAATACAAAATTATTAACACTTCAAATTCTGTGTTGGGTAGGATGCCACACCCAATGATGAGGATGAGGATGTGGTGCCAGAGCCAATTTATATATAGTTTGTGATGTTATGCCCGGGTCACGGACGATAGTTTATGTATCGCTTGTAAATAAAAATAGTTTTATTTTTCTCTCGTAAATATATATTTTTTGCTCCAATGTCGGGTAAATGACCATCCTTTAGTCGGGCGTAACTTCAAAAAACAACACCCTGTATATGTTTACGTCAATTTGCAGATTCCACCCATTCTACATCAGCGACTCCCCGGAAGGTGGCTTCGGGCAGAAGAAGGAGGAAGACCAGCGCAAGCAGAGAGTATTCGCCGGCGTGGCTTACGACAACGAGGGCTACCCGTACCCGACTGCAGGTGGGCTTGCTCCCTTTGACAGGGCCGTTTTTAATGACGAAATAATGGACTGACGTACAGTTCCGGCATAGTTTCTTCAGCTCTCAGTAAGCTGTTCTTCTCTCTCTCTCACCCCACCTTACAATATGCGAGATAGAAAGGTCAGAGCTCGCTCAGAGCCGAAGAAACATGGCGCGGCCTAAACTAAATATCTATCTGATGAGTAATAATGATATATTTTGTCCTTGAGACAACAATTTAGACATTCCAATAACTGACTTCGACTTAATTTTGGCCCTGTGCACGCGGCGAAATGGGCCCCTGAGTTGCGTACCGATTCAGGGCCCCCCATGGCATGACTCCGAGTACAGCCCTGTGCGCGACCCCAGTCATCCTGTACCTGAATACGTCCCTGCTCATGCTATTGGCCAGACCGGTCCTTATACAAAAACTCGTTATGCGGCCTATTAAAAATTTCGCAGGAACAATATCTCGATAGATGAGGACCCAAGCATTTAAAACACCAGCCTCATTGCTGGGTGATTTGATGCCGCCCCTGAACTCGTTGTACCCTAAATTTATTACAATTTTCTTACAACATGGGCTCGTATCACTAACTGGGTTCATTGGGCTAACTGTTCCTCTGCGGAAAAATCCTGCTCACAGCGCCCCCAGGCCCACCTGTGATTCCGGGGAGGGGATAACTGACAGCCCCAAGATCTCTGCTCTCCGGCACTCTTCCTCTAAAAACTTGACCAGGTCGGAGAAGGCGGGCTGGTTGTATCCCTGTTTCCCGTGTGACTGTTGGAGGCTAGTCTGCACGTCCATTGGAAGGCGAGACAAAACAACATGCAATAAATAGTAGGTACGACCCTTCGCTCTACTGGTAACCCTAATTTTTCCAAGGCCTTGGTAACAGACAGTACCGGATTTAACACTTCCGTCTGTATGTCGTTAATCCTTGTCACCGTTGGAATGTTGAAAAATCGCTTTTACTGAGCGTCAACTAATCTCCGTTAATTGTGATATCGCCTTATCAACAACTGGCGGGCTATTTCGTAATAAGCGTACGTGACGGCCTAATGCAATAGCAAGTCCTTAGCTTCGCCCCGCAAAGCCGACATTAACTGAGCCATCTTGTCGGCTTTGGGTAAAGCCTCCCTTTTATGCACCAGGCTGTCAAATATATTTCTAAAGCTAGTCCATTTGCCCACAATACCATCAAATGGAGGTATCTGAATTACCGGTATACGAGATACCACTCCTTGAGGAGAAGGATCTTCTACTTCATCAGCACAACCAGCCCACTGCGCTATGTTGCTCGACATATCCAAACATCGGGAGACATCGGCTATCAATTTTCCTAATTTGTCAGCCGGAGCCCTTTCTATCATCTCTGCGTGAGAGCAGAGCTCGAGAGCTGCATTACAGTGTTGTTCGGCTTCTTCAGCACGTTACAAAACAACGTCGCTCCCATCAACGCGTGTTATCAAGGAGTGGACAGACCTGAGCCAAACCCAAAGCATGCTTACTCCAGCTTGAAGTTCTAACAATCACATGATGAACAATACCTTCTATTTACAAAAAACCTAATTTATAGAACTTTAAAACAAATCTTCCGCCCAAAGGAATCCTAATTTGAACTCAGAGTAACGTGGGATCACAGAAACAATTCAAATTAAGTTTCACTTATTTAATCATTCATTTGCCAGAGGCAATTATGAGGAGAGCGACATCTTCGGGAGTAAAGTAAAAGGCTTGAGATGCGCGCAAATACCAGACTATACTAGACTTATTTATTATAGGGAATCCTAGCTTATATACTAGGTTGGTACATGTTATTAATGACGTGCATAAGACATAGTGCGTGATGAATATAAATATACCTTATCTGTGACGGTCGTCAACTTATCTTAACATTACGTGAAAATATGACTAACATAGTCGACCGGCACAGATACTCCCCCCTTTAGGGAAAAAATAAATGAATATACTTATAACAATGAACAACATAAAATAAACTGGCCGCACACTACATAAAATAAACTAAAAACTGGAAAACAGAAAAATACTAGGAAAATGGGGCTTCGCGGTTAGTAAACTAACCTAAACTATAACTGGAAAAGATCCGCAGGATAGTCGTCTGATGCTGCAGCCGCCCATGTTTTTCAGGAATCGATGAGTCAATTTACATCGCACGTCGTTGAAGTTGTAATCAGTGTTTGTTTATAATTGCGACCGTACCTACACAAGGATGATTGTGCTGAATCAGCGTCAGCATTAAATCTGTAACCTTGGCTGTAGGCAGTCAGTGATCTCGTACGTCATGTGTACGTGCGTGCCCTTCACTCTTGAGTGAATATTAAGTTGTCGATTGATGAAATTTGTGTGCCTAAAAACCTTGGGATTTGGCAACATAGGGCACATCTTGTACACCAATCGTTTATATATATATAAACGATTGGTGTATATCTCTCTCTCTCTTCAGTGATTTGATTATTCTTCGTGCGATGTTCGTTGAATTAGGTATATAGATGATGTTTCAATACTCTTCTGGGGGCTGGAACGGCTTCCTATGTCTTGAACTTGAAAAAGCTGCTTGCTGTCAATGAATTTGCCGACACGTTCGTTTCTGCTGGTGCGAGCTCCATTTTGATAAATCAGCAGTCGGCTGACTATCGGTTCATTATTCTTGCGGTATCTTGAGTTCGATGCGGGAAATCTTCAGTTGAAATTATTTGGCTTCTGGTCCGTTTTCAAATCTGGTCCGGTCATGGCTTGCTTGATGTCGTCTTGGTTGCCGAAGTCGGGGCTCGGCGATCTTGGACGAAGTGCTTCTTGCTTGCACTTCTAAGGTGACAGCACACGGAGTTTTCTTCGCGGCTGGGTCCATGCTGCTATTACCGAAGGTTGCTGATGTTCAAAAGTCGGGTCACCACTTTGCCAGAGGCAATTATGAGGAGAGCGACATCTTCGGGAGTAAAGTAAAAGGCTTGAGATGCGCGCAAATACCAGACTATACTAGACTTATTTATTATAGGGAATCCTAGCTAATATACTAGGTTGGTACATGTTATTAACGACGTGCATAAAACATAGTGCGTGATGAATATAAATATACCTTATCTGTGACGGTCATCAACTTATCTTAACATTACGTGAAAATATGACTAACATAGTCGACCGGCACAATTCAATAATTCACTTTCCATTTTATGTATTATTAATCCCAATATATTTAGAACACTACCATATGTAGGTATGTTCTGTTCAAATCAACACAAACTTGAGCCCTGTGTTCATAGTCGGTCCACAAATAAATTGATCTACAATTTCAGTTGAACACTGTTCAAAAGGTTTCCAAAGTTCACTTATGTTTCAATCAATACTGGAATTTCAATCAATCTAAACCATAACATAGCAACTCCACAATGTTGTACTATCAGTTGTGAGATATCTCTCAACAAAACAACTGCATTGTGTGCTGAATGATTTGCTACAGTGCATATGCTGGTCTTTACCTACTGTGGATATAGGAACCATCACCTGCCCGAACCTAACAGTCGCAGCACATGACGGACCGCAATTATTTTAGCCCCCAGAAGGCTATCCAGTGAAAATAACCACGCTCTGCTACCAAAATGATCTCACATACACCAGGGCCGGATTTAGACTAAGGGTCCATAGCTAGTAGAAACACTTGTCCGACCGTGATGGAGATTAGATCTGTCGGCGGTTCGCGAACTATGTTCTTAAACGCTAATAGATACCTGTATGTGTCCGGCTGTGATGACGACCTTCTTCCTAGCGAGGTACCAGACGCGCGCATCTCGGAAGGTCCCAATACTTCGCTGAAGGAGGTTCTCTGCGTCTCCTTGCCGACAGCAAGTGACATACACTGTTCACTTAATCCAAATAACGTGGTGGCCTCATGGTGAGGCTCCGAACACTCTTACACTGGGGTCCCTTATCCACGATACTTCCCGCGATCCGATCTAATGTATCCCAGTACAACGATCAACCTTGAGGTTATGCTCAAATCTCTTCGGCCCATCCGCAGTACTGAATTTCAGCAACCAAAACTCGCGGTTGGATGGCAGTTGACTTATCCAAAGGAGAATTCACAAAACATTCACGCATTCCGGAGCGCCCCCAACTCAACCGGTTTTTTGAGGTAGGTAACATACATCTGTCCATGTGACAGTTCCAGCCCGTTCTTAGACAAAAGATGAAGGGTGCGTTGAAAACTACATCTACCTACTACTATAACAATCACAAAATCGAACAAAGTTTGGTTCCGAACAATGGTTTGGCAGTGGTCTCCAATGAATGAGTTTGACTTCATAATAAATGACTGACTTGAAACTTTGATAACTTCCTAGAAATTATTTCGAGTATAACCTGCAACTGAAATAGCGAAAATATCCTACAATTAATGTCATTGACTAGATACAACATTTAATAAATGCTTGGAAATGATCTGGACTGGCAATCACTCGGAATAGCAATATTTAACTTTAACTTTGATATTCTTCTTAGTGGGCCGCTACTGCGAGTGGTCGCACAAGACCGTCGACCAATCAGCGCAGTCCGCGACCTTCGAGGAGTACATGAAGACGTTGCAACTGGAGTGCAATGAGGGGGAAGCTGCTGTGCTTAGCTGGACTGTGGCGCATGAGACGCCAGACTTGGTCTATTATCAGGTCAGTACCATGATTTGCCAATAGAAAGTCTTTGTTCTTTCTCCCCAGATTTGGACTCGGGACTCCTCGTTTATCAGGTAGAACCTCAACCAACATGCCTGGTTCAAGACCGTGACATAATCTTACCATAAGAATTAAGTCTACTTCTGGATGTAACCTCTGAATTCCTATCACAAAGCTGGTAATTTATTTCCGGCCGCCCCATGGTTGCTCCATATTCTGATTGACTACTACCCACACCTTAAAAGTTTCATCTGACCGTTGAGCTGGTGGTATACTAGTGCTCTTTGATCCCACTTAAGAATATGTTTCTTTTTGTCCTCAGTGTTATACCCACAACAATCTTGGCTGGAAGATCCATGTTTTAGACCCTGGTACACCAGTGCCATTACCTGGAGATCGTCGCGCAGGTCTAAGCGCCGCCGGAAAATGCCTGCCTTCAGCAGCACTGACGTTAGCTGTCTTAGTGTCAGCTGTTACCGCCACATTCAGATGAACGCGTTCATCAAAATTAAATAATACTGCTTTCTCAATTTTTCGAATTTGATTTGAGGAAAGCTGAATTGAATTGTTGTGATATGCACGACGGGAAGTATCGTAAAATACAGGTGTTTTTTTTAATATTTATCGATATCAGAAATGTCAATCAATCTATTGTATATCAATTCCATATCAATATTTAAAAGTCGCATTTACGATGCATGATCTATCTATACCGACTAGGACCTTACTGATATTTGAATAATGTTAGATAACTAATATATAACTATTTACAAAATACTATTTTACTTGTGATTGATGCATTAATCGAGTTTTGACTTGTTGAATGTTGATTCAAAATGTATCGATGCCAGTTTCGCAACATTGACAATAATGAAATGTAATGATGAATTTCAGTAAGTATTAATTATTTAGAGTTACTTTGTACGTCCTTGTCACATGACAATAAATAATGTTAACTCTACTTTGAAATTAAGTATCAATTGTAATTGTAAACGCAACAGATAGTTAGTAAGTTTTCAAGACAATAATCAAATGAAGCTGTTAACTGATAAAATACATTCGTAATATACCTATGAGACGGTTTGAGAATAATTTTTTGGTACCAACTTGGTACTTACATTTAGTTATTTTTGGGACGGATAATAAATTGCAACTTATTTATATTCATACAAACTCATGAATATCACGAAAACATTCCCAAGTATCTAACAATTAATCGCTAATGCCTTTATAACACAAGCATTCGAGAAAGTACCGTCTAGGTATGTTGTAAAATACTGCGATGTGTATGTAAAAGTACCGTGGTGGTACTGCAAGCGATGTTAAGTGCATCATTTAAAATACTACCTACATTAGTTAAGTAATACTTTAAGTTTATTAATTTAACATTTTGTTTTGGGTAGTTATCAGTTTACTAACAACTCTGTGAGAAAATCCCTTGTACTTGTGGTTTTTAAGTACCCGAAAAAAATTAATGTCCTTGAAGAGTGAATAATTGAATTAATTTATGACAATAACGCAATTAACATTGAATACAATACAAATTTACCCTAAGAAAGACCACAAGGCACCTTCAGTTTTTTTAGTGATTTTCTAATAAACATCTAATTTTAAAATACAGGCATATACTTATTCACTTTTGAAAAGTATTCACATGTTTTTAAAAAATAACTGTTTATTTTGTATAACATTTAAAAAAAAGACAATAAATATCCTTTTACATGATTAAAATGGATCTCGGGATTTTTTTAAGGTATAGATTTAGAATGAATGCTTCAATGAAATAAATCACATTATAAGTAAGCTGTCGCGGTATCATAAGTTGTAACTATAAATCTAGCTATTCGAAGTACTGATTTGTAAAAGAGACAATAACTCCTTACAATACTTTAGCTTTCATATAAATCGTATCACTATAGGTACAAAGTTATTTACAGCATAGTGTATTGTTAGTCATACTGTAGTAATATTATGTTCACGTGAGATTTTAATAACGTTTTGTTTAGAATTTGGAATTTTAGACATAACTAAAAAATATTAAAAAAAACACTCCGTAGTCGTAGTTGTTGATGCACAAATAAAATTTTTCTGTTTAGAGATTTTATTAGTAGTTAAAAATATGGTATAATATAAATATACAACAATACTAACTTACTAGTTGAAACTTTTGACAATAATATATTATAATTATTTACAATCGGCGCAATTACTGAAAGTGAAGAGAAACATTGATATGAGCTATATAATGTTCTTAATTCTTGATGAATTTGTGTTAATATGTAGTTTGATGATATTGTTATCTACATTCATTGTTAAGTATTGAAATAATTGATGAACAAGAATATATGGGTATAATAATGGAATTCGAGCTTCAAAGCTCCGATACTCTTTTATCGAAAGAAATACTTACCTACATGAAAACATGAAACATTTATCCCCATATACGCATATTCAGTCCCCCCACATTGTTTACTATTGCTTAACTGCTTAAGTAATCCAAATGGATTTTAAATTTGAAAATAATTATGTACCTATCATTAATTATGAGTTTATGAATCATTAATAACTATTTAATTCACTTATTATATGTAATACATGCTCTTTGAAGGTAAGCTGTACATAATTAATGTATGGAATGATATTTTGTAATGTCTACAGATTTTGCCCTGATACTTGTTGTTTCTTTGTGTACGTAATTTATAATAACTTTGACAATAAAACCTTTTTCCTAAAGTCACTCATATCACTGCAGTTTTACCTTAGTACTGATATGGGAACAAAAAGTACCGTGTACCACATGGTACTTTTTCTGCCGACCTGTGAGAACGAATTTGGTACATATCCACAAATCTATGCTACCAAAAATTGCGAGTTAGTACTAAGTGTATCTGTCGCAGTTAGTTGGTTAAATCAGAGACTTAACTAACTCTCTAGACCGTTAATTAAATACCGACGTTTAACCAAGTTATTAAAATTCCGTCAGACAAGTGAGTGAACGAAACGTTTAACGAGTTGTCTAAACGTTCCTAGGCAACAAGACATAAAATATTTTTTTATGTGTACGTTTATGTTTTAAGTATTATATTTTTGTTCTCACATGTTCAACCTAATACGAAGGATAAATAATAATAATAATAAAGTTTTTATTCCAGAAATACAGAGCATTTCCATATAAAAATTATAAAACATTAAAAACTCATAACATAAAGATTTTAAAGAGAAGTAAGTTAAATAAACGGGGCTTCGCTTTACTCACCCCCTTTATCCTTCACCTAAGCTACCGCAATGGTTTGCCCTGTGCAAATCAGGTGTTGTCGTGAAGCCATCTTGTTTTCCAACACGCCGGCTTTCGGTAAGACATATCGTTAAACTTTTTCGACGATGCTTTATTTAAGTCAAAATGCTTGTGACTTTGTTAAACGTCGATATTTAATTAACGGACTAGAGAGTTAGTTAGTGTCTGATTTAACCAACCAACTGCAACATATCTACAGATCACCGACCAGACTAGTCGATTATAAGCTTCTTTTACCATATTTATTGGCTTACTGATAGCTACATAAATGTGATCACGGCCTAAAGGGACCTAGTTAAACAAGTTAGCAGTGGTTGAAGTTAGCCGGTCGGTTAACTAAATCTGGCAATTATTATTATTATTATTATTATAAGTCTTTCTGTCTCCCTCGCGCGCGATCAAACTTATGAAGGTTACAGTTATTGTTTTGCTTTTGCTACTGCTTATACATTTATTGATATTTTTGCATTCGTGTCATACGTGTCAATCAACGCGCGTTATTGTGATTGTTTACCTAATTCGAGGTAAGAATGAAATCATTCTGTCGCGGGCGCCTCCAGCGTGAGTGTTGCTAGTGTCTACATACCTTCTTCCTCTTGGCGGAGGCAGCGACCCGGCGCGCGCGCAGCGGCTGTTGCGGGCGCCTCCAGCGCGAGTGTTGCTAGTGTCTACATACCTTCTTCCTCTTGGCGGAGGCGGCGACCCGGCGCGCGCGCAGCGGCTGTCGCGGGCGCCTCCAGCGCGAGTGTTGCTAGTGTCTACATACCTTCTTCCTCTTGGCGGAGGCGGCGACCCGGCGTGCGCGCAGCGGCTGTCGTGGGCGCCTCCAGCGCGAGTGTTGCTAGTGTCTACATACCTTCTTCCTCTTGGCGGAGGCGGCGAACCGGCGCGCGCGCAGCGGCTGTCGCGGGCGCCTCCAGCGCGAGTGTTGCTAGTGTCTACATACCTTCTTCCTCTTGGCGGAGGCGGCGACCCGGCAGGCGCGCAGCGGCTGTCGCGGGCGCCTCCAGCGCGAGTGTTGCTAGTGTCGACATACCTTCTTCCTCTTGGCGGAGGCGGCGACCCGGCGCGCGCGCAGTGGCTGTCGCCAGCGCCTCCAGCTTGAGTATTGCTAGTGTCGACATACCTTCCTTTTAATACTTAAAAACTGGTATGTTTCATTAGAAATAGAAAATTGTTTAATCCCTAAGCCACATTACACAACAAAGGAGAAGAACTTACAGAGACAAGTAATAGGTAGACAAAAATAATAATAAACCAACAAAAGTGGTACAACAGAGAGATTACTATGCGGCGTGCAACGCGGCAGTGAAACGGTACGGCTCAGCAGAACGGCTCAGGTACGGTCCGGCAGAATATCAGCATATGTGTCTGGTTTGCAATAAAATGTGTGGAATACTTACAAATTATGAAAATTGATACAAAAACAATATATATACATATATATTTATGTGTGTGTATAATATATTAGTACTTACAACGTGCATTGTGCAACAACATATGCATTGGTGAGCGATCGCAAAATAAAAACAATAATAATATAGACAGAGAATGATTGGCAGAATAAAGAAAATAATAAAGAGTTGTCTCGTCAGCTAGTCACCCATCGCATCATAGGGACTTATTTTATTTTATTTTCAGGCATCGGGCCACCAACCCGTTATAAATATGACCATCAACAGTCCGCTCGTTTTTGGTCCAAAAGTATTTTTTGATTGCGTTTAAAAGACAATTTTGAATTTAGCTGCTGGAGGCGACGCCATATACGGAGGGGAGTTGGCGGAGGGAAGTTGTTCCAACATTTTGTGGCAAGATACCGGGAGCTTCCTCGAATCGCTACGGTCGCATGTCGTGGCATGGTCAAAATATTTGTTGTGGGTCTGCTGGGGTGATGTCGTGGTACCCTCCAGGTAAGCTTGTCATATAGGTAGCTCTGGTTTCAGACTCTTAACGACACCAAATAGGAGGGGGGTTAAAACCAAGTTTTGCCGAGCTTGCAGCTTATGGAGATGTGCAGAGTTTATAAATTCCAAATTCCAAATGTCTTTATTACTGTAGATATTTACATATACTTAGCAATCGTCATTTTTTGCCACTTCTCTACATTGGACCACTGTGGGAGAAGAAGGGCGTAGAAACTCCCATAGATTGATTTTTAGATCTCTTTTTAAAAATTGCTTATGCTTAACTAATACAAAATATAATATTTAGTCATTATCATAATTAATAAGCAGGAATAAATTATTACAAAATTATTAACAGCAAGGTCTGTGTTGACCCAGATTAACCCCATACAGACCCATCATTTAAGTAATCTTGAACATTGTAATATCCCTTTTTCGACAAAGTCGCTTTAAATTGCTCAAATGGCAATTTCAAGATCTCCAGAGGTATCTTGTTGTAGTAGAGAATGCATTGACCCTTAAAGAATTGCTAACCTTCGCGAGTCTAAACCGGGGCGCAAGTAGTCTGTGATTATTTCTTAGGTTAACATTACAGCTATCGCTAAGTTTGGGAAATTTTGTAAGGTTCTTGCGTACGTACATTATATTTTCGAAAATAAATTGACTAGCTACAGTTAGTATGTCAATTTCTTTAAAAAGCTGTCTTAAGGAGTCTGTGCGTTTTAAATTATAAATTGCTCGAATAGCTCTTTTCCGTAAAATAAAAATAGTTTGAATATCCGCTGCTTTCAGCCACAACAAGATACCATAGGACATGACACTATGAAAGTAACTAAAATATAATAGCCTAGATGTAGCCACATCCGTTTTTTGTCTGATGTTCCTAACAGCGTAAGCCGCAGAACTTAATTTACCAGCCAATTTTTCTAATGGTGTGACGTGTCCACGCGCAGCAACATCAAAACAGTACCGAGCACAGGCATTTTGTATTAGTCTTTGGGCTATGCTTTAGAGGCATGGACCATACACAGGTATACTGTAGTTAAGTTCAGACAGAACTAATGACTTGGAAAGAGCAATGCGTAAATCGATAGTCAGGACAGATCGTATTTTGTATAGAACGCTAAGTTTGTAAAAGCAGTTTCGAACCAGTTGTGTCACATGTTTCTCAAATAGCAGTTCACAATCCATCAATAACCCAAGATTACTCGCTCAACGCTTATACTACGCTATTTTGTTAAAAAGATTTTCAAGGAGAGTTTACGAATACACAGTATCCACATTTGGAACGCAGTTTCACAATGAAATTATTTCGGATTTCAGAATTACAGGAAAAAATAAAACAATTAAGAGGTTATTTCGTAATTAAATTTTATCAAGAAAATTTTATCCAATCGCGTTATCCTTCAGTGGGAATCTTAATCAAATACTCTATTAACGTTAAACCAAAAATCAGATCTGTAGATGATTTCATAATGGAGTAAATTGATTCGAAAAATACCCCATATTTTTTTCGTATCACCTTAATAAGTGTAACATGTATTATTGACCGAGTGACGAAGTCTCCTTTTCAGGATTGGGCAAAAATACTTTAGTATGTTGTCCTCCACAGGCCGCATTTCTCAGTTGAGAAATTCACGAGAACCAGTTGGTTCTCGTGAATTTTCGTGAGCAGGTTCGATAACTAAATATATTTTTTTGTCGATTCGGTTTTTGGAATTTGTTCAAAATGGCGGAGATGTGGAGGTTTCAAAATTTTCAAAAAACCGCTTCAGTCCAAACAGCTTGAAGAATTTTAACAAATGAGAGTCGTTGGATTTGTAGAGACCATGAGAGTAACATATATAATTTTAGTGAAAAGTAAACAGGTTGGGTTTAAGACGACAAAATGTAATTTACAAAGTTATTGGTGCGCCTACTTTCATAATCCATGTACGTAACCAGGTGCATTCATAAGTATGTATGTGTTATCAAAAGAAAGTGTCACTTTCAAGGTCTGCAGCTCACCGAGCCACTAGTTTAGGTTTTCCCGTCATCCATTGATATCGCGGAGGTCATGCCCGTAGAGAAGTTGCCCACGTTTTGCCAGTACATAGTTCGATGCAAGAATAAAATGAATCAGCAAGCACAATAGGAGGAGCCTCATGGACGTGAGAAAGGATGAGCAATAACAGATTATCTATGTTAGCTTGTTCTTTACTTGGGGATCCCAGCACACACTGGGTCTTAACCTAACATTACATAAACATTTACATACAGGCACTTTTATTTATTTTATTTATTAATTCCATCTTAGTGTACAACTTGACAGATTACAGTCCAAGGCGGTATACGCAGCACATATAAAATATAAAAAATCATGATAAAAATACAATTTGCAAATGTCAATAAAATAAAATTAGAATAATGTACATACATTGCATATGGCCCCACACTAGGATACCCTGTGCAGCGGGAACAGCGACATTACGCACATATAAACCGCCAAGACCTGTTTTTTTTTTTACTCCCAGCCGGGGATCGAACCCGGGACCTCTCGCATGGTGGGCAGAGCCACAACCGCTGCGCCACAGAGGTCGTTATGGCTTTCCTATATAGAGTGCAAATGACACAGTTGTGCTGGTTATGTATAAAAGTGTGCGACGAAACTGCTTCTGTTATCCTGATAAAGTCAAAGTCAAACTTTATACTGTAGATGTAGATGTAGAACACCAATTTTAACACACGATCCATCAGATTTTACGCCGTTAACTTCTGCCTTTTGAATTCTATTGCTTATTCGATCTTAGTAGATCCAACGCTTTTTTTCTAACTCCGTAATGATGTAATTTAATTAATAGCATATTATGATCAACACAATCAAACGCCTTCGACAGGTCGCAAAAAACTCTGATAGCATCCTGTGCGGACTCCCATGCAGAATAAATATGAGATATAAGGGTAATACCTGCATCCGTAGTCGATTTACCCCTAGTGAAACCATATTGTTTAGCGTGGAGTTGTTTTGTACGGTTGAAGTGTGAGAGCATTTGATTGAGTATAATCTTTTCAAATATTTTACTTAGTGTTGGAAGAACAGATATTGGTCTGAAATTTGAAGGATCGCCCTTATCTCCCGTCTTGAACAGAGGTATCAGTTTACTGTGTTTCATGGGAAAGCCCCATCATCAACACATTTATTGAATATATAAGCTAAGTGTGGGGCTATAACTAGAATTACTGAACCAATGACTTTGACTGATATACCCCACAGGTCTTCCGTATTTTTTAAGTTAAGTAATTTATACGTTTTGACAATGTCCTGGGGATGTAAACGACCTAGAGAAGAGTCTCTACATTGGACCACAGTGGGAGAAGAAGGGCGTAGCAACTCCCAAAGATTGATTTTTAAATCTCTTTTAAAAATTGGTTGTGCATAACTAATACAAATATGAAAATTTTAATTATTATAATTAATTAGCAGGAAAAAATAAATACAAAATTATTAACACTTCAAATTCTGTGTTGGGTAGGATGCCACACCCAATGATGAGGATGAGGATGTGGTGCCAGAGCCAATTTATATATAGTTTGTGATGTTATGCCCGGGTCACGGACGATAGTTTATGTATCGCTTGTAAATAAAAATAGTTTTATTTTTCTCTCGTAAATATATATTTTTTGCTCCAATGTCGGGTAAATGACCATCCTTTAGTCGGGCGTAACTTCAAAAAACAACATCCTGTATATGTTTACGTCAATTTGCAGATTCCACCCATTCTACATCAGCGACTCCCCGGAAGGTGGCTTCGGGCAGAAGAAGGAGGAAGACCAGCGCAAGCAGAGAGTATTCGCCGGCGTGGCTTACGACAACGAGGGCTACCCGTACCCGACTGCAGGTGGGCTTGCTCCCTTTGACAGGGCCGTTTTTAATGACGAAATAATGGACTGACGTACAGTTCCGGCATAGTTTCTTCAGCTCTCAGTAAGCTGTTCTTCTCTCTCTCTCACCCCACCTTACAATATGCGAGATAGAAAGGTCAGAGCTCGCTCAGAGCCGAAGAAACTTGGCGCGGCCTAAACTAAATATCTATCTGATGAGTAATAATGATATATTTTGTCCTTGAGACAACAATTTAGACATTCCAATAACTGACTTCGACTTAATTTTGGCCCTGTGCACGCGGCGAAATGGGCCCCTGAGTTGCGTACCGATTCAGGGCCCCCCATGGCATGACTCCGAGTACAGCCCTGTGCGCGACCCCAGTCATCCTGTACCTGAATACGTCCCTGCTCATGCTATTGGCCAGACCGGTCCTTATACAAAAACTCGTTATGCGGCCTATTAAAAATTTCGCAGGAACAATATCTCGATAGATGAGGACCCAAGCATTTAAAACACCAGCCTCATTGCTGGGTGATTTGATGCCGCCCCTGAACTCGTTGTACCCTAAATTTATTACAATTTTCTTACAACATGGGCTCGTATCACTAACTGGGTTCATTGGGCTAACTGTTCCTCTGCGGAAAAATCCTGCTCACAGCGCCCCCAGGCCCACCTGTGATTCCGGGGAGGGGATAACTGACAGCCCCAAGATCTCTGCTCTCCGGCACTCTTCCTCTAAAAACTTGACCAGGTCGGAGAAGGCGGGCTGGTTGTATCCCTGTTTCCCGTGTGACTGTTGGAGGCTAGTCTGCACGTCCATTGGAAGGCGAGACAAAACAACATGCAATAAATAGTAGGTACGACCCTTCGCTCTACTGGTAACCCTAATTTTTCCAAGGCCTTGGTAACAGACAGTACCGGATTTAACACTTCCGTCTGTATGTCGTTAATCCTTGTCACCGTTGGAATGTTGAAAAATCGCTTTTACTGAGCGTCAACTAATCTCCGTTAATTGTGATATCGCCTTATCAACAACTGGCGGGCTATTTCGTAATAAGCGTACGTGACGGCCTAATGCAATAGCAAGTCCTTAGCTTCGCCCCGCAAAGCCGACATTAACTGAGCCATCTTGTCGGCTTTGGGTAAAGCCTCCCTTTTATGCACCAGGCTGTCAAATATATTTCTAAAGCTAGTCCATTTGCCCACAATACCATCAAATGGAGGTATCTGAATTACCGGTATACGAGATACCACTCCTTGAGGAGAAGGATCTTCTACTTCATCAGCACAACCAGCCCACTGCGCTATGTTGCTCGACATATCCAAACATCGGGAGACATCGGCTATCAATTTTCCTAATTTGTCAGCCGGAGCCCTTTCTATCATCTCTGCGTGAGAGCAGAGCTCGAGAGCTGCATTACAGTGTTGTTCGGCTTCTTCAGCACGTTACAAAACAACGTCGCTCCCATCAACGCGTGTTATCAAGGAGTGGACAGACCTGAGCCAAACCCAAAGCATGCTTACTCCAGCTTGAAGTTCTAACAATCACATGATGAACAATACCTTCTATTTACAAAAAACCTAATTTATAGAACTTTAAAACAAATCTTCCGCCCAAAGGAATCCTAATTTGAACTCAGAGTAACGTGGGATCACAGAAACAATTCAAATTAAGTTTCACTTATTTAATCATTCATTTGCCAGAGGCAATTATGAGGAGAGCGACATCTTCGGGAGTAAAGTAAAAGGCTTGAGATGCGCGCAAATACCAGACTATACTAGACTTATTTATTATAGGGAATCCTAGCTTATATACTAGGTTGGTACATGTTATTAATGACGTGCATAAGACATAGTGCGTGATGAATATAAATATACCTTATCTGTGACGGTCGTCAACTTATCTTAACATTACGTGAAAATATGACTAACATAGTCGACCGGCACAGATACTCCCCCCTTTAGGGAAAAAATAAATGAATATACTTATAACAATGAACAACATAAAATAAACTGGCCGCACACTACATAAAATAAACTAAAAACTGGAAAACAGAAAAATACTAGGAAAATGGGGCTTCGCGGTTAGTAAACTAACCTAAACTATAACTGGAAAAGATCCGCAGGAGAGTCGTCTGATGCTGCAGCCGCCCATGTTTTTCAGGAATCGATGAGTCAATTTACATCGCACGTCGTTGAAGTTGTAATCAGTGTTTGTTTATAATTGCGACCGTACCTACACAAGGATGATTGTGCTGAATCAGCGTCAGCATTAAATCTGTAACCTTGGCTGTAGGCAGTCAGTGATCTCGTACGTCATGTGTACGTGCGTGCCCTTCACTCTTGAGTGAATATTAAGTTGTCGATTGATGAAATTTGTGTGCCTAAAAACCTTGGGATTTGGCAACATAGGGCACATCTTGTACACCAATCGTTTATATATATATAAACGATTGGTGTATATCTCTCTCTCTCTTCAGTGATTTGATTATTCTTCGTGCGATGTTCGTTGAATTAGGTATATAGATGATGTTTCAATACTCTTCTGGGGGCTGGAACGGCTTCCTATGTCTTGAACTTGAAAAAGCTGCTTGCTGTCAATGAATTTGCCGACACGTTCGTTTCTGCTGGTGCGAGCTCCATTTTGATAAATCAGCAGTCGGCTGACTATCGGTTCATTATTCTTGCGGTATCTTGAGTTCGATGCGGGAAATCTTCAGTTGAAATTATTTGGCTTCTGGTCCGTTTTCAAATCTGGTCCGGTCATGGCTTGCTTGATGTCGTCTTGGTTGCCGAAGTCGGGGCTCGGCGATCTTGGACGAAGTGCTTCTTGCTTGCACTTCTAAGGTGACAGCACACGGAGTTTTCTTCGCGGCTGGGTCCATGCTGCTATTACCGAAGGTTGCTGATGTTCAAAAGTCGGGTCACCACTTTGCCAGAGGCAATTATGAGGAGAGCGACATCTTCGGGAGTAAAGTAAAAGGCTTGAGATGCGCGCAAATACCAGACTATACTAGACTTATTTATTATAGGGAATCCTAGCTAATATACTAGGTTGGTACATGTTATTAACGACGTGCATAAAACATAGTGCGTGATGAATATAAATATACCTTATCTGTGACGGTCGTCAACTTATCTTAACATTACGTGAAAATATGACTAACATAGTCGACCGGCACAATTCAATAATTCACTTTCCATTTTATGTATTATTAATCCCAATATATTTAGAACACTACCATATGTAGGTATGTTCTGTTCAAATCAACACAAACTTGAGCCCTGTGTTCATAGTCGGTCCACAAATAAATTGATCTACAATTTCAGTTGAACACTGTTCAAAAGGTTTCCAAAGTTCACTTATGTTTCAATCAATACTGGAATTTCAATCAATCTAAACCATAACATAGCAACTCCA
Organism: Argyresthia goedartella; assembly: GCA_949825045.1. Classification (NCBI taxonomy): domain Eukaryota; kingdom Metazoa; phylum Arthropoda; class Insecta; order Lepidoptera; family Argyresthiidae; genus Argyresthia; species Argyresthia goedartella. The sequence continues at coordinate 27,675,375 of OX463831.1, forward strand.
CAATGTTGTACTATCAGTTGTGAGATATCTCTCAACAAAACAACTGCATTGTGTGCTGAATGATTTGCTACAGTGCATATGCTGGTCTTTACCTACTGTGGATATAGGAACCATCACCTGCCCGAACCTAACAGTCGCAGCACATGACGGACCGCAATTATTTTAGCCCCCAGAAGGCTATCCAGTGAAAATAACCACGCTCTGCTACCAAAATGATCTCACATACACCAGGGCCGGATTTAGACTAAGGGTCCATAGCTAGTAGAAACACTTGTCCGACCGTGATGGAGATTAGATCTGTCGGCGGTTATGTTCTAAAACGCTAATAGATACCTGTATGTGTCCGGCTGTGATGACGACCTTCTTCCTAGCGAGGTACCAGACGCGCGCATCTCGGAAGGTCCCAATACTTCGCTGAAGGAGGTTCTCTGCGTCTCCTTGCCGACAGCAAGTGACATACACTGTTCACTTAATCCAAATAACGTGGTGGCCTCTCGGTGAGGCTCCGAACACTCTTACACTGGGGTCCCTTATCCACGATACTTCCCGCGATCCGATCTAATGTATCCCAGTGCAACGATCAACCTTGAGGTTATGCTCAAATCTCTTCGGCCCATCCGCAGTACTGAATTTCAGCAACCAAAACTCGCGGTTGGATGGCAGTTGACTTATCCAAAGGAGAATTCACAAAACATTCACGCATTCCGGAGCGCCCCCAACTCAACCGGTTTTTTGAGGTAGGTAACATACATCTGTCCATGTGACAGTTCCAGCCCGTTCTTAGACAAAATATGAAGGGTGCGTTGAAAACTACATCTACCTACTACTATAACAATCACAAAATCGAACAAAGTTTGGTTCCGAACAATGGTTTGGCAGTGGTCTCCAATGAATGAGTTTGACTTCATAATAAATGACTGACTTGAAACTTTGATAACTTCCTAGAAATTATTTCGAGTATAACCTGCAACTGAAATAGCGAAAATATCCTACAATTAATGTCATTGACTAGATACAACATTTAATAAATGCTTGGAAATGATCTGGACTGGCAATCACTCGGAATAGCAATATTTAACTTTAACTTTGATATTCTTCTTAGTGGGCCGCTACTGCGAGTGGTCGCACAAGACCGTCGACCAATCAGCGCAGTCCGCGACCTTCGAGGAGTACATGAAGACGTTGCAACTGGAGTGCAATGAGGGGGAAGCTGCTGTGCTTAGCTGGACTGTGGCGCATGAGACGCCAGACTTGGTCTATTATCAGGTCAGTACCATGATTTGCCAATAGAAAGTCTTTGTTCTTTCTCCCCAGATTTGGACTCGGGACTCCTCGTTTATCAGGTAGAACCTCAACCAACATGCCTGGTTCAAGACCGTGACATAATCTTACCATAAGAATTAAGTCTACTTCTGGATGTAACCTCTGAATTCCTATCACAAAGCTGGTAATTTATTTCCGGCCGCCCCATGGTTGCTCCATATTCTGATTGACTACTACCCACACCTTAAAAGTTTCATCTGACCGTTGAGCTGGTGGTATACTAGTGCTCTTTGATCCCACTTAAGAATATGTTTCTTTTTGTCCTCAGTGTTATACCCACAACAATCTTGGCTGGAAGATCCATGTTTTAGACCCTGGTACACCAGTGCCATTACCTGGAGATCGTCGCGCAGGTCTAAGCGCCGCCGGAAAATGCCTGCCTTCAGCAGCACTGACGTTAGCTGTCTTAGTGTCAGCTGTTACCGCCACATTCAAATGAACGCGTTCATCAAAATTAAATAATACTGCTTTCTCAATTTTTCGAATTTGATTTGAGGAAAGCTGAATTGAATTGTTGTGATATGCACGACGGGAAGTATCGTAAAATACAGGTGTTTTTTTTAATATTTATCGATATCAGAAATGTCAATCAATCTATTGTATATCAATTCCATATCAATATTTAAAAGTCGCATTTACGATGCATGATCTATCTATACCGACTAGGACCTTACTGATATTTGAATAATGTTAGATAACTAATATATAACTATTTACAAAATACTATTTTACTTGTGATTGATGCATTAATCGAGTTTTGACTTGTTGAATGTTGATTCAAAATGTATCGATGCCAGTTTCGCAACATTGACAATAATGAAATGTAATGATGAATTTCAGTAAGTATTAATTATTTAGAGTTACTTTGTACGTCCTTGTCACGTGACAATAAATAATGTTAACTCTACTTTGAAATTAAGTATCAATTGTAATTGTAAACGCAACAGATAGTTAGTAAGTTTTCAAGACAATAATCAAATGAAGCTGTTAACTGATAAAATACATTCGTAATATACCTATGAGACGGTTTGAGAATAATTTTTTGGTACCAACTTGGTACTTACATTTAGTTATTTTTGGGACGGATAATAAATTGCAACTTATTTATATTCATACAAACTCATGAATATCACGAAAACATTCCCAAGTATCTAACAATTAATCGCTAATGCCTTTATAACACAAGCATTCGAGAAAGTACCGTCTAGGTATGTTGTAAAATACTGCGATGTGTATGTAAAAGTACCGTGGTGGTACTGCAAGCGATGTTAAGTGCATCATTTAAAATACTACCTACATTAGTTAAGTAATACTTTAAGTTTATTAATTTAACATTTTGTTTTGGGTAGTTATCAGTTTACTAACAACTCTGTGAGAAAATCCCTTGTACTTGTGGTTTTTAAGTACCCGAAAAAAATTAATGTCCTTGAAGAGTGAATAATTGAATTAATTTATGACAATAACGCAATTAACATTGAATACAATACAAATTTACCCTAAGAAAGACCACAAGGCACCTTCAGTTTTTTTAGTGATTTTCTAATAAACATCTAATTTTAAAATACAGGCATATACTTATTCACTTTTGAAAAGTATTCACATGTTTTTAAAAAATAACTGTTTATTTTGTATAACATTTAAAAAAAAGACAATAAATATCCTTTTACATGATTAAAATGGATCTCGGGATTTTTTTAAGGTATAGATTTAGAATGAATGCTTCAATGAAATAAATCACATTATAAGTAAGCTGTCGCGGTATCATAAGTTGTAACTATAAATCTAGCTATTCGAAGTACTGATTTGTAAAAGAGACAATAACTCCTTACAATACTTTAGCTTTCATATAAATCGTATCACTATAGGTACAAAGTTATTTACAGCATAGTGTATTGTTAGTCATACTATAGTAATATTATGTTCACGTGAGATTTTAATAACGTTTTGTTTAGAATTTGGAATTTTAGACATAACTAAAAAATATTTAAAAAAACACTCCGTAGTCGTAGTTGTTGATGCACAAATAAAATTTTTCTGTTTAGAGATTTTATTAGTAGTTAAAAATATGGTATAATATAAATATACAACAATACTAACTTACTAGTTGAAACTTTTGACAATAATATATTATAATTATTTACAATCGGCGCAATTACTGAAAGTGAAGAGAAACATTGATATGAGCTATATAATGTTCTTAATTCTTGATGAATTTGTGTTAATATGTAGTTTGATGATATTGTTATCTACATTCATTGTTAAGTATTGAAATAATTGATGAACAAGAATATATGGGTATAATAATGGAATTCGAGCTTCAAAGCTCCGATACTCGGATATCGAAACAAATACTTACCTACATGAAAACATGAAACATTTATCCCCATATACGCATATTCAGTCCCCCCCACATTGTTTACTATTGCTTAATTGCTTAAGTAATCCAAATGGATTTTAAATTTGAAAATAATTATGTACCTATCATTAATTATGAGTTTATGAATCATTAATAACTATTTAATACACTTATTATAATACATGCTCTTTGAAGGTAAGCTGTACATAATTAATGTATGGAATGATATTTTGTAATGTCTACAGATTTTGCCCTGATACTTGTTGTTTCTTTGTGTACGTAATTTATAATAACTTTGACAATAAAACCTTTTTCCTAAAGTCACTCATGTCACTGCAGTTTTACCTTAGTACTGATATGGGAACAAAAAGTACCGTGTACCACATGGTACTTTTTCTGCCGACCTGTGAGAACGAATTTGGTACATATCCACAAATCTATGCTACCAAAAATTGCGAGTTAGTACTAAGTGTATCTGTCGCAGTTAGTTGGTTAAATCAGACACTTAACTAACTCTCTAGACCGTTAATTAAATACCGACGTTTAACCAAGTTATTAAAATTCCGTCAGACAAGTGAGTGTACGAAACGTTTAACGAGTTGTCTAAACGTTCCTAGGCAACAAGACATAAAATATTTTTTTATGTGTACGTTTATGTTTTAAGTATTATATTTTTGTTCTCACATGTTCAACCTAATACGAAGGATAAATAATAATAATAATAAAGTTTTTATTCCAGAAATACAGAGCACTTCCATATAAAAATTATAAAACATTTATTTATTTATTTATTTATTTATTTATTTATCTACACACACACATATCATTACAGGTGAGAAGCCTAATTCGATAGTGTAGTTATCCAAAGTACATAACATTATAATTATAAGTAGGTAACATAATTAATTCAATTATATTGATTAAATACTTAATGTGAACCTCACAATCCATAACTTATAATGCATAATGCCACCCTTGTAAATTCAGTCAGAGCGCAGGAGAACATGTCTATCTCCTCCGCTATCATATTAAGAGTTCGGAGTGTGCGCGTGAACGGCGCTTTGCCGAGCAAGTGTGTGCGCGCGCGCGGCACGTGCAGCAACCCCGGGCGTCGGCGCCGATACACGTAGCCGTCCGGTACACATAAACAGATTCTACGCAGGATGTCCGCTGCGTAGATTTTTCCACGTAGTAGTTTGAATAGGTAAGTGGCTAACGCCAAATCCCTCCTCACTCTTAGTTCGTTGTATCCAATCATGCCTAAGGTAAACAAGGTTGGGTACATTAATGGGTACAACGGATAGACCCCATATTGTTTTAAATATAAATATCTAATAAATTTATTCTGGTTTCTCTCCAACATATCAACATATTTATTTTCGTATGGAGCCCAAATTACCGCGTTACATTCGAAATGGCTTCTCACCAACGCGTTATATAAAACTTTAATCGCTTTGATGTTTTCAAAATGTTGTACCCGTCTTAGTATAAAACCTAGGTTCCTGTACGCTTTTTTACAGCTTTTAATTATATGATCTTTAAATGTCAAATCAGTCCTAAGTGTGACTCCTAAATCTTTAACTTCGCTGACTCTTTCCATTGGGGTCTGGTTGACCTGGTAGTTGTTCACCATGGGAGTGCGCGACCTAGTAAAAGTTATTGTGACACACTTTGTGTTGTTGAATTGCAGCCGATTTTCTGTACTCCAGGCCACTACTCTATTAATGTCTTCTTGCAGTTTCCCAGCATCCTCTAAATTATTTATTGTAAGTGACAGTTTGAGGTCGTCTGCGAACAACAAACATTTAGAGTTCTGTACCACTTTAGGTAGATCATTAATCATTAAAATGAATTGTAACGGTCCCAGATTACTCCCTTGGCTTACTCCTGATCTCGTAAAGTATGGTTCAGACTTATATCCATTGTATTCTACATACTGCTGCCTCTCACTCATAAAACTAACAAAGAATCTAAGTAGGTGAGGAGTGAAACCAAAGCGAGCAAGTTTCCTCAATAAAACGTCGTTGTCGACCAAATCGAAAGCCTTTTTGAAATCAAAGTACGCCGCATCAACTTGCAATCCGCTATCTACTGCTGGAACTATTTCCGTCATGTAGCTAAGGAGGTTGCTGGTGGTACTTCTCTCCGGGCGGAACCCATGTTGAGCCTCAGACAACTGCTGGCTGACCTGTGCAAATAGTGATTGGTGGATAGCTGCTTCTAATACTTTTGCTGGAGTTGATAGTACAGCTACAGGTCTGTACTCCTCCACATTCGATCCCGCTCGTCCCTTAGGGACAGGTACCACTCGTGTTGTCTTCCATCTGGCTGGGAATACGGCTTCGCTTAAACTCAGATTGTATATGTGAAGTAGAGGCTTAGCTAATACTAATCGACAATCTCTCACGACGTAAGGCGGGATGCCGTCTGGTCCTGCTGATTTCTTAGGTTTCAGTTCTCGCAATACGCGATTAGTTTCACCCAAAGTCAGTCTATCCAGATGTACCCTCGCTGCCCCATTTTCGTCGCCAGCTTCTGCTACTGCTGCGTCCACATCCAAAACCGCTGAATTTGTGCTATATACAGAGTAAAAATATTTGGCATACTCTTTTGCGCACTGTTCCCCGGTTAGAACTTCTCCCTGTTGCAAAATAGTTTGCGCATTACGTGTCCCTTGTTTAGATTTAACAAAGTTCCAGAAAGATTTTGGATCCTTTAGTACGTTCAGTTCTACTTTTCTTTGATACTGGTTTAGGTTAATCTTAATCAGACTTTTAACTCTTGCCCTACATTGAGAAAAGCGATCATAATCCTCTCTTGAATGACTAGATTTAAACTTTTTATGTAACCGTGCCTTTAGCCTTATATCCCGAATTAATTCGATAGTATACCACTCGGGATAACTGTACCTTGGGCTTGCTCTATCTCGCTTTTTTTGGGGAATGCAATCATCAAATATTGTACTAAGTTTTTCATAAAAAAAATTCAAACTCGATTCTAAGTCTAGGCTGTATATTTGATTCCAGTCTATGGTTTCAATCGATGAATATAGCCTGGGAAAATCCGCTTTATTAAAGTTCCAATCCGTCGAGCGAGTTCCGCCTGCCGCGGTCGCCGGCGCCGGGCCGTCGTCGTGTTGGAGCGTTGTCGCAGGCACGCACTCGACGTCGCTGCGCGAGCGCAGGCGCAGCGTGATCTCGAGCGGCGGATGGTACGCGTCAACCGGCAGTAGCGGCTGATCCGCCGCACACACGCACACCTCCGAGTTACCCGGTGTACTCAGCACCAAATCTAACGTCCTATCATTGCAATTTTTAACTCCGTTACTCTGACTGAATCCACAGTATGTTAGCAAATATTCATAGTAATTAATTGTATTAGAAGAACAAGAACATAAATTAAAATCACCTATTATTAAAATTTCGCTATACCTATTACAAAGTTGTTCAATTAATTCAAACAATATCATGTACTCACAGTCTTTACTATTAGGCGGTATGTATACTACACAAATCAACACCAAAAATCTATTACGTAGGTACGCCGCTGCGCATACGACTTCGAACACACGATCGTCTATTATGACGTCACTCGGGACAGGCACTCGACGCAGCTCGAATCGCGGCTCCGCCCTGTTTACGGCCGTCCGCTCGATCACAGCGCACGATGCTGTAACCAGGTGGGACTAATTCCGCGTCGTGAATGGCATCATTACATCCTGTCTCTGTTATAGTGAACAGATCGGCAGATTAAAAACTCATAACATAAACATTTTAAAGAGAAGTAAGTTAAATAAACGGGGCTTCGCTTTACTCACCCCCTTTATCCTTCACCTAAGCTACCGCAATGGTTTGCCCTGTGCAAATCAGGTGTTGTCGTGAAGCCATCTTGTTTTCCAACACGCCGGCTTTCGGTAAGACATATCGTTAAACGTTTTGGACGATGCTTTATTTAAATCAAAATGCTTGTGACTTGGTTAAACGTCGATATTTAATTAACGGACTAGAGAGTTAGTTAGTGTCTGATTTAACCAATCAACTGCAACATATCTACAGATCACCGACCAGACTAGTCGATTATAAGCTTCTTTTACCATATTTATTGGCTTACTGATAGCTACATAAATGTGATCACGGCCTAAAGGGACCTAGTTAAACAAGTTAGCAGTGGTTGAAGTTAGCCGGTCGGTTAACTAAATCTGGCAAGTTCAACACATTTACACGTTGCACTTATGTAGACACAATAAACGCGCGGCGCAGTAACATTGCACTGCATAGGCATTAAGAATAGTCTTTCTGTCTCCCTCGCGCGCGATCAAACTTATGAAGGTTACAGTTATTGTTTTGCTTTTGCTACTGCTTATACATTTATTGATATTTTTGCATTCGTGTCATACGTGTCAATCAACGCGCGTTATTGTGATTGTTTACCTAATTCGAGGTAAGAATGAAATCATTCTGTCGCGGGCGCCTCCAGCGTGAGTGTTGCTAGTGTCGACATACCTTCTTCCTCTTGGCGGAGGCGGCGACCCGGCGCGCGCGCAGCGGCTGTCGCGGGCGCCTCCAGCGCGAGTGTTGCTAGTGTCTACATACCTTCTTCCTCTTGGCGGAGGCGGCGACCCGGCGCGCGCGCAGCGGCTGTCGCGGGCGCCTCCAGCGCGAGTGTTGCTAGTGTCGACATACCTTCTTCCTCTTGGCGGAGGCGGCGACCCGGCGCGCGCGCAGCGGCTGTCGCGGGCGCCTCCAGCGCGAGTGTTGCTAGTGTCTACATACCTTCTTCCTCTTGGCGGAGGCGGCGAACCGGCGCGCGCGCAGCGGCTGTCGCGGGCGCCTCCAGCGCGAGTGTTGCTAGTGTCTACATACCTTCTTCCTCTTGGCGGAGGCGGCGAACCGGCGCGCGCGCAGCGGCTGTCGCGGGCGCCTCCAGCGCGAATGTTGCTAGTGTCTACATACCTTCTTCCTCTTGGCGGAGGCGGCGACCCGGCGCGCGCGCAGCGGCTGTCGCGGGCGCCTCCAGCGCGAGTGTTGCTAGTGTCGACATACCTTCTTCCTCTTGGCGGAGGCGGCGACCCGGCGCGCGCGCAGCGGCTGTCGCGGGCGCCTCCAGCGCGAGTGTTGCTAGTGTCGACATACCTTCTTCCTCTTGGCGGAGGCGGCGACCCGGCGCGCGCGCAGCGGCTGTCGCGGGCGCCTCCAGCGCGAGTGTTGCTAGTGTCGACATACCTTCTTCCTCTTGGCGGAGGCGGCGACCCGGCGCGCGCGCAGCGGCTGTCGCGGGCGCCTCCAGCGCGAGTGTTGCTAGTGTCGACATACCTTCTTCCTCTTGGCGGAGGCGGCGACCCGGCGCGCGCGCAGTGGCTGTCGCCAGCGCCTCCAGCTTGAGTGTTGCTAGTGTCGACATACCTTCCTTTTAATACTTAAAAACTGGTATGTTTCATTAGAAATAGAAAATTGTTTAATCCCTAAGCCACATTACACAACAAAGGAGAAGAACTTACAGAGACAAGTAATAGGTAGACAAAAATAATAATAAACCAACAAAAGTGGTACAACAGAGAGATTACTATGCGGCGTGCAACGCGGCAGTGAAACGGTACGGCTCAGCAGAACGGCTCAGGTACGGTCCGGCAGAATATCAGCATTTGTTACGGGCACCCCGTAACATATGCTGATATTCTGCCGGACCGGTACGTGTTGTTGTGTCTGGTTTGCAATAAAATGTGTGGAATACTTACAAATTATGAAAATTGATACAAAAACAATATATATACATATATATTTATGTGTGTGTATAATATAATAGTAATTACAACGTGCATTGTATATACAACATATGCATTGGTGAGCGATCGTAAAATAAAAACAATAATAATATAGACAGAGAATGATTGGCAGAATAAAGAAAATAATAAAGAGTTGTCTCGTCAGCTAGTCACCCATCGCATCATAGGGACTTATTTTATTTTATTTTCAGGCATCGGGCCACCAACCCGTTATAAATATGACCATCAACAGTCCGCTCGTTTTTGGTCCAAAAGTATTTTTTGATTGCGTTTAAAAGACAATTTTGAATTTAGCTGCTGGAGGCGACGCCATATACGGAGGGGAGTTGGCGGAGGGAAGTTGTTCCAACATTTTGTGGCCAGATACCGGGAGCTTCCTCGAATCGCTACGGTCGCACGTCGTGGCATGGTCAAAATATTTGTTGTGGGGGGTTATAACCAAGTTTTGCCGAGCTTGCAGCTTATGGAGATGTGCAGAGTTTATAAATTCCAAATTCCAAATGTCTTTATTACTGTAGATATTTACATATACTTAGAAATCTTCATTTTTTGCCACTTCTCTACATTGGACCACTGTGGGAGAAGTAGGGCGTAGAAACTCCCATAGATTGATTTTTAGATCTCTTTTTAAAAATTGCTTATGCTTAACTAATACAAAATATAATATTTAGTCATTATCATAATTAATAAGCAGGAATAAATTATTACAAAATTATTAACAGCAAGGTCTGTGTTGACCCAGATTAACCCCATACAGACCCATCATTTAAGTAATCTTGAACATTGTAATATCCCTTTTTCGACAAAGTCGCTTTAACATGGATTTTAAATTGCTCAAATGGCAATTTCAAGATCTCCAGAGGTATCTTGTTGTAGTAGAGAATGCATTGACCCTTAAAGAATTGCTAAGCTTCGCGAGTCTAAACCGGGGCGCAAGTAGTCTGTGATTATTTCTTAGGTTAACATTACAGCTATCGCTAAGTTTGGGAAATTTTGTAAGGTTCTTGCGTACGTACATTATATTTTCGAAAATAAATTGACTAGCTACAGTTAGTATGTCAATTTCTTTAAAAAGCTGTCTTAAGGAGTCTGTGCGTTTTAAATTATAAATTGCTCGAATAGCTCTTTTCTGTAAAATAAAAATAGTTTGAATATCCGCTGCTTTCAGCCACAACAAGATACCATAGGACATGACACTATGAAAGTAACTAAAATATAATAGCCTAGATGTAGCCACATCCGTTTTTTGTCTGATGTTCCTAACAGCGTAAGCCGCAGAACTTAATTTACCAGCCAATTTTTCTAATGGTGTGACGTGTCCACGCGCAGCAACATCAAAACAGTACCGAGCACAGGCATTTTGTATTAGTCTTTGGGCTATGCTTTAAAGGCATGGACCATACACAGGTATACTGTAGTTAAGTTCAGACTTGGAAAGAGCAATGCGTAAATCGATAGTCAGGACAGATCGTATTTTGTATAGAACGCTAAGTTTGTAAAAGCAGTTTCGAACCAGTTGTGTCACATGTTTCTCAAATAGCAGTTCACAATCCATCAATAACCCAAGATTACTCGCTCAAAGGGGGCTCCTGCAATAACGATGGTGGATCACGATCAATGAGAGCTTTGACTTGGTATTTAAAGCCTAAAAGCATGTATTTAGATTTTTTCGGGTTAAGCACTAATGAGCATCTAGATGACCAAGACGAAATGCGGTACAGATCTTGATTTAGGTCACGAATGCGGCTATCAAAAGTTTTATTGTTGAGATGAGTATAAATTTGTAGGTCATCGGCATATAGGTGATAATTGCACTTATGTATTTGACCTATTATGTCGGCACTATAAACAATAAAAAGCAATGGCCCTACAATAGACCCTTGATGCACTCCTCGGTCAGACAGAACACTTTCAGATATTTGGTTTGAACCGTTGTTGTGTCTCAGGACCACCTGTTGACAACGTGTGCTCAAATAGCTACTAAACTATTCTAACCGCCGATACATCAAAACCATAGTACATCAGTTTAAATAGGAGCAGAGGAATGTTAAGGCAGTCGAAGGCTCTTGAAAAATCGAGAAGGGCTAAAACGGAGCCATCGCCCTTATCTTGTTCCGCTCGTATGTTATCAACATAAAACAAGTAAGGCGGATGTCGTGCTCCGTCCTTTCCTAAAACCTGATTGTAGCATGGATAAAATTACATTGTCTTTAACATAAGACATCATCTGATTGTACAGAACCTTTTCAACAATCTTTGATAGGTATGGTAGCAGACTAATGGGTCGAAGATCAGCCACACTTCGGGGATCGGTGTTTTGGGTATATGGCGCACAACTGCGGTTTTCCACTGCGCATAGGCAATTGTCAGGCACGTATAGCGCGCATACGGCACTGACAAGCGTTGCGCAGTCACTGTCGCCTCGCAGCAATCGACACACAGTCAGAAGCTGTGCGGTGTTACGTCTCACCTCTAGTGAGTTAAATCCAAGCATACCTAATATAAAAGCGGGCGGGTAAAGGTAGGGGTAGTATCCAAATTTCCTCTTATATAGGTATCTAAGAAAAACTTTTTGTACCTTCTCGAGTATAAGGACGTATGAGCTTTCGTGCGGATTCCAAACAACCGAGCTAGATTCAAGTTTGGTTCTTACTAAGGCTGTATAAAGAAGCTGGACCACACCCAGATTATGGAATCCCTTACTAATCCGTATCACAAACCCTAATCTTTTGAAGCATTCCTTGGCTAAAGTGCTCATATGCTCATGGACTGTAAGTTTAAGGTCGAACGTTACACCGAAGTCCTTCATCGAATACACTCGAGTCAGAAACTCCGTGCCGTGCGTATACGTCACGCTAATAGGGCGTGGAGAGCGCATGAAGGACATTATACAACACTTCTCAGTAGAGTTTGTTGTTCATACTCAATCTATGCACGGCGTCTAGATCTTGCTGCAATAGCCTGCAGTCGTCCTCTAACTTCACGGGAAGTATGAGATTTAGATCGTCCGCATATAAAAGGCATTTGGCATGTTTTAGCAGGAGGTTTTTGTTGTTGTTTATCAACATTATTTTTATTCTGAAGTAATAAACTAATTCATATAGCGACTGGTAAACAAATTAGACTGAAAAGAAAATGACTGAGTATTTATTTAATCCTTTTTAAATAGGTAGCGTCAAAAAAAGATCCCGCCTTACATGCGCAGGGTTTTTCAGGCCCATCTTTTAATTGTAAATGCAGTAAGAGATGTGAAATCAGACTTCAAAATAATAAAAGTGGCTAGTCTTAATATTAATTTCGAGCCTCGGCTAATGTCCGAAGTCATGTTCGTTTGTGATAACGGATGTCATCTTTAATCGGCTAGATTGCACATTAGCCGATGCGTTTCGGTTAATGTTGGACATTAGTTAGCTAATGTTAAAAACGAAGTATTCGTGCGACTGCGGGGAGCGGGGCGGGGTAATTTTATTCAGATGAGAAACCTAATTCTAATATCAGAGCAAAACACTGCGGTAGCTTAGGTGAAGAGTAAAGGGGGTGAGCGAAGCGAAGCCCCCTTTATCCTTCGTGTTAGTTTGAACATGTAAGAACAACAAAAACTATAATAAGACGAGTATAAGTATTTATTGTTGTTCTTACACGTTCAACCTAACACGAAGGATAAAGGGGGCTTCGCTTCGCTCACCCCCTTTATCCTTCACCTAAGCTACCGCAGTGTTTACGGCTACATCCCACATCATCACTTATTCCAGATTAAGACGGTAATTTTTCAACATTAGCCTAGGTATACTGAAAAAATAACTTAAGTTTAGTCGGCTAATGTTAACCATATTTTCTCACCCATCTTTAGCCTCAACAGCGTCGAGGCTAAACTGCAGTTTAGCCGACTAATGTTGAAATCATTTATCGCAATGAACATTATTTCGGACATTAGCCGACGCTCGAAATTAATCTTAAGACTAGCCGGCTAAACTTAAGTTTAGTTTCACACCTAGCTTTAGCCGTAACATATACATCATTTATTACATTATTATGTTTTAGTTGTATGTCGTGTGTTGACTCGAGCCGGATTCCCAGATATAGATTTTGAAGCAAATCGGACTAGTAACTACGAAGTAGGTATGACTGAGTTTGGTCACAACTGTGATTTTGCCACCCCGTATGGAAAAAGGCGATGCTAGTTTATCACCTCATGTTCAAAAGCACTGGTGCGAGCATAGTTGTAATTTGTGGGGAAATTTTGCATTGAAAAACTGGCAACACTAATAAAACGTAAGTGTGAATCATGTGAAATCAACAAGAAATTTACTTAATGATAATTATTCGTTGAAATTCAACGAATTTAGGTTGACTTCCCGATGAAATGATGGCTTGTGATTTGCTTTTATTCGTCCTTTGTAATTTCTACACACAGGCATTTTTTATCAAATTTTGATGACCTGTGAAACTGTACAACTCGTGCGTCTCCAATGTCATCTCAAAGCAGACTGTTTGATTAGCGGCCCACAGTTGTGCGCCTTATTTTTCGACGCAATCGCGAAAGTGACACTCCGTCTATATTATACATTTTTATAAGGTCTATAGAGTAAATAGTCTTTAGACATAAATGTTGTCAAATGTAAACAAACATGAATTGGAAAATTCTTATAACGTAAGTAACTTTTAAGGCTGGAATATCTATCAGAAGATATTACTTTAGTGCAATCCCAGGACCCTTGGTTTTGGATAGAGTACGAGGAAAGTGACACTTGGTTATCCAACTTTGTCGGAATGTGATGAGTTTTAGTAGGCTACAGCGGATAGTGTAGGGAAACCCCTACATACTAGAGAACTAAATAAATACATAAAGTACATGTACATGATCGGAGAGCAAGAAAGGACCAAGCTCAGGGATCTGAGTTAGCGAAGAAGGGAGGCATTGAATTAGACCAACACAACACGATAACAGTGCCTTACCCTTTATCGTGGCGGGCGCCATTTTGAAAAATTACGCTCAACCGGCAAGGGGGCTACGTGGGTGGTCCCCGCGGGCTGTTGCCTGCTCCTACTAAAACGTCGCTCACGGCGTTTTATTGTATGAAAAGGATAGGAACCTATATATTATTAGAATTGCCATGAAACAAGCTAATTTAGTGTTTAAGAATGAAAACAATAATGTATTCGTGAGCCTAGCTGTCCCAGGTCAAACCTAGCATTTAAATTAAATTGATTAATTAATTTTCGACATGTCGTACTAATCATTTTGTGCACAAAACAAGCACAATACTAATTCCAATCCAGAAGGGGTAATTTTATAGTAAGGAACGTAATAAGCTGTACCAGGCTGCAATCTAATAGAGTAGGTAGGTTGACTGGCTGATCTAGCTAAGTAAGTAGGTATGAAGGCTGACTGCCTGACCGAGCTAATTGCGTGATTCACTATACCTATCCTACGTACCTATGTTGTTAGGTTGTTTCGAAATAATACACCAAAAAATAATACATAATACGTTTATTAATACGTCTGCCCATGACATAAACAAATCTTACCCATGAGCCACATAACAATGTCGAATTTCAGTTTTCATTGAAATACTCCGAATTAGTTTATAATATACCAACAAGTCCAAATATACATTGGTTTTTGTAACCCTGGTCGTTCTTCTCCTCAACGTTTTTTTTACGTTGAAAGTGGTACTTAATGAACACAAAATAAAAAATAAATCGTAATATTGTGCGATCATATTTTCGATTGCATATGACACATAACAATATTAATATACATTTGAATGGAGAAAACTTAGCTCATAATAAAATCATTTCTATATTGTAACTAGAGATAAATTTAAAGCATAATTATTGCTTTCAAAATATTCTACTAAACAAAAATCGGAAGAACTACAACTTACTAATCTAAAATTATATACATAAAACCTAATCAAGGAATAAGTAGATCGGTCAAAAATTTCTGATAAATGTAGCTGGGCACCAAATTATTACCAAAAGCACGCGATAATCAGATGTGGTCTTAAAATGAGACTAAAGTGCATAGTTACATAGAAGTCGCATTTGACATCTGTCAACAGTAGGGACAGAGCTATGCGTTAATCTTCTTTCCTTGTTTCGCTTAGTGAAGTAAGAGAGTCCGACGCATAGGTCGGTGCCTACTCTTGACAGATGCCAAACGCTAATACTCCGGTTATTTGGCGAAATTGTTCAAAATTCATTGGAATAAAGCCACAAATCTTCTGAAATAAACGTGGGTATATTTTTTTCTCTTGAAATATTTAATAAATTTGGTCCCTATCTTGTCTAAAAATCACAAATAAAAATCAATTTCTTCTCTAATTTCAAGACCACTGCTGAACTATTATTTAGATAAATAATTTTATTGCTAGTGATAAAGAAATGAAAGTAAGATAGCTGCCATTTCACAATGTTCCTACATTTGGAATGTTTTAAATGCAAATGAAATTATCAAGAGACCATTGATAAAGTTTGAGGCCAAAATAAGTTAAGAATAGATAAATATTTAAGTACATCAAAATGATTAATGAATAAAGAATACTAAGCGACCGGCAAACAGACAGGAATTATGCAGTTGCTTTAACTAAATATGGTAATTACAATAATTTATAACGGACAAAATTATTTAACAAATTTACCCAGTTTCAAGGTATTATAGATAACTAATCGGAGTTTTAAAAACGCTGTGCTAGTTTGTGGCTTATTCACAACTTTTCCCTATCTGTATACCATAGTTCGTCGCCTATTCACAACATTTCCCTATTGTGTCAGTATGAGTTCAATAGTTTGTCGCTTTCTCACAACTTTTCCCTCATTACTCATAACCCTTCCATCGAACACATTTATATCGATTTGATACACATCATGACGACGGTCATAACAACATATTTCTAAGATTTGACACTACAAATATCAATTTCTTAGTAACTCCAATTCTATTCACACGATTTCTGAAGCGGGTATAAAAAATATTCTATGACATTAACATCCAAAAACGTACAACTACAATTTGATGCTACAACCTGCTTTTAAAAGGTACTTAAGTTTTTTAATTATTAAGTCAAATTACGCTCAAAACATTTTGTAACTGTTTTTGCGCTCGGCAGTACATTTGGTGGCCAAGTTTCACCAAATTGATGACCGGGCGGTTAAATCCGTTTGGTTTAAACGATCCAAAGCGCTCAACTTATTGGATGCCCACTAGGAAAGTGCTACATTCCTCTGTGCCAATAGTGAGTGCCCCAAACGCCGTAGTGCGTCCAGATATTCACTTATGCCTATCGACGCACCTTTGCGGTAGGAGAAAACTATTGAAAAAACAAACACAAAGGTGCGTAGTGTGGCGCTCGGGAAATCAAGGCATTTTTGTATGAAACGTCTACGAAACGTCTCTGAAACGTGACAGTCTGACAAACGCACAGTCGCGTCATGGGCACTGAAGGTGTTAAACGCGATTTCACTACTACAGCTACAGTCGTTAAATATCTTTTGATGATCTTAAATCTAATCTCAAAGTTTATGATTTTTTACCAATATATTGTATATTTCGAATGTGGACATACATATGGGAGAAAATTAAAGTTATTTTAATTATAGCGAAGAAAGGCAGGAATGTAAGAAGAAAAGTGAGCATTTCTCATAAATATTACATTTAAATACCTAATACGTCGAATAAATAGTTACATTTGTATTTTATAGTGTAAATTTTAGTTTTATAATAATATCATATGATATACATTACATTGATATGCACCTCTGAACAGAATTACTTACGAGTGGGTGTCAAAGTAAATTAAACACAAACTGAGTTGACGCTAAAACCCACTTTTAAATATTTCCAATTAAAATAAGTTTTGAAGCAATTAATTCACACCAAAACATTCATAATGTCTGTGCATATTGTGATGAAAGCTAACGATTTCACAAATCCAACTAATGTTACATTTAAGTAAACCGGCGTAGGACCAATTTCATCTCAACTATATTTATAAATGTTAAATACAATGTAATCTAACACCATTCTTTCAAACTTTAACCGCGGTATTGTCCAATGAAACTGACCCTCAGAATTGATCTATTGCTTCAAAACCCCGACCAAAACTCAGCCGTTCTGGCAGATATCAGAAGACCAATATCATTGCAGAAAGGAGTTATGATTCGCGAAATTTGGCAACTGGTTGTTGTTAACGCCACTCTGGAAGTTGTTGTTTGGGAGGAATCCCATCGGCGGCTGCAACGGCGCGCCGACCGACACTGGTTTAGTATGCGCCGGGCTGCCCGGGTTACTTCTCGTTAACTGGTTGATTGATGGAGCCGGGCCTCCCTTCGGCGACCTAGGAGCGAGTAGATTATCCACATCAATGTTGATAGCGCCTTCAGTGTCCGCCCACGTGGCGCCTAACTTTGTCGTTTTGTTGTGTGTGGCGTCGTGTTGCTGCTGATGTGGCGCGGCGGGTTGAAGCAGGCTGCTCGGTGTGGGTTGGAGACCTGTTGATAATAAGTTTGTTGTTGCACATATAGGGGTTCATTTGATTTTACGATTTAGGCACAGTCCCTCGAAACATATTCTCATTTTTTTTGGGGACTGCCAGATTTTGGGGTAATATATTCAAATCCCTTTTAGGCCGAATTCACAAACTGCAGCTGAAATGTCACCCTGACCCTGTCATTACCTATTACAAAGTTATCACGACTTTGAGAGTTGCTTAAACTTTGAGTAAGCAGTTGTGCATCCCTGCAAGTTTGAACAAAATACATGTGACTGAGTTTAGTAGGGGTATGTAGGGGTATATAATAGTACATTTCGTACGAGTTCGCAAAGGCTTATATAGACGAATCGAGAAGTTTACGGCACTAGCCGAAGGCGATGGTCGTAGCGAGGTTCGTCAAGAAGCCTTTTCGAACGAGTTACGAATATAATTTTTCCGCCTGAGAACCCAAAATCAAGCGGCGAAGGTGCTATTTTGAGGTTAGAAGGCGGAAAAATAATTATTCACTTACCAAGAAGTTGTGATAATCCATCTGTTGACTTAATAAGTTTCATTAGAGAAATATTAAATCACGTAAAAGTTTTTTGGGGGAAAACGACACGAAATATACATACAATCTTTATTTGTTACTAAAAATCTACATTCTTCATCGGTGGGTAGGTACATAATGTACAATGATAAAACCAAACGTACAAAATAATAAATTTACAATTCCATGAGTCCCAATAAGTTCACCCCCGAGAAATCGTTCAGGTTAAGAATGCAGTGACGTCACTGTTGTCCGCCCGGCCTAGCCACACCCCGAACCAATGAGGTCGCTTTAAATTAGAAAGTCAAGTTCACAGTGACTAATTTTTCTAACTATAATTTTCCTTAATTTTTAAAATGGACTAATAAAACTAGCGAATAAAAAACTAACTGAGCGAATGACCATGAACAGCGGAATTAACTGAAATGAGCGAAAAAATACTGAATTCGCGACAAAATTACTTAATGGTCCTGAAATGGCCAACGCTTATTGGATACATAATGATTATCTGGGCGGAGTGGCGGGTTAGGGTAGGTGCAGGTTAAGGAAATCTATCCTTCGTGTTAGGTAACATGTAAGAACAACAAAATTCAACGCTCATCTTGTATTTTATTCTATTCGAATTAAGGTTTATGTCGCTGTTTTTCAGATTTCTAGTCACCACTACACTACTACAAAATTAAGACATCGCAATTACTACATTTGTCAGATAAAACCAGTAATTCTAGTCCCGCTCAGTTTGCCGCGCAATCCAGTAATTTTGTCAGGCAAAATCAGTATTTATGTCAATCAAAAACTGGATTTACGTTCATGCGTTAATACACCATGCATTTTAACTGACTTCAAAAAAGAAGTTCGCAATTCGTAGGAATCTTTGATGTAAAAATATTTTTTAAAAGACTACAGATGGCCACTGAAACTACAAAATTAAAATAAGAGACGTGCACTAACACCACCTTACCATTATGAACTCATTGAGTTGGTGTGGGCCCAAATAAAAAAATATATTGATGCCAATAACTTATTCAAGATGAATGACGTAGATATTATTTTATGAGTATTTTTCATGAGTATAAAAACGCTAAACGATGGCACAAAATGACTTGTGGAATTTAGATGACTTCATGGTACTCGCAGCAAAAAATATATTTAACTCCACTGTGAATAAACCTTTGCCCTGCAGTTGCAATATGACGTCACTGCATTCTAAACGCGAACGAACTATATTTACTAAGACCCTACCTGAAGTTTTTAAAACTTTACTTAAATATACCATACAGAACTTTTTTAAACTTACTTCTAGTCTAATCCGTAAAATTCTTACAAATAACATTGATATTCTTAGTCCTAATATTCAACCGACGACACTGACAATCTAATGACCGTAAATACACAGACTGTAGTTCAAATAACTTGGCGCTTAAGTTTCATACTGACGCTGTCAGTTCCTTAGCATCAAATTGAATGTGCGTTTGACCTTTGAGTTCTGGCAAACGGTCAGTGAAGTCTGACTAAGTGGCACCGCAGTCGTAACCACCTCTAATGAGGAACACGCGACATATCCGAAGTTCTACTGGACAGGCCGTATCGAAATCCAGGATTCGTCCCCGTCATCGCAGAGCGCCTTCTCCAGCACCATCATAGTCTGTCCGGCAAAAATGGCCGCTTCGGAGTGCGGCGTCGTTTGATTCACCAGATCCATAGCGGTCAGACACTCGTACAACCAAATGCGAAGCTCACTTATCGCGTCGAAGAACTCGCTTTTGAGTATGGATGTTGGCAACGCTACCACGATTGACGCTATGAGGGATATCACGCACATCTTGACCCTCGCTTCCGAGTTGTATCTCAAATACATAATGATTTCTATCATCTCCGCACAGTATTTCGGACAGCTGGGACAGTTCTTGGAAGCTAGTATGATGTTGCCGACAACAGTGAGGTACTTCAGTAGAAGTATGTTGTCTGTGTCCTGTTTCATATTGTGGTAGCTTAGACTGAGCTGCTTTTTGCCGAATCCGTAGACGAGAGGGTAAAAAAAGCTATCAGACACCGCAGCGAAGTGATTCTTTTTCGCTTTTGCAAAGGGATGCTGTCTTATTGAATGGAAATACCTAGTTTTGTTAATCAAGCGCCTTCGGATAATTTCTTCTGCCGGTATTTCTTCCGTGTCTTTTTGCTCCATCACAACGACTTTTGGTGCTGTTGAAGGCTCGGAATTCGTTCTGACGTCAGCAATTCTGTTCGCCGATTCCGCTAACACATCCAACATGAGGATTTTGGTCGCAATCGAGTATCTACCCACATCGGAGTGGAATTCTTTGGCCAGATACTCGGCGCAGGTCTTCGGTTTCGCGCAGGTGATTGCCACGCAAGTATTGAATCGTAAACTGTCGAAATTGTCGACACTGAACGGACAATGCATATGAACGAACAGCCTTAGCAGTTCAACAGCTAGTTTAGAGTCTTCGTTTGGTAGTTGTGTCGAGACGAGTTCCTCAGAAACGAGCATGCAGGCTTCGAAGTCTTCAAAATCTTTCGCTTCGTCGATCTTTTCTATCAGGTCTCTGAGATATGAGGGTCGCTTTTTGGCTGATGTCGGTAGATCATTACTCATATCGTAAGGCTGCAGATCATCGTCCGAGTCTAAGTCTTCTAGCGTTTGTTCCTTGGCCAGGGCGTTTAGCTTCTCTGCTATGATAGATTTGACAATCTTTTTTGTCTGTTCCTGGTTCTTGACCGCGCTGGTCACTAGTGTGTTTTGGACAGGTCTGTTATCCTCATCAATGAGCCGATCAGCGATTGAATTCAACACCGCGTTTAGATCAATAACTTTAGGCTTGAAATTCCTCGGTACTTTGATCTCCGGACCGAGGAGACATTTGGAGTCAATTTTGAGCAATGACTTGTGCAATTCAAGGAACTTTTCGCCCATTTCAGCATAATCGAACTGCAGTGTAGCGTCGTTGCCAGTTTTCTCATAGGCTTTCAGGTTATTTAAGACAATTTCGACTGTTGCCATTCCTATGCATCTCAGCTCAGAGGACAGTGAATCCAAATGCTTTGAAGTGCCTTTGAAAAGTATGTTCTTCAACGTCTGCGTGTCCCATTGGCTGTTGGTGTTCGTCGCAATCATAATCCTGTACTTCACGGCGAGTACAAGTAGCTGCGATATGAACAGATGCTGGTTGACGTTCGCCAAATTGAAAGCTTTCACATCGGCCCATACATCGCTGAGTCGGATAATAAAATCCGAAAGGATTTCTGCGGAATTTTCACCCGACGCCAAGTAATAAACTAGATTTTCTTGCATTTGCGTGTGTTTGTCCTTTGGCATCGAGTTGAAGGGGATTTTGTAGCACAGCACATGCTTCCAATCCCGGTTCATATCAACATTTTGCCCGAGTATCTCCAAAATCGATTGTTCTTTTGACTTGTAATTGATGTGACATTTGTTGAGCAGCAACACAGATATCGTGTCAATGGCTTGTCGGTTCAAGTGAAACATCAACTTCTGTATCATTTTCTTTCTTATAAAACCAGTCAGATCATGATCCTCCTTACACGTCCACGCTATTAGTACCTGAGTGAACTTGACCATCACATCTGAACTGCTATAGTTGGTTATAGTCTTCGATACCAAATGACCCAAGTACGACATGTCATATTTGATCCCCATCCGATAATTGCTTTGGCAAATAAAGTCCATGCTTCTTATGATGTGGAATATGAGTACATACGAGAAATTTTCTCTAGAGAAATCTTTCGGAGTATTATTTTTCATTTTGTTCGCCACGCGCTCCGGAATCGTCACCAATTGCTGGACAAAACTGTCCCATTCGTCCTTCAATCTGTACGCATCAGTCTTCTCACTCATCTCTGCACTGCTGCAGTCGACGATCGCTGTCAGAACGCAATCGCTTTTCACAAATCTCAACAAAACATGCGCCAACCCCTCAGTAACTTTCTTCGACGTTGCAGTTTGCATCGACCCACACACAAGACTCAGTATTTCGTGTACAGTTTCGAAGTTGTCTTCGACAATGAACAGGTCTGTGATTTCTGTCTTCAGAATCGGCCACTGCGGCATGAGCACCCACACGACACTAGTCAGCAACTGTGAGTAGACCCCCAGCAGCGTGTTGATGGACGTCGGGTCGAGTTTGCACAGTTTCTGCACCGTGCTGGGTCCCGGCAGGCCCCGCAGCACGTGGTCCAGTAAAGTTTTAACTTCAGCATATTCGGACTCTGAGCGGATGCCAACGTGCGCGTGCTGCTGCAGTGCGCACGCGCACGCCAGGACGGCGCGACGCAGAGGCTCGTGCGCGTGCGCGTGCGGCTGCGGGTCGTCTGGAACGAGAAACAACCTGAATGTGCCCAAAACTGTTTCTTAATTACATTTAGTGGTGGGGGTGGTGGTGGTGGGGGGGGGGGGGGGCAGTCACATGTATTTTGAGAAACGGCGGGAATGAGTTTTAATTTGCGTCGTGTCACGATATTCCAAATGAGGTCCGACGTTTTGATGCAAATTAGAAACGCTAAGGAAAACATTCATTCGGTATTGTACAAGGTAATCAAATAAATCTAGGAACATGTCTGAAGTTGAAGCACTTTATACAAAATGGCTTAAGAATATCAGAATTGTATATCTAACAGTTGTATGTTTCTAGCGCACAGCATTTGACTATGACGTCACATGTTTGTATCTCATAGAACTCACCAACAAATTACCGTTTTGACAATTCCCAAAAAATGATCTATTTTGACTAACAGTCCAATACCGAATTCTGAAGAATACTTTATCTAACTATATGCAGCGCCAAGAATCTTTGGCTCAGAGCGAGCTGTTATCTCTCTTTCTTGCAAAGGGTAAAGTGTAGAAAGAAAGAGAGGTGGCTACTCGCTCGCAAACAAGCAAACTTGGCGCGAAATATACTTACATATAATATAAGATGCAATGTATTGTTCCATACGTGCAACACATGATGTGCGCCTGACACGAACACGAACATTGTATTACCATACGTGCAACACATGATGTGCGCCTGACACGAACACGAACATTGTATTACCATACGTGCAACACATGATGTGCGCCTGACACGAACACGAACATTGTATTACCATACGTGCAACACATGATGTGCGCCTGACACGAACATTGTATTACCATACGTGCAACACATGATGTGCGCCTGACACGAACACGAACATTGTATTACCATACGTGCAACACATGATGTGCGCCTGACACGAACACGAACATTGTATTACCCTACAAAGCTTCATATTGTTATTAAGGCCCACTTGCGACGTTCCGATGCCTAACAACTCAACTCCCGCGCCTACGTTCCGATGCCTAACAACTCAACTCCCGCGCCTACGTTCCGATGCCTAACAACTCAACTCCCGCGCCTACGTTCCGATGCCTAACAACTCAACTCCCGCGCCTACGTTCCGATGCCTAACAACTCAACTCCCGCGCCTACGTTCCGATGCCTAACAACTCAACTCCCGCGCCTACGTTCCGATGCCTAACAACTCAACTCCCGCGCCTACGTTCCGATGCCTAACAACTCAACTCCCGCGCCTACGTTCCGATGCCTAACAACTCAACTCCTGCGCCTACGTTCCGATGCCTAACAACTCAACTCCCGCGCCTACGTTCCGATGCCTAACAACTCAACTCCCGCGCCTACGTTCCGATGCCTAACAACTCAACTCCCGCGCCTACGTTCCGATGCCTAACAACTCAACTCCCGCGCCTACGTTCCGATGCCTAACAACTCAACTCCCGCGCCTACGTTCCGATGCCTAACAACTCAACTCCCGCGCCTACGTTCCGATGCCTAACAACTCAACTCCCGCGCCTACGTTCCGATGCCTAACAACTCAACTCCCGCGCCTACGTTCCGATGCCTAACAACTCAACTCCCGCGCCTACGTTCCGATGCCTAACAACTCAACTCCCGCGCCTACGCACTAGGCATCGCGATTTTCAACCTTATGCCATGGTAATAAAATTCAAAATCTAAGACGGGAAATAGCATTTCTAGTGGCCGCCGTACTCAGTCGTGAAATTCTTTAACTAATCAACCTTTAATGAATCATTAAATGACTCTGGGCATGACACTTACCCCCAGTTTCTGAAAGAGAGGACATTGAAATGGTTTATTTTAGCCTAAAAAATAATACAAATACGTGAGTACATAAGAGGGTGTTCTGAGCGACTACCTCCTAGTGTGGGGGTGCTGAAGTGATGCAGAAGGATACGTCTGACTGCATAACTTCTGCTTCCTCCTGGTGCACCCTGGTAACAGCGGCTAGTGACTGGTCCCCGGACCTCTTACTAGCTGATGGCTAAAAGTCCCTCCGGTTCTGTCGGTTAAGGTGGGTGTACCCGGCAGACTATCTACACTCACCTGCGTCTTGTGGTCTGCGCAGTTGATCACCGTAGGCCAGGATGAAGGGGTCCTGGGGGGTTGAGCCGAGCGTTGCTGTGGATTTAGCTTCGTAAGGCAACACGCCCTCTTTGGCCTGGATTTCAGGCAAAACGGTAGCCTCGCCCGTAGCCGCGGGTTGGGGTAACGGCCAAGTGTCCCGTCAGAGGGCCACGGCTAGGGGTGTAGGGTCCGCTAAGGCGTCAGTCAAAGCGGTGGGATGGGTCATGCTGACGGGGTAAGCTTCGGTGACTACGGCGGTGGGACCATGTCGCTGACACCTTGGTTCCCATCGTCCACAGAAGCGAGCTCCCGATGTCGCGCCAAGTACCAGCCCTATGCTCCTATATCTACTCGGTACTCCTAGCGACTGAAAGCTGTTCCAAGCGAGTAGGCGCTCCCAATTGTGCGGGCTCCGTGGAGGGTGGGAAATCGAGTAGACGAATCTCTATACATTTGACTATGGATCGTGTCAGGTCAAAAAACCCATCTGGAACGCTTCCAGCGGTGAAAACCGCAAGCGTCTCCAAACAGGTGCGAGAATCTGCCTCGGCAGATCCTCAAGCCTTAACTGGGCGCACTGCCACCATCAGTGACCTACCGGTGCAAACCGGTAGTGATTCCACTGTGGAGGTTAGCTGCAAAAAGCCCGAAAGTGAGTCGAGAGGCAGGGCCACGGGGCAACCCGGTGCGCGGAGCCATTCGACAAACATCGCCGACCATTTCGCCAGCGCCTGGACGACGGTTGGTCGAAAGGGTAAACCACCCAAGCAATCTTTGCAAGGGAAGGGCCCATCGACTAAACGTCCAGATACGGTGCAAACCGGACCAGGGCGTAAGGCGAATCGTCGGTGGAAGAAAAAACAGCGTTTGGCTGCCACATCGGCCGCTGCCGGCGTAGATGGGGTTCCATCTGCCACGGTGGCGACCGATAGCGGTCCCGCTGTTAATACAGCCGGAGCTGCGGGTAAGGTGACCGGCTCCCGTGGTGTCAAAGGGGCAACCCTAGACTCAAACGGGGCTAAACCTACCGTAGCGTTCTCTGGTGGTCCAACTTCTAACAAGAAGTTGAAATCTGCCAAGAGATCCGGCAAAAACGAGCGCGCGGCTGCTAAGAGGGCTCGACTAGAAGATAGTAATTCTCCTCGAGTGGAGCCTAAAAAGCAGTGCACGGAAGCGCGCAGAGCTGGGGTCACCTATGCTCAGAAGGTGAAATCTGACCAGTACATCGCCGTAACTGACGTCGCTACTGGTCATATTTCACAGGATCTGTCAACGCTCATCCTCAACGAGATTGATGACAAAATCTTGAGGGAAGCGTTGGCGGATCCGAGCAAAGAAAACCCCAAATTCGGTGGCAAGCCTCATTACGAGGACGGCCACCTTAAACTGTTCGTGGAGGACGAGTACTCCCTGAACTGGCTGCGGGAGTGTGTCTCCGGTGTGTCTACACCATCCAACGTACAGTTGGTGGTGAAACGCCAATCGGAGATGGTCCGCAGGGTTCGATGTGGGGTGCTCATACCCAACGAACGAGGCAAGTGGAAGTCTGCGCCCGACGTCGGCGTAGTCCTCCACTTTATGAACAAGTGGGCACAGGTTGACCGATGGCTCCTCCAGAAAGTGGATGAGCAGCAGGACAACCTGTTTCTCATTACAGACGTCCCTGAAGATGTGGTGCCGACCCTGCTGGGAAGGGGCAGACAGCTCCTTTTTGGTAGTGGTTCGGTCTACCTTAAATTTCAGGGACCCGGTGGGAAATTAGTTAAGGAACCACCGGTTGTAGCGCAGACCAGCTCTAAGCTGGTCATCACTGGGGTTTCATCAACAACAGCTATGCCCCAGAGTTCCACTCCAGAGCGGCAGCAAACAGGCCCCGATGTAGTCGGGGAAAGTTCTGCTGCTCAACCGCAGGACGGGCACGCGCACTGGGAGGCCATGCTGCTTGGTGAAGGCGATGAGCTAGAACCAGCAGTGGTGCCCTCTGAGGGCGAGGAGCTGTCCATGCGGCTGGAGGAGGAACTCGTCTTGGAGGTGGAGGAGGGGTTGACCAAAAATGGCGTCCCTCTCCCGCGATTGTAAAATCCTCCAAGCCAACCTCCAACACAGCCAAACTGCAACGGCCCAGTTAAGACGCTGGTTGGGGGCAAACAGCACTGCCGTGGCTCTGATCCAGGAGCCGTGGATCAACCGCGGTAGCATTCGAGGGCTCGCCAATTTGAGAGGTAAGCTTTTCGGTACAACTGATCACGATAACCCTAGAACGTGCATCATAACTACTAACAACATCCCAGCACAGCCATTAACAGAGTTCTGTTCCAGGGACCTGTGTGCCATAAGGCTGCAACTGCCCGACACAGCTAGGTGCCGCGAGCTCGTGGTGGCCTCCGCCTACATGCCTGCGGAGGACAACCCGCCTCCACACGACCTGTGCCGGCTGGTGGACCACTGCGAGAAGTCGGGCCTCCAGCTCATCGTTGGGGCCGACTCGAACGTGCATCACCCACTGTGGGGCATGCCAGATATGAACAGCAGAGGTAAGACACTTGTTGAATACCTATTTACTACAAACCTTAATGTGCTTAACATAGGTTCTGAACCAACTTTTGTTACCAAGCGGAGCAGAACTATCGTTGATATTACCCTGGCAACGGCGGACATATCCGACGACGTTGGGGGCTGGCATGTGTCCAACGAGGCGTCATGCTCTGATCATCGATGGATACGCTTCGAGATCAACGCAGCGTTCTCCCCAACTGTCCCTAAGAGAAACCCACGCAAGACTGACAGAACCAGGTACAGAGCTATCCTAGGTGAAAGACTTGCTTGGGCTGAGACTCTACCAGATCCGGAGGGACCCGAACAAATCGAACAACAGGTAACAGATTTTACTAATACTTCAATAGACTGCTACCATTCAACTTGCCCGCTTAGCACACCAGCGCCTACCAACATCAAGGGGCAGCCTTGGTGGGGTCCTGATCTAGATAGGATGCGTGCTAAGATCAGAAGACTGCTAAACAGAGCGATGAACACCAGTGCTGATGAGGATTGGGACAACTATAAAGATGCCAAATCCAAGTACAAGAAACGACTACGGTTCAAAAGCAGCAACTCATGGAGGAAATTCTACAGCGACATTGAAACCGTTGATCAAGCAAATCGGGTAAGGCAAATACTAGCTCAACAAGGCAACTCCAGGCTAGGGTCGCTTAAAAAACCCGATGGAACATATACCTCTTCCACCACAGAAACACACAGTCTCTTGTTGGAAACTCACTTTCCCGGAAGTAGAACTATTCAAGAGATTGTGTGGCCGGAAGAGGTTCACCATGAAGCTGTCGACCACTTAGACATAACTAATAATATTATCACTGCTGACAAGGTGAGATGGGCCATTAATAGCTTTAAACCTTTTAAATCAGCAGGACCAGATGGAATCTTCCCAGCACTTCTACAGTGGGGTGGGGAACCCGTCATCAATATAATGGTCCGAATCATGAAAGCATGTCTCAGATTCGGATACGTTCCCAAAAGGTGGAGAGTAGTAAACGGAATTTTCATACCGAAGCCAGGAAGGAGCGACTACACTAACGCTAAATCTTTCAGGCCGATTAGTCTCACCTCGTTCTTGCTTAAGACTCTCGAACGTTTGTGCGAGAGACACCTGAGAGATGGAGCGTTAAAACATATACCCTTACACAAGAATCAGCATGCATATAGTTTGGGTAAGTCTACTGAATCGGCTCTCCATGCAGTTGTATCCACAATTGAAGAGGCGATTCAAAACAAATGCATCTGTCTTGGAACTTTTATTGATATAGAAGGTGCCTTTGACAAGACGCAGCATAGCAGTATAAGTGCATCTCTAACAAGGCATGGGGTGTCAACAGCTGTAAACAACTGGGTCACAAACATGCTTAACAAACGTATCGTGCGTCTAGCTGGAGAGTCCCTGTCGGCGGAGGTAGTGCGGGGATGCCCGCAGGGAGGAGTGCTCTCCCCGCTTCTGTGGAATCTGGTTATTAACGACCTGATTACCAAGCTTAACGCTAATGGATACTACACCGTAGGATACGCCGACGATTTGGTAATCCTCATCACAGGTAAATTTGCGAGCACAGTATGCAACCTTAAACAAACAGCTCTTCGCATCGTGGAGCGCTGGTGTTTAGAATATGACCTGGCGGTTAACCCAACAAAAACGGAAATGGTCATGTTCACTAACAATAGGGCTCAAGGTATGTATACCCTACCTAAGCTCTTTAGAACGGAACTCCAGCTAGCAACTGAGGTGAAGTACCTGGGCATAACCTTGGACAGCAAGCTCTACTGGAGTAGCCACATCGACAACAAACTAACGAAGGCGAGTATTGCTTTCTGGCAGTGTCGGAGAATGGTGGGGAAAAAGTGGGGACTTTCTCCCAACATCATTCTTTGGCTGTACGTAACGGTGATCCGTCCTCTTGTCTGCTACGGAGCTGTGGTGTGGTGGACCAGGACCAAACTAACCACAATGGTAAGCAAACTCCAAAGCTTCCAAAGGCTGGCCTGCATGGCTATCACAGGTAGTATGAGAACTACTCCAACAGCAGCAATGGAGGCCATGCTGTGTCTTCCGCCACTCCAGCTGTATATTAAGCAGGAGGCCGCGTCATCTGCGGTGATACTCAACACCTTAGAACTTTGGAGGAAAAACAGGACCTCACACACCGCCATCCTAGGGGAAGTTTACAAAAAAATTCCCATCTCTATGGCTTGCAGTGACAGAATCCCTAAACAATTTGTTTTTGACAAAAAATACAATATACAGTTACATGAAGACCATCGGGTTGAGGGGCTCGACGTTAAAGAGCTCAGAATTTTTACCGATGGTTCAAAAACTGAAGCAGGCACTGGTTCAGGCACCTTCTCGGAGGACTTAAACATCAAGATAGCCATTCCACTGGGTGCCCATAATACTGTCTTTCAAGCTGAATGCATGGGCATCATCTCGGCCGCTAATGCCATAGCATCGAGAAAGGTAAGAGATTCCTCCATTCGAATACTCTCGGATAGCATGGCCGTCCTACAAGCCCTAAATAGCAACACTATTAACTCAGGGCTAATCTACGAGTGTCACAAACGACTAATGGAGGTATGTCAACATAACCGCGTAATCCTTCAATGGATAAAAGGACACAGCGGATCAAGAGGTAACGATGCAGCGGATGAGTTGGCGCGTAAAGGATCTAGCTTGACAGCGTATGGTCCCGAACCTATCATCCCTCTTCCCTTCAAGATGGTACGCTCATTTCTGAGAGAGTCGACCAGGAATGATCATGCCACTCTTTGGACAAACCATGAGGAGTGCAGGCAGGCTAAGCTGGCCTTGCCGTCCCCTAGCGCTAGGCTGGCTAAGACCTTGCTTCGACTTAGCAGGCCGCGCATGCGACTGGTAACTGCAGCACTTACTGGTCATGGTTTCTTTAATAAACATCTATATGTCCTAGGTGTTACCGACAGCCCCCTTTGCAGAGCATGCTTGGAGGCAGAAGAAACGGCTGCTCACGTCCTCATGGAGTGCACAGGAGTAGCGGACTACAGGGCTAAACACCTCGGTCAATCGAGGGACCTTCCAGGGATCGTCGGTAACGTAAAGGGCCTACTGGCGTTCCTGGAGGAGTAGGGTTGGCTCGAATGATGTCGCATTCCCACCCACACGCAAAATAGGCGCTTTCGTCGTCGAGTTGCGGAAACCAGCCCGTCTTACAATTGACAATTGACAATTGTGAGTACATAAGGCAAAAAGGGAACAATCTAAGCATTCAGACCGTCCCTGACTAAAATTAAGTAAATTAATTATATAATTGATCTAAAACTAAAACTAATACAATCGAAACAATATTATACAATAAATAAAATAATATAAAATATATGCACATAATCTGGTCAAATCTAACGGGCAATTAATCGAAGACTAATTCAAAATAGCGGCGCGTGATTGGCTGAAATAAGTTCAACTAGACTTCAACAAGTTATTACATCAATATTATCTTACATAACAAGCAAAATGTTGTTCCATTTATGCAATACATTATGCCGACATAATAGGATCGCGTCGTGCCTCCACCACCCCATTTGGCTGAAGGAATGCATCGTCAGTGGGCCCTAATTCCAATACACTAATCAATCTGCTATTTACCTATCATCGGCTGCAGAGTGGCGCTGGACAGCGGAGCGCACAGTGCGTCCACGTTGGAGAACGCGTCCAGCCCAGAGGACATCGTCTCGTGTAGCGCTGTGGACAAGCCAGGGGACATGCCAGGGGACAGCCCAGTGGACAGTGGTGCCGGGGACAGTGAACTCAGCAGGTCGAGGTTAGACGTCGGAGCGGCTGTAAACAAAAAAATATGAGTTCATTCATAATTTATTTCTTGACACAAATAATCATCGACGACCTTCTGTGGTGTTGCGGTCGAGGCTGTGCTCCCCACGCGAGAGGTCCCGGGTTCGAATCCCGACTGGGGAGGAGGGGAAAAAATCCATAGGTCTTGGATGTTTACATGGTTGTGACGTCGCTATTTATGGTTCCCACGACACAGGGTCTCCTAGTGTGGGGCCAGAAGTAATGTATGGGCCTTTATTTAAATGTTACTTATATAAAGGGGAAATATTCAACTGCACATCAAAAATACTGATTTTCACAGCAAATATCCCTTATATTTGCTGCGGTAGCTTAGGTGAAGGGTAAAGGGGGTGAGCGAAGCGAGCCCCCTTTATCCTTTGTGTTAGGTTCAACATGTAATAACAACAAGAAATACATAAAGTTAAGTACTCATTATAGTAGTTTAGTTTAGGTTTAGGGCATTAATACTCGAGAGTGGGAATATGAAACGAGCCGAAGGCGAGTTTCATAATAATACACTCGAGAGTTTTAATGCCTATTTATGTACAGTTACATACACTAGTTTATCTACACATATCATAAGCTCTCTTTGATGCGTTCAGGAACCGCATGTTTGACCGACATTGTGGCTCTGCAGTTGTTTAGCTTGTTCTGTATTACCAACTTCACAGACAAACTAGGGGCGGCACGCAGGCGGGCGTCGGCGTTCGAAATAATTTTTCAGATAAGAAATTAATTTTTACCAAGTAGTTTAACATTATGCTGATCGTAACGTGCGGTTTTTGTACGCAGTAAAGAGGGTTTATGATACGTGTGTAGATAAAATATTTAAAACATAAAAAGTGTTTTTGCTGATCCTTTTTTTGATAAAAAAATATTTTTACCAAATAGTTTTACATTATGCTGGTGTTAAAGTGCAGTTTTTAGACGCAGTAAAGAGGTTTTATGATACATGTGTAGATAATAGTAGTTTATGTGACTGCTACATAATGGAGGGCATTAATACTCGAGAGTGGGTTTATGAAACGAGCGGAAGGTGGGCTTCATATTAATATCACTCGAGAGTTTTAATGCCTAATTGTGTACAGAGTGGGTGTACACATTGGTTAAATATCTTAGTCTTCAGGCATTGAGGGATGTAAGAGGACAGAATATCCCTTAGTTTTGCGAAAGCAGCCCATCCTGGCTGGAATCGTCTAGCAATCTCCTTTACCTGGCTCTGTCGACCAAAAGACAAACAATTTCCAAGATAGACAAACTCCTCAACCACTTCTAGGGGACGGTTATCCACAGTAATGTCGATACCGTTGCTTGTGGGAGTGTCTGTCATGATCTTTGTCTTGGACATGTTCATCTTGAGGCCTGGAGATCAGCAGCGTTCTCAGCCACCAGGACCAGATTGTCAGCGAATCTCAGGTGCGACAGATACACGCCGTTGATATTGAGACCTCTTTCGCTCCAGTCTAGTCTTCAAAGCATCCTCTAGGACATTGGTGAAGAGCTTGGGCGAAAGAGTATTTCCTTGGCTGATTCGGGGTTGGTTAGTTTGTATATTCGCACTTGGAGTGGCGGACCTGCAGCCTTATGGCGTAAGTCGTCTGAGCTATGAACTTCATATAGACTTTTACGTTTGACACCTTGCACCAGCTTCATCTGTCAAATTGGTATCACGCAAGTAGCACCATAATGGAGGCCAAACCCAAGCTCATTGAATGAAGCCTAGAAGCCTTCGGTGATACCCCGCAATCGATGAAATTGTATGAGCATGAGATGAACCATAGACACACGCTATGAACTGCAGAGAGTTACGCCATAAGGCTGCTGTACATCTCCCGGAGGACATCCACATATCTCTTATCAATTCCGCAACGATGGAGTGAATAGAAGACGGCCCAGTGCTCGACACTGTCAAATGCCTTTTCGTAATCTACGAAGGCGAAGCATAGGGGCCCGTTGTATTCTCTACATTTCTCCATCAGGTGCTTCACAGTGTGAATTTGGTCTAATATGGAGTAACGCCTCCGGGAGCCGGCTTGCTCGACAGGTTGGTATTCGTCGAGTTGGCGCGTCAGTCTGTTTCAAAGGACTTTGGCGAACAGTTTATAGACCTGTGAGAACAGGCTGATGGGTCTATAATTTTGCAGGTTGGCTTTATCTCCTTTCTTGTGAAGTAATGTGACTTTCAAGTGTCCTCCTAGAGGACACTACATTGCCACGCCCGTGCTAGGGTCCATATTTGGTACTTTGTTAAATTTGTTTTACCATCTTTGTAAACCTATGGAGTGCAATAAATGCTTGAGTATTGAGTACTCCAATAATATCGAATAATTACCACAGCGTTCTTCCAGGCCCTTGTGGTGACTCTGTTCATTAGGACATTGTTCTAGAGTTTATTCAGTACTTTGAGTAAAGGATTGCCTCCTACCTACAGCATTTCCAAGAGGCCATAAATCTTGAGATAATCAGCTTAAAGGTGATATAAGGAAGACGGACGTCCTATATGGAGTTGATAAAAATTGAGAATAGAAGCGGAGGAAGAATACCACCTTGAGTGACGCCTGTAAAAAGGTGACACCAGTCTCCTCCGACCTGATACGCTTTTTCCGATCCCTCAAATAAGAGTCGAACCAGCTGGCAGAGAAGGAGGAAGCGTCCAGAGACCTGAGAGTCGAAATCTACGTAGTTGAAGGCACTACTGAAATCAACTAAAGCCAAGACGCTTGACTGTTTTCGGTCCATGGCTAGCTGGATATCATCTGTGACTTTCAGCAAAACAATGACGGTACTAAGACCCGGCCTGAAAACTGTTAAGAATATTGTTTGAGGAAAGGTGATAAGGAAAGCTGGTTATTCACAATGATCTCAAGGACTTTGGAGAGGATGGACAGGATTGAAATAGGACGTCACTCTTTGAACGAGGCGGGACTGGAAGTTTTGGGTAATGGAATGATTAGTGGATTTTTCACACTGTGGGGAATACGCCATTCGATATGGAAAAGTTTATGATATGTGAAATAGCAGGCAATTCGGGTAGGTTCGTATTGAATCGTCAGGAACATTTTGAGGCAAATTTTGTCATCGCCTACGGATTTCGAGTTGACTGCTTATAAGGCTTGCTTAATCGCATCGATTCCAACATTACTAAAATTGAATAGTGGGGTGTCGGTAAAGGACTTAGAGCGAAGGCTCTGAGGCGTAGCCTGTTTGACAATGCGGGGCAGAAAGGAACTGGTTGAGACTGTTGAGTTCTACATTACCAGCTTGCAGGTCGTGGCACTTACCGACACCAGGCATTCTTAAGAATTTCTACACCTGAGCTGGAGAAACTCTCCATGCATCTGTGGATGTGCCGACGTCTAGCTTCGCGACAGAGACGGTTGCAACGATTGTGCAACGATTGCGAAGACATTTGTAGGAAAGCAAATTCTCATCTTTCGGATTCTTGCGATATCTACACTTATTATTATTTTTTTATTTATTTATTACAAACCAAAATATAATACAAGTTCATTTGAAAGAACCACAAAAACCACGTAGGTTTGTGCGTGGTTCCGTGTTACGCAGAAATAATTACAAGTAGGTATTTACACTATTTTTTAGATTAGATTACAAAGTAACTAGCAAGTTGGTAATATTACATACAAGAAAATTAGGTACCTAGTTATATAATTAGGGGTTGCGGATGGAAAGGGAGAAATGTTTCTTGAGTTTCCATTTTATGTTATTGTGATTTATTGAATGTTTGAGATCTGTGGGTAAGCTGTTTATTAGTCTCGGAATCAAATAGGCAGTCGTCCGCTCGCCGTAATAGTTATTAGCGCGGGTAGTGGTGAGATTGCCTTGAGCTTTGCGACGTGTGCCTACGGGGTGATCTATTGTGTGTTGTATGGTGTTGTTAAAGAATTCCTCTTTCAGTAAGTTAAACTTAACTTTGGTGTGAATAGGAAGTGTGCCACTATAAGTAAACAAGTTTGGCTCATTATTTTCGGAGTATGCGCATTTTATATTATATGGAACAATCAATTTAAGTAATTTATTTTGTAATGACAATATTTGATCGAGGTAAGTTTTATAAGTTCGTCCGTAGCTAGATAAACCATACGATACTATGGAGTCAATTAAGGCATTATACAGCATGAGTCGTGTCTTAAAAGGTATTCTATTTCTTACGACATAAAATGATGCAGCGAGAGCCCTGAGTTTGTCGCATACCCGCCTGTATATGAGGTCCCCAGCTGAACTTTGCATCGATGACAAGACCTAGGTAAGAGTGCTTGTCAACGACATCGATGGAAGGGCATCGGCAAGATTTACTGTCATTTGGACTGTGCATACAATCATGCGTATGCGCAATGAGATCAGCTGGCCGCTTACTCTTCAGATATGGTGATTTAATGTGCATAAGCTTGGTTTTCTGTGCATTTAAAACCAAACCTACGTCGTGACACCACCTACACAAGTTGTCAAAGTCAAA
Source organism: Argyresthia goedartella (assembly GCA_949825045.1). Taxonomy (NCBI): domain Eukaryota; kingdom Metazoa; phylum Arthropoda; class Insecta; order Lepidoptera; family Argyresthiidae; genus Argyresthia; species Argyresthia goedartella. The sequence goes on from OX463831.1 coordinate 27,711,162, forward strand.
CTGGAGGCTCTCAAGTGCAGTGTCTACGTCACTGCTGGCAATGATCAGACATGTGTCGTCCGCAAATTGATAGGGAGTGCTGAAGGTGAGTACATTCACCATATCATTGATGTAGGTTATAAAATGAAGGGGTCCTAATACTGATCCCTGGGCTGTGCCATGAGATACGAGGTTGTTTTTACTAAGGCTTTCCCCGATTTTAACGCAAAAATGACGGTTTCTGAGGTAGTCAGCACACCAGGCTTGTAGTGGGCCTCTGATACCACAGTTACCTAGTTTATTTGTGAGCAGATTATGGTCTAGGGCAGCGGTTCCCGAATGGTGTTCCGCGGAACCCTGGGGTTCCGTAGAAGGCTCTCAGGGGTTCCGCAAAAATTCAAGATTTCGATGTTTTTTTTTCTAGTCTAGCTAGCTATTTTTAATTTTACTCGTACCTTTGATATATTTAGATATAGATATGGGTTTTTTTTAAATGGACGTAATTATTATCTTAATTTAAAATATTATATTCCGAAATTACGTTTAGGTACCTATCTATGTAGGTTGGTACCGCTCGCGAGTGTAAATACGAGTTCGCGACGAGTAGCAAGGTCTGGTGGCCGGACGGGGAGCTGCGGCGGCTGGAGCGGGGGTCACAGCGTCCGCCCGCGCCGCCCGCCAGTCACCAAATCAGTCGAGTCAGCACGATAAGTAAGACTGCACGTGATTACGTTTTTGATGACACATGCTCAAAACTCGACAGTAACGATAAAAAGCAACATTAAAGATAGTAATTGCAGTGATTGTTTTCAGTTTTACGCGCATTTTTATGATAAGCAGGTATGTTTTAATATTTTTACTTATTATAAAACGATAAGAAGTAGATTTTTCCTAAAATATTTCTGTTTCTTACTTACAGTTAACTATGGATAAATGGCTAAAAACTGGGCTTGCTAAGGGGAAACGTGGTCCAAGCTTTTCGAACACTAATGCTAATACTAACCAACCTAACCAAGCTTTTGACCAAGTCTCACCATCACCAGAAGGAGAGTTAATTGAAAACATTTCGGAAGATACCAGTGGTGCTAGTTGTTTAGTAAGAAAATAATAATTTAATTTAATGTACCTACTCATAATAACCTGTGTGTCGCCGCACACGGGTGTTTGTGGCGGCGTTTTGAAGCGTATGGCGACCACAAGAAGCGAGCAGCGCGTGGCCACCTCACGCTTCAAAACGCCGCCACACGTCATCCACCTCACCTTATATCTATTATGATACGGCGCGCATGTCCATAAACGTGGCTGCCGCGCGCTTCAGCTTCCTTAGTGGCCGCTTCTAGTTTCTTGCAGCGGCGTTTGTGGCTGTCGTGTACGGGGACACACACAAACTAAGCTGCGATTTTATAACTTAATTCTATTTTTTTTTAAAGTCACATGTGTGTGCCAGCCAGGGTGATTGGTACTAAATAGGGTGCCAGCACTTTTATAAGAACTTATTTTTTATTACATAATTTTTTCAGAGAATAGGTACGGAAGACTCTTTTGTTGTACAAAATCAGCAAAATGCAGAGACACCAACTACCGACCGGACTGAACGTCAAGAGGGAACTTCTTCAAAAAAGAGGAAATATGATGAGTCCTATCTGAGCTATGGATTTATACCGGTAAGGAATGCTGAAAATCCTGATGGGAAATGTGTTGTTTGCAACAGGATTTTGTTTAATAGCTCTCTGGCACCTGCAAAACTTAAGCGTCACCTTGACACTGATCATCCTCACCTCAAAGATAAAAACATTAGTTTTTTTTAAAGACATAGAGATGTACATCAAGCAGGTGTGACGGCTTTACAAAAATATGCAAAAACCGATAATGAAAACGCAACGAAAGCCTCATTTATGCTAAGTTATAGGATTGCACGAGCTGGAAAACTTCATACAATCGCCGAGGATTTATTAAACCCATGCATATCAGAAGTTGTCACCTGCGTGCTTGGAGAGGATTCAGCCAAGAAAGTCGCAGCAGTTCATTGTTCGAACAACATCGTATCTGACCGTATTCATAAGATTTCAGACCACATCGAAGATGAATTGATAGGTAGGTTGAAAGAGAGCAATGCATTTGCAATGCAACTGGACGAAAGTACGGATGTTGCTGGACTAGCGATACTGCTCGTTTTTGTTAGATATCCATTCGGAGGATCTATCGAAGAAGATTTGTTTCTCTGTGCTCCTTTGGAGACCAATACGACTGGAGAAGAAATTTTTAAAGTCATTGATGACTACATGAAAAAACACAATATTGATTGGAACAAATGTAGAGATGTATGCAGCGATGGAGCTGCAGCCATGATTGGAAAAGTAAAAGGAACAGTGTCAAGAATTAAGACTGTTGCGCCAAATTGTACTAGCAGTCATTGCATTTTACATCGACATGCTCTTGCCGTGAAAAGAATGCCATCTGATTTAAAACAAGTCCTTGATCAAGCCGTACAAATCGTCAATTTTGTGAAAATGCGTCCACTGCAGTCAAGGCTATTCAAAAAGACGTGTGAAGACATGGAAAGTCAGCACCAATCACTCCTTCTACACACGGAAGTAAGATGGCTTTCCAGAGGAAGGGTTTTAACCAGATTTTACGAATTGCGCGATGAACTGAAGCTTTTCTTACAGACCCTCCCTTCGCCTGCAAGTGCTAGACGAGCGGTGGTCAATGAGATTGGCTTATCTGGCCGACATATTTGATAAATTGAACATAGTGAGCAGCTCTCTGCAGGGAAGACAGATAACCATGTTTACAGTGAGCGGCAAAATATCTTCATTGAAAGAGAAAATCGCCTTCTGGATTGAATGTCTTGGACAAAAAAGTTATGACTGCTTTCCGCTACTCCAGCAATTTCTCGAAAAATATCATCTTCAAATCGCTCCAGACATGAAAAAAAGTATATGTTAACATTTGACAAACCTGAAAAAGTCTTTGGACGAATATTTTCCAGAAGAAAAGTTACAGTTACAGGAAATCAAATGGGTCCGAAGTCCATTTAGGATTCATACCAAACCTTCAACATTGACTGTGTCGGAGTATGAAAATTTAATTGATATTAAAAATTCATCCACACTCAAACAACTTTTTGAATCAAAAGCTACCACGAACTAGAGCCAATTTTGGTTTGGCCTGAAAAACGAATACCCGGGCATCGTCGAAAAGGCTATCATGGCGTTGCTTCCATTTTTGTCAACTTATAGATGCGAGGCTGGGTTTTCAGCTTACGCCTACACGAAAAATAAGTTTAGGAGTAGGCTAAGTGCTGCACCAGACCTCCGAATCCAATTGTCAGACATAAAACCTGACTTCAATGTTATTTTGTCAAAAACTATGAAAAGATTTCATTCTTCGCATTAAGTTTATCTAAATTAAATATCTTTTTGTTATAACTAAATAAATATTTTTATCTTAAAAAGTCTTTCTTTTAAAGTTAAACTATACTTACAAGATGCGAACACCAAGCCGAAAAGCCTCAGTATGGTGTGATCTCACGTAAAAAAACAATGTTACAGTAAGTTTACTTCTTACTTGACCTAGGGTTCCGCACAAAAATGGTGAGCCAAATAGGGTTCCGTAGCCAAAAGAATTCGGGAACCGCTGGTCTAGGGTATCAAATGCTCGGGAAAAATCTATAAAAAGTGCAAGGACAAGTTTCTTATCATTAAGTGAACTGTTTACGTGATCTGTAAATTTAGATAGCAGAGATGTTGTGCTTTTCTTAGGCTGAAAGCCGAATTGGTTGTGGTTTATAATCTCTTCTTTTTGATAAAAGTTATGTATCTGCTCACAAACAAACCTCTCAACTATTTTGTCGACTGATGACAATAAAGTGATAGGTCGGTAATCGGCAACATTGCCACGTTTACCTTTTTTAAATAGTGGTCTAACGCAGCCCAGTTTTAGATCATCCGGATATTTACCGGTTTCTATGCTAGTATTAATGAGATGCGCTATTGCACCAGAGATTTTGTCACTAATTTGTTTTATGTCCAGAATTTTAATATTATCTAAGCCCGACGCCTTCCTGCTATTCAGGTTCCGAGTGATTTTCAGAATGCTTCGTGGGGTGGCTTTATGGAATCGCATGCTGACATTTGCCACTTTGCTGCAACTGGCATCGTCCAACAGAGTATTTCTACACTGCGGAATAATCTTTTTGACGGATTCGTCGAACTCTGTAGCAAATCTGTTTGCGATTTCAATATCTGATATGTTTTCGGATCTAAAAGCATCTATTATTGCGTCATCGATGCTCTTGGATATTCTACCACAAATAGAATTAATTATCTTCCATAGATTCCTAGGCTTGGCTTTATTCCTCTCGGCCATTAGTCGCTTGTTAGTTTCTGTTCGCCAAGGGGCAGGCAGGTGTTTCACTATCACTTTTTTATGGGTGCGTGCTTGTCATAGAGACCCAGGTCCATAGGATGGAAATTGACGATTTTATCATCAAAGGTTTTGCTGGAAGTGACAGGGGACCAGACGATCGACATGGCATCCGACACAAGTGACTCATTATCGATATGTTTAAAGTTCCGGATACTACGCTCTGCCCTTGAGAAGCCTTATCGTATAAGAAAGAAAAGACAAGGTCATGAAAAGTGGAAGGAGAATTTAGTACATGGCAGTACAATAAACCATTAATCAAACACGGGTCTTGCTGTTTGGTTTCAATAATGAGGCTTTTCGGGAAAAACGCATGAGCTTATATGTTCAGTTTGTGTCAACTTGTACTTGCAGTTAGGCTGGGACTGGTTTTACTTGGAGTTAAGCTGGGACGGCTTGTACTTGCAGTAAGGCTGTGACGGCTTGTACTTGCAGTTAGGCTGGGACGGGTTGTACTTGCAGTTAGGCTGGGACGGCTTGTACTTGCAGTTAGGCTGGGACGGGTTGTACTTGCAGTTAGGCTGGGACGGCTTGTACTTGCAGTAAGGCTGTGACGGCTTGTACTTGCAGTTAGGCTGGGACGGGTTGTACTTGCAGTTAGGCTGGGACGGCTTGTACTTGCAGTTAGGCTGGGACTGCTTTTACTTGGAGTTAGGCTGGGATGGCTTGTACTTGCAGTTAGGCTGGGACGGCTTGTACTTGCAGTTAGGCTGGGACTGCTTTTACTTGGAGTTAAGCTGGGACGGCTTGTACTTGCAGTAAGGCTGTGACGGCTTGTACTTGCAGTTAGGCTGGGACGGGTTGTACTTGCAGTTAGGCTGGGACGGCTTGTACTTGCAGTTAGGCTGGGACGGGTTGTACTTGCAGTTAGGCTGGGACGGCTTGTACTTGCAGTAAGGCTGTGACGGCTTGTACTTGCAGTTAGGCTGGGACGGCTTGTACTTGCAGTAAGGCTGTGACGGCTTGTACTTGCATATACTGCATGGAGTCGCGTGAAGAAGCATTTTCTATCTCTTTAGAAGTATTATAGGTATTTTTTATGTATTTATTAATATTTAGATTTGGTAATATTTATTTATATTTAGGATGTATATTTTATGTATGTAGTGTAGGCACTTGAATGGTTAGTTTATTGATTTTTTTTATGTATGTAAGTACCAGGTATATCATAATAACGTTTTGTTGTACACTTAGGTCTACCCTTGCTCAGCATTCAACCTGTCTCATGCGGACTTGGTTTGCTGGAAGAGATCGCTTACTAGAGACAAGCTCTCCTTTTTACTACATTTTAATGTATATCTTGTTATTTTAATTATTTTATGAATTATGAGTCCCATAGTACTATTGCGGTGGCGGCTTGTAATCGTGCGAGGCCGGCTGGTACTATGGTGGGGACAGGTGCTACTCTACGTAGGCGGCTCACTATATGTGTGCTGTGAAGGAAGCAGGAATAATTGCGCGTCGAAAAAGTAAGCGAATCGAACTGTCAACTCGACCACCTTTTATCTCTGTTATTTATTCCTGCTTGAGCCACTCGTCTTAAACCTGTACTCACAGTTAGTACCCGCCGCTCCATGTCCCGAAGTGAACGCACTGTTAAAGTCCGCGAACCCCGCCCCAGCGGTGGGGCCCGCTGGCCCTGCGGCGGGGGCCGCTGGTACTAGTGTAGGGGCCGCTGGTACTCCGGCGAGGGCGGATGGGAAGGCGGCGGAGAAGTCGCCGAACTCCGCGGGCGCGGGCAGCGGGGAGGCTTGCGACCTGCGAGGGAAGATTCGCAAGCTGTTTACACACCAACCTGATGATGGATTATTAGGCTGACATAAACATTTATTTACAAGCACACACATTGCTTCTGGCCCCACACTAGGATACAGTGTCGTGGTAACCAGAAACACCGTCACACACATATAAACATACAAGACCTGGGGGGTTTTTGTTTTTGCTCCCCAGCCGGGGGATCGAACCCGGGACCGCTCGCATGGTAGGCAGCGCCACAGAGGTGGTCGCCCAGTATCTGTATGTGCCTCTCAGCCTGCATGAATGGTTATGGTGAGATGGGAAGCCCTCGGCACACGCTTGTGTCGGTCAGCTGTTAACGATTTCACCCAAGAATTACAGAAGCATTCCGTCACGATTTTCCCACCCGGAGTGGCGAGGGCACAATTACACCCACTTTTGGCATTGGAATTGAGGGAAGCGTGATTGAATCTCTACTTTTAGGAACAGACTCACACACAACATGACGCCTTGTCCGACAATTCAACACTGAACAGAAGTTGAACCCGCTTCTGTTTCTAGGGCAGGCGAAAAAACGAACAATGACATAAAGTATTATGACAGCGTCGAAAGAAAACGATACGTATCGCCCTCCATGCACTTCTGTATCGTTTCCGCGTAGTCCTGCGTTTCGTGGTACGGGGTGGGGTGAGCGACGCTACCAGTCAGAGATAACAAACCTGTTTCGATGTGTTTAGAATGACGACGCCTAAATTTAATTAATTAAGAACTAAAAAAACTAAATTATAAAACGAAACTAAATCGAATGGTCTAAATGACGCTGTAAATAAAACTGTAGACAGTTTTATAATCAATGTAACGAACTCCTCCACGTGTTCACCATCAGAAAACGATAGTGAAGCGGAAGCGGATGTACATGAAGAAAATTAACAAATGTGATTCTCTGGACACATTAAAAAAATAACACAAGTTTACAAATTCGGAACAACTTTTCGACCTGAGCAGATGAGAACGATTTCTTATGTTATTTGATCGCCTGAACTCAAATCTTCAATCCGTGTGTCAAAATTGGTTCTAGTTTTCGAGTGCGAGCTTTTAGTTGCTCAGATCCAAAACCGTGTATACTTGTGTAATTAAACATCTTTTAGATATCAGCAAACAATTTTATTATAAATAACATACATAAATATAATAAATAAAAATTTAAATTATAATTTTATTTATTCCCTACATTCATACGACTGATAATTTTTGAACCTCACCAAAAAGGTTGGTGATCACTGTGGTAGGCAAAAAAGTCAATGTCCGTGTTTTCGCCTGCCCTAGAAACAGACTATAGTATAGTGGAATTGTTCCCCAAACAGAGTGAACCGCTGTCGTCGCGTCTTTGAGCCGTCATTTTGACAGCAAAATCGGGCCCCTGATCGTCAAGAGTTGAAGTCGCATCGGCTTACGCTGTTAGCAACATCAGACAAAGCACGGATGTGGCTACATCTAGGCTAGTATATTTTAGTTACTTTCATAGTGTCATGTCCTATGGTATCTTGTTGTGGGGAAAGCAGCGGATATTCAAACTACTTATTTTTATTTTACAGAAAAGAGCTATTCGAGCAATTTTTTAATTTAAAACGCACAGACTCCTTAAGACAACTTTTTAAAGAAATTGACATACTAACTGTAGCTAGTCAATTTATTTTCGAAAATATAATGTACATGTACGCAAGAACCTTACAAAATTTCCCAAACTTAGCGATAGCTGTAATGTTAACCTAAGAAATAATCACCGACTACTTGCGCCCCGGTTTAGACTCGCGAAGGCTAGCAATTCTTTCAAGGGTCAATACTTACAACTCTCTCTACTAGAACAAGCTACCTCTGGAGATCTTGAAATTGCCATTTGAGCAATTTAAAATCCATGTTAAAGCGACTTTGTCGAAAAAGGGATATTACAATGTTCAAGATTACTTAAATGATGGGTCTGTATGGGGTTAATCTGGCTCAACACAGACCTTGCTGTTAATAATTTTGTAATTATTTATTCCTGCTTATTAATTATGATAATGACTAAATATTATATTTTGTATAAGTTAAGCATAAGCAATTTTTAAAAAGAGATTTAAAAATCAATCTGTGGGAGTTTCTACGCCCTTCTTCTCCCACAGTGGTCCAATGTAGAGAAGTGGCAAAAAATTACGATTGCTAAGTATATGTAAATATCTACAGTAATAAAGACATTTGGAATTTGGAATTATTGACATTGAATGGTAATTTTGACAGCAGAATCGTGCTCCTGACCATCAAAATTGACGCCGCGTCAGTCATTGAACCGTAATTTTGTCAGCGGAATCGTGCACCTGACCGCCAGTCGGTGTCGCGTTATTGTCATTGAACCGCCATTTTTTCAGCAAAACCGTGCTGACCGTCAGAAACCGAAATCATTGAGCCTTCATTTTGCCAGCAAAATCGGAACCCTAACCGTCGGGTTTTAGTCGCTGTCTTAATTGACAACAGTCGTATGAACACGGGCTTGTAGGTGTATAGAGAACGGAAGAGCCAAAGTGACGTCACACGTAAATTTAATAAATTTCATGCCTCATTCTTATCCACTTTTCGACTCTCGATTCTTGAATTAATGTTTTTCGGACTATGATAACGAATTGATTCAAATCTCATCTATTACATTTTGGGAAATATTAAACTGCACATTTTTTATTTATTGAATTATAGGTAAGAAATACATAACACATTCACAATCTATAAGATACTATATAATCCTCGTGGGATTGTGCGCAGCACCTTCATTCTGCGTTATACATTAGGTAGGTATTACATTATTCAAATTCAATTAGGTATTTTACATTTGATTTATAAGTATATAACAAAATTGTTAATTTAATATGTTAGTAGGTATTTATTAATTAGGTACATAACAGAATTTAACATAAAATAAAAAATCTTAATCTAGGCTCTAAGCAGGGTTTTAATTTTTGGTCGGTTAGGTAATACATAATGATATGACAAATTTCATTTCAACCATATAATTAGAATAGGTAATAATTTATAGCTACAATTCATAGGTAGTTCAGTCAATTCATTCATAGGTAGGTAGGTAATTATTAATAAAATATTATAATTTAAGGCAGCAATATATATGTAGTTACTAGGTATAATAAGTAGATATATGAGTATATAAGAACAACAACTAGAATCAGTTGGTTGTAGGTAAGATGGAAACAATGGCATAGCTCTAAACTAAAGCATCGCTAGAAAATAGTTTTTTAGTTTGATTTTAATATTTAATTGGGTCAGTGATTGTCTAGTTACGGTGGGTAGGTTGTTGACAAGTCGCGGTACAAGATAAGAGCTGGTTCGCTCGCCGTAAAAGTTATTTGCCCGTGTTGTAACCAGTTTCTTTTGTGTGATGCGTCGAGTTTGTACAGGATGATTTATTTCTTGTTGTAGTTTAGCGTTGAAGAACTGTTCTTTGAGAAGCATGTAGTTGACGTTAGTGTGTATCGGAAGGGTTTGACAATACTCAAAGAGTTTTCCTTCATCATTTTTAAAACTATTTTTTATTTTAAAAGGTACTATTAGTTTTAGAAGTTGTACTTGTAGTTTAAGAATGGAGTCAAGATACGTTTTAAATGTGCGACCATAGCTCGTTAATCCATAATTTATAGTGGATTCACAAAATGAATTGTAAAGTAGAATTCTTGTTTTATTGAGGAATTCTGTTTTTGATAACATAGAAGTTAGCGAGCAGGGCGCGCAGCTTGTCGCAGACACGTTGTATATGTGGTCCCCAGCTGAATCTGTTGTCAATGACCAGGCCAAGGTATGTATGGGCCTTCACAATCTCAATTTGTGGGCAGTCGCACGTATCACGACTGTCATGCAGACATGCGTGAGTATGGGCGATTAGTTTAGGTACAATTTCGGCGCTTTTGAGGTATGGGGATCGAATATTAATTAATTTTGTTTTAATAGAGTTAAGAACGAGACCAGTATCATGACACCATTTACTAATATTGTTGAAGTCCTCCTGTAATTTATCGGACATCAAAAATACTGATTTGCACAGTAAATATAAGGGCAAAATACTGCGGCAGCTTATGTGAAGGGTAAAGGGGGTGAGCGAAGCGAAGCCCCCCTTATTCTTCGTGATAAGGTTCAACATGTAAGAACAACAAAAAATACTTAAAACATAACTTAATTACTCATTAAATATTTAAAACATAATAAGTGTTTTTGTTGATCCTTTTTTGCTGTGCAAATCAGTATTATTGATGTCCGATTAAATACTACCCTACTAATAAATAAATAATATTATTTCACATGTAGGGTGAAATTTATAAAATTGCGTGCGTTGACGTGCCATCCGTTCTCTGTACACATAAAACTTGACTCAGACGTACGACCGATGACAATGAGGACAGCTTCTCAAGCTTTTTCTTCTTCTCTTGGATGTTTATATGTGTGTGATACCGCTGTTTCTGGCTCCCACGACACAGGGTATCCTAGTGTGGGGCCAGAAGCAATGTATGTGCCTGTATGTAAATGTTATGTTTTTGTTTGTTAGAATATTTAAATAAATCACCATCTTGTCTCACCTCGGATCGAAGTCGTCTTCGTGCGCGGGCGGCGCGCAGGTCTTGAACAGATCGTCCAGCAGGTCGCGCGAGTTGCTCGCCGTCGCTGCGTCGGTGCTGGCCTGTGCAGACTTGCCGTAGGTCGCTGCTGCGCCTGAAAGATTGCGATGCAGTTGTGTTATAAATAGATGAACAATATATATATTTATTTTATAATACTTTGGACATTATTTACACACACTGATCTAGCCCCAAACTAGGATTCCCTGTATCTTGGGTACTAGACAACGATACACATACTTATATAGATAAATAATATACTTAGATAGATAAACAACCATGACTAGGGTACAAACATCCGTTCTCATCAAACAAATATTTGCCCCCACCGGGACTCGAACCCGGGACCCTTGGCTTCGTAGGCAGGATCACTGCCGACTCGGCCATTCGGGTCGTGCCATACAGTGACATGCCTTTGCCCATCAGAAAACCCCTGTGGCGAGAGGTCTCGGGTTGCGGCTGTGGAGGATGAAAAAAAAAACAAGTCTCGGATGTTTATGTGTGTGGCGTCGCTGTTTCTGGTTATCCTAGTGTGGGGCTAGAAGCTATGTTTGTGCCAGTATGTAAATGTTTGTTTTAACGAGGCGACAGTGATGCAGGTGTTGCTTAACCCACTCAATCGATTGCGCTGTGCAAATACCTATACTTCTCTTTCTCTCTGTACTTTGGATAAATCTCGTGGATCCATTGGGCATTCATATAAGGAAAAAGCGAGTGAACGAGACAGCATGCGTAGTTACCTAGCGAGTGAACGAGACAGCGAGCGAAGTTACCTAGCGAGTGAACGAGACAGCGAGCGAAGTTACCTAGCGAGTGAACGAGATAGCGAGCGTAGTTACCTAGGGAGTGACAGAGACAGCTAGTGTAACAACATAGCGAGTGAACGAGATAGTGAGCGTAGTTACCTAGTGGGTGAACGAGAAAGCATGCGTAGTTACCTAGGGAGTCATCGAGACAGCGTGCGTAGTTACCTAGAGAGTGAACGATACAGTGAGCGTATTCGTCTAGCGAATGGAAGAGGCAGCGAGCGTAGTTACCTAGCGAGTGAACGAGACAGCGAGGGTATTTACCTAAGGAGTGAGCGAGACAGAGGGCATAGGGAGTGAACGAGACAATGTGCATATTTACCTAGCGAGTGAACGAGACAGCGAGCTTAGTTGCCTAGCGAATTAACGAGACAGCGAGCGTAGTTACCTAAGGAATGAGCGAGACAGCGGGGGTAGTACCTAGAGTGAACTTGACAGCGAGCGTAGTTACCTAAGGAGTGAGCGCGACAGCGGGCGTAGTTACCTAGAGAGTGAACGTGACAGAGAGCGTAGTTAACTAGGAAGTGAACGAGACAGCGAGCGTAGTTACCAAGCGAGTGTTCGAGACAGCGAGCTCAGTTGCCTAGCGAATTAACGAGACAGCGGGCGTAGTGAACGAGACAGTGAGCGTAGTTACCTAGCGAGTGAACGAGACAGCGAGCGTAGTTACTTAGCGAGTGAACGAGACTGCGATCCCAATAGGTTCCTAACGCTGTTTCGCTCATTCGCTATGATGATGTATAGTTACCGAGGTCGATCTTCTGCGGCGTGGCGTGGGGCTTGCGCCTTGCGGGCGACTTAATATTGATGCTGAGCGCGCGCGGCTCCCCGGGGCCGGATGGGGCGGGGGCGGGTTGCGGGGTGGTTGCTGCTGGCGGGGAGGGCGGCGTGCTGTCGCGGTACACGTTCTCTCTGGAAGGAAACGGTTATTTGTTTTAAATTACTATACAACCCCGACACAAAACATGTAACCTCAGTAAAAATTGACAAGAGCGAGTCGGACTCATAGAAGAAGCGTTCCGTAAAACCGTACAAGAAAAAACACAAATAAAAAAAATATGTCCCTTTATTTATTTTTATTGACTGTAGTTAATTATTTGTTGTTGTCAATTGACAGTCGAATGGACAGTGATGGATGACGTAGTAATAGTCCCTTAGGGACTTTTTTTGGGTGTTCATTCGTAGGCACATAAACAAAATATTCTTTAGGTACTTAGAACATTCAAAGTCCTTGGTTGGTTTTGGGCAGAAAGAGGCCGGGTTTGGGTGTTTTGCTTACATTTTGAAAACGTATATATTTTTTTTTTTACCTATTTCCCGTCGTTTTCTAAAGTTACATAGCAACAATTTAATCTACAACAAATAATCACAAATTCAATCAACTTGTTATGATATCATCCACCGCCCATCACCATGTAAGTATTCGTATTCATCGTCACTTCGGACCACCCATGAAATGCTGAGACTGCAAATGGAGTTTTCCCGAATGTCACGCCATGCTACCCAAAAGTCCTGATGGCGCATTCATTTTCCTTCGTGGGATCCGCGACCAAGTTTCTCATTGCCTTTACGCCATACTTCCATCGCGATAGCGAGAGGACATTAGTTTACTCGATTAATAATTGTAATTAATTTTAGTAAGATTTGTAACTTTACAACATTTGTAAGGCCAGAAAAAACATTGTTGGCTTGATTGTTATGGTTCTGCCACATGTCAACAGATGGCGCTTCATGCTGTGTCGACACAGCGAGCGTCATGCCATCGCGTCGGTAAAAGCGTGCCTGACTTGAGATGTCAATTGCGGTCTATGGCGGACCAAAGATTTAATTCATCTGTAGGCGGACTCCACCCGGATTCTGAAACAGAATACTCGGAATCGTCTGACGACAGTAACTGACGGAGCGAGCTATGTGTTTCGAGCAGTTTCGAGATTGGCCAAAAATGCCTTTGTCAGTTTATCTGTTCTCGACTACAGGCCGCATTTTCCAACCGATATTGACGAAAATTGGCACACAAGTTCCTTGATTTAATATAGTCGATCGCAATTTCTGATTGGGTGGGAAAAAGCGGGAAGTTTCTTGTTATTTATTGACGGATTTCAACTAGTTAAAATAGATACTTTTTAGCAACTGTCAAAACGGTAATTTTGTTCATGAGTTCTATGAAATACTAGCATGTGACGTCATAGTCAAATGCTGTCTTTTTACCACAAAATTGAGTTTATAAAATACAACCGCTGGAAATATACAATTCTGATCTTGTCAAACGTTCTCGTTGAAATAGGTTCAGCTTGAGACACGTTTCAAGATTTATTGGACCACCTTGTCAAATTATATCCCGATATAAAAAAATATATTTACAAAACTGTACAGTAATATATATAAAATATATACAGTACATAAATATTATATAAAAATATAAATACAAATAAATAAACTAATATATACAAAGCTCAAATCTAGGATAGAGAAAGATAATGCTCCTTCAAACGATTCTTGAAGACGGGGAGAGACAGACTATCTCTGATAGTGCAGGGAAGTGAGTTCCAAAGAGTGATCGCCCGCAATCGAAAACAGTGCTTGTATGCGACGGTATTGTGATGAGGTATAGAGAGCAGGGAAACCGTGTGAGTTCTACGTGGACGAGCCGAAGGAAGAAATTGAAAAAGCTCACGGAGAATGTGTGGTTACACAATTTATAGCTTAGCGTGAAGGGGACGTTAGGATATGAGATCTGAAAAAAATATTTAAAATGTGATTAATGCCTTACTTTTTTGTCTTTCATAGCTTTTAACTTTAATAGTAACTACCACTTGATAAAAAACAGTGTTTCTTTTTTCTTTCTTTCGTTCATTAGCCACTCTATACGGAATAACTCACTTTTGTAATATCGTCAACTTCCATAATCAGATTATTAACATAACACATACATACAAACAAAAATCACGTAATTGCCATGTCAAGTTATCTCTAATAATCTTATTAGGGAAAAAACAGTTTCTAGTAATAAAACCATGTGCACCATACACGGTTTTAACCTTTTTTTTCTTTTGTTGGAGGGGAAAAAATGGAATTATCCATGCCCAGGAGTCATACTCCCTGCTATGTCCGGGTCCCCACAAATTGAGCGGGCATCAGCTCGTGTGGTATACGGACTAAAAACAACCCTTTGTATATTACAGTTATCTATATTTGATTTGACTACGAGCCATGGGCACCGTTTTAGCCGAAAATTAAACAACTCCTTTAAGAATTAATAAAAACCTGGTGAATGCTCTAACTCTACTTTGCTACATGTTTATAAATAAATGCTGTTTGTATTAAACAAACTTTATGTTTTATGAAGTTTAAATCCTCCTTACATCCATATTATTTTCAAGCAGAGGTACTACCTCTACATGAAAATAACTTAACTTTTTACTTAATCTGTGGGAGTACACCTATTCTATTGCCTTGAATAGCGCCAGCAGAAATGCAGCATAGTAAATTTACCGACATCGACATTTATCGCATACAGCACACATTAGTCTATGGTTACCAATTCTGCCATATTTATTTACATAATAAGACTTTTCGGGTTGTCCCGCGAAAATGTCGACGGAATTGGAGATTTGTCATGGAAATTAAGTAGTATTGTGGTAATCCATTCCCAAAACCACCAAACGGTCAATGTGGTGGCTCCGCGTGGTCGGTGCGTTCGGGGGGATATTTTGGGTTCCGCGGGGGAACCACACTAGTTAGACTTAGTTAGACTAAGGAACAGATCCGAAGTGTCGCACGTGCGTTCGAAACCTCGCCGGGAGGTCCGTGTTTTTAAAATAAGTGAAATAGTGTGTCCCTTCCTTTCGGCAAGTAGACGCAGAGAACTTCCTTCAGCGAAGAACTGGATACCGTATACCGTATACCGAGGTGAGCGCCCGGTATCTTGCTGGGAAGGAGGTCGTCACCACAGCAGGACACACGTAGAATAGTTATTAAGACAAGACCGCGACGCGATGCAACATCGCCAGTTGAAGAACACTCACGGCGGTGAGGGCGGTGAGTGTTCACGCATTAATATCATTTGAGATGAAAGTTCCGATTATTTTAAGTTGGCAGCACTAAGAAAACCGATAACGATCAATCTATGCCTAGATCCTATTAATCTGTGCAATTTTAGTTGTCAAAATTTGTATTCGCCATTTTAGTCGAAAAATAAAACCCACAACGTTAACATCTTGTTTCAATTCTCCAAAAACAATCCAACATGGCCGAACATGGTCCAAACGAACCGGGTACAAATCAAGAAATGAAAGTTAATACAGATTGTTAGCAAATATAAATCAGTGTCGTTATCACATCGTCGACTCGCGAGTGCAATCACTGTGTTATTAAGTACGAACTTCTATAAAATACGTTGAAAATCCACTCTACTTGCAACCACATGGTTTACAGTTGTGTTCCGAGTGCATAATTTATCCACCGTGCCACCATGGACGTAATGGACTATATTACGTTACAATAGGACGCGCAGGAGAAAATAAATAAAGCGGCGTCGAACTTCAAAAGGACACCGAAGGTACGGATTACGATCACATACTTAGCCACGAGGTTGGAGCTGTTAGACCGTTACTGGAACAAGTTTTCGTCAAATCATGAACACATATTACTTTTATCCGAAGACCAAAATTCCGACTATTTCAAGGACAATATGTATGACGACGTGGAGGAAAAATATATGGACTACAAAACCGAATTAAAAGAAGCTTTGTGTCAAAATCAACCGGCAACAAGTAACACGCAAAACAACGATAACTTCAACCACCACAGTGAATCCAATGCAGTCAAACTCCCCAAGATTATCCTGCCTGTCTTTACGGGACGTTACTTGGAATGGCCTACATTTCACGACTTGTTCGAATCACTAATCCATTATTATGGATTAGTGATCCAGATAGATGGATTATTATCCATCTTTAGCTAATGTTCAAAAGCTACATTATCTGAAAGGCCATCTGTCCGGGGAGGCAGAACAATTGCTGAGGCACATACCTATCACAGATTCTAACTATGAACAGTGTTGGACACAGCTAAAGAAGAGGTACGACAACAAACGTTACATCGCATCCTGTATCCTCAGCAGATTAGTGAGCCAGAAGGCATTGTCAACTGAATCATCAAATGGAGTTAAGCAGATTTTAGACACTACCAGTGATTGTTTGAACGCTCTTACCAACATGGGTGTGGACATCTCATCATGGGACATTCTTGTTATCCACTTGGTCACCCAGAAGCTTGACCAAGAATCCAGAAAACAATGGGAACAAAAGATAAGCGACTATTCTGATACACTGCCAAGTTACAAGGAATTCTCTTCATTCTTGGAGTCGAGATTCCGAGCATTGGAATTCTTGGAGCCGCAGGCTAAAAGAGAAGCAACCAGAGAAGTGAAGGAAGCTCGCTCAACAAAGGTTTTCAGTGTCACCAACGCATCAGTATCCTGCCCATTCTGTTCTGAAGCCCACCTGATGTATCAATGCAAGCGGTTCAACCAGGAGAGTACACAGAGTCAACGGGACTTTGTTAAAGACAAGCGATTATGTTTCAACTGCTTTGGAGCAAATCATTCAGCGACACAGTGAAAGCGACACACATCATGTAGGCGTTGTGGCCGACGCCATCACTCCCTGCTGCATCCAGACAACATTCATCCACCTTCGGCGCAGCCTGGCCATGCAGTGGCAGGCGATCGGCGCGAAGGCATCCACAGCGACTCGGAGCAGGGAGAAGAAAAAGCTATTGCTACTCATTTCTCTAAGGGATCAGTAATGTCATCAAGCGAGGTAATGTTAGCCACTGCTTTAGTTAAAGTAGAAAATAAGACAAATTGTTATAAATTCAAGGCATTACTGGACCAGGGATCACAAGCCTCATTTATCACCGAGCATGTAGTACAACTGCTGCAGCTTCATAAACTACCAGTAAATGGTAGCGTTTCTGGGTTGGGAGGAGACAAATCCTCTATGTCGATAAAATACATGGTCAAATTCCGATTACAGTCCATTTCAAGTTCTTATAGTTGTTTTATCCAGGCCTATGTGTTGAGTCGACTGACCTCCACTCTCCCTTCGCAGAAGGTAGAGATAAATGATTGGCCAGAATTGTCAGAGTTGGTTTTAGCAGATCCAGGTTAAGGCACACCGAGCAATGTAGACATGTTGCTGGGTGCTGAAGTCTACGGGCAGATCCTGACAGATGGTATTGTGCGACATCCACTGGGAACCTTGATGGCTCAGAATACCTTGCTGGGCTGGATCCTGTCAGGAAGAGTGCAAGTAAGTAACTACTCTGATAATATTATTACCACCCATATTCTAGACAACTCTATGAATGATGTGTTACGCAAATTTTGGGAAGTTGAGACTGACCAGCCCCGCACTTTCCTGTCTAAGGAAGACCAGGCTTGCGAGGGTCACTATGCATCCACTACAACTAGGGACAGCACCGGTCGCTATGTTGTCAGTCTGCCGTTTCGTGAAAAGGATCCGTCTTGTCAATATGGTGATTCACGGAATGTGGCTTTGCGGAGATTCCACCTTTTAGAGAAAAGGCTTGATAAAAATCCACTCCTGAAGCAGGAGTACTCTAAAGTAATGAACGAGTATGTATCCATGAATCATATGGAGCTTATCCATGACCAGCAGGAGGTGAACAAACCCGGCTGCGTCTACTTGCCTCACCACTCAGTAGTGCGTGAAGATAAAACCACGTCGAAAGTTCGCATTGTATTCGACGCTTCTTGCAAAGGTACTAACGGCAGATCTCTCAATGATGATCTGTTGGTGGGTCCTAGACTGCAACCAGAACTACGTCACATCATTCTGAAATGGCGTGTTCATCCAATCTGTTTCGTAGCAGACATAATAAAAATGTATAGACAGGTCAAGGTCGCCCACGAACACACTGATTTTCAACGCTTGCTGTGGCGCGAAAATTCAAATGAAAGGGTAAGGGACTGCAGGATGTTGCGAGTAACGTTCGGAGTCTCATCAGCTCCCTACCTTGCAGTCAAGACTTTGCAACAAGTTGCCATAGATGAAGGGAAAGACTATCCACTGGCTGCAGATAGGGTACTGTCAGATTTTTATATGGACGACTTTATGAGTGGTTGTGAGAATGAAGATGAGGCCTTAAAAATCCATTCCCAAACAGTCAGCTTACTAGGCCAGGCGGGATTCGAATTACAAAAGTGGACTAGCAATAGTCAAAGGCTAATGAAAGCTATTTATCCAAATCCCGTCGCCAGCACTGAAAGAGTCATTAAGATGGATGACATCATTCGAATTTTAGGTCTATCCTGGAATTATCAAAGCGACTCATTTCACTATAGAGTAAACATGCCTCCACAGCGAACACCTATAACCAAGCGAACCATTCTATCCGACATCTCCCGTCTCTTTGATCCACTCGGATGGATTGCGCCTGTCATCATCCGAGCTAAGATATTCATGCAGAAACTTTGGCTTTCAGGTGTCACCTGGGATCAAGACATTTCATCCAGCCATCCCGGTCTGCTAGAGGAGTGGAACCAGTTCCGAGAGGAGCTACCAGCCCTGAACGAGTTCGTCATACCCAGGTGGATTGGCGTGAGACAGGATACTCCAGACGTCTCGATACACGGGTTTTCCGATGCATCCAACGACGCCTTCGCAGCCGTCGTATACTTACGAGTAGTGGATTATTCAGGTAACATTTCTGTCAGTTTGCTAGCAGCCCGAACAAAAGTTTCACCGGTGAAGCAGCTATCCATACCACGCTTAGAGCTCTGTGGTGCGGTGCTCTTAGCTAAATTGATGGCTGAAGTAGCCACAATCTTATCCATCCCAATATCCCGTTGTCGAGCATGGACAGATTCAACTATCGTCCTGGCGTGGCTTCAAGGCCAGCCAAACCGATGGACAACATTTGTTGCTAATCGCGTTGCTGAGATATTGTCCATACTCAACAACGACCAATGGGCTCATGTGGAATCGAGTAACAATCCAGCCGACGCGGCTTCACGTGGCGTGAGTCCCCGTGATTTTAACCAGCTGGAACTGTGGGTCCACGGTCCAGCGTGGCTACATGAGCTAGGGTATATCCATCCAATAGTAGAGCATCAATCCACTGAACTCGAAGCTAAGCCCTTTAAGGTACATTTGTCCACGGCTTTACCCACCCCTGAGCAATCAGAGGAGTTCTGTGCCTGGACTAAATATTCATCATTGACGAGAACGATTAGGGTTGTAGCATATTGTCTCAGATTTGTTAGAAAAATACAACGCGAGTCTCTTCCTCCATATCTAACTGCAAAGGAGTTGGATAACGCTTTAGTGATAGGCATCAAGGCAATTCAAGGGTCAGCATTCCCCCGAGAGTTAAGTCAGCTGACAAATTCCAAGCCAATACCGCGGAAAAGCAGTATTTTGTCTTTATGTCCATTCTTGGACGACGAAGGTATCATGAGAACTCGAGGACGAATCGAACAAAGCGATCTTCCTTATAACGTTAAGCATCCTATTATAATGCCGCGTGACCATCACCTTTCAGGGTTAATAATCAGTGATGCCCACGTCAAGACACTACACGGCGGTCCCCAGCTAACCCTTAATTATGTGAGGTCTAAATATTTGATTGTGAACGCTAAGGGCTTAATAAGACAGATTTTATCCAAGTGTGTTAAATGTATCACATACAAATCCACCAAAAATCAACCTTTTATGGCAGATTTGCCCAGTTCTAGGGTTACAGTCGCTCGCGCGTTTACTCGCAGTGGGGTGGACTACGCCGGCCCAATTAATCTGAGAATGTCCAAGGGTAGGGGGTGTAAAAGCTACAAGGGCTATATCGCATTATTTATTTGTA
The DNA here is from genome assembly GCA_949825045.1 of Argyresthia goedartella. NCBI lineage: Eukaryota > Metazoa > Arthropoda > Insecta > Lepidoptera > Argyresthiidae > Argyresthia > Argyresthia goedartella. The sequence goes on from OX463831.1 coordinate 27,731,644, forward strand.
TGGTGACACGCTGTATCCACCTTGAAGCTGTAAGTTCACTTACCACTGAGGGATTCTTAGCTGCATTCAGGCGATTTGTTGCGCGACGCGGACCCTGTAGAGAGATTTGGAGTGACAACGGGAGTAATTTCGTTGGAGCTGCAAAAGAGCTACGTGTACTCTTCCAGCAGGGAGAGTCATGCGTCATAAAAGAAGTCGCGGAGGCCTTAGCAAATGAAGGTACCGAGTGGCACTTCATTCCACCCCGGGCTCCCAATTTTGGAGGCTTGTGGGAACGTGGCGTTGCTTCGACAAAATATCACATGAAACGTGTCCTAGATGGCACCACTCTCACTTTCGAAGAACTGTCCACAGTCTTAGTACAAATCGAGGCTTGTCTTAATTCACGACCCATGTACCAGTTACCCTCAAATCAAATCGATGCTAATCCTCTCACTCCAGCTCACTTTCTAGTTGGCGAGGCCCTGGTTACAGCTCCAGATCGCAGCTATGAAGATTGTGTAATCAGCCCATTACACAGATGGCAGCTGACTCAAAAACTGATGCAACAGTTTTGGCGCAAGTCGTCCCATGAGTATCTGACGACACTCTATCAGAGGTACAAATGGACAAAAATCACTCCTGAACCAAAGGTAGGTGACGTTGTTCTTATCAAGGAGGATGATCTCCCACCCTCAAAATGGTTATTCGGTTTAATAGAGGAGAAACACCCTGGTCCAGATAATGTCACAAGAGTAGTGACATTAAAATGTAAAAATGCCAAACTTGTCAGACCTGTATCCAAACTGATTATACTGCCTGTAACTAATTAGTATTAAATATTGTGAATTTATCCGTCCAGGTATAGATAATGTTTGTTTCAGATTAGTAATTCTGTATACTGTTACAAAATTTGTGTAGGTATAAGGTTACCAATTTTTTTGCTCTTTATGTAAGTGTGAACATATCAGTATTACTGTTCTCAAGTAACTAAGTGCAAGAAGGTATTGCTAAAGTTCACCAAATATGTAGTGATAAGGTTAAGATTGTGTACTCTATTGCTATGACTTAAGTGTTATATTTTTTTTGTTTGAATTTATGGTCTCTGTAAAGTTTATTCATTCCTTAGATGTGATATCTGCACTGATGTGTAACATACAAGACTTAGTTTTGAAATGTGTAATTTAAGTTTAATTTTCAGACCAATGTTGTCTTTAAAATTGCTTAGTTTAAGTTTAATCCTTGGATCTCAATTATCGATCTTATTTTTTGTAACTTTGTGATATGATCTATCCTTAAGTCTTGTTTTTAAAGTCTATATAACATAGTGGTTATGTTATATTGTCTAATTGCTTCCTTTGTTTAAATTGTATTTTTTGAAGAAGTTTACTTGTAGTGCTGCCTTAGTATTATATAAATTGTTCGATTCCAAATCGATATTCGATCGATGGTTTCTGAACGGCCATTTTGAATTTGACGTTAGCTGCCAACCTGGCAGTTTTTTGACAACTGACGGACGAAAGCCCTCGCAATGTAAACGCGTTTTGGTTAGGATATTGAAATTAAATCGCAGGCCATCTGGAATGTATTCGGGTTTCCCTCAGGATTGTTAATATAGCTGAGTGTGTTATTGTTTCTCGAACCAGATAAAGTTCGCATTTTCGTGCCCGATTGTTTTTACCACGTAACATAACCTGTGTTGGAACACTGTGCTCATTGAAGCTGGCCCGCCAGTCATACCTGGTTGGCTGAAGAACCTGTCTACCAAGAAGAGCCTAGGGTGCACCCGGGCCTTGCAGAGAGACAGGAGGTTGACGGGACCGAAGCACAGACCAGGTTAGATCGACCCCAATTAACTTCAGCTCGGTGAAACGCCGACGTTCACACTTCTTGGCAACTGATCGTTACGCTACCTCGTAGCTGATGGGCCCCAACGAGGTCATTAGGTGCTGAGAAGCCTGAACAATTTTGGTAGCTAGAGCGTGGCTTCCTGAGATTTGCAGCCGTCAAGGGCTCCAGGAAGGCACGATTTGGGACTATCAATCTGTAGGTATAGGCGGTTATTAGGTAACTTGGTTGTTGTTCCTATATCCACATAGATTGGTAGTATTGTAAGCTATAGGTCTATTGCTGGTAGTAGATAGACAGATATTGAATTGAAAATTGCATTGAATTACCAGTTAGTCAATCTATTAGTGGTCTAGTAATGCTATTGAATGAATGTTTTGGTTAACATAGGTAGTTATATCTATTGATAGCAGGCTATTACATTGTTTTCAGTTTATAGCAATTTATAACTTGAACTAATATTGACTATCTGCGTGTGTTATAATGATAAAGGGAAACTAAATTGTATTTACAGAATTTATATAGATATAAACCTCGGTTCCTATTGTTTAAGGAAAACAACATTGTTTAAGTTGTGGTTTAGGGTTCCCTCGTTTGGGTTGTAGACTGGAGGGTCCAATAAAATTGAGTTACTGCAAATTGTGAGTAAGTATCGTTCCGATCATGTCGTTATCTGAAATCCAGAAGGGTGTTTCTAAGGAACTCAGATGGTTTTCCTCCGCACACGGTCTGATAGACCGTTTAGAGAGGCATGATGTGGTATTGGAGCGGTCTATGGACGTTAAGGAACGTTACAATAGGGTGCTCGAATTGTCCGCGCAGGCGGAATCAGTTGATGGTTGCGCACCTGACAGGCTGTCACGGTTGATAGGGGATGTCGACCAATGTATGGAGATGGCAGCTGCTATCACGCAGAAGGCTGCGGACATACGTAGACAGCGCGAGTCCAGCCATGGTGGTGACATTGAAGCACCTCTGCCGCTTCAGGGATCGGGGTCCAGGTTACCTGCCATAACTATGCCTACTTTTGACGGCGTGTCCGGTGAATGGATGAGCTTCATCAATCTGTTCGACAGTTTGGTGCACATGCGATCGGACATTACCAAGTCTGTCAAGATGGCTCAGCTGGTGGCAGCATTGAGGGGTGAGCCTAGGGAGCTGGTCGCTCATTTGACAGTTACGGAGGGTAACTATGAAACGGCCAGGCAATTGTTGGTCAGACGTTACCATAACAAACGGAGGTTGGCCGATGCCCAACTGAACCGTTTGTTTAGTATCCCGGTTGTGAACAAGGTCGGGGCCATACAGACGGAGGTTTTGAACCCATTGTTGTCCGTCACCAAGGCTCTAGAGAATCTTGGACTTCCGGTTGGTGAATGGTCGTACCTACTGTTGTACATTGTACTTTCCCGCCTACCCGCTGACGTGCAGACTCGTTTCGAACAGTCTCACGGGAGGTCGGCCGAGGACCTGCCCGCCTTCTCCGACTTGGTCGGATTCTTGGAAGAGGAGGCTCGACGGGCAGAGAATTTGGGGTTGACGGTCACCCATCCTTCGGAGCCACAGAGAGCTGCCGGGAGCGCTGTGATTAGGGGCCCTCCGACGAGGAAGGACCGCACCAACCGGCAGTCGTATGGGACTGTGAGTGAATTGACCCCACATGGTGAGACCTGCCCATGTTGTAGGCAGATTGGCCATGCTGTGGCCAATTGCAATAAGTTCGGGGAACTTAGGGTTCAGGGACGGCGCCGGATGGCCAAGCAGCGGAGCTGGTGTTTCCTGTGTCTCGGGTCACACATGGCTAGGGACTGCACGCGCACACAAATGTGCGGATATTGTGGTGGGCCCCACAACAATCTGTTGTGCATGAACCGGTCCGGCCAACAGCCTCCACAGGGCCGTACCCAGGGTGACACGGCATGGGGCCCTGAGAATTCGTTTGCGACTCGGAGCGCAACTCAAGGGCCAACATCCCCACGTGCACAGGGCAGTACCAGGGTGCAGGCCGCACTCAGGACCATTACATGGGGGGCCCTGAGTTTTCGGTTGCGACTCAGCATCCGACCCAGCGGGACATTGGGTGTGTTGAGCAGGCCGTAACGGGCGGGTGTCATGGGACACCTTCGAGCTATGCGGGTGCGGTTCGGACGCCGCCTCAGTTGTCGCCCCGCTGTATCGAATGATTTAGCAAAATGGTTGGGCCTCAAGGTAAATAGGTATAATAAATCAATACGGGGCGTGGGGAATGTTACGGTTACGAATGTAGTTGGTCAATCGGTGATCACGTTCTCTCCACGTTATGACATTTTGACAAAAACATCCGTGCAAGCTTTAGTAATGACGCATGTCATGGGCAGACACCCCTTGGTGAAGTTGAATCCGGCCGTTCGATTCCTGACATCAGGGCTCAAGTTGGCGGATCCCGATTTTGACACTCCAGCCCCGGTCGACCTGCTACTGGGAGCAGACGTTCTGGGTAGGTTTCTGTTGTCGGATCAGCGAGTTCTTCAGCCGGACGGGTTGATTGCTGTGGATACTAAGTTTGGTCACGTGATCATGGGTCCGGCATTGCCAATGGTTAGGCCTGCCGAGTCAGATGGCATACTTATTGGCTCAGCGTTGTCAGACGTTATCCAACGTTTCTGGGAGATAGAGGAACCTCCCACCGTTCGTCGAGTCGACGCAGACGAAGAAGAGTGCGAGTTGTTTTACCAGAATAGTACTGGTCGCCTTCGTTCTGGTCGTTTTGTAACTCGACTGCCTTTCAGGGCCGATCGACCGCCACTAGGAGAATCTAGGAAGATGGCTGAGACGAGATTAATGTCGATGGAGCGTAGGATGACAAGGGACGCCGTATTTAAACAAAAATATGTTGATTTCATGAGGGAGTATGAGTCGTTAGGACACATGTCGGTATCGGGTGTGGACTGGAGATCTGAGGATCATTGTTTCCTTCCACACCATGCCGTCCTACGAACCCCTACCGGCAAGATTCGAGTTGTTTTTGATGGGTCAGCACCTACCTCGAACGGGATGTCCCTGAATCAGTGTCTACATTCGGGACCCAAGTTGAGTCGTGATATTTCGGATATTCTCACGAGCTTTCGGAGGCACCAGATTGTATTTGTCGCGGACATTCGGATGATGTTTAGGTAATTCATCCGGCTGACAGAAGGTATCAGTTAATACTTTGGCGTGAGTCCACGGCCGAGCCAGTCAAGGTCTATGAGTTAAACACGAACACGTATGGGTTACGGTCTAGCCCGTATTTGGCGATGCGTACCCTGCGGGAGTTGGCGTCGCGTGACCGTGTGAGCTATCCTAGAGCCGCCGCTATCCTGGAGCAAGATTTGTACGTCGATGACGTCTGCACAGGGGCAGCCAGTGTAGAGGAAGCTCTGGACCGACGTGACGAGCTCATTCAATTGCTGGAACGAGGCGGCTATGAACTACGTAAGTGGATGTCCAACTCCCCTGAGTTGATGGCTGGTCTCCCAGATGAGTTTCAACAAGACCCGCACGTTTTTGAGAATCCTGACAACCCTAACATGTTGTCAGTACTTGGAATTCAGTACCGGCCCGTCCATGATGAGTTTACCTATCGGGTGGTTTTAGAAACACCGAAGGCCTGGACGAAGCGGTCAGTACTGTCAACGATTGCGAGAACGTTCGACCCGAATGGATGGATTTCTCCAGTCACCTTTGCTCTCAAATGTTTTATGCAAAGGCTATGGGCGGCTCAGTTGACCTGGGACACCCACCTCTCAGGTGATTTGTTGACTGATTGGACGCGAATGTTCACCTCGCTATCGGACATAAATAATGTATCGCTGCCGAGGAAATTGGTCCCTGCTGGGGATTACAGGGCAACCCTTCACGGGTTTTGTGATGCCTCTGAACGAGGGTTTGCGGCAGCGGTTTATTTGCGAACCGTCACCTCCACCGGGGAGGTCGACGTGCGTTTGGTTTTGGCAAAAAGCAAGGTAGCGCCTATTCGGACAAGGATGACGATTCCAAAACTGGAACTGTCCGGGGCTGCTCTTTTGACCAAACTTTTGAATCACACTCTAACAGTGTTGCGTGGGTCAGTGGTTTTGGAGGATACGGTGTACGCTTGGACGGACAGCCAGATTGTTTTGTGCTGGCTGAAGGCTTCGGTCCATAACTTAGAGGTTTTTGTTGCGAACCGTGTCTCCCAGATTGTGTCGTCTGAGGTCCCACTGACCTGGAGACATGTACCAGGAGAATTGAACCCGTCTGATTGTGCATCCAGGGGATGTCAGGCTCCTGAACTCGTTAGACACCATTTGTGGTGGGGACCACCCTGGCTTGCCAAGAGAGAATCGGACTGGCCCCACAGCAATGTAGTAGTATCTTCGGATCATGGCCCCAGAGCGGCCGTGCATGTTACCCAGAAGGCTGAGGACCCTGACGCCGGGTTTCTGCTGGACCGGTATAGCTCACTTGACAAGTTGATAAACGTGTCCACTTGGATTAGGAGATTCGCTCGAAATTGTCGTACTCCTCGCGATCAGCGAACGTTGAACCCTATTCTGACTCCGGCAGAGCGAAACGAGTCGCTATTAAATTTGGTCCGGTTGGTACAGTCCTCGAAGTTTGGGGCAGAATTGGAGATTATACGAAGTGGACGTTCGAAATTGAAGGGAGCCGTCGCGCGTATCAACCCCTTTGTTGATTCGACCGGGTTACTTCGGGTAGGAGGAAGATTGCGCAATGCGAATCTGTCGTATTCGGCTCGTCACCCACTTCTGCTCCCCAAGGGGGGACAGTTAGTTGAATTGCTGGTGACTGATCGTCATATTAAAAACGCGCATGCCGGCTGTAACGCGTTGTTGGCCACGCTCCAGCGGGAGTTTTGGATCTTATCTGCCCGCCGTGTCATACGGAACATCGTGTTTCGGTGCATGCCTTGTTATCGACTTAAGGCTGCCACGATGCAACCTCTCATGGGGGACTTGCCCCCTGATCGTGTGAATGAGGTCAGACCGTTTTCAGGTGTTGGTACGGATTTTGCAGGACCGTTTATGGTGAAGAGTTCACGATTGCGTACCGCTAGGCAATACAAGGCGTACCTATGTGTGTTTGTTTGTTTATCCACCAAGGCGGTACATCTCGAGCTCGTTGCTGATCTCTCGACAGAGGCTTTCATTGCTTGTTTGGATAGGTTTGTTTCTCGAAGGGGACTTCCAACTTTGATCCGCTCTGATAACGGCACTAACTACATCGGTGCGGAACGATACTTACGAGAGATAGTCAACTTTTTGAATGTAAATAAAGTGGATATTGGAACGGCCCTCTCCCGTCGGGGTATACAGTGGACCTTCAGCCCACCGATTTGCCCCCACTGGGGTGGGATTTTTGAGGCCGTAGTTAAGTCAGCTAAGACGCACTTGGGGCGTATAGTAGGTCAGACCGCGCTGACTTTTGAGGAGCTCGCGACATTGTTTTGTAAGATCGAGACCGTTCTCATTTCGCGACCGTTGTGTCCGCTCAGCTCGGATCCAAATGACCTGGAGGCTCTGACCCCAGGCCATTTCTTGATAGGACAGCCACTTAACGCGTTGCCCGAGCACCCCTTCGAGGGAGTGAAATTGTATCGGTTGTCAAGGTATCAGATGTTGCAGCAGTTTACTCAGAATTTCTGGAAGCGTTGGTCGCTCGAGTATCTGCATATCTTACAACAGCGCCTTAAGTGGACTGACAAAACTAGCCCCCCTAGTGTTGGTGACCTCGTTCTGGTTAAGGATGCTAACCTACCGCCACTACGTTGGCGCAGGGGGCGCATTGTTAACTTGTTCCCTGGCAAGGACGGGACCCCCCGGTCTGCAGAGGTTCTAGTAGGAGGCTCGGTTCTAAAACGAGCGGTAGCAACGTTGTCTCGGCTGCCCGTAGATTAGGGGACAGGTGGGTGCCTGTCCGGGCGGGTGATTGTTCGATTCCAAATCGATATTCGATCGATGGTTTCTGAACGGCCATTTTGAATTTGACGTTAGCTGCCAACCTGGCAGTTTTTTGACAACTGACGGACGAAAGCCCTCGCAATGTAAACGCGTTTTGGTTATGGTATTGAAATTAAATCGCAGGCCATCTGGAATGTATTCGGGTTTCCCTCAGGATTGTTAATATAGCTGAGTGTGTTATTGTTTCTCGAACCAGATAAAGTTCGCATTTTCGTGCCCGATTGTTTTTACCACGTAACATAACCTGTGTTGGAACACTGTGCTCATTGAAGCTGGCCCGCCAGTCATACCTGGTTGGCTGAAGAACCTGTCTACCAAGAAGAGCCTAGGGTGCACCCGGGCCTTGCAGAGAGACAGGAGGTTGACGGGACCGAAGCACAGACCAGGTTAGATCGACCCCAATTAACTTCAGCTCGGTGAAACGCCGACGTTCACACTTCTTGGCAACTGATCGTTACGCTACCTCGTAGCTGATGGGCCCCTACGAGGTCATTAGGTGCTGAGAAGCCTGAACATAAATCTTGTTTGTTATCCTATACTGTCATGGTGGGCGGTAGTAAGATCATACTGCTCTTGGTGGGCGGAATGTTCACGCATTAATATCATTTGAGATGAAAGTTCCGATTATTTTAAGTTGGCAGCACTAAGAAAACCGATAACGATCAATCTATGCCTAGATCCTATTAATCTGTGCAATTTTAGTTGTCAAAATTTGTATTCGCCATTTTAGTCGAAAAATAAAACCCACAACGTTAACATCTTGTTTCAATTCTCCAAAAACAATCCAACATGGCCGAACAGTGAGCCAGAAGTTCTAACTGTCCAATGGGCCCGCAGCTGTGACCGCACTGAGAGGTTCAGAATCAGGGTTTAGAATTTTTTCAAAGCTTTCTTTTGTTCTTACAGGTCAACCTAACACGAAGACTATTCGGGGGCTTCGCTGCGCTCGCCGCCTCTAGTCATCACCAAGGCCCGCAGTGTTTGCTGATATTTTCTTTGCAGTTCAAGTTTAAACCAGTTCTCAATTAACGGTTTTACTACAAACTAACGCTACATATCGTAAGCAGTACGGTACAGTTTATTATTTATCGTCAGTTTATAAACTATCGGTTTTGACGATCTTATGGAGGCATAAACATATGCAAATTCGTCATCCAGCGTAGACTTTGGAGCTCATAATCCTAGACAATTATTGGGAATAGGTAAAAAGTGTACAGGTGTTTGTGGGGTACAGGATTTTTTTCAGCGTTCATAATGCAGAACAACAAAATTTCTTGTGATTCGTGGTTTAAGAGAGGTGAGCAAAAAAAAAAAACAAAAGACGGGACCTTCTTTGTGCATTTTCAAAATTCTGCCCCCAGCAAGTTGGAAACGAGGGGAGGGTGCCGGGGGGTTAGTACACTACTACTACACCGCGAGCGAAGCCGCGGGCAACTGCTAGATATAACAGATACTTTACGCGAGCGAAGCCGCGGGCAACTGCTAGATATAACAGATACTTTACGCGAGCGAAGCCGCGGGCAACTGCTAGATATAACAGATACTTTACGCGAGCGAAGCCGCGGGCAACTGCTAGATATAACAGATACTTTACGCGAGCGAAGCCGCGGGCAACTGCTAGATATAACAGATACTTTACGCGAGCGAAGCCGCGGGCAACTGCTAGATATAACAGATACTTTACGCGAGCGAAGCCGCGGGCAACTGCTAGATATAACAGATACTTTACGCGAGCGAAGCCGCGGGCAACTGCTAGATATAACAGATACTTTACGCGAGCGAAGCTGCGGGCAACTGCTAGATATAACAGATAGTTTACGCGAGCGAAGCTGCGGGCAACTGCTAGATATAACAGATAAACAAATAGGAACAAGTACTTACTTATCTTAGCTCTTGACATTATTCATTCAAGTCAAGTAAAGTCGAGAGATGCATGGTGTCACGAGTTTAGATAAGTATGCCTGTATGCAAGATTGCATCATTTTGTAGTAGTTTATTATTTAACGTTATGCACATAGGTCTACCTGTTCTTTAATGTATCCTAGGTTTGCTCAAAGAAAACTCTTTTTAGAGATAAGCTCGCCTTTGTACACGTAGTTTCCATTTTGATGCGTCTGTATCTTCAGTTTTTGTGTGCTGAAGTATAAAGGTAAATGGTAAAGGTTATCCATTCCGAACGTACAGACTCTGATGGCAACAGACACTCACGGTTTGGGCTTCCTGTGTGCATAGTCGTCCTGCGGCTTCCGGTGGCTGTAGTCTCCGTCCGAGTCCTCTCTGTCGTATTCGTCTTCGTCGTTCCGTTCCTTTGGCTCCTCTGCAACAATTACACATCTGTTTACAAGCGTGGAGGCAACTGTGACCCAGCCAACCCACCACCACCACCATCAGCCTGCCAGCCAGCTGACCCACCCACTGCTGAGTACCGGCTTCCTCATATCAACTCGGTGTTGTGCTGCCGACGCCCATGTTTTCCTTTTCCTCACTCTGCCACCCCTGTATGGGGAAAGGCTTGGCACTGTTCTTGTTTATGGTTCGCTCTGGCACAATACCAGCGTCACAGATTTGTCTATGACATTCTGAGTCAGTGCCTTTTCATTGTCGCGGTACGGTCACAATAGTACCTGATTATGTGATTATTGTTGATCATTCTACTTACATTTTTTTATGTTTCATTGTGTTATTTAATTTCTATATTGCTTTATTTTTGTCTAATTTCTTTTTATTTAATTTAATATGGGATTTTTTGTTAAACTGCACATCAAAAATACTGATTTGCACTGCAAATATCAGGGCAAAATGCTGCGATAGCTTAGGTGAAGGTCAGGTTAAACATGTAAGAACAACAAAAAATACTTAAAACATAAACTTAAGTACATAAAATATTTAAAACAAAGTGTTTTTGTTGATCCTTTTTTGCTTGGCAAATCAGTATTTTTGATGAGCGATTAAATATTAGCCATTTAAAATTACATGTGCCGATGGCAATGAATAAATTATTTATATTTCTATCTTCATTTACGAGCAGTGGTGGAGTGAACAAATCATTATCGCATTGATCACTGCAATCAAGCACCACTATTGTCGACATACTCCCACCGGAAGCGGTGGCTCTATTCTGTATGTCTGACATATATCCCGATACCTTCCAAATGTATGTTTTGTCAGCCGCGGAACTTCGGTCGCGTAGTTCACGCGCGTAGTGTATGTCTATATCGGCACGTAAAATCAACCGAGGAACATCGGTCGAGTTGACGTGTAGAAATAACTAATTGTACACTTAACTGTAGCTTGTCGCGACTGACTGCTGCAACATCAGCGTAGGGTAGCACAGTAAGCAATACGTTGGATATAAGTACTAAGGAATACCAATAACCGTGTTCACTCTAATTTGGCATCCAGACCAATAAACACGTCACGTGACTACTGTGTGACACGTGACACGTGTTTTAACCCCATTCCACCAGTTATTAGAAAGCTATATATTTGGAATTATTGAGCGGCGGCCTTGAGCACTTGCGCAGTAATACGGTATTTGACTGCTAGTCAAAATACCTAGATACTTTTTCGGAACTGTCAAAACGGTAATTTTGTTCACGAGTTCTATGAAATACTAGCATGTGACGTCATAGTCAAATGCTGATTTTTTAACAGAAAATTGAGTTTATGAAATACAACTGCTGGAAATATAAAATTCTGATATCATCAAAAGTTTTTGTTGAAATAGGTTTAGCTTGAGACACGTTTCTAGTATTGCCGCGGGTGTCGCCCGGCGCTTTTAATTCGTGAGGCGACCTATAGATCTCATCATATTACAGCGTAATATTGGCATAGTGTGGGAATACACTCACCCCAGTTCCCGGCGGAGCGGTCGCTGTACTCGCCCCAGCCGCCACCGCCGCCGCCCCCGCCCCCGCCGCGTGCGCCCGGAGCCCCGGCCTCCGACGACATGCCTGGCGCAACCACAACAACAACACACAATTTAATGGACACTCCACTACACACTGATTCGTTTGTGGTTCTCGTATGGCGTAGGCCACAGAGAACGAGCGGCGACTAGGGGCTGTGGCGGGCGCGACTAGGGGCTGTGGCGGGCGCGACCCGGCTTGTGGCTACACTTGTGGAGCTTTTGGACGAGTGTGCAGATGTCGCAAACGATACGATGGGTATGATGTTTGTAATACCAGACAGCGCACTTAGTGTACACGATTTAAGTTTCAAAAAATAATTCACCTAGTCGAACTCGCGCACGAAGGGTTCCGTACCACCGTGCAATGGTAGGGATGTTGTGGAGTGAATAGTTTGGATTTAACATAGCAAAATGTTGTTTACAAAGTTATTGGTGCGGCTAATTTCACGCTACATTTATGTAACCATTTAATTTGTGCATTCATTAGTTTGTATGTGGTATTGAAAGAATTGTTGTATAGGAGCCCCCTTAAATATTTATTTTATTCTGTTTTTTGGTACTTGTTGTTATAGCGGTAACATAAAAACATCATCGGTGAAAATTTCAACTGTCTAACTATCACGGTTCATGAGATACAGCCTGGTGACAGACGGATAGACAGACAGACGGACAGCGGAGTCTTAGTAATAGGGTCCCGTTTTACCCTCTGGGTACGGAACCTAAAAAACAGACTTCAAGTTAAAGCCTTATTTCTTCCTCGACATTGTACAAGAAAAGTCTTCATCAAAACTTATACTTTAGAGTACCACAAACCAAAACGTCATCTGCATATTTTATTTTTGTATTGTTGTATTTTTTCAAAAAGCACTGAATACATTTTAATATAATTCATATGGGACCACCTCTGAAGTATGACCTACCGATCAAACAAAGAATCATCAAAATCGATTCATATTGACGGAATAATACATACAAAAAAAGACAGTGAAATTGAGAATCATCCTTTTTGAAGTCGCTTAAAAACAGAGGGAGTATTTTGCTTTATTCCAAGAAAACTGCAGTCACCGCGCTAGGCGCCTGCCTCAGCGATTTCATTATGACCAGCAACGGTTTCTCATATATTTGATATTTCGCCCCTGCCTAGCCTGGCAGTGTGGCCCACACCAGTGACCTCTCGCTTGGGAGGCCAAGACAACGGCAAAGAGGTCGCCTTTAGAGGTCAACATCAAATGCCAGCGTAAATTGTTGAAAATCTTCTGGCAGTTGCATCATGCATGAGCCACTAGCCCGACCTCGACACCCCTCTACCGCTCCCTCTGAGCCAGCGTGCTGGAGCTCAATCTTACTCGCGTTCGGATAAAATGTATCATGGGAAACAGAAACATTGACAGCACAACATATAATCATCCAAGACATGTTTTTTTTTTCTTTCTTTGTCTCCAGCCGGGGATCGAACCCGGGACCTCTCGCACACATAGGTCGTCATAAGCCCTATAGGACACATAAATCATAAAATTTGTACATAAAAATCACGATTCATTATGTCACTAGGACTTCTCGGACACTATGGAACAGGATACATATAGGATAGACTTTACTGATATTCACTCACCTATATACTTGTCCTTGTTCTTCTTAGCCTTCTTCCTCTCCTCCCTCAGTCGGTCGTCGTCTTGTATGAAGTCGATGAGCTCTCGCACTTTGTGTCTCACGTTTATACCCTGCAACATAAATATATATTTTTAGACAAATACATTGGAGACTTTCTTTGCAATTGCTAAAAAATTACAGGTCGACGGATAGGCGTATTCGCTATTCGTGCTTATGCGTTATTATGCAATTGATTATTGCAAAAATAGACGAATACATCCTCCACACTTCGTAGTATGCGGGCAAACAAGCCGTATAACGCATAGCGCATAACGAAGTGTGGTGCCGGCTTAACAGAATACATCCTCCACACTTCGTATTATGCGGGCAAACAAGCCGTATAACGCATAGCGCATAACGAAGTGTGGTGCCGGCTTAACATGCCGTATAACGCATAGCGCATAACGAAGTGTGGTGCCGGCTTAACATAGTCCTGTTCTGATTGTATAACGCATAGCGCATAACGAAGTGTGGTGCCGGCTTAACATAGTCCTGTTCTGATTGTATAACGCATAGCGCATAACGAAGTGTGGTGCCGGCTTAACATAGTCCTGTTCTGATTGTATAACGCATAGCGCATAACGAAGTGTGGTGCCGGCTTAACATGCCGTATAACGCATAGCGCATAACGAAGTGTGGTGCCGGCTTAACATAGTCCTGTTCTGATTGTATAACGCATAGCGCATAACGAAGTGTGGTGCCGGCTTAACATAGTCCTGTTCTGATTGTATAACGCATAGCGCATAACGAAGTGTGGTGCCGGCTTAACATAGTCCTCTTCTGATTGCCCAATATCCTTCAACTGTCAATTTCAAAGGGATCAAAATCGACATTGCGATAAAGAATCAGGCAATAGGTTAGATTCCAGGAAGAAAGCAGTTTTTCTTGGCAATAAAATCATTCACATGGTTCCAAGTTTCCAACCAACCAAAAATTCTATGTCTATTTGTCTATTGGGGGTTCATAGGGCCTCTTGAACGGGGCCTTTAAGCATGTCCTCTGCGTCTGCTAGTCTGGTTCAACCATCCCAACTCCGGCACCAGCGGAAGGAGGCCTGGGTGTTCAAGATGTTCACGGGTGGATGTTGTTTCTCCCAGGATCAGAATTCTGGTTTCCCGCCAACAACATGTGCTCGATGCATCCCCTACATAGAGGGTGATGATGTCTTTCAGTTTCTGAGTATGGCACAATGACCCCTGCTGCTCTATGCTGTTTTCATTGAACAACCGACAGTGATTACCTGATCCTTCCCCACGTCGTCGACGTAGCTGTAGTTCTCCAACGATCGCAGGTCGTATATGTGTTCCCTCGCCGATGTCACCACTCGCTCTGAGCCATTGCGTACTAAGTAGCTCAGCAGTAGTAAACACTGGCGATGGAAATATGACTTTAATTATTTACAAAGTTACAAACAGGACAAGTTACAAGACAGAAAGAAAACTTGTATGCACACATACCTTGCCTCGCATGCATAGATGTCACCGTAAGATAGTCAAACCCGTTAGTCTTTAATTATTTACAAAGTTACTAACAGGACAAGTTACAAGACAGAAAGAAAACTTGTATGCACACATACCTTGCCTCGCATGCATAGATGTCACCGTAAGATAGTCAAACCCGTTAGTTGATAAACTAACATTAGTTGATAAACTATCGACTGATAGTAAACCAGACCGACAGGGTTTAGAATTTACGTTTCTTTTGTTCTTACATGTCAACCTAACACAAGTTCACCTAAGCTAACACAGTGTTTGCCCTGGAATTTCATTTGCAATTCAAGTTTAAACCAGTTTACTATTTAACAGTTTTAACCGTTAGTTTATAATATAGTAAGCAGTACGCTACAGTTTACTATCTGTCGATACTTGACCAACTAACGAGAAAAAAAACCTTTAGTTTATCAACTAATGGTTTTGACAATCTTATGGTGACATAGCCACAGTGACACCGTGTGCATTGCATACAATATTTACCAGCACACACACACACACACAGATTTCGGATTTTTGTATTTATTTCTGCCCCCCCCCCCCCCCCCTTGGAAGCTGTATTGTATTGGGGACCTTGCACCCTGGAGAACATTATTGCTACATATTTTGATGTGTAAATTGGCCCCATGCTACCTCCCTATTTGGTAGAAATAGCTTAAAATTGTCCGCATAGAGCTAGCAGCTACCATCCCTAACTACCCTTGGTAAGGCTTTGATCAAGAGGACCAAGATTACTCCCCTGACTCTAGCCTGATCTTGTACAGTAGGGTTCGGATCTGTGACCACTTTACTCTACAAATTGTTCCCTATCCAACAAGTAGCTTGCATTTCTTTTTTACATGCAAGTGTGGTGTAGGTCCTATGGATGCCAACTTTTTGAGCAAATATCAATAACAAATCTCTAATAAAGTATGATCGCAGAGCAGGGAGAATTTTGGTCATTAACCTGTAATTCCCTGTCTCTGTTGCTTTCCCATGAATATATTAATCTCACACTCGCTCCGACTGTGGTCATTGCGCCCTGTGTGAGTGTGATGTGATTATATTTACATGGGAGCGACAGAGACAAGAAATAACTTGTTAATGACCGAAGTTCTTCCTGTTCCGCGATCATATTTTCGTCTAGTCCTATAAATACAACTCATTTTCCCATCCTTTTACTTTGTCAAATAAAGAAATCTCTACCTTCTCAAACACTATGAGTGTATCCTACCTTGTATGTCCTCCTCCAGTGAGCTCTATTATCGTGCAGCATCCGCCGCCACAGCATGGACATGACCTCAGGGAAGTGCTCATATGTGAATGTGGCCAGTGCCAGCTCCTGCATCTGTTGGCCTGTCGGCCCCCACGCCTCGTCCGACGTCGCCTCGCGGACCTTGCCCTCTACTTCTGTGTAGTTCATCACCACATTTGTTCTGAGGGATATTTAGGGGGTATGCGGTCAATTTGCTATTTATTTAATCTATTACACAGGTTTCCACTTAACGGCAAACTCTTCCTCGGCCGCCAGCAAGAGAAAGATTTTGACCTAAAAGTTCATGCAAATAAAATCTAGTTCCCCCACAATAGAATCTGTGAAGTATGTCAATGGCAGAACTGGATAGTGCTATTCCTGGCCTAAAAGTTAAGACTGTATTTAGCCGCTGCCAAAAGTATGGTATACAAGAGAGGTTCGAAATTACCCTAAACACTTCAACCAGACATCATTTAATTCTATACTCAAAACATATTAAGGGCTGGCTGCCTATCATTCAGTATTTACTTTACATTCTAAGAATACATTGCCGAAGGAACAACTTTTTCGTTGAAACAAGGAAGGGAAATCTGAAACTGGTTTACCAACAATTCAGTGAATTTAAAAATATCGTCATGGAAAACCGCAATCGGTGGGTTAGGATCGTACTATTTCTTTGCAACTGGGGTAACACGAAGGGTAGCAAACAGTTAGGATAGATAGATGAGAAAGTCCCAGATGGTAATAATTTATCCAATAGTGTAAGTTCAAGATAGACAAAATAATCACTTACACCTTGTCCGCCAGCTCCCTAACCTTCCACATGCTGATGAAGCGATCCATTTTTGTCACCGCTACTGTCTTACTGAGTTGGGAACTAAAATCACGGATAACTAAGGCGAAAACACAATTTTAACTCATACTATGAAATGATGATTTGGCTGACATGATTGCAAAATGGCGAGAGGTAATGTTGCCAGCGTATAATTATGGATTCTACCAAAGATACTATAATCACCATTACTATCACTAAATATTCAATCAATCAATTTTTAGGTTTGATGGCTTCTACTGTGGATCCCTACAGTAATTCCGCCAATATCACGTATTGAAGATGACACGAAGGGGATCACGTTGTACAGTTATCGGTGAAACTTCCTTTGAGTTGAGATCTCTCTATAACCAGACAAACAACAAATAGGACAGCACAAATTAACATATAATTTAAATGTTAAGTGATTACATATTAAGGGTGTTAGACATAAAAAGAAGACATACATAAATAAAATAATAATTCTACATCTAACTACAGTTTAATCTTGTTAGAGGTTATAAATTTAGAAAGGATGTGAATAAAGGAAGGGTCCGAAAGAGTCAATAAGAATTTAAGATTGACGGGACGGGGGATCTTAGGGCCTGTACACAAAACTGCGATGCGACGCGATGCGAATTCGCAACGCAGAAAGTTTAATAAGAATGCGTATAGGGAGCTCGTAATTTTTGTACGATGCGACGTCGCATCGCAGTTTTGTGTACAGGCCCTTACCGGGGAGGATGTCATACAATGAGGTTTGAAGTTTAGTGCATTCAAAAAACAAATGATCGGGAGTACCGTCAGCCAGGCCGCATTCACAAAGAGAGCTATCCCTTATCCTAATTTTAGCGAGATGTACTGGCGTGCAGGAGTGTCCCAGTCGAAGCCGACAGATAGTTGATGTAACAGTCTTACGCATTTCCCTGTACTTGAAAAACCAAGATTTTTTAGGTATTAACGGTTGAATTTGGCCATAATGCCTACCCTTTAAAGTTCTAGATGACTGCCATGAAGATTCCCATGATTTTTCCAGACGAGTCTTAGCCGAAGATACTAAGTCTTGGGTATGAATTTTGAAGTGTGATAATTCACCAGATTCCACAGCTTCCTTTGCACAAGAGTCAACTATTTCATTACCCGAAATACCACTGTGAGCTGGAATCCAAGCCAGTATAATGATGATACCCCGAGAGAGGCATCTGAACAGAGCATGGCGAATCTTTAGTACAAGAGGGGACTTAAGTTTTGATTTAAATGGGTTAGCAGAAATTGCGTAAAGAGAGCTTAAGGAGTCCGAGAAAATTAAAGTGTTATCCAACGAATGGGATTCCGCATACAAGATGGCTTCAAGGATTGCCGTCGCCTCCCCGGAAAAAACGGAGGAACCCGGAGGTAGTTTGAAGTTTAAGATAATTCGGAATTTAGGGATCCACACGGCTGCTCCAACATTCCCGCTAGAGGAAAGCTTGGATGCATCCGTGAATATGGGCAGCCACTCTGACCACTTTTCTGTAATTATTCTATTAAATTGCCTATTGGGTTGACGTGAATCTTTTTGAATGCCAAAATCTAATAAGATTTGAGGTTAAAAAATAAGACAATGATATGGGAACGAAAAGAGGGGAAAAGTTTCATAATGGAATATGGGGTGACGGATACGGAAAAAGTTGATGAAACTTCGAAGTAAACAAGGAAGATCCCTCAGGGATCTGTAACCTTGAGCCGTAGTGATCTGGAAGAGTCTTTGGAGTTTAGAGAGTAAGGGGTGAGAAGAAACCTGAACAAGCTTAAAGAAAAATCGATCACATAAATACTGATTGCGGAGATGAAGTGGAGGATCGACACATTCAACCTGGAGAGCATTAGTTGGGGATGATTTCATTGTTCCTGAAATTATTCTCAGACACTTAGCTTGAATTCTGGAAATTTTGACGGTAGCAGCTTTATTACAAGGGTCCAAAAGGAAACCGCCATAATCAAAGTGGCTACGGATAATGGCGTTGTAGATTAATTTTTGAGAATAGGGGTGGGCCCCCCACCATACTCCTGATAAGGAGCGAAGAACGTTAATACCCTTCTCACATTTTTGGGCAACATAGGACAGGTGTGGGATCCCAGTCAGTCTGGAGTCGAGGATCACTCCTAGAAACTTGACTTTATTGTCGGTAGGGATAGGATCGTCTTCAATGAGAAGTTCCAAATCCGGAATGGTTCGTTTTTTTGTGAAAATAACTGAGGAACTTTTGGAGGCCGAAAGAGATAATCCGTGAGCATCGAGCCAATCATTTAGATACATCAGCGCCGAGTTTAGGCGAGATTCTGCAACTGAACATGAATCTACAGCTAAATAAAGGGCTAAGTCATCAGCATATTGTAAAATATTGCAGAAGGGGGTGACGCATCTTTCAAGATCGTACGTGTATAAATTGTATAGGAGTGGGCTCATGACAGATCCCTGGGGGAGACCTTTCCATACAGTACGGCTTGTAGGTGGACAGTTAGTATTTTTTATGGATATAGATCTTTCCATGAGAAGATTGCATATAAATCGAGTCAACTTCTCAGGAATACTCAGATTTTGCATAGTTTGCCTGAGAACTGAGAGCTGGACGTTATCATATGCAGAAGTTATATCAAGGAATGCTGCCACCAAGTACTGTTTCTTCTTAAATGCCAGGTGGATATCAGTGACAATAATGCTTAGACTATCCATAGTGCTCATACCCTTACGAAAACCAAACTGGGATTTAGCTAGGATGTTATTATGCTCAAGGAACCACTCAAGTCTGGTTTTCAATAGATGTTCCATAATTTTACATAGGACGGATGAAAGGGCAATAGGTCTACGGGACTTAGGGTCAGAGGGATTCTTTCCGGGTTTGAGGATTGGGATTATAATTTGTTTGCTCCATGTAGTTGGGGAGTAACCAAAGTCAAAGAAGAAATTTATTAATTCCAAATATTTAAATTTACATTTTGAGTTGGATTTAGTTAAGAAAGAGTAAGGAATCCCATCGACTCCAGGGGAAGAGTCGACAAGGCCTTCCAGTGCGCATTCTAATTCGCGGATAGAGAAAGGGGCGTCCATATTCCCACATGCAGAAATAAAGGACGGGGGAGAGGGGAGATCATAAGAATTAGGAGAGAATGGAGGAGAAAGTCTGTCAGCAAAAGCGTCCAGCCAAACTGCCGGATCATTAGAGGTCACATTCTCTATGTTCATAGAGCATCTAAATCTACGAATGTTTCTCCAGACTTCTGAAGGACGCGTGCGAGGAGAGAGACCTTCACAAAAAAAGTTCCAACCTGCTCTTTTTTTCCGATGGATTGTTCTTTTCGCTCGAGCAGCGGCGTGCTTATATTTAATGAAGTTATCCATCGACATGTCAGAAATGTATAGTGTTTCAGCATCGTTTCTCTCCCCGATCACCAACGTACATTCGGAATCCCACCAAGGAGGTGAGACTCTATGATTCCTTGGCTTCTTAATAGGAATGTGTGAATTGGCAGATGACAAGATGGCATCAACAAAGTTATCATATATTGACAGGAAGTTATTAGAAGTGCATAGGGGAATTGAATCCATTTTAACATCTAGTGAGGAAGAGAAGTCATCCCAGTTAGCTTTAGACAACCTGTATCTAACAAGGGGGCAAGGGTCAATGGCGATATAAGACTGAGAATGAAGAGAAATAAGGATAGGGAAGTGGTCACTCCCAAAAGTACTAGAAAGCCTTTTCCATAGACATGAAGAAGAAAGAGAGGGGGAAGTAATAGTAAGATCGACAGCAGACTTGGGGTTCTGATGGGGAAGGACTCTACGAGTAGGGGAACCATCATTAATTATACAGAGATTTAAGTTATCCAAAAGATCAAGAAGAAGATGAGAGAAGGGGTCACACTTATAGGAACCCCACGAGATATGGTGGGAGTTGAAGTCTCCCATGACTATAACAGGGGGAGTAAGTGAGGAAATTATAGCTTGTAGAGAGGGGATAAGTGAGGCTGTTGGGTTAGCTATGTACAAGGACAGAAAAGACACACCAAGAGCTCTAAGAGCTATGGCATTGATCTCCTGACCATGGGGAGGGAGGGGAATTTGGGTAAAATTAAGGGAACGTTTTACTAGTAAAGCGGTCCCTGCATACCCGTCGTCTCTGTCCTCCCGAAGGCATGAGTAACCAGGAACCCGAAAACGGGAACCAGGGACCAACCACGTCTCCGAGACGGCAGCGACGGCAGGTTTATATTGATCAATCAGATTAAGAAGTTCTGGTTTTTTAATCTTAATGCTTTGACTGTTCCATTGAAGTATTTGGGGGAACATTGTTAAGGATATTAGAAATTTGTATTAATTGTTGTGCAACATTGGGCGGTACTGAATCACTAAATTTAGATATTATATTTACAATGAGGGACAAAAGGGTTTCAATGAGGTTGTCGTTTGGGGATATAGATTGAGATGATTGAGAAAGGCAGAACCCATTAGGAACTGAGGATGTTGGATCTGCAATAATCATATTATGGGTTGATCTGTCATAACCTTTAAGTGGAGGAGGTCTGGACCTTTGGGAATAAACTGTTTTTTTTATAAGATGTTGAGGTAGTAGGGGCTGGAGTTGAGACCAATGGGGCTTTGAGCATGTCTGCATAGGATCTTCCAGATGAAGGGATCTTGATAGAGGCTTCTCCATATGAGATGTTCTCTTGGGTCATCATGAGCTTTATTGATTTTTGTCTGCCCTGTTCAGGGCAGTTTTTGTCTGTGGCAACATGGTTGCCTGAACAGAAAATGCATGTTGGGTCGGTAGTCAATTCTGTACAATCTTCACCTAGGTGGGGCTGACAGCATCGGAAGCAACGGGGTTTAGAGCGGCATTGAGCCTTGACATGGCCAAAGCGAAGGCATTGATGACATTGAATTGTGGGCAATTGGTATGATTCAACTAGCAGGGACGTGTGGTAGGAGAAAATTCTTTCAGGTAAGACTTGGCCTCTAAAAGTTAACACGACAGACTGTGTAGGAACCCAAAAAGCAACATGATCCAGCCACTGCTTGCGATTCAATCTGCGTGCTTTCAGGATCTCGCCACATCCTGTTGGAAGATCCACTGACTCCACAAACTCATCCATCGGCATGTCCACGGGGACACCCCTTACAAAGCCCATTCGGGATACTGCATATGTAAGGATATAGGCCTTGTATTTATTTTTTTTAAGTAGCGGGTTTATTAGGAATTTATTTGCCTCACAATAGTTTGAGAATGTCACAGACATTTTATTTCTACCGGTTTTTTTAATTCCATCCTTTTTTATGTTTTTTATGTTTAGATTGTATAGAAGTTGACCGAATTTCAGTGGATTGAATGAAGTTGCAGAGTTATCAGCCTCTCTTTCCACTAATACTACATATGGGCCAATATCCCCCTCACTATATAACCTAACGAGATCCCCCGTCAGGCTGGGATGAGTATAGGTGGTGACCACGGATGCCGGTTGCAATCCCGGAGCCGTCACAGCTTTTTTAGCTGAAGAATCATTTTCTTTATCGACCCCTGGATAGGACCTTTTACCGTTCTGATTTAGGATCTGGGGGGAGTTATCCGGGAATAAGGTCAACTCCATGCGCTCGTTATCCCCCATAGGATCCCTGGCCTCATCCGTCCCGCCAGGGTCCGCCGGGGGAGAAAATCCCTCACCCTCCATGTCCGAAGACATGGAGGGATCTAGACACACAAAAACTACTTACCTAGTTAAACAAAACAACCACTACCGGATAAACACAATCTCCACTCAAGGGGAGCCAATGATTAGGCAAAAGTTTGGAAAAAATCCCTCTGACACGTGTGATAAACAACAGACGCGAAAGCGGACATCTAAAAAAACCTCACTAAATGTTTGGTAAATCTTGTTCAACATAGGATGATCTCTGACAGCTTGTCACTGTGAATTTACTAGGCATGGGGTAATTATCGATATTCTAACTAAAGTTACTGAATGTTTCAAGCAAATCAAACAAAATAGTAACATGTTTTTATTCTTGTTAAATCGGTTCACAGCCCAAATCACCATCATCAAAGTCTGTTTCGGACTCGCTGCAGCAGTCTTGTAGATTTATAATCATTTCGTGGGTAGATTGGTCGAATCGTAAGTCACGCTCCCAATCTTCTTCCATAATTTTTCTTGTTGAGTCTATGTCTTTCTTCCAATAAAGATAAAGATAAAGATGTTTATTTGCTAAGATAAGGCCACGTCATAACCATTAATTAAAAGTGTAATAGAACTGGTATGACTACTGCAGGTAACTTATGGGACAACGGTATGTAATTTTATTATTTTTATATAATGAGGAATGAAAAACATTAAAAAATGTTTAGTGGAGTTACTACAAACTATACAAAAATATTTAGTTAAGAAAGAACAATCCAAATATAAAGGCAATTTTATTGCAAATTAGCTATTAGAGTCAGAAGCAATTTTAAAACGTGGACAAGAATATTTTCAAGTTTTAAGTATAGAATACAATCAAACCAAAAAGAGGGGTTGGGTTTTATATAAGTATGCACGAAGTTTGAAGTTTGGAGTACTTAGGTGGTTATGGGGGGTCCTTAGCTATCCTCTAATACCATTTTCTAAGTGAGGAACAGCAATTTAACACTTTAATTATAAAATATGTTTACGCGATTTTTACAACTTGGCCAATGTCGGAACGACAAATGTCAAACACAAAATCTGATTTTAGTACAAATTACAAGATTTTGTTGTAATGGTAGATATTTGCGTCAGCCATTTTGTATTTTCTGACATAATGACTTGCTCATTTCATTCCGTTTCCTTCCGTGTTTCGTGAATGTTCTGTTGCGCTCTCGTTTTATCCGTGATTCTCTCGACGACTTTGGCTTTGTTTACTTACTAACTACTTTATGGAGTTTATCAGAACCAAATTGGTTGCTTTTAGGTCACTTCCTGTTTAAAAACTAAAGATAGGTTTGTTAGGTTCACACGTTTCAGCAGACCCGGGAGCCGGAGCGAAGCGGAGCGGAGCGAGGCGACCCCCTACTCTTGGCAACCCCTCTCCTCTTCCAAGTCCCCCGAAATCCAAAAAATGTAGGCATTTTCTTCAATCTTTGGACCTCCATAACTTTAAAAACTAATGGTTTCCTAAAAGAGGGGGTAGGTGGAGGGAACTCCCCTCCCCCACCCCTTTCCCCCTACATGCCCCTCTCTCCCAAATTCAAATGTGTCTTATACAAGTACTTACCCCCTTTTACACCTCTACATCACTTGTAAATGCAAAAAAGTAGACATTTTCTTCAATATTTGGACCATGATGTATTGAAAACTATGGCTTTCCTCAAAGGGGGAATTGTAAGGGGGGACTACCCTCCCTCCCCCCACCCCTTCCCCCCCTTCTCCCCCCTAAATTCGTGCGTACTTATATAAAATATTACCCAAAAAGAGTTGGATGAAATTAATCTTATTTGGAATAACATAAAAGAAGTTTACAGTTATACAGAATGTTTGGTGCATCGTTCGCCAATTTAAAATGGAGGATAGAAGGGGTCATTTGCTATCTCCTAGGTCCACAAATAAAAGTTTTTGCCCAAAAGTTTTTTTTTAAATATTTTAACTTTTTTGAAAATTTCTCGAGAATTACTCTTTTAAACTTGAATAAATAAAAAAGTTATTGATAAAACTTGCAATTATTTACTGTTGTTGGTTGTGTAATATTGTACGGTTCTTTTGTAGTCAAAACTGCCGGAAATTAACATCTAGTTTTTTTATTTACTCACAAATGTTTTTGCATGCTTCCACTGATTCCAGTTTACGGACTGATTCCAGTTTAAGACAGACTGAGAAAATTATCAATGTCTGTTTCTTAGTCATCCGCCGTTAATAAATACTGTAGGAACAGTGACCGTTACTAAAGTAAAAGTTGTGTCAAGCGAACTGTCGCATAAAAAAGTGAGAATGATTGTTTGTTTGATAGATTTTTAAGTAACGGTGATTGATAAAACATTATTACGAGTCTGACTAAGTGAGGCAAAAGTTGATCTAACATTATGAAAAGGGATTGTATTATACATTGACATTTCGATAATGCAGGCACATAATGGGAACGTAACAAAAAAGTTTTCAATAATCATATGCAGACCGACACGAAAGGTAGACAGAAAATACACAGTAGCCTCAAAAACGTATTAGTGGGCGCCTGAGCTGACGCCTCCAAGTTGCGACGCCAAGTCTTCATGTGAGCGGATTGCGATGACTGGCTTGTGCACGTCTTGCCAAAGGTGTACGATTCCGTTTCAGATCCAGCAGGACCTATGACTTTTTTAATAATAATAATAATAATAATAAATAAAGTTTATTCGTACTTTCTAACAACTTTTTACTTAAATATTACAGTGAAATTGTTGTACATGGTCTCATCGATATAATTTCGACTTCAAACCCCTAACTAGGTAATGAACCTGTATCTTAGGGATTTTGGGTCTTCCGGTTGTTACAATTTATCAACAATAATAACAATGTAGGTAATTAGAAAAAAAAATAAAAAAATATTGGGTTTATTTAATTTTGACTCACATATTTGCTTTTACAGTTACTAGGTTTAAACGATAATTTGAATATTTTAGAAATTAACTTATAAGATATTGCTAACTTTAACAATAATTTTAGTTAACTAAGTACCTTAAGAAGTTGTTCAGTCTTAGAATAATCAAGAGATTGTAACAATTTTAAAACTGCAAGTTTAACCTCACGGTGACTCAAATTGTAGATAGGGGATATTTTATTAATCCTATTGTATATAAAGGCGCTTTGTGCCGTAAACTGGCGACTTGCAAAGGCAGTGCGGCAACGAATTTCGGGACAGACGGAGGTTCCAGACCTTTTTTGAAGGATTTTTGGATCAAGAGGCGTCAGGGAGTGTTTTCGGAGCACCGATCGAAGTATGTAGAGTTGCCTTACGGAGAGAACACCAGACTCGGAGTAGAGCCTGGCAGTTGGATAATCTCGTCGTTTGAAGTGCATTACTTTAAGTATAGATCTTTGAGCTCTTTCTAGTTGTATTAAGATAGTTTGGCAGGCTCCACCCCAGGCAGGAATACAATAAGTGATGATAGATTCGGCAAGGCTACGATATACAAGAAGTAATGTTTCCCTATCCGCAGAGTGCCTTAGTTCGCTAAAAATATATATCAGACGGCCCCACATGACTTCAATATGACTCCTCCAGCTCAATTTTTCGTCAATGTAGACACCAAGATATTTAACCTTACTAACCACGCTTAGGTGGTGGCAGTCGCAACTTATTGAGTCTGGTACACATGTGTGAGCTTTCACCAACCTTGTTTCAGGATGGGGACTTATGGTATTGGGAAGGGAAAATTGAACAATATTTGTCTTATCCACATTTAGCGTAAGCAGATTAATAGATAGCCATTCCATCACTATTCGTAGACAAAACTCAGCACCCTGTTTTGCCTTGTCCCAGGTTTGGTCGCATACAAGCAAAGCTGTATCATCCGCATACGCAAATATATCACAGTTTGATACACGTAGGCGGCAGAGGGCATCTATGTAGATCAAAAACAGAGTAGGTCCCAAAATGCTGCCCTGAGGAACACCAAAGTCAATAGCTATCTGATTGCTAGTAAGGCCATCAATCTTCACGCATTGCGTTCGATCCGTAAGATAGTCGCTGAAAATTTTTAGAGCAAGACCGCGGACTCCAGCAATCTCTAGTTTTTTGATAAGTTTAGGGATAGAGACAGTGTCAAATGCCTTTGATAAGTCGAGGAAAATGCCAAAGCATTTTAGTTTATTGTCCATTTTGCTGGTCAGGGTCTCAGTAAAAGAGGTTACTGCATCTTCAGTCGATATTCCTGCCCTAAAACCATATTGGTTTTCAGCAATGATGTGATTTTTAGACAGATAACTAAGAAGACAGTTATTGAGGATTCGCTCCAAAATTTTTGACAAGGAGCTGAGGACTGAGATTGGTCTGTAATTTGAGACACTGCCTCTATCTCCACCCTTATAGACCGGAGTAACAATGGCTTTTTTAAGTGCTTTAGGAAAAACACCTGAGTTTATAGCTAAATTGCAGATATGTGTGATGGGGGGAGTTAAAGAGCTACGAGATTGTTTTATGATTTTTGCTGGTATATTATCCCACCCAGTGGCACAATCGCCTCTTAAGCCAGCTATCAACTTTTCAATTTGACCATCGTCAACAGGTAAAATTGCAAGTGAATTCCGAGGAGAGTTAGGGTGGGCGTCCACTGACAAGTCAAGAAGACCGCCCCGGCAGGCGGGAACATTTTGGGCCAATGTTTTCCCTACGTTGGCAAAGAAATTATTTACACTATTAAGCGAGGACTTTGCATCACCAGTTATTTGAAGTAACTCCGTGGGAGATCTTTGCTGTAAACTTTTATTTGAAATAGATTTAATAACTCTCCAAGTGGCCTTAGGATTGTTTTTAGAGTTTTGTAATTCAGATTTTTCATACGCTCGTTTTAACTTTCTAAGTAGACCATTGCAAAAGTTTCGATACCTTGTGTAACTTAATTTAAGAATTTGGTTATCGGGAGTCTTTTTAAGTTTTGCATGCATTTTGTCTCTATTTCGAATGCAGCGAAAGAGACCCGGTGACATCCACGGCTTCAAAATTCTATCTTTTTTTGCTAGTTTAACCGTGGTGGAGTGTTTTTGAATTATATTTTGGATTAAGGAGACGAGCAGGTCAGTAGCTTCATTGGGATCCGTCTCGCTCGTCACTGAATTAAAATTAGTGACGTCAATTTCATTCTTAATAGAGTAACAGTTTTTAGAGCTTTTAGCTTAGTGATTGATGATTCTAAGCAAACAATCACTGGGAGATGATCGGTTATCTGACTGTGAAGAATAATTACAGTAACTGGAGCAAGTGTTTTTATTAATGCATGATCTAAGCAGTTGTCTCCTCTGGTCGGGCTTAAATGGGCTGGCCAGAGACCCAATGCAGCAGTATGCATGAGATAATTACTAGAGTTAGGGTCGATATTCTCGGGCTTTATGTCAACATTAATATCTCCTATCAGAAATACGTTTTCATTTGTACTAAAAGTGGTTGAGAGATTTTTTAGGTATTAATACGGGCTTCACGAAAAGTATCGCGGTTTTATTTTGTAAGTCTTATGTTCAAATGAATCCTAGCAGGAGGGCCATCTAATATTCCCTCCATGATGAGTTCACGTCGGACTTTAGAAGCCTTGATGAGTTCATCACGTTTTGCTCTTCTCACCAATTTCACCACGATAAACCTGGGTAGCTGAGTATCGCCGCGGAGTGGTCCAACACGAGTAACGTAATCCACATCTGTGTCATGCAGTTCAACGCCTATCTTCTTGGCTGCGAGAAGGACTGTGTGAGTTAAGTTCTCGCCCTCGGTTTCGCGAATACCCGTTATCTCTAATTCATTGCTAATTAATGTATGCTCTTGGTTAGAAAATTTTTGATTCCAGATTAGCTAAAGTAAACCTTATGGTGTCGATTTAGTGACGTTGTGAAGACAGCTTGTCCTCCATAGCTGGGAGTTTTTCATTTATAGAAGTTTTGACTTACTACAATTCATGTCTCAACAGCCGGCTATCCCCCACCAGCTTACTCACCACCGTCTCTGGTGTAGGGGTGTTATCTAATACCACCGGCATACGGGAACCATGATGTTTATTGACGTTTTCCGATCCACTGATGGCGTATGTCAAAGTCAAAGTCAAAGTATTTCATTACTCTAGGTATTTACATATACTTAGCAAACGTCATTTTTTGCCTCTTCTCTACATTGGACCACTGTGGGAGAAGAAGGGCGTAGAAACTCCTACAGATTGATTTTTAGATCTCTTTTAAAAATTGGTTGTGCTTAACTATTACAAATATGATTTTTATTATTATTATTATTATTAATAAGCAGGAATTGTGAATGTGAATAAATAATTACAGAATTATTAACAGCAAGGCCTGTGTTGAGCTAGATTAACCCCATACAGTCCTGTCATTTAAGTAATCTTGAACATTATAACATCCCTTTTTCGACAAAGTCGCTTTAACATGCTTTTTAAATTGCTCAAATGGTAATTTCAAAATCTCCAAAGGCATATTATTATAGTAGAGAATACACTGACCCTTGAAAGAATGGCTAACCTTCGCGAGTCTAAATCGGGGCGCACACAGTCTGTGATTATTTCTTAGGTTAACATTACAGCTATCGCTAAGTTTGGAAAATGTTGTAAGGTTCTTGCGTACATACATTATATTTTCGAAAATAAATTGACTAGCTACAGTTAGTATGTCAATTTCTTTAAAAAGCTCTTTTAATGAGTCTGTTTGTTTTAAATTATTAATTGCTCGAATAGCTCTTTTCTGTAAAATAAAAATAGTTTGAATATCAGCTGCTTTCCCCCACAACAAGATACCATAAGACATGACAATATGAAAGTAACTAAAATATACTAGCCTAGATGTAGCCACATCCGTGCTTTGTCTGGTGTTCCTAACAGCGTAAGCCGCAGAACTTAATTTACCAGCCAATTCATCTATGTGGGGTCCCCACTGCAATTTGCTATCAATGGTTATTCCAAGAAACTTCGTATCATTTACCAATTCTAACGTGCTGTTGTCTAACACTAAACTGGTCTCAACTTGCCTGACATTTGGAAGTGAGAATTTGATACACTTGGTTTTACCAGCGTTTAACAATAAATTATTAACTGTGAACCAATTCAAGGTTAAAGACAATACACCATTAACATCATCAAAATCTCCTTTTTGTCTTTCAATTTTGAAGACCATTGAAGTATCATCAGCAAACAACACTATGTAAGTTAATTTCTCCACCATGAAAGGCAGATCATTAATATATACCAGGAATAAGAAAGAGCCTAATATGGAACCTTGTGGAACGCCAATTTTAACACCCGATCCATCAGATTTTACGCCGTTAACTTCTGCCTTTTGAATTATATTGCTTAGGTATGATCTTAGTAGATCCAACGCTTTATTTCGAACTCCGTAATGATTTAATTTAATTAATAGCGTATTATGATCAACACAATCAAACGCCTTCGACAGGTCGCAAAAAACTCCGATAGCATCCTGTGCGGCTTCCCATGCAGAATAAATATGAGATATAAGGGTAATACCTGCATCCGTAGTCGATTTACCCCTAGTGAAACCGTATTGTTTGGCGTGAAGTTGTTTTGTACGGTTAAAGTGTGAGAGCATTTGATTGAGTATAATCTTTTCAAATATTTTACTTAGTGTTGGAAGAACAGATATTGGTCTGAAATTTGAAGGATCACCCTTATCTCCCGACTTGAACAGAGGTATCAGTTTACTGTATTTCATGAGGTCTGGGAAAGCCCCATCGTCAACACATTTATTTAATATATAAGCTAAATGTGGGGCTATAACTAGAATTACTGAACCAATGACTTTGACTGATATACCCCACGTCTTCTGTATTTTTTAAGTTAAGTAATTTATAAGTTTTGACAATGTCCTGGGGATATACATGATGACATTTTAAATATACATTACTGACGCTAGTGTTATTTTTTAATAAAGTCTCTGCTTCATATCGAGATGCATTTAGACGATTTGTTGTGAGTAAGGGTACATTGGTGAAGAATGTTTCAAAAGCTCGAGCAACATCAGCGCTGGATTTAACAACATCATCACCTATCTTTATGCAGAAATCATTGTCCCTTGGTATAACTTTGCCAGTTTCACGGTTTATTATTTGCCAAACTGTTTTGATTCTATTATTTGAATTTTTCTATTAATGTGTAAAGTTTTTGCAGTTCTACAAACCAACTTGAAAGTTTTGGAATATTTTTTAACATAGTCATGAAATTTTCGATCAAAGTTATAGGTTTTTTGATCATAAAGGTCATACAAGATAACTCTACTTTTACGAATTCCAAACGTTGCCCAGTCATTAAATTTAGATTTACCGATGTAGTCACGGACTTTCTTTAATTTAAAAACTTTATTGAATTCTGTCTGAATAATTTATTTATTTACTGATTACAGAGTTTACAGCACATACGATACAAATAAGAGAAAAAGGTATACTTA
Organism: Argyresthia goedartella; assembly: GCA_949825045.1. Classification (NCBI taxonomy): domain Eukaryota; kingdom Metazoa; phylum Arthropoda; class Insecta; order Lepidoptera; family Argyresthiidae; genus Argyresthia; species Argyresthia goedartella. The sequence continues at coordinate 27,762,677 of OX463831.1, forward strand.
TCTTTGGCCAATTACAAACTCTTATTATTAAACACTAAGCAGGTATGATAGAAAACATACAGTTTACATTAAAAAGAAAAATTGAATTAAATCAAAAATTAAATTAAATTACATCAAAATTACATTATTGTGGTTATGTGAGTGAGTGTGTGTATATGGGACTGTGTGTTTCTGAGTGTGTGAGGGTGTGTGTATGATAGAGAGAGGGAGAGAATTTAGATGATTATGCAGGAACAGAATGCAGGCTTATCTTTGTTCCTTAAGCAACGACATAATCCGTTTTTTGAAGAGCGGCTTTGATAGATGAAAAATGACCGGCCGGCAAATTACTTGTTGTGAGTGCGGGGTAACCTGCTGCTGATGGATTTAGCTGCGTAGTTTGTGCGTGCCAAGGGGATATGGAAGAGTTTGTTTGCAGAGTGGCGAGTGCGAATAATGTTGAAGAAGTCTGGTAGATTTTTTTTGGGTTCTGTTTATTAAAATCCGGTACTGGCAATATCTAAGTTTTTCGTATATGTCTCTAGTCTATGGGATGTAATAGGCCTATCAAATAATGGACCAGTCTGATTTGTGTCATATGATTTCGACACTAGTGTGCGGACTGGCGTAGACGAGTTGTCACCCTTCGGCGCCTTGGAAGCATAGATAAAAATGTATAGCTTGGAAGTGCAAAGAGAACATACCCAATTTGATTTGTTATCCTCGGTGAGCTTCTTAAATACCTCCCCTGTGATATTAAGACAAGGAAGATCGTAAATCTTTCCGCATCTGCACCACTCCATTAAATCGATAGATAGTATTTTCTTATTGCATCTATGGCACACCGTATCCTTGTTGAGGTTTAAATATTATGAACTCCGTCGGTGCAAGTGGGCCGCCACCAGGTCCAGGGGCAAGTAGTTGTTCGAGTCAGCAAACCAAAACCGGTTGGTTTGCTGACTCGAACACCGTGCGAGTGTGGTTATTGTGTCGCAGGTCAGTTACGCCAGCCGATATGTTAAAATTTCACTTGCTAAAACTGACTATTTCTCTTTAAAATCCCCTTCGTCGTAAAGTTGGCTGTAGTGCAGAGCTGTCAACTGTCGCAAAAAATGGGCAAACGCAAGTTCCGGGTGCCAGGTTTAAAAAAATAAGATAGCCGCTACATAGGTACAACCTCTACACCAGATAAAATACGTGAATTATATACAAATGATAATTACGAGTATCGGCAACGTCTATTTATGTTTTGTCACCACCTCCTCTACAATACCACATTATAGTATTGGTCATATAATTACAGACACTGAACTCTCTTTATTTTTTATCAGACTATTATTGGAACTTGCTATACCTACATATAAACAATTTAAAAATATTTTCAACACACCTGCTCGTAAAGTAGGTCTTATTACAGCGTATTTACACTGATAATGCAGAATATTACCCATGCCGTGCCTTTTACATTACATTATCGCACTAGTGCCTTTTCATTACATATCTTTTTAAATATTAGCAAGAAGTATTAATGTTTCGAAAACAGCTAAGTAGTTATTTGCGTAAATATAAAATTCAATTCAAAATGTGATAAATAATTAAAAAAATTCATGAAACTGCTTGTTAGCTTGTTGGTATTTATATTTTGACGGTGTATTTTTACCTATAAATACCCAATTTCAAAATTTATAAATATGTGGCTGATTAGCTACTTTGCCGGTGCCCTTATCTCAGACTTGCGCGCGCATGCAGCGCTGAGCGCGCGAAAAAATAAAATTACGGCCGCCATCTTTTATATGGGTTTCTGTTTGTTAAGTTTATTCACAGTATTGCATTTCGTTAGTTTTATTTACTTTTCCTCGCAAGTGTGTTGAAAAACGTCGTATGAAACACGTGAGCATTGGTCATTACACTTCTCGTCTCCATTAAGCCTTCGCCTTCGGCTCAGGCTTAAAAACCGACTCGAGTCATACCACACTTGTATCATAATGTACTATTATGTAAGTATTGTGTAATGTTAAAACGAAATATTATCTACAAAATCTGGTCTGTTTCTAAACTTTTATTTGGTTTATCCTAATTGCAAGCAGCATAAACTTAACAAAGATATGGCCATATAATTTAAGACACTCCATTTGCTTAGAAGAAATAAAAAATATATTGTTATTGAAATTATCTTAATTCCACAATATTCCTAACACATTAATAACAATGATAAAACATTCCGGTAAGTATTTATATTTGGTCGCATGTCCATTGGCAGAAATGACAGCACAATATCTCTTGGGCAAGGCACCGATCAATTTTGTACAAGCTTCTACGGGAATTTGCTCCCATGCTTGATTGCTGTAAAAGCTTTGTATAGTTGATCGACGTTTGATGTCCGCTTTCTCGCAACTGTCTTCTTTACCTAGTACCACAAATTATCTATTGGATTTGAATCCGGACTGTACGGGGGCCAATACAAAACTGTCACAGACTGGTTCCTTAAGAAGTCCTTTACTACTTTTGCAGTGCGTTTCGGATCATTATCCTGTTCAAAAGTCCGAATGATCGGTAAATTTTGCTCGGCATAGGGCTGCATGGTTTGTTCTAATATATTATTGTACTGGATTTTATCCATGTTGCCTTCTATTTTCCCGACAGATCCAACACCAAGTCCTGAAAAGCAATTCCACACTTTGATATTTCCGCACTCATGTTTTACTACATTCTTGGTAAATTTTGGATCCATTTTTTTTGTTCGGGGGGCGTCAAACATATTGTTTTTCGTCAGAATTTATAGTATTATTATTTTTTTATCAGAAAAAGCACATGTTTCCACTCTTGTTCAGTCCAGTGTTTATATTTTTAGCAAACACTAATCTTGCCTTAACATTTTTTGCTTTTTCAAAAGTGGCACCATCCGAGACACTCTTCCGTACAAGTTAGTCTGCGTCTATTTTTTCTTGCAGACCCACGCTTCGACCTTCCTGCACCAAACAAATCCGAACGTATACTGATACGTTCGGATTCAAGGGATCAGAACTGTCTGATCCCTTGAACGGATCTTTTTTTGCCCACAATACCATTTCCAAAAGTCAAAAGTCAGAACAGCCTTCTACAGACTGGCGATTTTGTATGGTCTACGTAAAAACCTTAGTTTTAAGGTCCGGCAAACTCTAACAGAGTCTCTGGTTCTATCGTTATTTAATTTGCGATATCTATGGGCCGCGATAAAAAAGACTGAAATGGCAATACAGAGAGTGCAAAATGCTTGTGCAAGGTTCTGCTACAATACAATAAGAGGAGAGCCTATGTCACCCCTTATCTGACTGACCCAAGACTGGCGTTTTGAAGATGTCAGCTCGTCGGAGAGTACATTATGCATGTCTACTACACAAAGTAATCCACTCCAAAAGACCCTACTATCTGTTGAAAAAGCTGACATTCTCCCAAAACCTCCATAGTAGAGGAACACGCTCGAAGGCGGAGAATAAGCTGTCGATCCCTAGACACAAATCCAGCGGGTTCAGGGGGAGCTTTAGTTTTGCTGCATACAAAATTTGGAATGATATACCACATGCCCTTAGGACTGCCCATGTAAAACGTGTATATATATATAAATATACATTCACTTTTAGGTGAGCAGATAACTGCAGTATAACATTAACCTAACCTAACCAAGTATTTTTATTATCCAAATATTTTTATAATCTTTGACCTGCATAGTCGCCTGATGAAACTGGATTTTGGTTGCTGCTGCCTACTCCATAGCTAAATTGTGTTTTATTTTTATTTTTATTAATTGCATTTTGGTTATTTTCTTTTTGTAAATAAAATATTTGTAGTTTTTTCCCTTTTTGCCTTTTCTTTTTTTTAGTTTAGCATTGCTGAGCCGATTATTATTGACACTATCTCTACCTATCTGATTAATTTCTAATGACTGTTGTTTAATTGTGTTAATAAAGCAATATCAATCATCAATGAATCTTAGATTCTTCCCGCAGAGTAGTTTTCCATGGACTCGGATTTCCAGGTACGTTTTCGGTCGTGTTGAACATAAGCATAAGCATAAGCATGTCCTTAGAACAGCTCAAGTGGTTTGCTATTTTTTTGTATAGCCAACCTTTCTTATGAAAGTTCAAAATAATCTTCCTAGTGGACGAATCACAACTTTTGTTTATTCCCATATTGATTGGTTTAAAACGTATGAAATGAAAAAGTTAGGTTTTAAGTAATATCACATTTCATGAAAATACGCGGCAAAACAAAGAAAAACAGAATGTAGTTTTCTTTTTTTATATTTAGAACACAGCTTTTATTGCTTTCATATTATGTCTTATTTTATAATTTAGCTGGCCAGCTTCAAGTTTGTTAAAAAAGCTTGTGTTACGTTCCCACAGTGAGCTGTGTCTAAAGTATTAACTAACACAACTAAGTTTTGTCCCATATTTTAAGAATACAACGCCGTTTTTGATTTTATGATAATTACGATTAAAAACCTTTTTTATCCTAGAAGAAGTTTTTAAGAAGCTGGCGGTACATGGGCGGATAGGGGTATTGGTGTCGGCGACCGAAGGCTTACCAACCTTCGGTTTGCCGTTAACATTGTCCTTTTTGCCATAACAGCACTCGAACTAAAGCAAATGCTACAAGAACTCAGCACGGTGAGCCTTGAGGTAGGACTGAAGATGAATCGGTCGAAAACCCAAGTCAAGACCAACAGCACAAAACGTAGGGTCGAGGTAGATGAGGAGGAGATTCATTATGTCGACAAGTACACCTACTTGGGTCAGATAACCTCCTTCGAGAACGGACAGGACATCGAAATTGAGGGAAGGGTCTTAAATGCCTGGAAGAGCTTCTGGTCCATGAAGGAACTAATGAAAGGTACCCTTCGCATGACCTTAAAGCGCCAACTCGTCGATATGTGTATCCTGCCCGTCCTAACTTATGGTGCTCAGACTTGGTCGCTGACCGAAATTCAGATGTCCAAATTAAAGGTTTGCCAGCGACCCATGGATCGCAGCATGTTGAATGTTCAAAGGACGGATCGCGTCAGGAACACCACGCTGCGCTCCTTGACTGGCATTGCCGACGTAGGTGTGCAGACTGCCAAGCTCAAAGCTGGAAGTGGGCCGGCCATGTCTGTCACATGCACCCAGACAGGTGCGCGAACATTGTCACTCACTGGGTGCCACAGGACGGACGCCGGCGAAGGGGCAGACCTAGACGGAGATGGCGGGACTTAGTGGTGCTCTTCAAAATCGAAAATTGCTGACTATCACAATCATATGAATGCCACCAATTTCAATAACTGGTTAAAAGAAAAGCTTGTACCCAATTTAAATGAGCAATGCGTAATTGTTATGGACAATGCTAGTTACCATTCTGTTATCGTAAATAAAGCCCCTATAATACAGACTCGCAAAGATAATATAAAATAATGGCTTACATTGAATACTATTAAATTTAAAGAGTACCATACGAAAGCAGAATTGCTGTGTCTAGTAAAACGGTGTATAAGCCAGAGCCAATATACGAAGCCGATGAAATATTAAAGCAGAATAGGCATGAGTTATGGAGACTCCCTCCTTATCATTTTGATCTAAATGCCATTGAGCTGATCAAACTAGTCTTTTGTCGGTCATGTACGACGAACGAATAGGAAACGTTACTGTGCAATGAGCGAAAAGAAACGTTTCCCTTCGCTAATCAGACATTCGGTCTATTAGGACTATTAGGACATCGCTCCGAGAGAGAACAGACACATAGAATTGTATAAATATGTTAATATTATCAGTGTATAATATTGCTCAAGTTTCTGCTCTACACGGAAAGCAAGGTTAACCTAATAGCTCCATTATTTATTCGATCCTACGTCATACATAATAGTACTAATAAAACTGTTAGATCTTACTAGTACACTGACTGAAATGTCCTAGCACGGAGCGCTCTCTGATGACCGAGCAGGCATATTTTTTATTCATAAGATCCAACGTCCTAATAGTACTAATAGAACTGTTAGAGAGTACTAGTACAGATGTAGTGAATAATCCTTTCCTATCGGCAAAACTCGGAACAACGATAACACCCGAATGGTGCCGATGTGTCTATGAATTACTGTATTATTAAATTACGTGTAGGTATCAAATAAATCGCATACTTTATTTATCAATGTCAAATGTCAAATTGCCCGTTTGACGTATATTACACTGAGATGTTAAAACCACCACGATCCTATCATATAAAGAATTCGTTAGGTACACAAAAATATAACTAGTTACTGAGGACGTTTTATTCCAATAAAACGCACTGATGAAAACCAAATTCCGGTTGGGATGATCTAATGATTCTATAAGGATTGGAACCCCAAAAGTCTAACTATAAGTCAAAACTACAGTAGGATTTTGCAGACCTTTTTTATAACAATAATTTTTTGTAATTAATTAAAAATACTATGACATAACAAAAAAGACACCTCAACATAAAACAAAACAAACCAGCAGAGAAATTAATATAAATAAATATGATTTTCTGATTGGATGAACGACTTCGATTATGACAGCGGGATAAGAGGAGGAGGAGCGGGATGGGCAGTGTGATGCGAAACAATACTTCCAACTTCCATATCACAGTCAGAATCAGAACTATTTTCTGGTGTATCATCGTCAGAGTTTTCATGAACGGTGATTACAAAACTAGCCATATAATTTTCCAACTCAGGTTCGTGTTTTCGGTACTCGTTTTCGCATTTGATGGCGTGGTCACATACTTTGGCCCAAACATCGGAACCAATCATATTAACCTTTTCCTGTACCAATTGTTTCACAGTAGTCATATTCATACTGATGTTTCTTTTAGATACGTATCCCTTTATTTGAGACCATATGTTTTCAATCGGATTGAAATTAGGATGATATGGTGGCAATCTTAGTACGCTGTGTCCATATTCGTTCATAAGTTTATCTATAGAGTATTCTACAAAGTCTTGTTTGTACTTGCAAATAATTTCATATATTTCAAGTTTTGTTAATGACAGATCAATCGGAACGTTATGTTTGGATAGCCAATCAATCATGTCTTGCTTCCTGGTATTTGAATTAGGAGGTTTTTCTATGTACTTATTATGATATGCAGCATTATCTACTACTAGTACCGAATGTGGAGCTAAGTTTGGAATGAGTTGATTACGAAGCCATTTTTCATAGTTTTCATTGTTCATCGCGTTGTGATAGTCTCCTGTTTTATCAGTAGACTGATACATTAACAATGCCCCAGGTATAAACCCCTTTCTACTACCAGCGTGCACTATTATAAGACGTTGTCCTTTAGAAATTAACTGTTTCACTCCGTTTTATGACGAGTCAGCCCAGCTTTTACCTGCCAAATGTGAGGTATGTTTGTATGTTTCATCCATATAAACAATCTCTCTCCCTTGCAATCTGTACTTTTTTATCGCGGCTAAAAACTTTACTTTTTTTAAACGAACATCATCTTTCTCGATAAGAAATTTTCTGTTGTTTTCAACTTTTTATACCGAAATCCCATTTTTCTAAGAATTTTTCTTAGCGTAAAGTCACATCCCTTAAAATTTATGGCTTCGGATAACTTGGACTTCAGGGCTTTAATTGTAAGTACTTGTTTGTATATCAAATGGAAATTATACACTAATCGGCGTATAACGTTGTAGTCAAAATCGTCAAGACCTAGACAAAATAATTTATTTGGTCTACCCAACTTTGCCGACTTCGGACTATTGGAGGTGGATTGATTTATGTATTCTTTTTGCAATATTTTATTTACTGTTCGTTGAGAAATTCCACTGGTCCCCGAAACTCGTTTTTGGACTTTACAAAAGTAAGCAGTATAGTTGGTATGTTTGAATTTATCATTTTCAGTTAATAAATATAAATAAATATTGAAAATAACTTCGCAGGCTTGCAGATCTAAACGTTTCCCTTTTCTTAGTGCTTTCGGCATGTCTGTTATAAATTGTTAATGTGGATCGAATAAAATCAATGTTTATTATTTACAAAAATGACAGACAAGAGTGAAATGTAGTCAAAAAAAAAAACAATATAGGTGGCCTGCATTAATACACGAGTCCATGAAGTTTATCACAAAATCTAACATAAATATCAACAAAATATTTCTGTGGTATTAACTACTCTATATAGATACTTCCTCTTGCAATGCGACCGTTCGCTACGTTTTCTCGATGGATACTGAGTGCGGTGAAGTAGTAAGACAAAAACGAACATTTCCGAGAAAATACGAAAGGAAAGGATTATTCACTACATCTGTACATTGACTGAAATGTACTAGTACGGAGCGCTCTCTCTGATGACCGAGCAGGCACAAGACTAGCAAACGCAGAATAGCAAATAAAAATATAAAACTGACCACAGAGCAATTACAAAATTTGATCAGACTCATTTGAAAATTTAACAGCAGAAGAATGGAAGAAAACTACGGTTCATGATGTAAAGGTGGAAAATAAATATAAAGAAAGGGACGGGATTACCGAGAAAAATTAAGACAGTTTCATAAGTAATGTAAGAGACTATGCATGTTGATTTTTGAGACTCTTCCTTTGATTAATCTGAATAAAGTTTTATTATTTTTTATACTAAAATGGTTTTTATTTCGACGACGGTTTACCAACAACGGCGTTGTTCATTGTTTTGAAACAACGCATTACGAAATGCGCTGTCGTAATAACAACAGCGCATTTCGACAACCGTTGTTTTAAAATAATGAACAACGCCGTTGTTGAAATAGTAATTCTTCGACTACTTTGATTCTTTTGAAAGCATTCTTAATGATCTATCTCCTCTTTACAGTGACACAGTTATCCTAGGTGATTTCAATACCTGTTTACTTAAAAATGATGTTTGCTCAGCCAAACTCCAGTCTATCATCAGCTCCCTAAATTTAAATATTCTTCCCTTGAGTGCAACTCACTTCCAGCCCCACTGCACCCCCTCTCTTCTAGATCTTATGATTGTTTCTAACATATCCAAGGTTGCTACGCATGGCCAACTTAACGCCCCCTTCTCCTTTCACGATTTAATTTATCTCTCGTTCAAGTTAAGGCCTCCCAAGCGCGCGGCAAAATTCCTGGATATTCGCAGTTTCAAGGGTATGGATCTCAGCTCCCTTATGTCTGACGCCGCTTCTATAGACTGGTCTCCTGTCGTCTGTAGTGAGACCGTTGATGACAAAGTCCAGCATTTCAACTCGATTGTCTTAAGTTTTTTCGACAAACATGCTCCTGTCCAAAAGGTTAGGGTCAAACATCTCCCTGCGCCTTGTCTTACCGTCACCATCAAGGGTCTGATGGCCCAGAGAAACCGTGCCAAATGTAGATATAAGAAGGATCCGACGGACGATAATCTCCTTATTTACAAACGTCTCCGTAATCGGTACACCCGTCTTTGTCGAGATACCAAACGCCGCCACATCTACGAGAGTATCGAGAGCTACTCTCCTGCACAGGTTTGGAAGTTCCTGAAGACCCTTGGTGTTGGTAAGTCCCAGGACGCAGTTGCCGGTAGTGTCGAGCTCAATGGTCTCAACAAATTCTTTGCTGTCTCCCCTGTCGTGATGGACCCCTGTGTCAAGGATGCTACCCTTCGTAACTTGCGTACCAGAACGAAATCCAGTTGCTTACCTTTCAACCTCAGGTCTGTCGGAGTTGGCGCAGTAAAGAAAGCTATTCTAGAAATCTCGTCCAAGGCTGTAGGTGATGACAATATCTGCTCTCAGATGCTATTCAGTGTACTCGATAATGTTTTACCAACCATAACGCATATAATTAACGCGTCGCTGAGCGAGTACTGCTTCCCAAGCCAGTGGAAAAGAGCATTAGTGATACCCCTGCCTAAAACTTCTAACTCGTCCTCCTTCAAAGAGTTCCGTCCCATTTCCATCCTACCAATCCTTTCCAAAGTCCTTGAATCAATTGTGCACTCCCAGCTGTCCTCGTACCTTTCCTCCATGGATTCCTTTACTGAACCCTTTTCAGTCTGGTTTTAGGCCAGGGCATAGCACCACCATCGCACTGCTCAAGGTAACTGACGATATCCAACTGGCATTGGATAAGAAGCAGCTCACAGTCCTGACTCTCCTTGACTTTAGCAGCGCCTTCAACTGCGTCGACTTCGATATACTTGTTGAAATCATAAAAACACTCAATGTCTCTTCAAACTCGGCTCGCTGGTTTGACTCCTACCTGAGAGACCGCCAGCAGCGCATCAAGTCTGAAGAAGTCACTACGGAATGGTGCAAGCTCTCTACTGGTGTTCCGCAGGGTGGCATCCTTTCTCTCTTATAGATTAGGGCCTAGAGTGTCACTGAGGGAAAAGTTTAAAGAAATCAATATTCTGACATTTGTGTCTCAATATATCTGGTGTATGTAAAAAAAAATATAACTAATTTTCAGAAGTACAGTGATATACACAATTTTAATACTAGAAATAAAGACAAGTTGGTTGCTTATGTAAGCCGACTACATAAAATTAGTAATTCTTTTAAAGGCAATTGTATACGCTATAACAATAAGGTCCCTACTGATATTAAAAACTTACCTTTAGACAAGTTTAAAATAATAATAAAACAGAAATTGTATAAAAAAGGTTACTATAGGATATCTGATTACTTAGAGGACAGATGTCCATGGGAATAGATTGTTTGAGTAACAGGCTGTTTCGATATATAATTAGCATTCATTTTGTAATTTGACAATATTTTATTTAAAAAAGGAAACACAAAAGATGCGACGACTGTGGAGTTTCTTCGGTGAGCTCTTCTCCACAGATTCCGCCATTGTGTTAGTGAACTCACCCAAAAAAATGTAATGACGGATCTAAGTGATGTAACAACATCCTATGGAAATAAATGATTTTTGATTTGATTTGATTTGATTCTCCTCTTCTTTTCTCAGTTTTCATCCATTCCATCTCGGATGTATTGTCTTCCTCGTATCATCTCTATGCAGATGACCTTCAAATTTATCGGCATTTTCCCCTGTGTGATCTGACTTCGACTGTAGAGGCTTTGAATGCTGACCTCGACAACATCAGGAAATGGGCTCTTTCGTATGAGCTATTGGTCAACCCGGATAAGTCTCAGGCGATGATACTGGGTACACGGCACTTACTTAATTTGTTGCAGTTAGGTCAGTTGCTCCCGTGCTTTATGACGGTACCATTGTCAAGTACACAGCGAGAAAGCCAAAAATCTTGGGGTTGTTTTTGATACGCTTTTATCCTGGTCGCCCCACGTTTGTGAGGTCAGCAGACGAGTCTTTGCATCCTTTCATTCCCTTCGGCGTTTGCAGTACTTCTTGCCTAGGCAGACTAAAATCATGCTAGTTCAGACCCTTCTTCTGCCTTTAATTGACTACGCCGATGTTTGCTGGGCCAGCGCGAACGAAGATCTACTGAACAAACTCGAGCGACTTCAAAATCTCGGGATTCGGTTTATCTTCGGTCTCCGCAAGTACGATCACGTGTCCCAATATCGCAGGGAATTAGGCTGGCTCCCGATCCGACTTCGTCGTGATATGCACATTCTCTCCTTCCTCTTCAATATTTTGAGAAATCCGCGCTATCCCGCATATCTTCGTGAACATTTTGAGTTTCTTTTCTCTGGGGATAGATTTCGGAGATCTCACACGGTGTCACTTTTGTCAATTCCTCAGCACAACACTGTTGCTTACGAGCACTCGTTTAGGTTAAGGGCAATACGTTTGTGGAATGCACTTCCTTGCGCTATTAGGGATTGCACATCCTTGTTCTCTTTTAAGAAAAAGTTGAAACAGCATCTCCTCTCTTCCGCATAGTGGGTATCTTATAGTATTTATTGTATTCTATTAATTTATTTTATAGTATGTGTAGGATGTATTGTGATTTATCTGATAGTATATTGACTTTATTTCTTTCTTTTAAATCTTAATTGTACACTAGGACTACCTCTCTATAAATATTTTTTCCTTTCCTCACAGGTTAGCTGTAAGAAATTTCTTTTTAGAAATAAGCTCATATTTGCATATTGTTCGTTGTATTTTTTACATTGTGTTTTCTGTGCAATAAAGAATTATTATTAATTCTGACAGTCCTAAGCCTGTGTAAAGTATGAAAGGAAGTTTATTTGATCGCTTTTACGTTACTGATAGATAACTAACAGCAATGAAGCACATTACATAACTCATTTTGGCAACGAGAACGACAAGTGTGAATATAATATTCATTACTCTAACAGCGTCTGACCGAACAGCCATTGTTAACAGCGGTTGTGAGAAAACAACGCAGCGGCTGTTTCCATTATTTAAAACGAGCCGTTGATCACATCACTGCTATAGATTGTCAATTTTTCAATATGGCTGTTGTCAAAAAAAACTTAGAGGGATACCATACTAATATTTTTTGAATATGCCGCGCTTTTTTGATATCAGATTTCATTAGCCAGACTCTAGTCAATTTATTTTCGAAAATATAATGTATGTACGCAAGAACCTTACAACATTTTCCAAACCTAGTTGCGCCCCGGTTTAGACTCGCGAAGAGTAGAAATTCTTTCAAGGGTCAGTGCATTCTCTACTACAACTAGATACCTCTGGAGGTTTTGAACTTGCCATTTGGGCAATTTAAAAACAATGTAAAATCGACTTTGGCAAAAAAGGGATATTACAATGTTCAAAATTACTTCAATGACGGGACTGTATGGGGATCTAACTCAACTACTTGTTAATAATTTTGTCAAAATTTATTCCTGCTTTATTTATTTACTTTTTATTTTATTCGTTTATTTTTTATTCCTGCTAATATAATAATTCAGTAAGAATTGTATCAGACACAACCAATTTGTAAAAGAGATCTAAAAATCAATCTGTGGGAGTTTCTTAGCCCTTCATATCCCACAGAGTTCCAATGTGGAGAAGAGGCAAAAAATTACGTTTGCTAAGTATATGTAAATATCAACAGTATAAAGACATTTGAACTCCATTTGGCGCCGTCGGCTATCGGACATGAGTGAAAATACATGAACGGAAGGACATAAGTGTTTATTAAATAAATTTTCTTTAAGCCTTAATAATTTTATTTATAACTTAAAATTTGCAATTTTATATCTTTTTTTGACGTGTAGGTGTCCTCTTCCAATATAAACCACGTGCATTATACTCGAAAGGAAACCCGAGAGGTTTTCTACAGGGCTAGGTAGTCCAGCTGAGGCCGCAATTTTGTATTTTGTAAACCATCTGAGACACAGAAAATAGTGTTCTAAAATCTGAAAAAAAGGTATGAATTAGATAAGGATCTAGTCTAGTCAAAGTCGCATTCAGAAACATGATCTAATGAATTTCACTCGATAAAAATAAATAAAAAAGTTAAACCCTTTTTTTAAAGATTTTCCAATATTATGACTAAAGTACTGATTTTTTACATATTTTTTTTATGCTCAACTAAAGCTACTAAATATTTATAGACAATTTCGCAGAGTTTGACTTGAAAAAATAATGTTCTATTTTACTATGATTTTATACCTAAAAATGCGCGAAGGCGGCGGCTCGGAAGGCCCGATCGATCAGTCGCGCACTGGCGCTTGCCGACGACGGACCTGTGCCAGATTTTGCAATTTTGTGCACCAGTTCATAATTTCATACAAGTTCGAGATTACATAAGCAAGTTATTAAGTAAACATGGGCAACAAACAATGCAAGCGGAAAAAGTCGTGTAAAGCTATAAAAATAACAAATTAAAAGAATGCGCTCCAAAGATACGTGAATAAGTAAGTAAATATTTGAGTCTTCTCTTTTCTTACTAAAATTAAATTTATTATAAGGTAAGTAAACATTCATTAAATGGAATAAGGTGATGAGCTAGCAACTTGTCACTAACTGTTCGTTTATACACTTTCCCCTAAAATTGCTGAACGTCGCTGTAGGATCGCTTATGTGATCTTGCAGCTCTGGCTACCCCTTTATGGTAATATAGCCGTGAGTAAATATGTTTGTATGTAGGTATGGAAATTTGGAAAAAATATCACCCTAAAATTACGGCCATAATGCCACAGTATAAGAAAATGTCAGAAGGTATTACTAGAGAAGAACGTTACGATTTTTGATAACTCATATTTTGTCTACATCGGTACCTCTACTAAACGATACCAAAGGAAAAGTAAATACTAATACTAATAGGTACTCTATATTATTATACTTTATATTGCAGGTCTAAGGGGCAACCTCAAAATTCCGACATGGATACTGCTGCAGCAATAAATCTTCTATCTGTGGATTTAACTGAAAATAGGTAAATAAAGTACCAAATTACGGCCATAGTTCCACAGTATAAGAAAATCTCAGTAGGTATTACTAAAGAAGAATTTTACTGTTTTGATAATTCATATTTTGTCTATACAAAAATATATGTCTTTGTTTTTGTCTTATAAAAAAATATATTCAAAATCATATATTTTGCAGACACTTTAGACAACTACACAATTCACAGGATTCATGCATAGGTACATTTTCAAAAATATTGATAAGGGTAGTTGTCTCGGGAGATTGGTTGCGAAGCGCGCACTAGGCGAACTGTATCGCGCACTTCAATCTAAATGTCTTCCATACACAACATAGCGGCGACCTATCCACGACCGCGAAATTAGAAATTTTATTTGAAGTGTTGAAAAATTAACCTCTACTTACCGATACCAAAGGTAAAGTACATAATAGTTACTCTATACAGGGTTACAGGAAAAGTCGACCTAGATCCGTTAAGGGCGTGTAGTACACATCATTTCTAAATTATTTCACTATGGAACCCCCCATCCTAAACTTAACCGTTTTCGAGATATTCGAGATTTTTTTTTTTATGAAAATGCCCAATTTTTCGGCTATTGAATTGAATATTTTGTTTTTTTTTTACTCTAACGATTATTTTTTTGGTTTTTTACATGAAGAATGAGATGCTTAATGACCTCATTGACTAAAATTGCAAGTAAGTTAACTAAATAGGTCATTGTAGACGATCGAAACTTAAGAAAATAAGTACAAATTATAAAAAAAAAAAAAACTTTTCTGGATATCTCAAAAAAATATTATGGCACTTGCTCTGCAGATGTGCTTAAAAACATCTACATTTTATCAGCTATCCAACGAGGTATAGCACTCTAGGGTATTTATTAACCTCAAAGGTGAAACTTAGTTTCTAAGGCTACATGGCAGTCAGAATAAATAGCGCTTATTTAATCTAATTAATTTGACTTAAGTTTAGCATCATCATTTCAGCCTACTGGCTTCCATTACTGAACATAGGCCTCCCTCGGCTAGGTACAACCTTCACCATCCATCGATGTCCCGCTATCCTGACCTAGAGATCATTCAGTTTTTATAGCATTTTTTTTTGTTCAGATCGTCGATCGCTCCACTAGTCCACTTTTCACTACACCAGTGGTTAATGTTCTTCTTATGTCGTTAGCAGCATTAATTATCCTTTCTTTGAGAACTTCCACTGACGATATGGGGTTGGGCTCACTGTAAACGAGGCTCTTCATGTGCCCCCATACATAAAAATCCATGGGAGTCAGGTCGGGACTTCTTGCTGGCCAGGGTAAAGGCCCACCTCGTCCAATCCATTTGTTAGGATAGTTAGTGTCCAACCATTCCCTAACGCTTCTTCTGAAATGAGCAGGGCAGCCATCATGTTGAAACCACATGTCCCGCAGTAATTGTAATGGGAGATCATCTAGTAGGTCACCTAAGTCACCTCTTAAGAAATTTTCATAAGTTTCACCATTGAGATTGTCTGGAAGAAAGTAAGGCCCAATCAAATGGTTGGAAATGATGCCCATCCACACATTTACACTAAATCGTCGTTGTGACCCCTTTACTCTTTTCTTATTTGGATTGCCTAGTTCTTTAGGAGCCCAAAAGTGTGCGTTATGATAATTAGTAAGTAATACCGTCCTTATCGAATTTGGATTCATCTGTCCACAATATTAATTTTAGGAAATTCGGGTCCTCGATATCTGCATTGAGCATAAATCTGCAGAAGTCCATACGTCTCGCGGGATCTCCTTCTTCAATTTCATGTACCGGCGTGTAGTGGTATGGATACAGGCCTGCCGTATGAACCGTAAACCACACTTTCCACTGAGTTAGGCCCAGTTCACGGGCAACAATATTGGTCGAAGTGGTTGGGTCTCTTCTGAACCGTTCTACGATTTCGTTGTCTTGTTCCTCGTCGTCATCAATGGCACGTGGTCTTCCTAAGTCCGTACGTCGTCGCGAAACAGAGCCAGTTTCACGAAGTCGTCGGTAAACTCCGTCGAAAACGCTCACATCAGGTACTCGACGGTCGGGATAGCGTCGTATGTCCTCAGTCCGAGCTCGTGCGGACACGCAATTGCAGTATCCGTAGCAGATAAGCATATCCGCATATTCTTCGTTCGAGTATGTTGCCATTTTCAACAGTCCAGTATCACAAGCACAAATCAGAGTCCAGTAAACAAGAACAGTAGTCACAGTTAGGAAAATCAGTCCAGAAACAAAGCCAAGTCGGGTGGGAATCCGAAAGCACAATAATTCGCATCTACCGTGGACGAATCGCATGAGCAGACTAAAATGGATGGCAAGCAAACAAACAACCAAATACAAAACAATGGGCATGTTGTATCCCCAAACTTGTTTTTGCACATTATTTGTCTCACTCTCACCTGCATAAATCGTAAGTTGTCTCGCTCACACGCACCGGATTAACTTGAAGGACAATAGCCGAGGGACCCGTTAGACCTACTACCTGAACCTTTTCAACTATGTTTTTTCTATGAGTTTAAATACAACCCTAGGTTGTTATACCTCGTTGGATAGCTGATAAAATGTAGATGTTTTTAAGCACATCTGCAGAGCAAGTTCCATAATAATTTTTTGAGATATCCAGAAAAGAAAACTATTTTTTTATAATTTGTACTTATTTTCTTTAGTTTCGATCGTCTACAATGACCTATTTAGTTAACTTACGTGCAATTTTAGTCAGTGAGGTCATTAAGCATCTCATTCTTCATGTAAAAAACCAAAAAAATAATTATTAGAGTCAAAAAAAATCAAAATATTTTTTGGTAATGGGAGCAGCGAAAAACGTGTGTACTGTATGACGATCATATATTGAATGAAACATTGAGTGAATCATCTTTATGAGTGGTAAATGAATGAACATTTTATAGATGAGTGAATGGAATTTTGTATTCCAATAGTCCCCCTCAAAATTTCTACTGTTATATAATTCAAATAAGTATTAATTACTTATTTATCAATTGTGTACTCACATAATTTTAAGTTTGATTACATGTAAGTATCTCAAATTATGTTTTGGTTACATAATTTTTAGTATTTACACAATGTGTATTATAATTTCAGTAGACATTTAAACTATAATAAGTTTAATTTTGATCTTAATTGGAGGAATTTTTCTGATGGTACCATTTTCGTGAAGATGTAATTTCGTAATTTCTTTATTGTACTAAACAAAACAGACATACAGATAACTTATGATAGAAAAAACATGTACAAAGGCGAGCTTATCTCTAAAAAGAGATTTCTTCCAGCAAACCATGTTGGATAGGAGACGGAGATGATAGGTAAGGGAAAGAATTGCGCGTACAATTAAGACTATATTCTAATATAATACATATTACACATACATAAAACCCTATTGATAAGAAATATAGACTACATACACAGTTACATAAATACAGCATATCAATAAATATCTTACAAATATACTAATACTAATACATTATATAGCTAAATAGAAAGTGAAAGATAGTGCTTCTTTAGTCGGTTCTTAAAGATATTCAGTGATGGACTGTCCCTGATGGTGCAGGGAAGTTCATTCCACAGCCGTATAGCGCGGATTCTAAACCCGTGCTCGAAGGTTGCAGTGGAGCGTTGTGGGGCTTTAAGCATAGTAGCCATGTGAGTTCTCCGAGGCCTGCATGAAGAAAGAAATTCGAAGCGATCACGCAGGAAGTTAGGGTACCGAGGGTTCCACAAAATATTGTAGAGCAGGCATAGGATATGAGAGTCCCGTCGAAGACGAATCGGAAGCCAATTCAACTCCCTGCGATGTTGAGAAACGTGATCATATTTTCGCAGTCCGAAGATGAACCGAATCCCGAGGTTTTGAAGTCGTTCGAGTTTGTTCAGTTGCTCTTCATTTGCGCTTACCCAGCAAACATCAGCATAGTCAATGAGGGGAAGTAAAAGAGACTGGGCGAGAATAATTTTGGTCTGACGAGGAAGAAAGTTCTGAAGTCTCCTGAGAGAGTGAAAGGTAGCGTAAACTCGCCTGCTGACCTCGCTGATATGCGTTGACCAGTTTAACTGGTTATCGAAAACAACACCCAGGTTTTTCGCTGTGTCGCTATACATGATTACGGTACCGTTATAAGATACAGGAGGGACAGACTGTTGCTTCAACAAACATAGTGAGTGTCTGGTACCTATAATCATGGCCTGGGACTTGTTTGGGTTAACCAGTAGCCCAAATGACGAGGCCCATCCTCTAATACCCTCTAAGTCAGCGTTTAACGCCTCCACAGCGGAGTTTACATCATCGGGAGAGAAGTGGCGATAGATTTGTAAGTCATCCGCGTAAAGATGATAAGAAGATGAGAGGGCATCGGAGATGGAGTTAATAAATATAGAAAATAGAAGAGGAGAGAGAATGCCACCTTGGGGGACACCGGAGGTGAGGTCACACCAATCCGTGCAAGTCGTCTCCGATTTGATACGCTGTTTACGGTCACGAAGGTATGAGTCGAACCAGCTGATAGAATGGGAAGAGAGATTAAGAGATTTGAGAAGTTCAACGAGAATGTCAAAGTCAACACAGTTAAAGGCACTGCTGAAGTCGAGCAGGGTAAGCAACGAAAGCTGCTTCTGATCCATGGCAACCTGAATATCATCCGTCACTTTAAGTAGAGCCGTAACTGTGCTGTGACCCGGTCTGAAGCCTGATTGAAAAGGATTTAATAGGTTGTTAGAGGATAGATATTGGGAGAACTGGGTATGGACAATGGATTCGAGGACTTTTGATAGGATCGGCAAGATGGAAATCGGGCGATATTCTTTGAAGCAGGTGGGATTGGATGATTTAGGGAGAGGGATAACTAGTGCATGTTTCCAAGCAGTAGGGAAGGAGCAGTTTGAAAGGGAAAAATTTAAAATGTGCGTTATGGGCGGAAGCAGGTCATCTAGGATAGTGAAGATCATTTTTAGGCAGATGTTGTCATGTCCGACTGCTTTGGAGCTAATCGCCAACAATGCCCTTTTAACTGTGTCAACTCCGACATATCTCATGTTGAAGGGAGTGGTGTTGGGAAGTGACCTAGAACGCAGGCTCCGAAGAGTGGCTTGCTTGACGGTAGAGTCCATCACAACGGGCGGTGCGGAGAGAAATTGATTAAGAGCGTTGAGATCGACATTACCTGAATGCGTGTCCTGGGCCTGGGACTTGCCAATACCAAGTGTCCTGAGAAATTTCCACACCTGAGCAGGAGTGTACCTTTCGATACACTCAAAGATGTGGCGGCGTTTGGCGTCGCGACAGAGACGATTGCAACGATTTCGAAGCGATTTGTAGGTGAGAAAATTGTCATCTGTCGGATCCTTTTTGTACCTGCACTTAGCCCGATCTCTCTTGGTCATAAGTCGCTTGATATCATCGTTTAGCCAGGGAGCAGGCAGGTGCTTCACTCTAACTTTTTTAATGGGAGCATGTTTGTCATAAAGTCCCAGGACAATTGTATTGAAGCTGTGAATTTTGTCATCAACGCTCTCGCTCAAGATGACAGGGGACCAATCGACCAGTGAAACATCAGACTTGAGGGAATCCAGGTTGATGGCTTTGAAGCTGCGAGTTTCAATAAATTTGGTTCTGCACTTAGGGGACCTAATTTTATATGAGACGTAAATGAGGTCGTGAAAAGAAAAAGGTGAGTTAAGTTGACCATGAGTGGCCACCTTATCCAGGTTGGAAATGATTATGATGTCAAGAAGAGAGGGCGAGCAATGTGGCTGGGAATGGGTGGCCGCAAGCGGCAAAATGTGCAGATTGTATGAATCTACTATTGACCTAAGCTTGGCTGAACGAGAATCATTTTTGAGGAGACAAGTGTTGAAATCCCCAAGAATGAGAGTGTCATCGTAAAGTGGGGTCAAATCATTAAGAATAGATTCAAAGGTGTCGAAATAATCAACACGGAGAGAGGGGCTATAAACAACACCAAGAAGCACCTTATTGTGATAAAGAAGAATTTCGAGGAAGAGATATTCGGCAGACTCGGAGTACTGGCTAGGGGATGCGCTGATCACCTTGCACGGAATATCCGCACGCAGGTAAACAGCAACACCTCCATCCGCTTTCCCGACTCTGTCATTCCTGTAGAGCCTGAAGCCTGGAAGAGAGTACATAGATGAGGAGAGTGAAGGCTTCAGGAATGACTCGGAGACAAGGATAGCGTCCACATGTTGGTCACTAAAAGCCTCGATAAGATCGGTGTAGCTCGTGTGAATGCTCTGAGCATTGATGTGCACAATGTTCAGATTCTTCCCAGACCCACCAAAGACAGTTCTGAGTTTGCCAGAAAGTGGTTCTTCCACACTGGAAATGTCACTTTCTGCACTTACAAATTCATCGCTAGACGCACACGACAAGAAGCTATCGTTATTGAGATTCATAATATGTAGATAAAATAATATACTATGATGATGTATATTATTTTGAGTATAGATAAAATAATATACTATGATGATGTATATATTTATGAGATGTCAGCCAGTTGATTTCCTGAGGAAACGTATTCTAACTTTATTACTTTGTTAGTAATTTGTTCACGTGTGAAATGGTATTTAATGTCTATGTTTTGATCTTTTATGGTTTGTGGGGTTATTCGCAATACATATACAGCTATTGTTATCTTCATATATTGGAATGGGCTGTGGTATTTGGATTGCAATACTATTTAACAAAGATCTTATCCACATTGCTTCTCTCACAGCTTCGAATAGGGCCATATACTCAGCTTCCGTTGAGGAGGCGGCAACTGTGCTTTGTTTGCGAGTATTCCATGATATGGAACAGTTATCAAACACTTGGAATATGTAACCTGTTGTGCTTTTACGATCATTTTCGTCGCCTGCCCAATCGGAATCTGCATACCCATGAAGTAATTGCTGATAATCGCACTTCTTATAGGTCAACTTTAAATTAAGAGTTCCTTTAATATATCTTAAAAGATGTTTTAAGCATTTCCACAATTCCGTATTATTCTTGCTTTGGTACCTACTCAGAATACAGATTGCTAAGCAAATATCTGGCCGTGTGCATAGCATGGCATACATGAGGCAGCCTATAACGTTTTTGCAGGGTGCATCATAGGTTGTATCGGAGTTCAGGGCCAGATGGTCTAATTTTGATGGGAATGGTGACTTTGATGGATTACAGTCACTCATGGCAAACTTGCTTAAAACATTATTTAAGTAAACTGACTGATCTAAAGTGATTGTATCATCAATTCTAATTACTCTTATGCCTAAGAATAATTTTATTTCATTTAAGTCAGTCATGTCAAACATCTTCATTAAAAATTCTTTATACATTTTTAAAATATGAGTTTGCTTTGTACATAAAATCAAATCATCAACGTAAAGTACAATATATACATTATTGTCAGTGCAATTTTTATCAAGAATGTATAGACATGGATCTACTCCTGAATTTTTAAAACCAAGTTCCTTGAGAACGTGATCAAAACGTTGGAACCAGCATCTAGAAGATTGTTTTAAGCCGTACAATGTTTTAGTTAACTTGCAAACCTGGTTCGGTTTTGCAGAAACACCCTCAGGCACCTCCATGTAAATATCATTTTCAAGTACTCCATTTAAAAATGCAGTCTTTACATCTAAGTGATGTACTTGCAAATCATACTGATTTGCGAATGCTAACATGAATCTGAATGTAGATATACGCGCCACTGGTGCGAACGTTTCGTCAAAATCTTGAAGATATTTTTGCGTAAAATCGCGAGCTACAAGACGTGCCTTATAACGGGTTGGTTCTCCCAACTCATTATTTTTAATCGTAAAGATCCATATACAATCCACTATATTCACATGTTTGGGTCTTTCTACAAGAACCCATGTTTGATTTTTATGTAAAGATTCTATTTCACTCTCTACAGCTTTAAACCACTTATCGCTATCGTCCCTGTTTGAAATATCACCATAAGTGCTTGGTAGCGACTGAACAGTAGTTAATGATAAGTAGCACATATCTGTATCACACATTTCTTTATAATTTATTGACGGCAGTTGTTGAATTCTTTCACTTCGCCTTATTTTGTTTGACGAATTTTCGGCATCCGATTGATCATCGGGTAGACTCTCGTGTTTCGTGCCTGTTGACTTATTATCACCGTTAGGCATATCAACTTCGGCGGGCATTTGTTTACTTTGGTTTGTCGGCCTGGAATGAACAAAGCTCAATTCGTCGAATATGACATCACGGGCTACAAAGGATTGGTTATTTTGAACATTGAACAGCTTATAACCATTATTATCGTATCCGATTAGTATTGCTTTAAACGATTTATTCTCAAACTTTGTTTTTCTCGTTTTATCATGGACATAGGCCGTTGCACCAAATATTCTTAGATGTCTTATTTTAGGTTTTTTATTATGCCACATTTCGTATGGTGTTTTGTTGTTGGTCAGAGCTTTAGTAGGGAGTATATTTATTAGGTAGGTAGATGTTAATATTGCTTCCCCCCAAAAATACTTTACTAATTTCGCATTTGCAATCATGGTTCTAGCCATTTCGGTAAGCGTGCGATTCATTCGCTCTGACACACCATTTTGCTGTGGTGTATATGGTACCGTTAGATGGTACGTGATACCCTTGGAAACACAAAACTCTTTAAAATCATTTGAAAGATATTCTCTACCGTTATCGCAATACAGATTTGTGACTTTCGTATTGAATAGATTTTCACTCTTAGCAACAAAATCTTTAAAACATTTAAGCACTTCCGATTTTGCATTCATTAAGTACGTCACTGTATAATGAGTGTAGTCGTCAATAAAACTAACGAAATAGTTTTTGTCATCAACGGTGCTAGGCGTTATCGGACCACACACATCTGAGTGTATAATGTGAAGGGGCCGATTCAAGTGATTTTTCTCTTTAGTTTTTGCAAACGGGAGACGGGATTGTTTACCAAGAATACAAGGTTCACAAATGGTATTGCTGGGATTTATCTCATTTATCAATGAGTGGTCGCTTTCATCTATTGTACCCTTTAGTATTTGAAACTTTTGTTTGTTGACATGTCCAAGTCGTCTGTGCCACAAATTATAAGCGTCAGCGGAATCATGGGTCAAGTGAACATCGTGTCGATTTACTCGAAAATTTAGTCTGAACAGGTTATTACTGTTGACCCCAGTCATAATGCATTTGTCCTTATGATGCACCTGAACACCGTTGTTGCCAAAAATCACTGTAAAAGCTGCATGTTGCATCCTATTTACAGAAAGTAAATTATGACGTACCTCGGGCGAAAACAACACATCATCAATCAAGCCTTTAATACCCAAGTTTGTTGTCACCTGGATTGTTCCTTTACCGTAGGCTTGTATAGACTCGCCGTTTTTCGCAACTCCGATCTTGAGAGGCGTCGGTAGTTCCGAGTACGTGGTAAACACATCAAGGGTGTTAACAATATGATCAGTCGCACCCGAATCTAAGAGGAAAGATATTTACGTATTAGTAAAATTACTGTTAGAATCAAATAACTTACAATCGGGTGAAACCATAAAAGCGAAACTGCCCTCGTCATTGTTGCAGGGCTGCGCGTTGTGCGCCGACCTCTGGTAGCCGCTGCTGTTTCCGCTGGCTCCATCTTTCTGGATTTTCTTGAAATATCGGCAGTCCTTCTTATAATGATTTTGGCGCCCACAGTGATCGCAGTACATTTTGGAAATTTTGTACGTTGAATTTCCGGCATTATGATTTTGTTTCACTTGAGGATAGGATTTTTTTTATACGAAAAATTTCCTTGCTTTTTCGGACGGGAAAAATTCCTTATGCTTGCATGTAAAGCCTTGAGCTCTGTTGTAGGTTCAGCTTTGAGTTTCACTTCATGATCAAGCAGCCGTGTCTTCACAAAGGACAGGTTCAAATGTTCTTCACCGAGAGTTTCCAGTGCCGTGATAACACCATCGTATGAACTGGGCAGCGTCAACAGGATGTGAGACACCTTATCCATTTCGTCGAGTCTTGCTCCGGCGGAAATAAGTTCAATAATGATGTTGTCGAACTTTGTGAAATGTTGAAGTAGGGAATCATCTGGCTGAAGTTTGAGGTTCAGTAATTGCTTGCGTAGCGCCAACTGTGTGGCCAGGCTTCGTCTTTCATAAATTTTATTGAGATTATCCAGTATGGATTTAGCTGTTACAGCGTCTTTTGCAAAATTCAGAAATGCATCACCCAAATATTCCACAATAATACCTTTTGCAGTCTGGTTATTTTTCAGCCACTCAGCGTCAGGATTAACCGGTATTGGTTCTTCAATAACAGCAGCCACTTGAAGTTCTTCTAATAATGATTTTATCCGGAATTTCCAAGTACTGTAGCGTTCACCTTTAAATTGCTGGATGTTTCGTTTGCTTCGCGACTCCATTGTTCAAACAACACCGCACTGAAGTATCGCACCGCACAGTTCAAAGTTCACATAAACTTTATTCTTTATTCAAGACAGTAGGTGTACAATAATTTATAACAAATTATAGGCATATGGCAGGTGTCTGCTTCCATAGCTAGGCTAAAAATTAACCTGTGTTTATGGCACGCAGGCCCGTTCCTCTTCCGAGGTTAATAAGGAAAGGAAATGGTTACAAAACAATTTGAAATTTTAAATAGGGTAAAATAAAGCTTAAACTAACATGCAAATATGGATAACGTGTGTGTGTGTGTGATGTGGGTGTGTTTGTGAGGGTGTGTGTGTGTGTGTGTGTGTATGTATGTGTGTGTGTGTTGTGTGTATGTGTGTGTGTGTGGTGTGTGTGTGTGTGTGTGTGTGTTTACAGTGTATGTCTTCTGAAGGTGTATTACGCAGGTAAATGGGAATTTCTATACCCTTGAATTACCAAAAGGGTGAGAGAAGATTCTCGGTTTCATCATAGGAAAGCGATTTTAGGTAATCAGTCAATTTTAGATTGCATTCATGGTATGATATGTGATGAATGGGTAAGATTTTGTTAATTTTGTTGTAAAGATAGGGACCCAGGTAGGCATTATGACGTTTAGTGAAGGTAAGCTTTGGGAAGGGGATATGACAGATTCTATCCTTACGACGTTTCAAGATCGGGTCGTAAGGTGTAATGTGGTGTTGAAGAAGGTTAGTCTTTAATATAAAAAGTTGACGGACCGTGAGAACGTCACATAGTTTATAGAGCTCGGCTGTGGGGAAGTGAATTGGACGTTTTGTTGCTACTTTAAGTACACCTCGTTGTGCAATTTCAAGGGATTGCAGAAAGGTTTTAGCTGCTCCACCCCCTCAGGGGATACAATATGTGAGAATGGACTGAACTAGGGCGTGATATGTCATTTTAATAATGTGGGAAGGAGCAACATTTCTGATTGATTTGAAAACATACATAAGTTTACGTAGCCTAGAAGTGAGAGTTTCAATGTGAGTTTTGAAGGTTAAATGTTTATCCAGGACAATGCCTAGATATTTTATGGTGTCGGTTTGAGCAATATAGGGGCATACACAATTTGGACGGTTGGAAGGTAGATGACAGAGATGTGCTTTAATGATTAAATTTGTTCTTGGTTGGTTTACTGAGGTAACAGAAAAGGGTATGAATTTAGTTTTGGAGGTATTGAGAGTTAAGGAGTTAACTAGAAGCCAGTTATGTATGCTGTTAAAGCCCGTCTGGGCTATGATTTGTAGATCAGTCCAGGTATTGGCATCAAATAGGAGTACAGTGTCATCGGCATAAGTAATAATGGAACCGTTTGTGAGGGATATGTTACATAGGTCGTTGATAAAGACAAGGAAAAGGATCGGTCCTAGGATACTACCTTGAGGAACACCATAGGATATCTCTAGCTCATCACTAAGACATTCGCCTATTTTTACAGTCTGTAATCTCTCTGTGTAAGGTAGGAACGGAAAAGATCAAGTTGGGTGTCTCTGACTCCTATTGAGGAGAGCTTGTTGAGAAGAGCGGGGATAGGAACAGTATCAAAGGCCTTTGCCAAATCTAGAAATATAGCTAGTGTTTTTTTATTATTATTTAAATGATTGACTATTGTATTTGTTAATCGGAGAACAGCATCTGTAGTGGAGATGTGGCGACGAAAGCCAAATTGATGTGGGGAAATTAAGTTTTTATTTTCAAGATAGGGCAGAAATCTCCAATTTATCAGGCGTTCCAGAATTTTGGAAAGAGACGGAAGAACTGCTATTGGACGATAGTTGTTAGGGGAGGACCTATCTCCGCTCTTGAAGATTGGATGGATGATAGCCTTTTTAAGAGCACTGGGAAAAACGCCATGTTCAAAGCAGAGATTGAAAATATGGCTGAGAATAGGAGCCAGTTGGTTTGAGTACCGTTTGAGGATTACAGACGAGATACCGTCCCAGCCGGTGGCAGCGTGTGGTTTTAATGTCCGGATTGAGGTTATTATTTCATCTGGGTCGGTGTGGATGAGAGCAAAAGAGGAGGTTGTTGATGGAAGAGATTGTGTTTGAGATATTCGCGCAGATTGGGAATTTTTAATTAAATCGTCAGCTAGGTTCTTTCCTATATTTACAAAAAAACTATTAACATTGTTACAGGAGACTTTCGACGGTAAGGATGATAAAATTAACTGAGAGGGTATGGATTTGGGTTTAGTAGTATTTAATATTTTTTTAATAGTATTCCAAATAAGTTTTGAGTTTTTTCCAGCTTTTTGAAGTTCTGAGGATTCGAATTGTCTCTTAAGTTTCTTTAGTAATTTTGTACAAAAGTTTCGGTATCTTATATACGTTGTTTTGAAGACTTCATTATTCGGGTTTGTTTTTGATTGTCTGTGTAATCTATCACGATTACGGATACAACGTAGTAAACCGGGGGTAATCCAGGGTTTTTTAATTGTGTGCTTTCTGGGAATGTTTTTGGTGGTGGTATTGGTAGTTATGATATTAGATAGGGTGGATATTAGAACGTTTGTGGCGGTTTCGGGATCTAACATGGAAAATATAGGGGTAAGATCCGACTTTTCAAAATCTTTGTCTAAGTTATTGTAATTTATTGTTGAAGATAAAGTGGGTGATAAGTTTCTGGTGGGTTTTAGGTCCAAGGTAAATAAAATTGGGCAGTGATCGGTTGGATTGGTATCAAGGATTATGGTTTGTGTAGGTAGACGTGATCTCAGTATAATGTGATCAAGACAGCTATTTTCTCGGGTGGGTAGGTCGTGTGCTGGGAGAAGACCGTGGTAGGCTAGTCGGTTTAAATAATTATGCGAGCTGGCATCGAGCGCCGCGGGTGTTATGTCTACATTTATATCGCCGGCAAGGATAACAGATCTAAAGTTGGACAGAGATGAGATTATTTTGTCGAGAGCATTAAGAAAATTGTCTATGTTAATAGTAGAGGGTGAACGATAAATACAAATAATCGCTGAGTCGGTTCCTACTTTTATTAATAGTCCAGAAGCCGTTCCACACAGATTTAGTTCTTCGGACGTATGGGGAAGGTTGGATTTTAAGTACACAACTACACCGTCGTTTTGATTAAGGTGTGTATTTGTTTGAACAGTAGTATAGTTATCGAGCGTGGGAATTATACTGTTTGATAAGCAGGATAGCCAACATTCAGTAAAAACCAAAATGTCACAGCTGATGTTTAACCTAGATTGGAGTGTTAAAAAGTTGGAAAAGTTACAGTTTATAGATCGTATATTAAGAGACAATAGCTTTAGGTTATTGTTATTATTAGGTATAACGGAGTGCGCTAATTCTGGTGTACATTGGGTGCACGGTTGATAAATTGAATTGGTCCAGGTTGCGAAAGAAATCTGTTTGTTTATTAGCCATTTGAAAGGTAAGCATCTAAGACATGGTATTGTTTGGAAAGGTTGTATTTAGTGCGGTGCTGTTGGGGATTTTGGGGAATTAAAGTTTCTAGAAAAATATCAAGTAATTGGGTTAAGAAAAGGTAAGTATTGCGGGGGAGTGAAAAAATAACAAATAAATAGGGGTTGCCTATTGTACAGGCTGGATTTAAATGCGTATACATTAGTGTTTGTGTGTTGTATTTGTTTTGGTAGGTGTGTGTTTGTATGAGGAGTTTGTATAATGGTGTGGTGAACTTAAAATTAGGGATGAAGTGTGAATTTATACAATCAGCAATGAGAAAAAATCCAATAATGGAGATATTTAAATTACAATGTAGCTTAAATAGTCATTCCGTATTTAGGTTAGTTAGCGAGTTTAGGTGTGTTTCACTTTTGATCTGAAAATACGGGGTGTCTATGTTTTCTTTAACAAATATTCTGTCATTTGTGGTCCAGCAGAAGTTGTAGTGGCTTTGTTTGATGAAGTTGCGGGTTAGGTAAAACAGCCGTTTTGATGCTGTGGTCAGAAGTTCATCAATGAAGATCGGTGAAGCTGTTTCGGTGAAGCCAAGATGAGTGCTGTTCAGTTTAAATTCTTTTTCTTTATTTTTGTTAAATTTTTTGGCCATGGCAAGGTACCGTGACTTAACCAGTGTGTTTGAAAATTCTACTGTGAGGGTTGAGGTTTTCTGTTCCTTTTTGGAGGGTCCTCTCGTCACGTCTCGAATATCGCTAGAGGAGTAGTGCAGATTCAAGGTTTTCGATAGTTGGGAAATTGTTTCGTACAGCATTGCCTTGGTTTCCCTACTTCTTTTTGGTACGGCTCGAATTTCGATGGAGGTTTTTGTGTTGTGTCGTTCAAAGGAAGTTATTTTCTCTTGGATTGTGGTCAGTTCAGCGGCCATAAATTTGCGGTCAGCTTCCAGGTTAGATATTTGGGCATCGATTGTAGAAATTTGGTCAGATAAGAAAGACATAGTTTTTTGGATTTCTGTGTTGGTCGTCTCAATGTTAGAGGTTTGGACTTTTATAGTGAGCATTAGGGATTCCAATTTATCGAGACGATCAGATTGACAAGACATCATTGTTTGTATCATCGTTTTTAGTTCGCTGAAGTCGGAAGGTTCGGATTCCTCAGAACCTCTGACGGGGCGTTTGGCTCTCTGGATAATAAATCCTTCAGGGGAACTCATTTGATGGCTTGGTTCTTTATTTGGATAAGGTCGTTTTCTGATCGAGAAGAGGTGGTTTTTTGTCCAGATGTAGGTGAACGGAGCATGTTGCGACGTTACGATAGCTTGATCGGCACAATATATTACGGTCAATCTAGGTCTATTTGATCGGCAAATTTAGTCCATAGCTGCGTTTTATTTGCGATGAATACGGATGACTCACACGACCGACGACGGCAGAAGGCAGGCACGATCGACAGCAGGGTAGTAGGAGCGAGATGAATGATATAAGTGAGTCAGTACCTCTCTTTACCGGCAAGCGCAGCGCTCAGCAACGGGGCAAGAGCGAGATGAATTATTTCAAACCTCTCGGTTCCCCGAGGGTAGCGGGGGGCCCCTCAAGTCGCACTCGCGATTACTGACGCACGGGCGCAAGCACACCAATTTAAGCTTTAACTAACTGAAAATGCAAGCAAACTGTGATTAGATTAGTGAATAGTTGACTATTAAAATTAGCAAAAATAAATGAGGCAGCCGATAGCACGTCTGCTCACAGTCAAGTCTCGGACGGCCCCAAACAAAACGTAAGAGCTTTAGCTAGCTTGAATTTATTAATTTACTTTGTGCTCTGGGCCCATAACCTTTTGGTAATGGGAGCAGCGAAAAACGTGTGTACTGTATGACGATCATATATTGAATGAAACATTGAGTGAATCATCTTTATGAGTGGTAAATGAATGAACATTTTATAGATGAGTGAATGGAATTTTGTATTCCAATAATATTCAATTCAATAGCCGAAAAATTGGGCATTTTCATAAAAAAAAAAAATCTCGAATATCTCGAAAACGGTTAAGTTTAGGATGGGGGGTTCCATAGTAAAATCATTTAGAAATGATGTGTACTACACGCCCTTAACGGATCTAGGTCGACCTTTCCTGTAACCCTGTATACTTTATATTGCAGGTCTAAGAGGCAACCTCAAAAATCCGACATGGATACTGCTGCAGCAATAAATCTTCTATCTGCGGATTCAACTGAAAATAGGTAAGTGCCTAATCACCATAGATTGGAGAGAGAAAAACTCAGGAACGGCGCTAAACGAATTCTGCTTGTATGAGGTTACGGGCGAAAGCTAGTCTTTATATTTTTTCTCTTTGTTTGTCTGTCTATGAACTTTAAATTGTGCAAACATAATGAACTCTAAAAAATCTTAAGTAATGTGCCTAATATAGGATATATCCTCAATTTAGGAGATTTAATAAATTGAATGTAGAAATCATATACTGCGTAACTTTTGCAAAAAGCTACGAAGTCTAACTTCGGAAACAAAATATATTCTAGCTCACCGTAAAATGCTTAGTAAAGTTAAAATTTTGACGATGCGGAAATCAATTGTAAAATCTATAAAACATCACAAAGCCTCCGAAAAACCTCGAAATGTTGCTATAACAAGTCTTCATAATGACATTATTAACTCCGTAGCACATGCTTTCGGCGACCATAGAATGTGCCAAGAATATAATTGTACCAAAGACAAAAATGACAACAAAGAGCTGAAAAAGATCCAGAATTCAACATTAATATTCAGAATAAATGCGATTATTTCAAACGTTGCCTCTAAATCACGCAGTTTAGTCGAAGATGTTGACACAAACACTGTTGAGTGTTTTAATAGTGTCATTGCCAAATTTATAAGTGGGAAACGAATAAATTTTGCACTGAAAGGAGGTTACGAAGGGAGGTGCTCAGCAGCAGTTGTTTCGTTTAACTGCAAATCCGGACTTTCAGAAATCCAAAAAGCCTTTTTAAATAGAAGCCCTAAAGGCAGGGTTAAGATAATTGAAACAAGAAGAGCACAAAAACCAAAGTTAAACTTAGAGCATCCAGTACAAAAATACGGAAATTAAAAGAAATTAATCAAAAGCAACATGATTATGGTTCAGAGAGCTCATCACCAGATTTGTCTTCACATGACTTAAAGAAAGCAGAAAAAGAGTTCTTAAATAATTTAAAACTTCTTACTTGCGATAGGCAAGCTATCGAGAGAGCTACGGTTTTACAACGAGATAGTAGTGATTGGCTGGAAATACGGAAAAACCTAATCACCGCATCTAATTTTGGGCAAATATGTAAAAGAAAAGTTAGCATAAATACAGCTCCTTTGGTGAATAACATACTCTACCCAAAAAATTTAGCTGTTGCATACGGAATAGAGAACGAAAGGCAAGCACTTCAACAGCTTCAAATTCAAGAAAATATACTTATTATGCCTTGCGGTTTGTTCATTGATAAAACTTACCCATTTATTGGAGCAACTCCTGACGGATTAGTAGGCGATGATATGCTTGTAGAAATCAAATGCCCTATAACTGCTAAAAAAAGGATTAAAAAATGCAATAAAGCAAAATAAAATTCAAATATTAAAATACGACAGAAACACTTGTACCATCACAATAAATAAAAAATCTAATTGGTTCTATCAAATACAGGGCCAGCTTCATGTCACTGAAAGACGACTCTGTCTGCTCGGAATCTGGGCCGGAGAAAATGAAACCGTGCTTACAAAACGCATTGAAAGGGACGATAATTTCTGGAAAACGCAAATGGAGCCAAAGTTGGTAAAATTTTACATGAAATATTTGATGCCGGAAATTGTAGATAGTAGACATGCACGTGGAATGTCAATAAGAACGTTGACCTTACAAGATGACAAAGAAAATGTAAACTATGTAGACTCCCGAGCCTCACCACCACCTGAGCCACCAATGGGAAATGTACATTCTCTAGAGTCCATAGTCTTAACATCTCCTGAACCACAAATACATTTACAACCGGGTACTAGCACACGGGAAATTAATTTCGCAGAATTTTGAGATAATATATAATAATATTTTATAAATTTGTTTTATTTGACACCCTTTATATTTTTAAGCTAAACTTTTCGAGATTTTGTGACTAATCAGAGTATATGAATAATAATAATAATATCTGGTACATTTTTTTACACTTATTGATCTACAGCCCCAAATAAGGATTCTCTGTATCTTGAGTACTAGACAATGATATATATATACTTATAAAGATACATATTATACCTAGATAGATAAACAACCATGACATGGGAACAAACATCCGTGCTCATCACACGAATATTTGCCCCTAATGGGACTCGAACCCGGGTGTCGAATGATCTTTGATAAAATTCTCAAACAAATCTGAGTAGGTTTGAGACCCAATGTTTGTTAGGTTCAATGTTGTTACGTATATTAAATAACGACTTATGTGCCTGGTTGATTATTTTCGATTAATTACTTAATTTATTAACGAAACTCTAATTAATCACTACCGTAAACAAAGTTTGTATTATATAATTATAAGTCAAATAAAGTTATTATACTGCTTATTTCATGCACTGTGTCGCTGGTGAGGTCATGTGAGTTCACTGCCGCTGCGCCCGCGCGAAGTATATTGTGCGCGGCCGAGACAGCGCTGAATGCCTACTTTTACAGGATTACAGGGCCTTCAATGTTGCAAAAAACTTGCCCAGAAAGTGTTTTGCAAACTAATGCTACAATACTAACATGTCCAATGTTCAAATAATATTTCACGTAGAGTATCCGAACAAGAAGCTACAAAAAAAAACAAAAAAGGGGTGCCAAAATCTGTTTCTTTTACATTTATTATAATTATTTTGCAACATAAATTACCAATATAATTTAGATTATCAGGCGTGAGTGACGCTACGTTTTATATCAATATCAACAAATGACACGACACGAGTCAGCAATTTTACTTCCAATGGGTACCTCTCCCATTAGAAGGTCATACATCATTTCTTCGCAAGTTGATCACTCTGTGGCTGCGCTCCGTAATATTGCCATAACTCGATTGCTTTATTCGCGACCACCTCTTCACATTCTTCTGGTATCTGTAACAATAAAATTGAAAAAAAAACATTTGGTACACTTTATTGTCGTGTGGCAACATTTTGTTTTTACTTTTTTACTAAAGCAACGGGCCAAGATGTCTGTGATTGTCCCGGCGGGTGACTAAATGCCACTGTGATACTCATTGAATCTACCAACACTCGCTCACAGTAATTTTAGTAAATGAGAAGATGTAGAGGCTTCTCGACGTGGACGGACTCGACATCAAGGAACCAAATCGAATGGAACAAAACTGTATGACGACGAGACTTCCCACGATATTATATCTGGCTAACAGTCAAGTCGGGATCTCACTGGTGGTTGCGGACCTTGCGGACCGAGTTTTTGCCGAGCAGTGGCTCGATGGGGTTGATGTATATTATTTATAATAATTATTATGGAATATTAGTACTTGTTTAACTAAACATATATTTAAGAGATCTAAAAAGTTTCTTCGCTCTCTCTCCCACAGTCGTCTAATGTAAAGAATAGGCTAAAAAGTCGTTTTCTAAGCATGTGTTATCATTTACAGAATATATATTATTATTTTTTAATTTTGAATGTTTTAATGACGATGATGATGATGATGAAATCAATGATATCATATTTACCTCAGAAACGCATTTGAGGACTTGCTCTGGACTGTCCGCCTTCAGTATGCACCGTCGAAGAGTGATGAGCAGCATCACAGCAACGAAAGACAGAATCTTGGGTGCGCCGCCACATAACTTATCCCAGATTCTGTCAGAACAAACGAAATAAATCTCACTTGATGCTTGTTTTATTTTAGTAAGCACGATTGTTTTACTTTTGATCCATATTTGGGGGAAAATACCAGATGGAAAATTTAGTTCTCTAACCGACTGAGTCACCCTGCTCTCGCCAGCCCCCGTAGCAGCTCCATGCGACTCGCGATGACCGCGCATTTTATCGAGTCTAAATGTAAAAATTCGCGATTCACTCATAAAAAAATAAGATGTGATAAAATGCACGCTAAATTCGAGTCGCACTAGGCATGCTACGGGGGCTGGTCTGAGTTAGCAGACATACAGGGTCATTTTCGGACCCTAGCCATAATTAAATATGATTTATGAAAAGAAATGTTTGGTAAAACAAAACTTCGCTGCTCGCGGTAAACAAACGAGTATGTAATGGAGAATAATATTAATTTGTGTTTGGAGAATTGGCGAAAAAATGTAAAATATACAGGGTGTTTGGTGACGGGCGAAAGAGTTAGTCTACGCTACGGAAGTCGACTCTAGAGAAGACTGATCCCAACGGATACAATCAGCATTTGCTGTAAGTAAAGAGGAAATTCGCTTACGAACTAGCACCGTAGAAATAAGGAATCGACATTCCGCGTGCATACCCAATGAAGGTTGGCAATTCGAGCAAGATTTGTATATATTTTGAAGTAAAACTTCTTTACGCACACGCTTGACTTGGGGAGTAAGCTGGCCAATGCGTGACGAGAGCGTTACGAAAAGTGTGATCGGGCGAGGCGAACGAGAGGTGCGCGCGCACATTTTCTTTCTCTCTTCCTCTCATAGCCAGACACAGTGCAGGAGATGTATTTTTGAAGCATTAGAGCTAAAGTAGTTTTACTTCAGTTGTGTGGTCTATTTTTTAAATAATGTGATTAAAGAACAATTGAAAATTTATTTCTACCTTAAAAATCATGTTTATTCTTATATACCTGTCAAATATCAGCTGTATGCATACCGCCCGCCCGATATAAAGTTGGCAAATTAATGAACTTAGTAATGGCTTTTATGTCATTTTTGTAAATTATTTATTATATATTATTATGTAAGAAGATAGACTAGCGAACTTTTTTTTAAACTGTCAAGAAAAAAGCCTCGTTTAGTTTTTTTATTATTGAAAGTCAAAGACGACTCGTTACTGAATTTCACTTCATGAAAAAACATTTGTGAGTCAATTAAAAAATAACTAGATGTTAATTTCCAGTATTTTAACTACAAAAGAACCGTACAACATTACACAACTAGTAACAGTAAATAATTGCAGGTTTTATTAATATTTTTTTTATTTATTAATTTTTTCAAAAAAGTAAAAAAAAAAAACGTTGAGACAAAACTTTTTTTTTTGTGAACCTAGGAGATAGCAAACGACCCCTTCTATCCGCCATTTTAATTTGGCAAACGATGCACCAAACACTCTGTATATATGGGTAGTTTTTATGTCATAAATTGATTGTAATACTATGACGTGAAAAAACTTGGCTAGGAGTCCAAAAATAACTCTGTATACTAGACAACACACAGAAATCATCATAATCATACCATTACATACATCAAACAAGGATCCGGCCACATAATATAGCAATTTTACCTGAAAATAAAATTGTTATTATACATACTTACCTGGCTTTAAGCCTAATATTGAGAGTAGCATACTTGACTTCCTTTCCGGTGCGACGAATTTAGCCCTAAACAGCTCACTTCCTGTTTAAAACTCCTAAAATACATGTCATATCCGTTTTGAACCTCAGCAACATTGCGCGCGTAATGTTTCAGAAATGGCGGCAATTGTAGCCAGCGTTATTGCGCGCGCTCAATTTTCAGGACATTGGCAACTCAATAAAGAGCTGATCGTGTCTAAGTATGTGTCACGATCATGCAATGCACAGTAATGTGCACAGCAGGCAGCGATTTACCTAGGCTTAAAGCCAGGTAAGTATGTATAATAACAATTTTATTTTCAGGTAAAATTGCTATATTATACCTGACGTTACCTGGCTTTAAGCCTAATATTGAGTAGTGTTTGGTATCGACTGCTGAGTTAAAAACGCCAATGTGATATGACTAGGAGTTCATTTATGGAAACCTTATATAAATTATGATACTGAATGTGTATGGATCATCGTGTACGTGATGAAAAGATAGGCTGCGCAAATGCAACTCAAAAATAAGGCAAATAGATATAAACAAACACAGACTTAAGAAAGGTGATGAAGTCATCTTTTGAAGCCAGCCGAGTTCCGGGCTGGCTAGGTTAGACTTGGTTAGTTAGTTTCTGGCTATCAAGACTCATCTGATCTATATGAATCTAAGAATATGCAAAGCTTTACCTCCAGTAGGTTTTCCCTTTAGTCATCACTTACGTACAAGTTCACCGAGATTGGTGCTCGGTGGTTGGCTGCTAGTTCGCCATTCTGTTCGACGACTACCAAGACTGCAGCTGTGAGGTCAGGATATCAGGTCGGTCGCCTGACCTACGAAACTCGGAGCTAGAGACGTAGGCTTGCCGAATCGAATACGTGTGAAAATGAGTTATTATACCTTGCACAGGGCCAATCTGATTTAAACACAAAACATTGATGAAATTAGTGATTAGCAGTAGGTATAATCAAATTACAATTGCTGTATTTTGAATAGGGAGTGCGCCTCCTGGATGCATTACCACTGATTATGTACTTCCACATATGATTGGTCTTTGCAAAAGACTGGCGAACAACTCTGTAATCTGACTTTAATGATAAAGTTACTCAATTAATCTAAATACCTTTTCGTATCACTTCTGAGAAGAATAGCTAGATGTGGCTGATTCTATTACAGGAGCTAGTGTGGCTATCTGACTACACTGAAGATGCTTCTACAGTGGGCAAGCATAGTGAAAAAGACAAGTTTACGCGTCATAAGCATATTTGTAAATGCCTACAGTGATAAAGAAGTTTAGTATCCATCGTATTCAATTATCATTGATCAGATACCTAATACAAGTATCTGAACGCGTTTTCATTATTAACCGCAGCTGTGTAGACAACATTAACTGAAACCATGTTACCTAGGACTGGACCATAAAAGTCAAATTTACATACTTCATTGGGATAATCACAATTCACAATTCTTTATTGCACAGAACATTACACCAATACAATTATACACGAAATTAAAAGGCAAAGGCGAGCTTATCTCTCAACAGAGATTTCTTCCAGCAAACCTATCTGGATAGGATACATATAAAATGAAAAGGGTAGTCTAGTGCAATTAAATACTTACCAAATACCAATAAAATATGATACTTACTATAAAAATACATATAATCAAAGAAATAGTAGATAAAATAAGAATAAACAAATAATAATAATAAATAGATAAATACAATTACATACTTATATATACAATACCTATGATGAAAGAGAAAGTAAGTGCTCTTTCAAGATAATATAATAATATCCATAATCCAGCATGGCCATAACATTATTTAAAATAATAATGTGTAATGGTTATAAAAGTTTTGAAATACTGTCATTATGCTAGTTCACTGGTAGAAATACCAGGTTGGTGTCCTAACATAACATAGCGTCACGCCTCTTCCCATACGGGGCGGCAGAGGCACAATGGCGCCCACGCTCAATATGCTAATGTATATCATGCTCAGTCCGATATTCAATACTCCATTGCTACTTTATAATTATTATTCATTTACTATGTAGGTACTCTACGGAACAGCTGTAGAAATATTAAGGAACTCTGCTTGTGGGCTGTATGCCGCACCGGCCACATTCAAGACACATTATGGTTAGATTACCTCGATTTCGTCGACTTGGTTAAAGCTGCCTTTGCTGTTCGCTTGGGATATGTCGAAGTAAAGCGACTATTGAGAAACAACTAAATAAATAGTGGAGATGTGAAAAAATCACGATGTATATATAATCTCAAATTTATATTAATGTCCTGAGAGACTCGAGGACTGTGATCAGCTCCTTTTGGATAATATACTGAAAAGTGCATTCTTACAGGCACTTACCTAGTGAATTATGAAGACCTGCGCGGTCCAGTGACACGTAGGTCATTTGTGAGAAGTAATGTAGATAACTTCTCTATATGGCTCCGACAATATCCTGGTGGATAACTGTCTGAATAATATTAGCAGACTATATCTTTGGATAATGAATCTGAAAGGTGACTGCTACAATGATAATTGTCTGAAGCAGTGAAGTAGGCATATTGCCGACCATATACTGCCGGATTGATGAAAGTAGTCGGGTTGAAAAACGACGGCTCTGTTAGATTGTAACGCGTTGTTATATTAGGGGTTGGAGGAAATCAGCTAGGTAGGTACTCAAAGTTCCTTAACAATGTGGTTTAACTTATTAAATGTAAGACCAACACCACAATAAGAGTAATTTATGATTACCCTTTTACCCTTTGAGTATTGTATTATATAGATAGCCGGTCCTCCAGCCACATACCTAATGTTTAGAACTCCCTTTTAATCCCTTTAAAGCAGCAGCGCTAAAATGGAAATTATTGATTTCAAAGTAAAGAAAGTTACATAAAGTAATTAGTATAAATGGAATATAAAATAGTGTTGATTTTATATTTCTTCGTCACTGGCTTAAAAAGGGTTAAGATATCACGTAAATGAGTAAAACTTTATAATAAAACTGTAGGAAAATTGTTTGCCTCCACTCTGTCCGCCTCGTTCTACCAACATCAGGCGATGTTTCTGTATGAAAATGTCGCTTTGAACCTTGCACAGATGGAAACGTTGCAGAGACTGAGTTAGATCTCAAGTTTCGCCGGGATACTAGAAATGCACGACAACCAGCCATCAGATATCTACATCTTTGCGCAAGATGTTTAATTGAACAGTCTCGCATAGACTGATTCAATTCATACTCACACGAGCGTTTAGTAGCGATGTCCCCTTACGCGCAGGCACTACCGGCATAACCGCGAACGGCTGACATAACTGCATGGCAATGTCGCCTTAAACCTTGCAGGTGGACTAAGTTGCAGAAACTGCTTCAGCGGTATCTTACCATCGAAGATTGATCAACAGGTCACTTCACGCGGGATTTTCAATTTCTCTGTAGCCAAGCCGCGCTGATTGGTGTACTCATGGCGCTCAGACTGGGCTGCGGTCCCAACACGTGGCTGCCGCTCGTAGTCGCCGCGTCGTCGTTCGCCTCCTGCCTCCCTCCGCGCACGCACCAGCCTTGCGCAGGCTGGCGGCCCGGAGCCGGCTCCGGGCGGCGGGGGCGCGTCACCGCTGCGCGCGGGCGCGGGCTAAGTGTAGCAGGTGGTCGAACTCACGAAAATGCACGCAGTCGCCGTGTCGTCGTTTGTCTCCTGACTCCACTCCGCGCGCGCGCCAGCCTTGCGCAGGCTGGCGGCCCGGAGCGCTAGCCGGGCTCCGGGCGGCGGGGGCGCGACACCGCTGCGCGCGGGCGCGGGCTTACCTTCTCTGTTTGCCTTGCTCTGGATGGCAAACTCACGAAAAATCTCCAGGTTTCTCCTTCCTCGGACATAAAATCTGTAAAACTGGGATAAGTTATGGACTATCCACCGAGGGCAAAATCTTGCACGAGGTTATCATTACGCGATGGTCGTGAATGCATTGAGTATAGATTGAGTAGAGATCCACTCATCCAACATCAATAGTTCGCAATTGATAAGAATCGATTTTATTATTTTCCCCCTCGGAAGACCTCTCGTTGATTGCATTACATACCTTATCCCTGTAGCCGGAATCTGCTTGGTGCTAAACAAGCCAAGACATGACCGTCGAAAATATCCCTTTTTGCGCCTCCTTCTGCTTCATCAAACCATGTGGTACTACCATGGGCGGTCACTACGTTCCCGCCAAGTATGATTGCCATCGAAGGACTTGGCGCACTCGAGTTCAATGAACCCCAGCACAGAAAAATAAAAGTTTGTAACTCATGCGAACGGCAAATACCTAACCTGATTGGATTGGATTTACTTATGATTTTCTCGGCGTGAGATTCGGATAAATGCAATGTTTGTACTTTCGAGGGTAGTTACAAATAGCTACTTATAAATATCACTCCTATATCAAAGGGAGTGATATTCCTATCAAATTCAATGTCAGAATTAAACATATCTTATTGCGAGATTGTGTGAGTTACTAAACATTGCATCACTCGATCGGTTTAGCATACGATCATGCATTGCCGAGATGTTACTAGCTGAATCTTGGAACGATTTTTCCAGATTACTTGTCCTTGAATTCTTTCTTACTCCCCCGATGTCTTCTCCTCCGGCTGCTCCTCCTCTCCGGAGACGTGGAAGTGGAACTGCTGTAGCGATCACTCCTCGATGATTCACTACGCGGGGCTATTTACCGCGGTTTTTATTATACGGATTATTTTTATTGCTCTTACACTGAACAATTAGCACTATAACCGTAACAAAATTCCAAGGATATTTCGAAAAGTAACTTGGAATATTTTCAAATTTGTTAAACGCGTGCGCACGGAAAGAAATCCAAAACGCCAATGACCTGAAAACTGAGCGCGCGCAATAACGCTGGCTACAATTGCCGCCATTTCTGAAACATTACGCGCGCAATGTTGCTGAGGTTCAAAACGGATATGACATGTATTTTAGGAGTTTTAAACAGGAAGTGAGCTGTTTAGGGCTAAATTCGTCGCACCGGAAAGGAAGTCAAGTATGCTACTCTCAATATTAGGCTTAAAGCCAGGTAACGTCAGGTATAATAGAAAAAATAGTGTGTTTCTATTTCGTGGATTCGGCATATTTGGTTGTGAAAAGCCCGTCGGGTACAACGCTGGGCCGCCTTTTGTGAAACCGGCCTTGCGTTCCCAGTCACGTCAACAAAGACATCATCGCTCACGTGACGTTACGACCATTATGCCCGTTCCGAGTGGGAAATGACGACCATCATAGATATCCATTCGGAACGCTTTGAACGCGATGGTAGACGTTGACACTGACAGGTGACAGTATTATAAATAACCCAACTTTTGTTAGTTACTGTCATTAATAGTCGTAGACAGTCATAATAGTTATATTTTAGCTTTGTTTTGGGTGAATAAGTGAAGAAATTAACAATAATGGAGCGCAAGGAGTCGCTGCTGGTTGCTGTTCTAAGTTTTATTGTCACCTGTCAGCGTGACAGCTGTCACTTCGTCGTTAATGATGTCATTCATGACGTCATATCAACCATTTTAAGCTATCGCTGTCACGGTAAAACTCATTCGGAACGACCTCGCAGACACTATAATCGATGATGGTGCGACTCGGAACGCACTGAAACAGGGAGGGGAGAATGTTGTTTTTTGTGACATTGGCAGCTAGTATGATATTTGTGATTTGACAGTTCCAACTTTTTCGGGGCAGTCAGAGTACTTTGGGGGCAGTCAACGCAGCCGTATTAGCAAAATAGTATTTTTTCTATTCTATTTCTATGGCACCATAACAGTTGGGTTGGAGTTAGGAGTTTTCCGGCGTATTTTGGAGTTTGTTGTGGAAACATTCAACTCTATTGGTAAGTATTTTGATAAAGTTTACTCGGTCTAAGCCCACCCACCCGAGCCAAGTTCCTGGATCATTCAATAGTTACTCTTATTATTTTCTCTATCAGCAAACTTACTCTATCCATTCTCTATTGCACAAAATCATCGATGACAGACAAACAACAATGAGGAATAATAGACAAAGGCGAGCTTCGGTCAGTGTCAAGGTTTTTTTTTCCTTGACTCCCCCTTATCTACACTCCAACCGCGAGCTTCTCTTTAAAACTATGTACTAAGGGAATTTATTTATCAACCATTACGGTTGTGCCCTGATAAGATAACAATTTGACTCATGAACTAGAGGCTGTAAGACTATATTTAGTAATTTTATCTCTGTTTGTACATTTCATGTAGGTAGGTAAACCTATGGATTATTGTTTCAGGAAAATAATGTCGAACATTGTAACTCCAGCAGCTTTGTTGAAAGATCTGGATATAGACAAAATGGTTGATACCACACTGGCTCAGGTATGTTATGAGGGATTTATGTTTTATTTATTTAGCCTTGATTGTGTCATACAATATAGTTATAGTAGGTATGATATGTTTTCTTTTGCGCTCAGCACTTCTTGGCTTTTATCTGCACATATCGGAAGATAATACACATTTCTGCATATTCATCACAATATTTCTTACCTTATATATAAATTATACATAAACTTATGTATAATTTATATATAAGGTAAGAAATATTGTGATGAATATGTGCAAGAATTATTGTGCATGTGTTGAAAATAGTACTTGTACTATTTTCAACACATGCACAATAATTCTTGATTGAATTTTAATTACATTTAGATTATGAATAGATTAATTTAAATAAACAAATATATTTATTATATACAGTAGAATCTCACTAATTCGGCACTTCAATAGACCGATACATCAAATAATCCGGCACCCTCCATCTGCGCCTCCTTCACCCCTCTACACCTATGTGCTCGGTCGTCTAGCTCTATCCACAAAACTTATCATGTGCACTTGCATAAGTTGTTCCCTGTTGTTTTGAAGTGAGAATAGTGTGTAACGGAAACACAAGATTAGTGAGATTCTTCTATATAGGTATTTTTTTTAATGATTATTCATTTTGTTTTATTGCACATTTATTTTGGTCAGCCTGACCTGGGACATAGGCCTCCTCCAACGAGTTCCTGTCGTTCCTATCTCTGGCTTTCCTCCTCCAAGGAGGATCGGCAGCTTCTTTTATGTCATCCACCCATTTTCAAACTGGTCTGCCTTTCATCTGATATCCTTCTCTGGGGTAACAATCCATTAATTTTTG
Source organism: Argyresthia goedartella (assembly GCA_949825045.1). Taxonomy (NCBI): domain Eukaryota; kingdom Metazoa; phylum Arthropoda; class Insecta; order Lepidoptera; family Argyresthiidae; genus Argyresthia; species Argyresthia goedartella. The sequence continues at coordinate 27,805,501 of OX463831.1, forward strand.
AGTCCACTTCTGAACTGTTTTGCGTATCATATGCTGATTTATTAATCAAGTTGTAAATAAGGGTTATTGAAGTGAGAACGGGGACAGTAGTTAACATCTGCGATACTTAGATCACGTCCGCCTGCATGTTCCCCTGGCAATTTTGTTATTCTGAACCAGACCAACCTGCCTTGTCTTGACCAACTTAACCTCAAAAGAGTTCAGTATGCCAATAACAAAAGAAGTGAGAAGTTGCTGCTTTAACAATGTTTTATTTTATTTCAGAATTATTTCAAGAAACACAACTTTGAGTTTCGGCCAGTTTATTCGGATCAACAATGTGGAAAAGATTTTGGTCTTGATAACCAAAATAATAACATTTATAAGCCGGCCAAATTTATAAGTTGGCCAGAAATAGAAAGCAGGACTCCAATAGATGCAAAAAAGCTATTTTCAACAATAGCAAGTGAAGTAGAGTCGAATGCTGAGTTGTTTGCCCAAATTGCATATCTGACAAGGAATGCCAAAACAGATGATATCACCAAGTATGACATCAAACTAATTGCAAACCAATTCCGTTGTTTGGCTTATAAAACTAAGAGGCCATTAAACACACAATCACCAGGTATGAATTTAGGGTATCTATTTTCTTCCATTTGAGTTGAAGGTATGAAGATTCACTCTGAAGTCTGATGAAAAAATTCTAATTACATATTCAAATATTTAGTCAGCAACAGCAAAAATTTGCCCGTTATCAGATGCACTGTAAAGGAGTGTTGTCTTTCCACAGGTAGGCCGTGGAAACAAATATGTTTATATGAGAATGTGCCTTTAGCCTTTTTGGCTGAGGTGGCCCGATGTATGTTCAGGGATTACCCAGTAATCATACTATATTCGCTGGACTGTGCTGCTTTGTGTCATTTGTTTGTGGAATTATGTTTCAAAGCTGGGTAAGTTTAATAATAATATGAAAAATTTCATGTGTGTAAGGTTAAGGCGATACCTCGACCGTGCAAAGGTCCCCGTTACTCCAGGCGGAAAGACCCGCAGTGTGAGAGGGACGGAATCGGGAAAAAATGAAAAAACGTAGCGCTAAACTACAGAATAATTGTTTAAAATAAACTACGCTATTTTGTTCAAAAGTTTTTAAGGAGATTTTGCGAATACATAATATCTACATTTTTAACGCAGTCACACAATGAAATTAGTTAGGATTTCAGAATTACAGGAAAAAATTATTTAGAGGTGATTTCGTAATTAAATTCTATCGAGAAAATTTCATCCAATCGCGTTTTTGTTTTAGTGAAAATCTTAATCACATACCTACCCAATAAACGTTAACCCAAAAATCTAATCTGGGGATGACTTCATGGTGGAGTAAATGGATTCGAAAAAAAACCCATTTTTTTTTCGTAGCACCTTAATAGATTGAAAGGTGAATAATAAAAAGGAGTGAATAAAAACAGAATAGCGCAAATGACCATGAATAATGGAATAAGTTACATGAAATGAGCGATAAAAATACCAAAATGCGTGACAAAATTATTGAATTACGCTATTAAATTACAGAATGGTTTAGCGCACTCTCATTGGCTAACTAAAGACTGTCTGGGCGAACTGGTGAGTCAGGTTAGGTGAATGATAATATGATTAAATGATGGGACTGTATGGGGTTAATCTCGCTCAACACAGACCTTGCTGTTAATATTTTTTGTAATTATTTATACCTGCTTCTTAATTATGATAATGATATGTATATATACATAGTCAGGTCATAAGTTCTGTCACATGTGCAATATGAAATAATTTAGACATGTTTATTATTTATGTAATTATTTATATAGCAAAATGAACTTAATAAAACATAGATTCTTATGGTAATAAAGTTTATTCAAAATGACCCCCGCGATTTTGAATACAGGCCTTTATTCTGCGCGGCCAGTCGTCTATCGCAGTACGAACGAGGTCCATGTCAATATCGGCGGCTGCCTTAATCAAGGATGCCTTGAGTGACTCCAAATCAGGATGAGGCTTTGAGCAGGCCTTTTCCTCCAAGTGTTGCCATATCTTGTAATCTAACGGACTCAAATCTGGACTGCAGGAGGGCCAGTCTTCGTGCCGGATGAAGTCGATTTCACGCGCCGCCAGCCAGTCTTGTGTGCTTTTCGCTCTATGAGCTGGCGCAGAATCTTGTTGGAATACTCAGTGCCTGTTATTAAACATGGTATGAGAAACAGGTTCCACAAGGTTCTTGAGGACTGTATTTTGATACACAACTGCATTCGTTTTTACGCCTTTCTCACAAAAATGTACCTCAGTTAAGCCCCAATAAGAGACTCCCAACCAAACCATGAGCGAGGATGGAAAATGACCTCGTTAGACACGCGGAATACGGTTGCTCGCTTCTTCACTGCTGTGTGCGTACGCCTTATCATTTTGTTTGTTGTAGCTCTCTTCCACGGTGAAAATTTTTTCATCCGAAAAAAGAATTTCCCGATGCTTTTTTCCCGCGTACCGCTTCAACAAAGCGCGCCATCTCTTCAGTCTCAGGTCCATTAAACGAGCGTCCAAACGATGTCCTGTTTTTCTTCGATATACCCTAAGTCCTAAGTCTTCATTTAACACCCTTTTCACCGTGGTCCTGCTTAACCCCATCTGAAGGGCCAACAGTTTCTGCTTACGTATGGGATTTCTTTGAATTCGCGCCTTCACAGCTTTTATCACTGCTGGAGTCCTAACAGAGCGAGGGCGACCACTTCTTGACCTGTCATCTACACTAGAGTCTTCATTGTATTGTTTTATGGTACGATAAACGAATCTTTTGGTTATATTCAAATTTTTCAGTAAGTCGAAAATCTGAATTGGCGCGTAACCGCAACGATGCAACGCAATAACTGCGACACGGTCTTCTTTAAGTGTCCACTCCATATTTAAAAATGAGGAAAATTCTAAAAAGTACACATTTTTATTTTCATGAAAAATTCGAAATTCGAATTCAATAAACTTTTTTGTGGCCAGCGTTCTAAATTCAAAAGTTTTTATTGTGTGACAGAACTTATGACCTGACTGTGTATATATGTATAAGCACAAGCTATTTTTAAAAGAGATCTAAAATCAATCTGTGGGAGTTTGTACGCCCTGCTTCTCCCGCAGTGGTCTAATGTAGAGTAGTGGCAAATAATGACGATTGCTAAGTATATGTAAATATCTACAGTAATAAAGACATTTGGAAAGGAATGATAAAAGGGTAGTCCGAAGCGAAGCCCCAGGGTCGGCTCTAGCCCATATGCAACCAATACCCTGGCAACCTCTAGTCGGCGTGCAGTCTAAAGTTAATAGATACTTAACTTATATTTTCACCAGTGAAATTCGGGTGCAATTTTAAATGATGTCGGGAAGCAATAGGCACACGAGTAAAAATATTTTTTAGGAAAGAAGGAATTTTACATTTACAAGAGTAAAATAATGCTCAACTATTTAGTTATTTTAGAAAATCATGTATGTAAGCCAAAAAAACTAACCTGAGATGTGATATAATGTATTAATTTTCGGTACTAGTTTATCAAACCTGTAGGTACCTATACATACCTACATAGCTGACCTTTGTAACTAGTAGTAGTCAGATGCAAATCTAGTGCAACCTTCATATCTGTCAACATAGGCAGATTCATTAGTATTTATAGTTGAATATTTAAATATAATAAAGAGTCTATATAGAAGAGAGCAGTGAAGCCAGATACATATATACATACAGGTATATACCTAGCCTTGGGTACAGGCGAGAGCTCCATCCTCTTCAAACCCTTAAATTGTGAAAACTGGTTTCAACTTGAATTGCAAGTAAAATATAATACCAGGAGCTCTATTTTTGAATCACTCGTGTCGTGGCGAGCGCTTGCCAAGCGCAACGATTGGTTCATATCACTCGACGTAACTAAGCTCCAACAATCGTATCGCTTGGAGAGCGCTCGCTTCCGAGGCGAGTTATTCAAAAATAGAGGGGCATGTGGAGGGTACGGGTAGGTGTTAGTTTAACATTAGAACAAAATAAACATGGATTTTAAACCCGTTTACAATTTATAGATAGTTTATCTAACGGTTTTTACAATATTATGGTAAAATCTATGATAGAAACATTTATTTGCAGGTGTACGACGGCTGAATTACAGTGCTGGTATGAAACAGTAGAACCTGGGACTATATGTAAACTGCGTCATGTGGAAGGTTGGTTGTGCGTATGGGAAAAGGCGTTACGCTTGCTATGTTATGTTGTCTGTCATAATTGTATGACCCTCAAATGAACCAAATGGTATAGGAGTATGATTTAATTGATCACCTAATAAATGCCTTTTGGTCCCTAAAACTATGATCACCTAAATAATGTGTCTTTTAAGTAGTTATTAGATGGGTCCTAAACAGTGATCACCTAAATATTAGATTTGTCACTTAAATAACAGGTTGGACAGCGAAATTAGATCCGTCCACTAAATAATCGATTTATCACCTGAATAGATCTTTCACCTATATAATAGATCTGTCACCTAAATAGTGGTAGTTAGCAAACATTAATTATATACAATATTTCACATTAATATTTAATATTCCTATTTAAAAATGGATGTAAGTAACAAAAGCAATTATTTGATAAATTGTGAATTTCCGGATGATTACAATTTTCAGAGCGCGATTTCTCAAAGACGAAATTCAATTGAAACCTCAAGAGTTTTACTTGGTTTTGTATCTTTGTTCTAGACTCTAGACCAGCCATACTCAACCTATTTTTTGTAAGGGCCGCAATTCCAACAAAAATGTCTTTTCCGCCTTCTAACCTAAAATAGCACCTTCGCCGCTTGATTTTGGGTTCTAAGGCGGAAAAATTATATTCGTAACTCGTTCGAAAAGGCTTCTTTCCCAACCTCGCCACGACATCGCCTTCGGCTCGTGCCGTAAACTTCTCGCTTCGTAAATATAAGCTTATGCGAACTCGTACGAAATGTACTTACTAATTATTATTGTACTCTGCCTAAAATCGCATTTTATGCACGAGGTGACTGCCTTAATGAAATTGTTTAAACAAACAATTTTAATGAATTTACTTTAATTTATGTGCATTCTATGTTCCATGGTAAAAAAAATAAACTAAAACTAATAAAATCAAGTATTATATTAACAAAAGCATTTAAAAAATCATTGTATGACTCGACAGTATAAAAATAACAGAAAAAAAAGTGGCAGGAAAGAGACTGCCTTGTTTTTGACTTTTATTTAGTTGTTTTCTTTGCATCTTGTTTTAAGAATTATTTTTTATTATTTTTTACGAATTATTTTTATCACTGACTAAGTAAACAAAGAGTTTCAGTTTTCTGAGATTAGGATTATTGTTGTTTGTTTTGAGTTATTTTTTAATATGACAAATCCAGGGCCGGCCATAATCATGTTGGCGCCCCGGGAGCGTCAAACATTAGGCGCCCTTCTATATCCTGCTTATGCTACAAACGTAAAGAGTAATCAACAAGCCCTTTTATGAGTTGCGGCACAAGCTGCCACTGAACATGGCTATCAAGTCGAGTAATCAAACGAGTTATTAACAAGTCTGCTATCAGGGGCTGGGTTCAACACTCCATGGAGTCACGTAATGAGCTACCATAAAAGGTGTGTTATGATATGAGAAGCGGTGCAAGCCACCCCTGAATTTTAGATTGCTCACAAATCCAGAATAAACAAAAAAATCCTGTTACAAGGGTGTTGTAATCCATCCCTGAAACACAGCTAACAAGCTCAGGAACAATTCTGTATCTATTTGGCAACTCAAATATACAATAGCGTACCCAAAAGCATTCAGGCCAACCTACACAATATTTCTGCAAACAACTTTTTTCGTGGCTCGTTGAAGAATCATTCTTTAGACGACCATTATTTTACTCCAAATCAATTAAATAATTGCTTCATTATTATATGAAATTGATTATTATAATTAAATAGTAAATAATATTAATAGGCTTGTATTTGATCGTTCAGCAAAAATACTGATTTTCACAGCAAAAAAGAATCAGCAATAATATTTTTATGTTTTAAGTATTTTTGTTGTTCTTACATGTTAACCTAATACGAAGGATAAAGGGGCTTCGCTTCGCTCACCCCCTTTACCCTTCACCTAAGTCCTAAACTACCGCAGTATTTTGCCCTGATATTTGGTGTGCAAATCAGTATTATTGATGTGCAGTTTAATATTTCCCATATATATAATACAATATACATGAGATTGTATTTTTTTATTAGTGTTTAGGTTAAATGAACATTTGCACGCCAATAACTGACTAAGTGGGTTTGTAACTACTTTTAAATGAAACCAACCTATGTAACCACATAAAGCAAATAAATGAATACTGAATACTGGAATATGATATCCGTGATGATCATGTCAACAGGATCATCGCTAGGCAGTGTGGCTGTCGTGACTGAGAAGACCAATATGGATTCAGCAGTGAGCGCTGTAGTCGATGGCACAGGTGACCCCAAGGTAAACTAACCAACCAATCATATCATACCACTTGAATTGTTAATCTACGAAAGAGTATCAAACATTATCGGCATATCTGACGGGCCGACATTTAGAATTTTTTGATTTTTGCATAATTGCAGACTGCCTTTTTGTGTTTGTAATAATTTACTATGTCGATTGACACCAGGGCCTATATTATAGTTGCAATCGATAATATCCCTCGCTAGCAAATCGCATCTTGTCTACGGGCTCTGTTTCATCACCGACCGCAAAAAAAGTTTTCTTTTTTCCAAATTGCGGGACGTAGGTATGCCCGTCTTTTCAGGGATGGCTCGAGCAGCTCCATCTAACAAATGTAATAGTTTGCACGATCTCAAATTGCTAGCTTTTTTTAGCAAAACGTTGGGTGGGGCGGATGGGGTAATACATTTGGAACCCCTAACTAAACCGATAGTTTTGACTCCTTGAGTAATGAGTATTTCAATTTACTTTCAGTACCCTTGGAGACTATCACGAGTCATTGTGCAAGAGTGTGTGTATGAGCGCTTCAAACGCGTTTTACAGAGCCGCGTTGTACGCCAACACCTCAACACACCGCCGCCGCCGCCGCCAGAACACCTAATAACTAAGGCCGACCTACTGCTAGTCCACGATAACCACACTTTCCTTATAGACTTTGTCGGTTCCATGACTGATGACGAAATACTAAGACAATCGTACGTACGAATCGAAGCTTACCGAACCACAAAGGAATTACTCTCGCTCCTTAACGTATATCAACCGTCGTATCTGTCTCTCTGGTGTAGTGATGTATCAACCTCAAATGAGATCGCTTTTGGAATAAAACCCTGCACCGTGTGGCTGAATGACTTCGGTGTGTTTGACGAAATTGGGATATATTTGATGATCGATAAGGCCAGGCTAAATGCATTTCGGACCAGGAACGAACAAGATAAAGCAACACCAGAGATAATGCAGGGAATACAGAAATTGACGAAGCTAAGAGCCGAGTGGATCAAAAAGGATGTACGGTATCGTACTGAGGTGGTCAGGAAAGTACTGAACAAGTATACAATAAGAGACGACAGCAAGCAAATTGAAAGAGCAAAAGAAGTGCTCAAAGCTATTTCCGATTGGGACGGAAAACCATCGTTCCTTCACGTGGAAAATGGAAGGCTCTGCATTGGAGTTTATGAGCCGATAGGCGTGCTCTTTATTCAGGAACATGACTTTCTTATTGAAGAGATTTTGGACATAATGAAGTCTGTGATCCTTGGGAACGGGTTACTTGTAGGGCCAGACTCGATGCGCAAGCTAAACCCATTGCTGAGTATGTGTAGGGAAGAAGGAGTACCAATCATGGGACTGGAAAGAGCATTTTCATTTGATGGTTCAAATGCCCATTGCGGCATTGATTTGCACTTGGATAATGCCATGCCATTTACTATTGTAAATGTATCGGATATACTTTACAAAAAAAGAGTTATTTTTTCACATTTTGGGGAGACATTTGCTAACTGAAGTATCACATAATCAGTAATCACTCATAGACACCAATCATTATTAACACGTTCATTGATAAGTCAAAATGCAGAACTTATAAAGATCGCCAAAATAAAAATAAACGTTTAATTTGACCTTTATTGTCTTATTTATACTTATATATATAGAACCTTTAATTATATAATATATAAACGCATATATATATATATATATATAATATTATCGAAAACGCGTGATTGGCCATACGATTTGTATAAAACCATTAGTATATACAGGTATTTGTTCATGAATATTGCCGACATGGCCGTTAAAGAGAATTCGCTTGATATGTTTTGGTCACGCGAAGACAAAGAAGACCTTTTTGTGAAGGAAGTGAAGAAGGCCGTGAACTATTACTCATTATAAAAACTAAGTATTTTTATCCAAAAATACGAATTTTGCCAAAAAATAGCAAAAAACCAACACATACACACAGTACGGCTGCGGTGAGCGAACTTTCGAGTGCAGGTAAAATAATTGCAAGACGGCTACCTACATGCCACGCCCCCTAATAAATAGGTAATTCCCTTCCTCAGTGGCCAAAACTAAAACCAGAAGCCAATACGCTACGGCCGCAATTTTGTGGCTCGGACAATATCGTAGATGACCATCACGCGACGTCGCGTGACTGGCCACAGCGTATATAGCCACTTCACGCGACGTCGCGTCATGTGGCAATCAATGTGTTAAGGCTAGAACTGCTTATCCTCCGATCGAAGCGGTGAAACAGTTTCATTCCTAATTGCTAGTAAGGAAAAGACTGATCCATCTTTTTATAGGCCTATTACATCCCATAGACTAGAGACTTATACGAAAAACTTAGATATAAATTTGCCAGTACCAATGTTAACCTGGACAAAATAAATTCAGACTTCTTCAAAATTATTCAAAAAGCATTAAATAGTTTTTGAATTAAAGAAAGTCAGTGAATACAACGGTGAATTTAAATTTCATGACTGGGCAAATTTTGGATTTCGTTAAAGTAGAGTTATCTTGTTTGAACTTTATGAACACAAAACCTATAAATTTGATAACAAAATTAATGACTATTTTAGAAAATATTCCAAAACTTTCAAGTGGGTTTGTAAAACTGCAAAAACTTTACGCTTTAAAAGAAAATACAAAATTCAAATAATATGATGAAAACAGTTCGGCAAATAATAAATTGTGAAACAGGCACTGCTTCAAGATAGGTGATGATGTTGTTAAATCCAACCCCGAGGCAGCTCGAGCTTTCGAAAAAATCTTTAGCAATTCACAACAGAGCATCTTAATTCATCTCCATATGAAGAAGAGACTAATAAAAACCCTCACTAGCGTCATTAATGTAGATTTTAAATTTCATCATGTATATCCCCAGGACATCGTCAAAACGTTTGGAATACTTAATTTGTATCCTATAGTAATTCAGCGAAGTTTGCCGCTTCTACTATTAGCCCCGTTTCGATTTCTAAACCGAACCTTTTTCTGGCAAACCTAGGACACTCTGCCACCAGGTGTGTTACTGGCTCCTCCACGTCGGAGACGCGTTCGCACGACGGGGTCCCGGTACATTTAAACCTGTGAAGGTATTCTGCAAAGCCGCCATGTCCCGTGAGTAGTTGAGCCACTATGTTGTTTGTTCTTATCTCTCTCATTATTTTATATGCTGTTTTGACTTCTGGGAGAAGTTGTTTTATAGTGGCAGCCGTTATTCCTTTATTATACCTTTTTTGTCACTCTTCCAGAGTTCATTAGCGGAGCGCTCGTTTCCTTTTCGTAGAATATGGAGACAAATGAAAAAGAACACCCGTATATTTGAATGAATTCAAGCATTTTTATTTATGTTCGAAATATTCCGAAAGAAACCAGAGCCTTTATATATATATATATTATAATGTAATTCGTCCATCTGAATAGGCCAGACAGCTAAGGGGGACATCATAAGCCTGTTTTTAAGTTTATTATTTAAAAAACCCCCGACACAATAATTACACTACGGCTAAAATTATGAAAAAACCCGCACCTAAAATGGCTAAATAGTTTCTGAGGAGCCCTAAAGCATCAACCACCATCCGCGCTGCTGCACCCCCCTGGTGGTCTACAGCCGTAAAACATATCTAAGAACCTGCACTGAAATTATTGCCGTTCATTGCATAAAACCTGTCCAGTAGTTTACCGGGAAAATGGTAACGGACGTATGTACACACACTCACACACATTTAAATTACCTCGAACCCTAAACGCACCTCCGTCCATCGTCGCTCGCGGGTAAAAAGTTAAACATTTTATATCACTTACTTGGTCAGTGACATGTCGTCTAGCACCCCAGCGAAACAGCAGTTGAACCATTTAGTTAGTGGAAGCACGTCCAAGGCTTTCACGTCCAATAGATGGCTGAAACAATATATCATCATCATCATCAACATCATACTCTGCCCACAGCTACCCACGGCTGGGCACAGGTCTCATCTCTATAGCGGCAATCCTTACGGTCCTGGAGGTCTATTTTTGAACCGCGCGCGTGGCATTTATATCACGCGAGCACTTTATATCCGCTACGAGTGGTCAGGTAGAATAGTAGAATTAACGTCAAATACGTCAAAGCTAATGCCAACAGTGTCAACAAAATTTAAATTGTCAGACTGTCCACGATTTTGCTGTCTCCGCGCGTTTTTTTAAATTTGGGAACAAATGCGTCAAATATTGTGACATTTGAGACATATTGAACAGCCCAATTAGTTCCTTAATGTTGCTAGGATTTAGACCTGAACAGACACTGTCATACATAAAATATGAGAGCATTTAACGTTCCGTTTCTCATGGGGTATTTACCGGTTTTTACTTTTTCTGCGTGCAACCGATAAAAATCAACATTTGCAAATACAGTGTAAACTCTTTATAACGAAACTCAAGGGACCGAGCATTTTTTATCGTTATAGAGAGTTAACTTTAAATGGAGTGAAGAAAGAAAAACAACTAAATTCACAATTTTTTTTTATAAGGACATATTTACTAACAGTTTCAAAGTTGGTTGACGACTGATAATACGATAGGTACAAGTGGTGTGTTAAGACCATCATTTCCAGCAGTAATGATGCACGTGTTCAGGGCAATTAACAATACCAAAAGCAAGACGGCTGTTTACGACCTCAGAAGTTTCGGAGCCTCAAAGGTTTAGTCGGCGTCTTTTGTAACCTGATATGATAACATAAACAATAATACCGATAGTGAATATTTATGTGACTGTGACTAAAAGTCAAAGTACTTTATTACTGTAGATATTTACATATACTTAGCAAACGTAATTTTTGCCTCTTCTCTACATTGGAGAGAATCTCCACTGTGGGAGAAGAAGGGCGTAGAAACTCCCACAGATTGATTTTTAGATCTCTTTTAAAAATAGGTTTTGCTTAACTAATACAAAATTTGAAAAATTTAATTGTTATGATTGATAAGCAGGAATAAATAATTACAAAACTATTAACAGCAAGGTCTGTGTTGAGCCAGATCAACCCCATACAGTCCTGTCATTTAAGTAATCTTGAACATTGTAATATCCCTTTTTCGACAAAGTCGCTTTAACATGCTTTTTAAATTGCTCAAATGGAAATTTCAAAATCTCCAGAGGTATCCTATTTTAGTAGAGAATGCACTGGCCCTTGAAAGAATTGCTAACCTTCGGGGGTCTAAAAAGGGGCGCACATAGTCTGTGATTATTTCTTAGGTTAACATTACAGCTGTCGCTAAGTTTGGAAAATGTTGTAAGGTTCTTGCGTACATACATTATATTTTCGAAAATAAATTGACTAGCTACTGTTAGTATGTCAATTTCTTTAAAAAGCTCTCTTAAGGAGTCTGTTCGTTTTAAATTATAAATTGCTCGAATAGCTCTTTTCTGTAAAATAAAAATAGTTTGATTATCCGCTGCTTTCCCCCACAACAAGATACCATAGGACATCACACTATGAAAGTAACTAAAATATACTAGCCTAGATGTAGCCACATCCGTGCTTTGTCTGATGTTCCTAACAGCGTAAGCCGCAGAACTTAATTTACCAGCCAATTTATCTATGTGGGGTCCCCACTGCAATTTGCTATCAATGGTTATTCCAAGAAACTTCGTATCATTTACTAATGCTAACGTGCTGTTGTCTAACACTAAACTGGTCTCAACTTGCCTGACATTTGGAAGTGAGAATTTGATACACTTGGTTTTACCAGCGATTAACAATAAATTATTAACTGTGAACCAATTCAAGGTTAAAGACAATACACCATTAACATCATCAAAATCTCCTTTTTGTCTTTCAATTTTGAAGACCATTGAAGTATCATCAGCAAACAACACTATGTCAGTTAATTTCTTCACCATGAAAGGCAGATCATTAATATATACCAGGAATAAGAAAGGGCCTAATATGGAACCTTGTGGAACGCCAATTTTAACAACCTGTAGGGTTTTTCCTATCCTAGGCCTGCCTTGGCTGGAAGAACCAAATGAACTGAAGGATTTTCCCTACAATATGCTTGCTTTGACAGTTTTTCACTATCTCATATAAATAAAACGTAACTCACATCTCAGGAATTCTTTATTCACGCACAAAAATTATGGTAACTAAATACTCTTAATGCTGATAGAACTTTTACTTTAGAACAAAACTCACATCGACGTACTCGTATACCGTGCGGAATTAATTACTGCAAATTGTGGCAGATACCACAACCTCTCGATACCCTGCTTGCAACCTCGGCGTACTCCCGCTGAGGCAGCTGATTGACTTGCTCCTTGTAGAGAAGTCTGAGCTTCAAGTCACTGATAACTTCTCGACACCCTGAAGTCGGTGTAGCGCTGCTCTGAGATTCTTGGGACAGGATTATTATATCTTCAGGGTAATCCTGTCTCAGCGATTTCGCCGCGATCTGTTGTAGTGTTTTACTTCGGTGTTCACGACTCTCCAAGCGCAGCTAAACTTGCGACTCAAAAACGGCGCTGGGATTGTGCGATTGCGCTAAGGTTTTTCTTGGTTTTAGAAGGCTTGGGACTTATTTATTTTTATTTACTTTGTTTTTAGATGACATTGAGTTCTATTGTCAAAATTTAAACTTGTATTTCATACAGACCATGTAGGTCAAAACCTCTGTAAAGAACTATATTTTATTGGCCACTGGGAGTGTACTTCATTTAATTATTTCGAATTAGCGAGTTTTTTAAAACACGTACTTTGGAACGAAAAGGAGGTTTCCTTATGAATCACTTGAAAACTAAGGGGAGTTCGTCTTCAGCTCTCAAACAGAGCAAAGGAAAAAAAGGCCAATTCCCGGGCCCAGCTGGCCCGGGAATTCTCAAGAAGCTGATGACCGGAAGCCCAACCCTAGCTGCAGCGGAAGCCTTTTCTCTTCGCCTACCGTACCTTGATACCGTACCCGAGACCTCTGCCTGGGGTACCGCTGATCTACTTGCGGCCCGGAGTTCCCGCTACTCTCCTGCGGTCCTCAACTCCGGCCGCCTACTTATGGTCCTGAGGTTCCACTAACGATCCTCGGACCCTGAGTTCCTGCTGCCCTCCTGAGTTCTTCATCTACGGCCACCTACTTACGTTCCTGAGCTTCCACGGACATCTAATCCGTCCGCTTACCTTAGTCTCCCAGAGCCATTTCAGTTAGGTTAGGTGTAAATACTGTTAGGTTATTTTAGGTAGGTTGTAAATATAAGTTTAGCCTAGATAAGATTTGTAAAATAAAGAACCCACAACCTGACTCTTTCGTATCTACCCTCTTTTTTATTATTACTCTCTAAATTAACAGTTCCCACTATTGAGGTCAACCTTCCTGATCTCAGTAATGTGACAAACCGATCCATCAGATTTTACGCCGTTAACTTCTGCCTTTTGAATTCTATTGCTTAGGTATGATCTTAGTAGATCCAACGCTTTATTTCTAACTCTGTAATGATTAAATTTAATTAATAGCGTATTATGATCCAACACAATCAAACGCCTTCGACAGGTCGCAAAAAACTCCGATAGCATCCTGTGCGGCCTCCCATGCAGAATAAATATGAGATATAAGGGTAATACCTGCATCCGTAGTCGATTTACCCCTAGTGAAACCATATTGTTTAGCGTGGAGTTGTTTTGTACGGTTGAAGTGTGAGAGCATTTGATTAAGTATAATCTTTTCAAATATTTTACTTAGTGTTGGAAGAACAGATATTGGTCTGAAATTTGAACGATCGCCCTTACTAAATATGAACACATTTCTTCGTAATAGAGAATGGCTGCTGCGCTAGAAATAGTGCACTGGGGTGGAAAGGGGTTAAAGCGTGGCGCGCGGGCTGTGAAAAGACATTACAATAGTCACTTTTTACCTGGCTGGTGCGAGTGTGTGTTGGTGTTTTTTCACCTTAGAACAACAATGTAAGTAAATAGTATATTATATTATTATTATTCAATTTATTAATCTAAATTCTTAATTTCTTTTTCCTGTGCGTATTGCTTTACGATTTATAACTCGTGCGACATAAATGCGCGCTTCCCGGAACGCGAGCCCTCTATCCGCTTCTTCGCGCAACCCTCCCGTGTTCTCCCCGCACGCATAGTTTTGCAAACAGTACCGTAAGAGTGAACTAATATCAAACTTTTACGCCGACAGGTAACTGTCAGTGCAGTATTGCCTCTACTCTCGTACGACCAAATTATAAACGGCTGGTTTTATATAGCGTCGGAGAGTCTAAACAATTCGAATAGCACCAAATTTCGGAAATGTACATTAAAGCAATGGCTACGGAATGATTTTCTGAGTGTGTGGTGCATATTTGGAGAACGCCATCGTAACGCAAATGAAAAAAATTCAAAGAACTCCATATTAACAGATGAATACATAATGGAATACCAAATGCAATTTCTGAATGGCACTATATATATCAGTATCTATTCGAAAAAACTAAGATAAAAGTGAAATTTTGCTACGCTGTGATATCGCGCTTCTATTTTAATACAAAAAAAATGAAAACATCAACTGCTTGCGTTTTTTTTTTCTTATTTCCGAATATATACAGTAACTGTTGCCTACTATTGAAATCATAGTTATTTAAATTCGATGTCCAAAGTAATTTTTATTCTTATTTATCCTTCAATTCAAATTCGGGGACAAACAGGAATGTTGAATTCCAATATGTCCCCGAATCCTAATTCGGGGACAGATAGGAATTTTTAATTCCTTGTAGGTCCCCGAATCCCAATTCGGGGACAGACATTGATTCAAAAATAGAGCTCCTGTGCCGACCGCGCCCAGCGAGATCCCGTCGACGTCGGGCAGGATATGATTCGCCACATAACCTTTTATCAGTGGGTATTTTATAACAGATGTTTTGGGGATGATGGAGTATTGAAATACTGCCTATGGTTAAACGTGGCAACTGTCACTCTGCCACTAATGCGTGACAGGGGCTTAGCCCATCGCCGCAGCTATGGAGATGTCCCAGCCATCTGGTCGAATTAGCCGTTTAATGAGAATACTGACAAATATGTTCGACGTAGAGTACGCTAATAGTAGTTTATGTGACTGCTACATAATGGAGGGCATTAATACTCGAGAGTGGGTTTATGAAACGATCCTAAGGCGAGTTTCATAATAATATCACTCGAGAGATTTTATGCCTAATTATGTACAGTTAGATACACTAGTTTATCTAAACACATACCATAAGCTCTCTTTGATGTGTTCAGGAACCGCATGTTCGACCGGCATTGTGGCATTGATCATTGCTCTGCAGTTGTAGTATGTTCGGTAGTACCAACTTCACAAACAAACTAGGGGCGGCACGCAAGTGGGCGTCGGCGTTCGAAACTCGAATGTCATCAATTCAGATAAGAAATGAGTTTTACCAAGAAGTTTATCATTATGCTGGTCCTAACGTGTGGTTTTTGGACTCAGTAAAGAGGGTTTATGATACAGGTGTAGATAAAAGTGTTTAGATGATAAAATCTGAGGTTACTTATATTATAAATGAATCACACAGTAAAAGTAAGTAAAGCAAATGTATGCAGTTCCGTTATTCACAGAAATGAATTGTCAATGGAGCCTCAGATGAATGAAACTCTTTGTTGCTGTTGAGTAAGTCAAGTTACAAAAATCTAATGAATGAAACTCTTTGTGTAACAAACATACAGTGCCTTCAACCAAAAAGTTATGTGTAATCTTCCCCGTTGAAGATAAAGGTTTCCTCGATGTTTCCCAACAGCGTTAGTGGGACTTAAACGAGAGCATAGCGTCACGCCTTTTCCCATAAGGGTTGGCAGAGCCCCTGGGGCTTACTTGTAAAGCTCCTGGTCCTCCTTCTCGAGCATGGTGCGGAAAGCTTCGTGGAGCTTCGGAAGCTCCCGCTGCGAGCTTCGCACGATGTCGGTGAGGCCCTTGGTCAGCCAGTAAACATCGACGTTGTCCGAGTAGTTCTCAAGTAGGGCTTCAGCGATAGGGATGAAGGTTTCTGAAGCCTGCAATAAAAATAAACATTCATTTGAATTGTTGCAATGACAACACGCCCTTTTAAATATGGGATCGTAGAAGCGTAGTTGTGCCCACGTTTAGCTATTTTTGCGTAGGCTAGCCTACGCTGCATCGCTGCATCAGCTGTTTTTATTGAACAGACTAATCAGAAACCTGATTATGTAAAGCTTAAGATGACATGAACCTATTGGGAATTCACCGGTTAAGAATATTTTGCATGCAACATTGAAATCTGTTCCAAGAATGAAACAGCGATTAATAACTTTATTCAAATCATTTCATTTATGTCATGTATTTCTAGAGCCGACTAGAATTACACTAACCAGCCAAACTTTCTTAGATAACGTTTTTTGTGACTGTGCATTCACAAGTAAAAATGTAATTAACTGCTTACCATCTGATCACAACGGTCAAACAGTTTCATTCTCAATTGCTAGTAATCGTTAAAACTGATCCATCATTTTATAGGCCTATTACACCCAAAGACTCTCCAGTCTTTGGGTATAATAGGCCTATATGCGAAAAACTTAGATATTAGTTTTCTAGTACCGGATTTTAATGAATAAAACCTATTCAGACTTCTTCAACATTATTAAAACAGAATTCAATAATGTTTTTAAATTAAAGAATATCGGTGACTACAATTTTTCTTTGGAACTCGTAAAAGTAGGCTTATCTTGTAAGACCTTTATGAACAAAAACCTACAACTCTGATAGATAATTTCATGACTATGTTAAACAATATTCCAAAATTTTCATGTTGGTTTGTAGAACTGCAAAAACTTTACACATTAATAGAAAAATACAAAATTATAATAATAGAATGAAAACAGTTTGGTAAATAATAAACCGAAAAACTGGCAAAGTTATAACAAGAGAGAATTATTTCTGCCTAAATACATAGTCAGGTCATAAGTTCTGTCACATGTGCAATATGAAATAATTTAGACATGTTTATTATTTATGTAAACATTTATATAGCAAAATGAACTTAATAAAACATAGATTCTTATGGTGATAAAGTTTATTCAAAATGGCCCCCGCGATTTTGAATACAGGCCTTTATTCTGCGCGGCCAGTCGTCTATCGCAGCACGAACGAGGTCCATGTCAATATCGGCGGCTGCCTTAATCAAGGATGCCTTGAGTGACTCCAAATCAGGATGAGGCTTTGAGCAGGCCTTTACCTCCAAGTGTTGCCATATCTTGTAATCTAACGGACTCAAATCTGGACTGGAGGAGGGCCAGTCTTCCTGCCGGATGAAGTAGATTTCACGCGCCGCCAGCCAGTCTTGTGTGCTTTTCGCTCTATGAGCTGGCGCAGAATCTTGTTGGAATACCCAGTGCCTGTTATTAAACATGGTATGAGAAACAGGTTCCACAAGGTTCTTGAGGACTGTATTTTGATACACAATTGCATTCGTTTTTACGCCTTTCTCACAAAAATGTACCTCAGTTAAGCCCCAATAAGAGACTCCCAACCAAACCATGAGCGAGGATGGAAAATGACCTCAAAATCAAAATCAAAATCAAAATCAAAAATCATTTATTTCCATAGGATGTTGTTACATCACTTAGATCTGTCATTACATTTTTTGGGTGAGTTCACTAACACAATGGCGGAATCTGTGGAGAAGAGCTCACCGAAGAAACTCCACAGTCGTCGCATCTTTTGCGTTTCCTTTTTTAAATAAAATATTGTCAAATTACAAAATGAATGCTAATTATATATCGAAACAGCCTGTTACTCAAACAATATATTCCCATGGACATCTGTCCTCTAAATAATCAGATATCCTATAGTAACCTTTTTTATACAATTTCTGTTTTATTATTATTTTAAACTTGTCTAAAGGTAAGTTTTTAATATCAGTAGGGACCTTATTGTAATAGCTTATACAATTTCCTTTAAAAGAATTACAAATTTTATGTAGTCGGCTTACATAAGCAACCAACTTGTCTTTATTTCTAGTATTAAAATTGTGTATATCACTGTACTTCTGAAAATTAGTTATATTTCTTTTTACATACACAAGATTGTCATAGATATATTGAGACACAAATGTCAGAATATTGATTTCTTTAAACTTTTCCCTCAGTGACACTCTAGGCCCTAATCTATAAATTGCACGAACAGCCCGTTTCTGCAGAATAAATATACTATTAGCATTCGCAGAGTGACCCCACAATAAAATACCATAGGTCATTAGACTATGAAAGTAACTAAAGTAGACTAGTCTAGCGGTGTCTATGTCGGTAAGAGCTAATTTTTTTAACTGCGAAGGCTGCCGAACTCAGTCTGTTCGACAATTTATTTATATGAGGATCCCATTGTAGTTTGGCGTCTAAAGTAATGCCCAAAAAGACAGTCGACTGCACAAGGTCCAATCTCTGTCCTTTTATAAATATGTCTGTAGTTACCGGGTTCACATTGGGTAACACGAATTTAATACATTTAGTTTTCTTTTCATTAAGTAATAAATTGTTAACAGTAAACCAGTTCACTATACTAGAGATAGCATTGTTTACCTCGTCGTAATTTGATTGCTGTCTTTTAACTTTAAATATCAAAGAAGTATCATCGGCAAACAATACTAATCCATGTTTTGCTTTAACAAAGTAAGGTAAATCATTAATATATACTAAAAACAAGAAAGGACCAAGAATTGAACCTTGCGGTACGCCCATACTTATTGAAGACCCAGGTGATCTTTTCCCATTAACATCGACCATCTGAACCCTATCTGTTAGATATGACTCCAGAAGGCCAAGTGCCTGATCTTTTACACCATAATGGCGTAACTTCCTGACAAGAGTGTCATGATGGACGCAATCAAAAGCCTTGGATAGATCGCAGAAGACACCTATTGCATCCATTGCGTCTTCCCAGGCATCAAAAATATTGTCGATTAGTTCAACACCAGCATCGGCTGTTGAACGACCCTTTGTGAAACCAAACTGAGCAATATGAATTAAATTATTGAGATAAAAATGACTTTGCAATTGATTAAGTATGAGTTTTTCAAATATTTTGCTAAGCGTTGGTAGTATCATATGTACTACCAGCTTTGAATAAAGGTATAACTTTACTTAGTTTCATCAAGTCAGGAAACACACCATTATCTATACATTGATTAAATATACAACAAAGGTGAGGTGCAATACAATCTACAATGGAACAAATAATATTTACTGATAGACCATGGGCGTCAGCTGTCTTTTTCATTTCCAGGGATTTAAACGCTTTTACAATGTCTTCATTATTTACGTGCCTAAATTTAAAATCTGTTTTACAATCCTCAAAGTTTTGTTTAAGTATAGATTCAGCAGCAGCGGGAGATGAATTTAAAACCTCGTTGGACACGCGGAATACGGTTGCTCGCTTCTTCACTGCTGTGTGCGTACACCTTATCATTTTGTTTGTTGTAGCTCTCTTCCACGGTGAAATTTTTTTCATCCGAAAAAAGAATTTCCCGATGCTTTTTCCCGCGTACCGCTTCAACAAAGCGCGGCATCTCTTCAGTCTCAGGTCCATTAAACGAGCGTCCAAACGATGTCCTGTTTTTCTTCGATATGCCCTAAGCCCTAAGTCTTCATTTAACACCCTTTTCACCGTGGTCCTGCTTAACCCCATCTGAAGGGCCAACAGTTTCTGCTTACGTATGGGATTTCTTTGAATTCGCGCCTTCACAGCTTTTATCACTGCTGGAGTCCTAACAGAGCGAGGGCGACAACTTCTTGACCTGTCATCTACACTAGAGTCTTCATTGTATCGTTTTATGGTACGATAAACGAATCTTTTGGTTATATTCAAATTTTTCAGTAAGTCGAAAATCTGAATTGGCGCGTAACCGCAACGATGCAACGCAATAACTGCGACACGGTCTTCTTTAAGTGTCCACTCCATATTTAAAAATGAGGAAAATTCTAAAAAGTACACATTTTTATTTTCATGAAAAATTCGGAATTCGAATTCAATAAAGTTTTTTGTGGCCAGCGTTTAAATTCAAAAGTTTTTATTGTGTGACAGAACTTATGACCTGACTGTGTATAGGGGATGATGTTGTTAAATCCAACGCTGAGCTTGCTCGACCTTTCGAAAGATTCTTCACCAATGTACCCTTCTTCTCGACAGAGCGTCTAAATTCATCTCCATATGAAGCAGAGACTTTTTTAAAACAACACTAGCGTCAGTAATGTATATTTAAAATTTCATCATTTATATTATCAGGACATTGTCAAAACGTTTAGATTACTTAACGTAAAAAATATCGAAGACCTGTGTACAGCAGTCAAAGTCATTGGTTCAGTAATTCTAGTTATAGCCTCACAATAGGCTTATTTATTCAATAAATATGTTGACAATGGAGTTTTCCCAGACCTCATAAAAAATAGTAAACTGATACCTTTGTTTAAGTTGGGAGACAAGGATGATCCTTCAAATTTCAGACCAATATCTGTTCTTACATCACTAAGTGAAATATTTGCAAAGATTCTACTCAATCAAATGCTCTCACACTTCAATCGTACAAAACAACTCACTCCACGCCCAACAACACGGTTTCACTAGGGGTAAATCGAGTACGGATGCATATTACCCATATATCTCATATTTATTCTGGGGAGGCCGTACAGGATGCTATCGGAGTTTTTTGCGATCTGTCGAATGCATTTGATTGTGTTGATCATGATACGTTACTAATGAAATTAAATCATTACGGAGTTAGAAATACAGCGTTGGATATACTAAGATCAGAATTAAGCAAAAGAATTCAAAAGGCAGAAGTTAATGGAGTTAAATCTGATGGATCGGGTGTAAAAATTGGCGTTACACAAGAATCCATATTAGACCCTTTCTTATTAATGGAATATATTAACGATCTGCCTTTCATGGTGGAGAAATTGACTGACATAGTGTTGTTTGCTGAACTAAACTGGTCTTCAAAATTGAAAGATAAAAGAAGAAGAAGACAAAAGAAGATTTTGATGATGTTCAAGGTGTATTGTATCTAACCTTGAATTGGTTTACAGCTAATCATTTATTGTTAAACGCTGGTAAAATCAAGTGTATCAAATTCTCACATCCCAATGTCAGGCATGTTAAGACACATTTAGTGTTAGACAGCAACACGTTAGAATTAGTAAACTATACAGTTTCTTGGAATCACTATTGATAGCAAGTTGCAGTGGGATACCCCACATAGATAAATTTGCTGGTATATTAAGTCCTGCGGCTTATCATGTTAGTAACATCAGACAAAACACGGATGTGGCTACATCTAGGCTAGTATATTTTAGTTACTTTCAGAGCTATTCGAGCGATTTATAAATTAAAACGAACAGGAGTTTTTTTTTAAGAAATTGACATACTAACTGTAACACATGTAACTAGTCAATTTATTTTCGAAAATATAATGTATATACGCAAGAACGTTACAAAATTTCCAAACTAAGCGATAGCTGTAATGTTTACCTAAGAAATAATCGCAGACTAATTTGCGCCCCAGTTTAGACTCGCGAAGGTTAGCAATTCTTTCAAGGGACAGTGAATTCTCTACTACAATAAGATACCTCTGGAGATTTTGAAATTACCATTTGAGCAATTTATAAAGCATGTAAAAGCGACTTTGTTGAAAAAGGGATATTGCAATGTTCAAGATTACTTAAATGATGGGTCTGTATAATCTAGCTCAAAATAGTCCTTGCTTTTTATAATTTTGTAATTATTTATTCGTGCTTATTAATTATAATAATTAATATTGTAATATTTGTATTAGTTAAGCACAAGCAATTTTTAAAAGAGATCTAAAAATCAATCTGTTGGAGTTTCTCCGCCCTTCTTCTCCCACAGTGGTCCAATAAGAGGTAAAAAATAACGTTTTCTTAGTACATATATGTAAATATCTACAGTAATAAAGACATTTGATTGATTGATTGATTGCCTCTTTTAATTGTTTTTGACGAGTACTTTGGTCCTAGCTGATATCCTCCATAATTTTCTCAAATATTTCAAAATTTCCATGACCTTTTTAATCCCTCGGAGGCCTGTAGACACAAACAATAATATAGCTATCCAACTCAAGGCAGGATACCTCTATTTGTCTTTCTACAGTAAGTGCAAGAATATATTTCCATTATTTCACCTTAATATAATTTTTTACCAAGATTAAAGAACCACCTCTATCAGCAGTCTTTCCGTTGTAACAACTGACAATTTTGTAATTATTTATGTAAAAAGACGTCATATTTTCCTTTAACCAGTGTTCTGTAATACAATTATAACATCGGTGTCAGAATTATTAAGAAATAATTCTAATACAAGTTCTTTGCCACGTAGCCCCTGCATGTTGTGATGAGTAATATTTAAGTGGGGCTTACCCTTTGTTAGAATATTATTTAATATTGGGATTTTATATTACACTTTTTTGACTTTTTTAATTCGGGCAAGATATTACACATTTTTGATCTCCTATGCTTGCTTGATATATTTAGTGGCTTATGTATGCTAGAGATTACCTCTAATGTCTTATGAACTAATTTAAATTACTTGTAATGTCTCCCAATATGTCTTGTCTGTGCACAATAGAAGCAGTCAGGTTAGCCAAATTCTTGGCTGTAGTACTAAAAAAATATGTTAGCGACACAGCTACCTGTCGTTTGTAAAAATCTGAATGGTAGTTACTACCTTTGGTCAAATAAACATTATCTTTAACATAATTGTTAAGAGTCTCAATCACATTAATCAAACTATTCAATTCAAATTCAATTCAAAAAGAGTTTATTTCCATAAGAAACACATAGGTAACATTTGGAGACTGTCAAATCTTAAACTAACACATGTATAAGGTACAGGGAAATATAGAACTCAATTTGAATTCCGTCACCTCAATGTTTTAGATGCTGGAGGCAAAGAGGCGACTAGAAACCTCCAGCTTTATACGTTATTTGGAGAATACGTACAGAATTGGAGCTAACACCTTCCCAAGCTTTATTGTCTTCTACATAATCTGATATGTCGTTTTTGGGTCAAAACATCAAATCCGTAATACCCTTGAAGCTCTGACTTCCGGGAATGTCGCCGTCATGGGCGAACCAATCGAACGGGTGGTAGAAGCAACCAACCTCGGCCTTTTAATGGACGGGAATTTGCGCTTTGAGAACCACATACTAAATGTTGTGAGTAACTGCTTCTATCGCCTCAAAGTTCTATATAATATACGAGATTACCTTAGTGTCGATTTGCGTGTTGACCTATGTGAATCACTTATATTATCTAGGTTAAACTATTGTGATGTCGTGTATGATGGGTGCATTACTGGTCGTTCCAAGAGGCTCTTACAACGAGTGCAGAACGCATGTGCTCGTTTTTGTTTCAGAGTCCCTCCCCGGTCCCACATCACTCCATACTTGAATGCCGCTAACTTGCTTAACATGCCTGCACGCCGGCGCCTGCACTTGGCCACTCTGCTGTTCGGGGTGGTAAGACACAAAACCCCCACCTACCTTTTTAATAAACTGGTTTGGTCCAAAAGTGTGCGCAGGTTCAAGGCAATGGCCATTATACCTATGCACCGAACCGCTGTTTTCAGAGGTAGTTTCAAGTTTGCGGCGTCTAAGTGCTGGAATGATATCGCTCCTCCTATTCAAGGGGCGCTTAGCAGATACACCTTTAAGCGTATGCTTAAAGGCTATTTGTTGACGCTCCAGAAAACATCCTAATCCCCAGCACTGTGACAGCAATAAATATGCCAATTGCATTTCTTTTTTTTATCTAGTTTTGTTTTTAATTCTTACTGTAAATATTATATTAATGAAGCTGCATCTAGGTTGTGTTTACATTATTATCTCACTTTGTATTTATGTTTATTTCTCTTTCGCCTGTCCCAAAAATCTAGGTATTTTATAGATATATATTCTTTTGGTATGACGTTTCCGTGAGTCACCGACGGTGCTGGCTGAGAATCAGCGCTGTAGGTTTCTGACATCTCAGCATAATGCTGAGCCAGTGTCCGGTTCACTGCCACAGAGACACACTTGTTATATGTTTTTTTTTTTGTTTTTTTTTTGTTTAATATGCGAGTCCTGTGTGTTTGTGAATAAATGTTTCTTTCTTTCTTTCTTTCTTTCTTTCTTTCTTTCTTTCTTTCTTTCTTTCTTTCTTTCTTTCTTTCTTTCTTTCTTTCTTTCTTTCTTTCTTTCTTTCTTTCTTTCTTTCTTTCTTTCTTTCTTTCTTTCTTTCTTTCTTTCTTTCTTTCTTTCTTTCTTTCTTTCTTTCTTTCTTTCTTTCTTTCTTTCTTTCTTTCTTTCTTTCTTTCTTTCTTTCTTTCTTTCTTTCTTTCTTTCTTTCTTTCTTTCTTTCTTTCTTTCTTTCTATATTTTGTAGTAAGATTTTTTACATAAGAGATTTTTAACAACATGTTTAAATTTATTTACAGATAATTCTTGTAACTCTTGTATTATTATATGTCATTCTATGTAATTTCATATTTAGCTTATATCTAAGATCAGCTTTTTGGGAATGTAAATATAACAATTTTATTAACATTCAGTGAGCAAAGTGTTTTAAAATATTGATTTTTTGACCTGAGGCCCAAACTAAATAGGACAGGATTTCCATGGCCACCTTCCTGCTCCATCATCAGATCAGCTCTACGTCATGAAAATATTTCATTGTCGTCGGATTTGCATATGCATGCAAAATTTTAGCTTAATACAGTACTTGACTGCTAGTCAAAAAAGACACTTTTTAGGAACTGTCAAAACGGTAATTTTGTTCACGAGCTCTATGAAATACTGGCATGTGACCTCATACTTAAATGCTGTTTTTAACACAAAATTGAGTTTATATAATTACAAGTGCTGGAAATATACAATTCTGATAATGTCAACCGTTTTTGTTGAAACAGGTTCAGCTTGAGACACGTATCTAGATTTATTTTGGACTACCTCGTCAAATACCGTATTGGAAACTGGGAAGTGGGTCAAATTTTACTTGCACGATTTGATTACAGGCATACGGACAGAGCCCGGGACAGGTGAAACTAAATAAAAGCTTTTAATAGATATAAATAATTTACCGGGTACTTGGTCTCCGGGAAGGAGTGCGGCTTGGCCCATCCGTTCTCGAGCTGCCACATCGCGAGCAGCACCTGGCTGCGAGGAGTCTTGTCGTCCACCAGCTCCATCACCTGCAAACATACAAACATGAAATAAATAAATGTAACTTATTAATATCCCCATCGAAGGGAACAGACCTTTTATCCGGATTTAAATAAGATTGAACTGTACTCCATCACGCTGGCTCTGTGAAGATTGATGGAGGGGTTTTAGGACGACTACTAACAAGTAGCGATGGTAGCTTGGACCTACAGCTCAACGTTTCCTCCGAAACACGGAACGTCTGATAATGTACTTAGTATTAATTAGCTATTCGAGTCGTTATGCCGCAGGTGGTTGGTTAAATCAGACACTTAACTAACACCCTATAACGTTAATTAAAGACCGACGTTTAACCAAGTCACTTGCCTTCGGCTCGTTTCATAAACCCACTCTCGGGGTTTAATACCCTCCATTATGTATCAGTCACATAAACTACTATTTTATGTGTACTTAAGTGTATTTATCTACACACGTATCATAAACCCCTTTTTACTGCGTTAAAAAACCGCACGTTAGGATCAGCATTATGTTAAACTACTTGGTAAAAACTCGTTTCGTATCTGGAAAACTACACATTACGGTCATTATGTGTAGTTTTTCTACATATAATGACATTCAAATTTCGAACGCCGACGCCCACCCGCGTGCCGTCCCTAGTTTGTTTGTGAAGTTGGTACTGACATTCAAATTTCGAACGCCGACGCCCGTCTGCGTGAAGTTTGGTACTACAAAACAAGTTAAACAATTGCAGAGCCACAATGCCGGTCAAACATGCGGTTCCTGAACACATCAAAGAGAGCTTATGATATGTGTGTAGATAAACTAGTGTATGTAACTGTACATAATTAGGCATTAAAACTCTCGAGTGTAATTATTATGAAACTCGCCTTCGGCTCGTTTCATAAACCCACTCTCGAGTTTTAATGCCCTCCATTATGCAGCAGTCACATAAACTACTATTATATTGTATACAAGGTGACATTTAATTAGCTGACCATATTTTAGGGAATGATAGTACCCATCATTATGAACAACTTTCCCCAAGAAACATATGGTCGTAAACGAAATATTTTTTGGGTCTCCCATAGTAACTTGTAATCAGCTGATCTGAATCAATGTACTGAGGGACGAAAATATTTTTCATTTACGACCATATGTCTCTTTGGGAAAGTTGTTCATAATGATCGGAGCTATCAATCTCCAAACTTTGGTCAGCTAATTAAAGGTCACCTGTACGTCTTGTTGCCTAGGAACGTTTAGAACGTTTCGTTCACTCAATTGTCTGATGGAACTTTGGCGACTTGGTCGTCGGTCTTTAAGGGTAAGTCTTTGGTAGGTAAGGTAACTACTATATGAGATAATTATTTACCTATAAAATACGAGGCTTCCTATTTATTTATTCATATATATAGTAAATAGTAAATCATCATAATAATTAGTAAAAGTATTTGATTATTTTTAGGTATTTTTACAGTTTTTGTTTTATATTTTATTTTCGCTACAATGTCGGGTATATAACCACCCTTGAGTCGGGCGTAACTTTACAAAGCAACACTCTCCTGTTTAGATTGTAGATGTACCTAAAAGTTGTGACTGGTTGATCAATCATCAGTCATCACATACGTTTACAAATTAAAGTTTGTGATTTAAACTTGTGTACCAAGTATCATCAGCCTAAGATCAGTCGTTTAGATTTTACTGCTGAGCTTACGTATGCCCAGCAAAAACTATTTTTCGTTAATAAATAACTTCTTAACTATAATAGGACTAATTCTGAAATTTCACCGATATTTATGGCATGTTGGACTAATTATTCCATACACCAGACATGGTCTAGGAAACAACTTTTTGCTGGGCGTATGCTCACCCCGTTTCACTCTCACAGTTGAGCCGAATCTCACGACACCTTTGAAACTAAAATCCCTCAAGCCGTTAAGGCTACAGAGCGTGACAAAGAAATTTACAATTTTAAACATAGGTACCTACATTCGATAAACATAATTGCTGTGGTTTCTCAAACTAGGGTGTTATATCTACGAGATCAAGAACAGACCAGGGAAATCAATCGGCAATGCAGACGCCTTGAGTAGATGGGCGAAGGATACTGGCGAAGACACCTTGAGAGAGGTCCTCCTATTAGAAGAACAACCGAAATGTTGGGACCTTGAGGCTACAAAGATTGCAGCTGAAACGAAGAAGGACCATATTCTCCAGAAAGTGGTGTTTTATGTGGCGTTTTGGACCAGAAGAGAGGCCCTTTCACATAATAAAAAGTGTTTATTATGGAGCAACAGTGTCATTGTACCTTCCTCACTGCAACGACTTGGTGCCTAGGCTATTGCATGCTCCGCATGCCGGGATAGTCCAAACGGAAGCATACACAAGAGGATATTTGTGGTGGCCCGGAATGGACCAGCAAGTAGAAAGAACTGTAGCAGTTAGACCAATGTCAGGCTTTAGGGAAAAATCCGCCACGAAACCCACAGGCATGGATTGTCTCTGAGAAGTCATGGAGCCGAGTTGATGTCGATTTTGCGGGTCCATTCGAAGGAAACATATTCTTAGTTCATATTGATAGCTACAGCATGTGTTTTGAGGCAGAGATTGTGTAGTACCTACCAAAGATTGAGTGTCTAGAGAAAATATTTGCGTTCCAGCGATTGCATAAAATGTTGGTATCCAATAACTGCCGAGCTTTTAGCTCCAATGAGATGAAGATATACCTCAAGCATAATGGGATTAAGCATATATGCTCCCCACCTTACCACCCTGCAACAAATGGCCCATTGATAGAGCCATAAAAACATTTAAAAACAAAATTAATAAACTTTCTGCGGACAACGGGCATTGGAATAAAGAACTTCCTAAACTTTCATATTGGCTTCGCACTGTGCCTAACAGTGCTACGGACACGACGCCTGCGGAGATGTTGAACGGGCGCTAATATCGCACAGCGGTGTCCTCAATGCACTCTACGCTGCGGCCGTACCGAGACAGCAACAACTCGACGCGGCGGCGGCGGCGCAGCGCGAGCCTGGCAGCTCGTACGATGTGGGGGGCGTCATCTGGAAAGCCTGTGGGGTACAACGCTGGGCTGCGTTGTGCCCCACGGGCATTTCAGAATTTCGAATTGCTCGAAAAGCCAGAGCGCTATAGCGCGACGATGCGTGGTATACCTCGCGCCACGAATTAAGAGCGCTGTGCGTCGTTGGCGGGAGTTACTGTGCATTTATGTACATTTATTGAAAAGTGACTACTGCGCATTCAAGGCCACCGCTCATAACTCGTGGCGCGAGGTTTTTCAGGGCTAACAGGGTTTTTCAGCGCTAACATTAACAATTTGTCGTCTGAATAGCCCGTGGGGTGCAGGCTGTACCCCACGGGCTTGAGAGGGATACAACGCCGCAGCCGCTGCAGTTGGTACCGTAGAGAGGCGGCTGCGGCTTTGTAACCCTCCGCGCCCTTTCGTGAATTAGCTTCTAGTTAAAAACCCGCAGTTCTACAAGCCTACAACGCGCCTATGTATTTCCTAATTTTAGTTACTCAAAATGGCTCTCACTCTTATAGATCAAGTTTGTTCAAGAACAGCATGTCAATCACATGTCAATTCTTGTTTTTTTGCCCTGCCCCCTAGTACCTATAAACTATCTAGTACTAGAATTTAGAGCCAAATTGGTTGCTATAGGTAACTTGCTGTCAAAAAACCAAAGTTAGGTTATAGGTCGACAACTTTATGCACTACCTGGAGCCGAGCGAAGCGCAGTGGAGCGAGGCGACCCCATGTAGTTTCACAGAACCGTATCGGTTGATTATTTGGCATTTATTTTCTACGAGCAGTTACAAACAAACTTTGTTTCTGTCATTACGCTAAACCAGTTTCACATCAGCGTGGCACCGCAGGCGCTTGGTGCGCTAATCCGCTTTCTCTTTCAGTGCTGGTGCATGGGTCGCACGAGTTGTACCCCACGGGCTATTCAGACGGTGAATTGTCAACGTGAGCGCTGAAAAACCCCGTGTGGTACAATGCAGCGTCTCGCTGTAGCGCACTGGCTTATCAAGCGGTTCGAAATTCTGAATAACCCGTGGGGCACATCACGGCCCAGCGTTGTACCCCATAGGCTTTTCAGAAGTCCCAACCGGGAGTGAAGTCCTAGAGAAGAAGAGAGCGTCCCAGCTCCTATATGGTGAGGACGGATGGAGACTTACACCAGCGACACTACAACCAGATCCTAGTATGACTGTGCATGATGAAGCCCCGTCTCTACCTCTATGTATTGACAGAAAACGGGCAGTTTGCTTGGGCTTTCGTGATTTTTTGGTAGATTATTTGGGTCATTTTGAACCCGGTCTAAAAGTTTCAGGTGTCGGAACTCAATAGTTTTTCAGATATTATTTTTTGAAAATCTAAAAAAATATGGCTTTTGTTTGACATACACAATACAACACGCAATAATAACCTCAAAATGTGTTACGTTTCGTTATACGCTTATTGTATGATGAGAATACATGGCTGAAAGTGTGCATTAAACCGAATTATATTGTAATAAAGCAATTTTTGATTATATTTTTAAGTCACATGCTTGTTTCTTTCTTTGTGTTTTTGACCTTTTGCTTATTTCAATGTGTTCTTTTAGATTTACTGAGATTCAGTTTTTATTAACGGAGCGCAGAAAGCCAAATTCATTCATTCATAACTTGCTTTTTTCTTTTTTAATTATGTTTCACGGCCCTGGAATCTGGTCCTTTTATGCCTTCATTGCTTGCATTCGCGTCAGTGAAAATAGTTTCCTTCCGTTTGAGTCGCTTGGACACCTACTTTGGCTAGAGTAGGTTCTTGTGGCTAGATTTCCATTGGGTTATAGGTTAGGTTGGAACTTAGAGGAAGCAACCCTGGAGCTTAGCGGAGCGGAGCGTTTATTTCACCGTAAGATAGTCAAAACCGTTAGTTGATCAACTAACGGTTTTTTCTCGTAAGTTGGTCAACTATCGACAGATAGTAAACTGTAGCGTACTGCTTACTATATGACGCGTTGGTTGATCAACTAACGGTTAAAACAGTTAAATAGTAAACTGATTAAAACTTGAATTGCAAACGAAATACCAGGGCGAACACTGCAGTAGCTTAGGTGAAGACTAGAGGGGGCGAGCGCAGCGAAGCCCCCGAATAGTCTTCGTGTTAGGTTGACATGTAAGAACAAAAGAAACGTAAATTCTAAACCCTGTCGGTCTGGTTTACTATCTGTCGATAGTTGATCAACTACCGCGTTAGTTTATCAACTAACGGTTTTGACTATCTTCCGGTGACATATACAAAGAAAAGCCTTTGGCTAGAGTGGGTTAGAAGCAACTCCGGAGCGGAGCGGAGACTATTCAAAGTAAAGCCAAATTTGGCTAGAGTAGGTTATTATGGCCAAATCTCAATCGGGTTATAGGTTAGGTTAGAACGTTGAAGAAGCTAAACCGGAGCGGAGTGGAGCGAAGAGTATGCAAACAAAAGCGACTGGCTAGAGTAGGTTATTGTAGCTACTTTTCAATTGGGTTATAGGTTAGGTTGGAACTTAGAAGAAGCAACCCTGGAGGGTAGCGGAGCGGAGCGTATGCAAATAAAAGCCAAATTTGGCTAGAGTAACTATGTTATTGTGTCTAAAAATAGGCAAAATCCGCCGTTCCCCGCCCTAATACTCCCACATCCCCCACGTACCGAATGATAGCAATTGGAGTTTTGGAAAAAAAAAACCTGTAAAACTAATGATTTATGACATTTCGCGTTTTTTGATATCGTCTCCACAGAAAAATATATATCGAGGATCGTCTCTAACATAACATAGCGTCACGCCTTTTCCCATACGGGTTGGCAGAGGCACAATTGCGCCCACTTTGAGCCAGTTTTTCAATACTCCATTTTGCGTGCCAGGGGGCTAACCCATCGCCGCAGCTATGGAGTAATGAAGGTTTCCTCACGATGTTTTCCATCACCGTTAGAACGTACATATAAGATAATACTTAAGATAAATTAATTATCTCATTGGTACATGGTCAGGCATCAAACCTGCATCTCCTGTGTGAGAAGCAAGTGTGAAACCCATTAGACCACGGAGCTTCCATCGTCTCTAAATGCACCCATAATGCATAGGAAAAATCGGCAAAAGCATCTGAAACCGCCCGCTTTCTGAAGTGCTTCCAGATGAGATCCCCTGCGTCTACCCCCGAGCCGCCTATTGAAATACCACCCCCTGAGTTATCGCCAGACATCATTGGCATTCCTAATTTAACATAATATAAAGAAGTTTACCAAATCAAATTATTGTCAGTGATTGTTTACTGTTGATTTTATAAGTACTTATGTTGAATCTTATTTTGTTACCTATGTATGATGATGATTGATGAGGCAAAGGCATATTATATACTGAAATAAGGACTAGTTTTGGTTGAATCAAATACTAATGAACTTGTGGGTAGGTTTGATTAATAGTCTAGTTTGCATCTGACTGGAATCCCTGTAGTATATTTTAGTTCTGTTCAAGTCTGCATCTATGGTGATATTAAGGTTACCTCACAATATGGTTCCATCACTGTTAGAATGTCTTAGTACAATTTGCCATTAGAAATAGAAATGCTTAATTTTTGATGTACGCTCATATCAATGATGATTATTTTCTTTCAAAGAACAGAAGGAAGTGGTTATAATTATCTTTATTCAGTCGGTCCGTAGCTGCTGTACATACCTGTAGTGCATGTAACAAGTCTTCGTACTGAGCGATGCGCTGTTCCATCACAAACTGATGTGAGTCCGGGTATACAGGGAGGATGCCTGCAGAATGATTTAAGTTAGTATACCTATAAAGGAACAAACTAAATATCTAACCTCAACTGACCGAAACACTATGTGTGACATACTGAGTGTTTAAACTATCTGAGATAAAACCCCCTTCGAGCTTGAGTAGTGCATTTGTAGTCAGTATCTGTCTAAGTCAGATAATTCGCTTTTTATTTGCCTGATTTATAATTTCCAAAAATATCAAAAATATATAAGAGTGTCCATAAGGGGGCAGAACCAGCCCCTTATTTACACCCCAACTGGACTTTTTTGTTTTGTATGACCTTGCACCATGGGGTCGCCGCCCTTCGCTCGGCTCCAGGTCATACATAAACTTGTGACCTAACATAACCCAACTCAAGTACCTACTGGACAGAACCAAACTGACATGGCAGGAGGCACAGTTAGGCCCATGTATAGCAGTTATTCATAAATGCTTTTTAGGTGATCTTACACCCGTCATAATGTACAACAAATGCCTAAATTCCTTAGCAAACTGGAGAACTCGGCAAAGGCTGCCAATAGCAATTTTCGGCGGTTCACCTAATAATACTCTCCAGATGAGGTTCCGGTAGGCAGCGGGCACCGTGAACCGTAAACAGAATTGCTTCAACTTGACTTTATCCCAGGGTTTCTCCTTTAGAAGTATCTCCAAAGATTTCTTTTCCTCGACACCACGGCAGCCGACCTTTTCGTAGTACGACGAGCGAAAATTCCTTTCGTCCGCCATCCTGGAGGGCTATTGGATGGTTCCCACCTGTTGCTAGCTTTGTTGATGGGTTTTCCAGTGATTTTAAAGGGGAGAAGGGCGGAAAGAATGATTTTTATTCATATCGTATTCCCTAAATTAAAAATATACACAAGTATGTCAGACAGATGTCAAAACAACGTTTAGAAGTAAAAAAAAATATTAAATGGAATATTGACGTGCAAACTAAACAAACGACATGAAGAGAAGGTGCGACGGGAAGGTTAAATTGACGACAAATACAGATATAAGATACTCGTAGGCTACACAATAGGTTTTAAAATAAATTAATAAAATATAAAATATATGCTGACAAAAATTCAAATTAATCAACATTTTTGGTATTAGAGCGGCTTCTATTTCGTATTCGTTTTACGCAAAAGAACTACAAAATCAATAATGTCGAATGATAACTTCCTATCGCCGATTACCACCACCATTTTTGAATATTTTGAAATTCGATCAAGCAAAGTATTGATGTCATTTCCTTGGAAACAAGTAAACACGCGTAATTTCTTTCACTTGTGTCAACAGGCCTTTCAAGACTGAAAATTCACGTTATTGAAGATAATTCCCTAAAATTATTATGGAAGTCCCGGGTTCCTCCGCGAAGGACCCTGCATATGTAGAAAGGAAACGCGAAGAGTTGCGGGTTTTTTTCAAAGATGCCAAACTTTCTCAAAATGTGCTAGACAAGATCATAGAAAACGAACTGAAACCCTTGAAGGGCGAAGAAGAGAAGCCTATCTCTGAAGAGGTACCAACAGAGTACGAAGTGATGACTGGTCAGCCTTTTACAGAGTCTGACAATTTCACCAAACCACTATCCACTGATGAAATAAAAGCAATGCTCAAAGAGAACCCTGTCATCGCTGAGAAAGTGCGCCAAATACAACTTGCTAACCAAAAAGAATCCAAGCTGATCAAGGTTCCGCTAGACCAGATACATCTAATGGGATATGAAGAGATGAATCAAGAGATGGCTGATGCAGACGGTGATACAGACAAACTAAACAAAATTAAATACAGAAATATGCAAGCGCTCATGAACTCTGTGAATGATTATAATGACAAATGTAACGAAACTGCTACAGTGGTTTGTCAAACAAAAACGGAAGAGACTCAAGTCGAGGAAGAAGAGCGCGACGAACAATTCGAAGCCATTGAGAAAGTTGTCAGCCAATACACCAACAAATCTTATGAGACCCGTTTCCAGGAAACCAAAGACATGCTTTGTAAACTCGCTGACCAATACGAGGACATGCCGCCTGGTAAATCTTCCGACAAAATTCAGATAAATCCTGATCCAATTCTAAAAGATTCTTCAACAGCTTTGATCAAGGGTGAAATAAGG